>BTCW01000010.1:54365280-54997100 GCA_033239725.1 Echinochloa phyllopogon
CCGCGCATCACTCTACACGAACAGGCAACACACGCCAAAGTTACGAGCCCTTTTTCTTGGGCTGCTCGCACCGGGGCACTGCATGCCGCACGGTATGCGCCACGTAGGCGTGCATACCGTGCGGCATGCAGTTTTGCCGCTGCAGCGGGAGACACGAAATGAAACGGCACGCGCTAAGCCCTCCGGCGACCCGGTACATACAGAGAGAGAACGCAGCGGTAAAATTTGGTTGCGGGCCCCGCCTCCGGCCGCTGCTCCCCGCGCTGCCGCTCCCCGCACGCCGCGCCTTGCCCGCCACCTCCGCCGCTCGGCCGCCGTCGCCGGTGCTGCTCCTCTCACCGACAACTGCTGGAGGAGGCCGGCCGCCCGCTGCTGCTCGGAGCCGCCGCCGCTTGACGCCGCCTCGAACTTGCCCGCTCCGCATGATTTGGCCATGGCCATGGCGTCATGGGAGCGCGAGGGAGGAGGCCCTCTGCCGCTCGGCCTCTCCGTCCGCGCGCGAGGTCCCCGTCGGCGGCGAGCACATCGACGGGGCCGGCCTACCAGAGCGTGCGCGTCACGGCGGCGCGGGCGAGGGCGGCGGTGCGGGGGAGGGTGGCGGCGGCGGCGCGGGGGAAGAGGAGGGGGCCGGCGGAGGGGCAGGGGAGAGGGAGAGGGCGGCGAAGGCGGAGGAGAGTTTAGAGAATAGAGTAGAGTTTTACCCGTGCGAACTGACTTGTCTCCCCTGCACTGCAGCCGCAACGGCTGATACCGATCCGAGTAGAATCGTTACGGGGCTCGCCATCGCCGAGCCGGAAGTTTCAATGTGGTAGGTAGGTGGATACCGGATAGGAGGTGGCTTTCGCTACAGCAGCAGGTTTGCGGTTGCAGGGGCAGGAGCGCGCCCGACATGGGGCCCGGCGCGTGATGGAGTTGTTCCCCTGCGGCCCTGCGTCGGGCGTCAGGCCCCTCTTCGTCCACCCACACCTCCTCCGCTGCTGCCCGCGCGGCGGCGGTGGCCCCGCCACCGTGCCGTACGATGCCCAAGCATCCAACGCCTTCCCGGCTTCCCGCAGTCGCTCCCCACGTCGGCCGGCTCGCGTGCAGCTGGAGCCAAGTCACGCTGCAAGAAATGGAGGATGGAGGCTGCCGAGACTCGGTGAGGACTCAAGATAGGTTCCAGAATTGCGCATGTACTCTCTCTGTCAAGAATTGCACACGTCAATATTTTCAAAAAAAAATTGCACACGTCAGGCAAGGCCGCATCAATTCTTGTCCTTCCAGAATTGCATCAAATGAAAGGCAATTTTTTTAAGGGTAAATTGAAAGGTAATATACAACGGTAGGGCAGGCAAGGCTTGACTGTCCTTTAGAACAATTCGATCAACACACCCAAGCGCATGTATCTCTGTACACTAGTTGCGAAAATGATTTGCATTCTGTGAACTCTGAAGCAGTATGCGTTTCATTATCCCATTCTCATGTGAAAATGGCAATCAGAGAAGAAAGACCAGCTAATGAGTTTCAAAACTTTGGTTATGCTGGCAGCTAGCTGAAGAACAATGTCTTTGGCATGTGAGGGCCTGTAGATCCCTACCCTGCTTCTTAAACCTTTAAGCCTAGTATCTGATCGAAATGTTCAGTTTCTAGCGGCATCGCTCTGAAATGTGTGATTAGTGCCGGCATTATCATGAAACCGATCGGTAAAAGCATGACCTAATTTGTTTTCTCATAATCCCATCAAGTTCTTCATACTGAATGGTGAAACTGGGAGAGGCTTTATACTCCTGAAGAAACAACGTAGTAAAAATATGCAGAAGGGATGCACGGTCTGCAGGAAGCCGAGCGCTCGGGAGAGGTCCTTCCTACTGAAGCTCGTGTAGACCCCACGGGAATGGAGGAATCGGATGTCCATGCAGTGTCCGGCGGCGGCGGCGGCGGCGGCGGCAAGCGGGAGAGGCAACACTCCGGCTCGCTAGTTGGGTAGTCGCTAGACTCTGAGCCGAGCGTGTATCCTCGCATTACGCCGTGGAGCCGTCTGGTCGCAAGCGTCGGATGCGTAAAGATGCCACGCCTCGACCATCTAGGTTGGGACTGCAGGACGCCGCTTTGCAGCAGACCGCACCCAAGTTTTCTCCGGCTGGACGCACGCGTGAGGCGAGGCGAGGGCGAGGCGGTTGCGCGTGCTGGGATCTGCACGGATAGACGTGAAGGACTTGCGCGTCGTCGCCTGCAACAACAGGACAGGAGCATGCTCCTGCGGTCCTGCCATCACCGCCTGCGTGCGGTACGTGTCGTGCCGGTTGGCCCGTCCCGGTGCAGCACGAGCGCGGGCGGCCCCGCCCCTGCCCCTGCTTCCTTTTGGCCAAAAACCACACTTTCACGGAAACGGCAAGCGGCAGGTAGCCGGGTACCGTGCACTGACCCGCGGGCGACGCCGGACGATTCGTGGCAAAAAGAGGATTCGCGGCAGCGCGCCCCGGGACGCACGCCTGCAAGGCGGCTCTTACACACCATCTCCAAACGGCTCGATCGCGGGACATGGTCGTGATGCTGGATGCTGTTCTCCTCTACTCAATCAACGGTGGTGGTGCGGCGAGCAGTCTCCATGTGACCATGCATCTAAGGTCAAATAGCATGTATCAAGGAAATCCGAGAGATAGGACAGCTCGACGAGAGAATTGGTGCAAGTTTGAAAATATAAAACCACGGCACTGTGCTTTTACGGAAACGGCACTATGATCCATTGTACATGCACTATGATCTATTACAATAAGAACTTATGGTTGTTGAAAAGTTTTTTTTGGTAATATACACACTGTTCTATTTGTCTAATTCTATGGACTTCCAGTAGCCTTTTTGTTCTGAATGTTAGGTCTCCCAGGTTCACTTAGTGATGCTTGCTGTTGTTGATTTTATTCTTTGCTCTTAGGTACAACCACTAAAAATTGTGTAGCTAGATTAAAAAAATACCTTATTTCTTACACCTTCTCATGGTACTATTATGAATTTCATCTGTTCTTGGCTATAGGTATTCCAGAAGGATTTAGCTAGCTGAAAGAGTTGTGTCTGTGTCGTCTTTGGATGTTTGATGAAATGCAGAAATGCAGCTCTGAAATGTTTCTTTGAAATGCAGCTCTGCATAGTTTCGCGCTGTATGTTCTAGTTGAAATAAACAGCAACGGATTATCAACAGAGTTCCGGCCAGCGCCTCCGAAAATATTGCAACCTGCTGCCTGTTTATTCACGAGCGTATATGGCGAGAAATTTGCCTCGCTGAACTCAATCATATCTGTGTATGCTGCTCCCTCTACATAAATGGTATAGTACTATAGTTTGTATCTCTACCGATGATTTCTGTAAAGAATCAAAAGCTCTTTAGTGTTGCTAGGCTGCTAGCTAGTACACGGTACGTAGTTGCGATGATCACCGGTGGAAAGGAAAGCTCAAGATTCTTGCGTTCGGGCATCAAGAAGAAGACACCAGCTGCTTGAAGTTGATGGGCGCGGCGAAGCCCCTCTCCGGCGGCGCGGAGAAGATGGCGACGGCGCCCTTCCTCGACGTGGCCTGCGTGCCGTGCACCCCGTCCCAGAACAGGTACTCGTCGCGGTCGGCGCAGTAGGTGGCGTTGGGCGTGCACCCGGTCTGCGCGTTGAGCCGCCCGCCGCCGCAGCACGCGCTGGCCACGTCCCCGAACCCGGCGGCGGCCGGGTGCGCCGTGAAGTAGGACACCACGCTGTACGAGCTGCCGACGGAGTACCTCGCCCCCGGTAGCGCGCCGGAGGCGGTGAGGTTGGCCAGCAGCGCCCTGAGCGCGTCGTTGAATCCCCCGGCGAGCGCGTTGGCGGCGGCGACGCACCGGGTCGCGCCGTCCGGGGAGGTGACCCGCACCGACGGCACGCACCCGAGCGGCGGCACGTCGACGATCCCGAACCGCCGCGCCCCGAGGCCGTAGAGTGTCTGCACGTGGCGCGTGTAGTTGGAGAGCATGTCGGCGTAGAAGGCCGGCGCCTCGCTCGCGGACCGGTTCTGCTGCAGGAACGCGAACATGTCGTTGCCGCCGTCGCTGATGAGGAAGAGGGACCTGGACAGGAGCTCGTCGACGGACAAGGAGCCGTTGCCGCCGCCGTTGGAAACCATCTTGGACTTGGTGGCGGCGAAGTACTCGATTTGCTTCGTCAGCGTGATCGTGTTCCCCTGTTCCAGGAACATACGTGTGCAGGGACAGTTATAACACGGGATGACAAGACTATGGTGATCGGATGATCAAGTCTTGGTCTTGGCACGACCAAGTCTGGTGTACTTACGGTGGTGTCGAGGATGCCGGATCCCCCGGACGCGTAGTTGGCGCCGCGGAGGCCTCTCAAGACCTGGAGGCTCGTGCGTGGCGTCAGCGACAGGTACGCCGGCGGGCTCCTCTTGAAGCCCAACAGTTTCGCTGCATTTCAGTTTATTTTTGCCGCCGTGCATATTTGTCGATTACACGCATTACAAAGTAGTACAAACGAAACAATGGCAGACACTTGAATTCAAGATGACAAGAAGAGAATTGCACTGACCGACGAAGTCGGCGACGTTGTAGCCGTTGCTGAACCGTCCGGTGGGCCTGGAGTGCGGGAAGTCGATGCCGTAGGGGAGCTGGCCTGCTGCGGAGTTCCCCGGCAGGTACTGGTTGTTCCCCACGTCCACCGTCGAGTCGCCGAACACGTACACCGCCGGCACCAGGTGCACCTCCTCTCTCTTGGCGGCGGCCGTCGCCGGGGAGGGAAGCAGGCTGACGACGCAGACAAGAAGCGCCACAGGCACCATGATCAGAGACTTGTAACTGGCAATGCTCACCCCAATCATGGCGCCTAGCTGCAGCTAAATGAGCACGTAGCTACTAATTAACCCAGATGGGATTCGCCTGAATGCCTTTCAGCTGGCAAAGCTATATAGCTACTGGGGGGATTTGCTGCAACTGCAAGAAGATGAACTGCAGTACAAGGTAGTTGGTGAGGTGCCGGGAATATGTGCTTGGAATGGCCGTGGGGCAAACACCTTGTTGCTGCTGGAGCAAAGAGGCCATTCTCCCAGCTTTTTATATAGAGAAGTAACATCACCACGCATATGCATCCGTTATGGTACTGCATGTGCCGTGGCCAACAAGCGATCAATCCGTTGAATAAAAAGCTAGCAGCCGGAACCGTGCATCATCTGATCTTCTCTTTTTCATCAAATACTCTCTTCTCTGAATTTCTGACCCTGCCGGAGTGCCGAGAGATGATCTGACAAAGTTCAACATATATTTTTTTTATGGATGGATGGGTCGATTTGAAAGCCATTTGGCGTCGTTGTTCCTTGTCAACATCTCCCACTACCTCAGAGGCGAAAGATAGATGGCGACTTGACCATGACAAAGCAACTCTGGCTGTTACCTGCAACATGCGCATACCAGCCTGATTGATGCGACAGTAATTTGTCTCTCTGTCTCTGTGAACTCGCACTCGCACACATGGATCCGACAACACAGCAACCTAACGTATCGATGCGTGACAAGTAAATTGAGTGTCGATTACCTGTTCATCTTCCTCACTCTCTATTGATCGATGCGAAAATAATGATTAGACCGGCGCGTGGTCGTGGAGAAGAAGATGAATCGGTCATTGTTCAACGGCTGAATATGTGTGTATGTATGTGATTGCCCTGTTATTCAACTAATGCCACGCACGTCTTCCTTGACTTTGATAATCTCGTTCTCTGATCTGGTCAGAATTATGGATGAAGATAGTCTCGCTCGCATGGTCTTTAACTAACGATTCCAAGCACCTCACCTTAATCAGTTAATCTCATACGCGTTCGAATCAGCCATTGAAATAAGTATATTTTTTTAATCCAATGCAAGATTGCAAGCCACTGCACTGCTGCATAGCACTAGTCCTTAGCTCGATACGTGCGTGACACTGTGAAGAGGATCACGTTCTATCATGGAGCACTGGAGTACGTACTCTGCACTCCAACCCAGTACGAGAAAGCAACAAGTGGAACGAGCAAAAGGCTCTCATATCCTGTACCAAGATAACAGATGGAACGCAACCGAAGCAATGATAGAAGCATAGAGCCATGGAATCGCTACTGGCGTAGGAGTAGGAGTGGTAGGACTGGAAGAGTCGAGGCAACCAAACGCAAGAGGGCGAAACGACCCTCCCTGGCTGCCTTTCCGTTGCGTTGAGTGGGCGAGTGGGCGTTGCGCGCGAGTTGTTGCGCCTTGCCTTTTTACCGTCGGATTCAATCGGGAGATCATGATGGGTCGTCATTTGGGTTGGTTGGCGATGTGGCAACTCAGTTCCGGGCAAAAGTTGGCCGGCCCGCCGTGGTAGCAGCACCTGGCCAGCACTTGCGGCCTCGCACTTGTGTTCCGTGCATGCGTGTCTCTTGGTCAGTCTCCGAGGATGCGGGTATGCTCTGTTTGGCCGGCGGGTAGCAGGTGGCTGATGTTGGTTCATGCTGAAAAAAAATACTGTTGGCTGATGCTGATTTATTCTGAGAGAAAAGTACTGTTGATTGGTGACTGATAAGTCAAACGAACAACGAACAGTATGCCTATGCTATCATTTTGTCAACGTCGTGCGGGAACCGGGAGAAATCATGCTCTGTTTCTGCTGACAATCTCAATTTTCTCTTCAGGAAGGCATGGACCCAACTACCCGCCAGCCCGCACTGACACTGTGTGGTGGAACGCCGCCGGCCCGCCGGGCGAAGAGTGTGGTGGGGACGTCGCCGAGCGGATCAGCCTGATTTGCCGCTGCTGCCAGTGCGCGGTCTGGGCTCATTCAGGCCCATTTCATGCTCGGGAAAGAAAAAGCCCACTCGGGAAGATGACCTTTATCTGTCTATCTTTCTGGCCCAACTACTCTGATTTGGTTCTGATCCGTTCCATCTCCCTCCACGCACACACTGTCGCACTGCGAAGGCCATCAGGGTTCCGGTCCTCGATTCAGACATCGGTGTCGTATTTTTCTGAATTTACTCTAAACTTAAACCGATGTTATTCTTTCAGTGGTAGGCGACGTTTCCGTCGACAGTGAGGTGTCTATGGTGACTTCGTCAATCTCAAGATCTACCGGCTCAGTCTCACGAAGATGTTCGGGTAGGGTTACGTACGTGTATTTATAGGGGTTAGCGTGCATGCGTATTTATGAGCGTCAACGTCTGAACTTGGTTGTATCATCTTTGGGTACGCATCGCAATTGGCGATCGTCTTTCACATTTCATCTGTGAGGAGAGAGGGAGTGAGGACCAAGCATGCATCTTTAGTAATTACCAGCACAGCTTTCTCTCCGACTACGCAAGGGAGAAAAGGGAGCCATACACTCATACATGGTGGTTTCACTTCTCCACTGCCGACCACGTGATGAGGTGAACTTGTGAAACTGCTGGATCTTTAGGCAGGCAACAGCATGTTGTTTCTTTCCTTCTCAGTGTCTGAGCTTTGGGGTGGTGTGATTGGAACTAAAAGCTCGAGTACCTTCCCTAGATAAAGGAAAATCTATTTCATCAAGCAAATGAAACTATCCCGGCTGCTACATCGTGAGATGTATGAGGCCAATAATTATTAGGAAAAAGTCCATTTTTGACCATCCAATTCTTTCCTCGGTTTGGTTTTGGCCATCGACTTCAAAATCGGGTATCTTTGGCCATCCAACTATCAAAACCGTTCAAATTTGGCCATCAGAGCGGTTTTGATGGGTGGTTTTAATTTTTTTATTTACAGTTTAGTCCTTAAATCTTAAAATCATTATTACTTTTTGTTTGTACCTCCGATTTAGGTGATTCTTATGCCCACGTGTTCATAACGGTGAGCTTTATCTTTTAAAATAGACTTTATACTATTTTATCACTATCTATCATATTATTTTTATATTGTTGTGTAAAAACACCAATATAACAAAAGTAAATAAACGGTTAGAAAATAATATGTCCATGACTTTAAAAGACAAAGCTCATCGTTACGAACACATGACCATAAGAACCACTTAAATCGGATATACGAGAAAAAATAGTAATCATTTTAAGATCCAAGAACTATTTTATTTACAGTTTAGTACTTGGAGCTTCAAATGATTACTATTTTTTCTCTTATATCCGATTTAAGTGATTCTTATGGTCATGCGTTCATAACGATGAACTTTATCTTTTAAAGTCATGGACATAATATTTTCTAACTGTTTGTTTTACTTTCGTATATTGGTGTTTTTATACAATAACATAAAAATAATATATTAAATAGTGATAAAATAGTATAAAGACTATTTTAAAAGATAAAGCTCACTGTTATGAATGTGTGACCATAAGAATCACCTAAATCGGAGGTACGAGCAAAAAGTAATAATCATTTTAAGATCTAAGGACTAAATTGTAAATAAAAAATTAAAACCACCAATCAAAACCGCCCGGATGGCCAAATTTGAACGGTTTTGATAGTTGGATGGCCAAAGATACCCGGTTTTGAAGTTCGATGGTCAAAACCAAACTGAGCCAAGAGTTGGATGGTCAAAAATGAACTTTCCACCCATTTTTGGCAAAAATCTCCATTGTCAGAGACTCCAAAAGGCGGCATGCATGTTGCATAAATATCCTTTCCTCCTCCTTTTGGAAGATCGACCATGTCTGTGTCCAGTGTGAACCCCTGTAAATAACCTGCATAAAAGAACAAGTCGGTGCTTTGTCAAATACTATATCATTTCGGCTTAACCATATGGCCCAACACATGGCGCCTCCTCCCACCAAAACAAGAGGTTTTTTGTCTTTTAGCAAATTATTCAACTAAATACCAAACATATGAAATACGTTTAAAGGGGAAGACACCAAAGGCTAAATGTATCATTCTCCAGACAAACCAAGAACGCAATAGAAAAAAAGATGTTACGTTTTATGCATTAACACAAACAATCGGGCCTACGTTACGTTTTCAAACTAGTCCACCAAATTGAAATGAAATTTCCTTCTCCGTAGTGGACCCTAAGAAAAAAAATAGCGATGCAAGTATGCAAATGCAACCCTCCGTTGTTCCATTAAATAAAAAGAAAAGAAAAGAAATGATGCAACCTCTGTATAAAGCACATGAGACTTGAACCCAGCCAGTTGTTCGAGATGGTCCGGCCGAGGGGCACGGGGTGTGGATGCGCCTGCTGCCTCGTCTGGTGCACCGCCGCGTTGTACGCCATGTTCCTTCTCTTCGCGTTCTACAACACCGTCGCCGTCACCGTGGACGAGGTCTCCCTCAGCCGCCTGGCCCTCGCCGCGCCAGGCAACGGCACGGCGTTCCTCGCCTACAACATCTCCCTCGCCGTCGCCGTGCGCAACCCCAACTGCGCCCTCCGCGCCTGGCGTACGGCGCCGCTCGACGCCGAGCTCCGCTTCCGCGGCCGCCCGTTCGCCACCGTCCGCCTGGGCACCGCCGGGTGGAGCCGGATCCGCGCGCGGAGGACGGAGGTGCACCGCGTGGTGTCGGCGGCCGAGCGCGCCCCCGTGGAGCTCGGGAGCGACATGGTGGCCGAGTTCGCCAGGGAGCGCGCCGCCGGGGAGTTCGAGCTGGGGCTCATCGTCGCCGGCGGGAAGTTCAAGTACCAGGCGCACAGTGGCCGGCACAGCATCAGGGTGAGCTGCCCGCTGAAGCTCTCGCTGCCCACGTCGACGGCGGCGTTCGCGAGGGTCAAGTGTACGGATGCGTGCAAGGACGACAGCTGAACCCATGAACATGATCATCGTGTGCTTGTGAGTTGATGTTGGATCATCGTGTGCTTAGTAGGGAAGAATCTATGTATGCACTGAAGCTGCACACTGCAAGCTTATATAAGTACATATCTCCGTCGAAACTTGCATTGTGTTCCCTTCCATTCCTGAAATTCTAATTGATCAAAGCAAGAAACTGGGAGGGAAAATACCAGGGGGGACTGCTCAGCAGAAGAACGAAGTGCGCAAAATAAAAACAAAAATCCTCCTCTAAATTGAAGACACCAACCAGCAAGATTCATTCACAAAACGAAGAAAAAAATTAGTTCAGTGCTCGTGTGTGAATAAATGTGGTGCTGGAATTCATGAGGGCGAGGGAATGACACCTATGTACTTCCTGTCTCTTATGCATGGATTTGGAAAGGTGTCTTTGCTTCTTTTCTCAATCATTGAATCCAAACATAGTGTATGGAGATACATTTCAACAAGGAAATGGGTGAAGGTAATGTTCGAACGTTTCCAGCTAAAGCACTCCCTTGCTTTTGCTTTTGTGAGTTGTGACTGAACAGGCTAGGAGACATACACAGACAGCTGTGGAGTCTTGTGCTAGGGCTATGTGGAGGGTTTTACATTGCAATGGCCACATCCCACATGGTGATCACGAGGCAGCTGCAGCTGGGAAATGCTAGGCTGCTGGTACCAGCCTACTACTGGCCACATGGAACCCCGAACCCTAACGTCACCCCGCAGCCGCCGCGGGCCTCAACCACCGCCCACCTTCCTACCCTCCGCCTGCCGGTTCCCGCCCCTTCGTCCGTCGGCGGCATCTCTGCCACAAATGGAGGCGGAGAAAATGAAGGAGATTGTGCGGTCCACGTTGACCGCACGAATCGCAAACATCGAAAGCCAACACGAAAAAAAAACTTATGGAATCTAGATAGGAATTCCGGGCCTGTGAAGATAACGAGAATTAGGCCCACAATTTCCTTTTCCCTTTCCTCGTCCCATCCGCAGCACGACGTGAGGAGCCCAACCCGGCCCGCAAGAGACACCAGTGAGAGATCGTGACGCCGCCTCCGGTAGCCGGGTTCCACCACCTCGCTTCCGAATTGCTCGCAACCCCGTCGAGTTCTAGGCTCCGCGTCTCCCGCTCTCCGACGTCACGGTCTCTTCTCGTCGCTGCGTCACTAGTAAACTAATGGCGGAACCCCGCGAGACCAATCCGTAGCCGTACACATCCCAAGAGGTAGGCACACGAATCGCACAGCGCGGCCGCCTGGCGCGGCGCATGCATGGTTGCGATTCCGACGACCGACCTCACCGGCGATACGAACGACGATCCCCTCGACCGAGAAAAAAATCCCAGAAACCGCTTGCTGCTTTCTTGCGGTTAAGGACGAAGGGATTGTGGCTTTTATAGGAGCACGCTTCCTCTTCCGACGAATTGATCAATGATGACCAGAGCAGGATTTTGTTATTGTTAATCTGGAATTCTGGATGGAGAAAGGTATGGAACCATCGCCGCCCTTGCACGCGTGGAATGGGAAAAAAAGGCGGGGGAGTCGGAGTCGCGTGGCCGGATATGTCCGGGACGCGGTGGTTGGTTGGTTGGTTGGTCCGTTCGTGTTCGCGCGGCGCGCCGGTTTTGACCGGCCTTCGTGGGGCCGGAAGCTTCTGGCGCTTGGTGAGACCGACTGGTGGGTCCGTTGCGAGGATTGGCCCACATGTCGGCCGCTGCCTGCGTTGACGCGGTCGGGTTGGGCGAGCAACTGCGGGATTGTGCTGAATCAGAGTGGTTTCCAGAAGCGAGATGGAACCGGTCGCCTAATTTGATTATTACGGAGTATATCGTTACCATCTTTTTGCGACGAAGTTTTTGCTTGATTTCTCAGCTTGTTGCCAGCTCCGACACGGGTAGCGATACTTTTTAGGGGGCAAGTTGGTTAAACAGGCATCGACAAAAGCAACGCACGGCACGAATGGTTCCGCGACAAATTGCGTATGAGCTTACGTCGAGACCATGGGGGGCAGTGATGATTTTCAGTTTGTGGATAATATTATACGATGGTCTCGTGACTCGCCCGTGCTTATAACTACTACAAAACGTGTTGGTGATTGTTACGCAAGCCATTGACCTTGATGAAGCATTGAAGCTTCTGATGGCACTTCACACTTGGACCAAAATAGTTCTGGCGCCGCCATGCTCAACTCTGTGTACTGCCGGCTGTACTTGGAACTGGAAGTTGCTGACCAGCCACTGGCAAGAATAACGCTCAATACGTGTCCGCGACTTGTAATATCCTTGGCGTGTCAGCAAACAGAGGTAATCCTGATCCATACAGAAACGAGGGTTCGAAAAAAAAACAAGCATATAATGATCCATGCGATCTATTATTCTGTAACGGTCAAGTACGTTATATACACAATAATAATCTATCTATTTAAAAAAATCAACTAATCGAGCAATAATGCAAGTAACCGTCGCAAGCAAGCACGTGTCGGCACTGCAGCAAAACTGACAAGGACTAGAGGTCTACGGTGCTAGGAGCAGGCCAACCGCCGCAACAACTACTCCAACGAAAACGCTATCCGGCCGGAACCCCTCGCCGGCGCCGCTGTCCATCTCGCGGCTGCTCGTCGACGGCGATGTCGGCGTGAAGTTTGGGTTGCTCCCGTACAGGCTCTGTATCCCCCGCACGTCGTCGGCCTCCAGCTCCACCTTCCTCGTCCCCGTCCGTATCGTCGGGTACATGATCGCCTCCGGCACCGACGAGTGCCCCAGCCCCAGCAGGTGCCCGATCTCGTGCACCGCCACGGACTCCAGGTCCACCGCCCCCGGCGAGCTCGCGTCGCTGCCGCCGGCCACCCACGCCTCCGCCGCGTCCAGGTGGAACCTCCCGTCCGTCGGCGAGAACGCGTGCGCCAGCGTGCCCAGCGGCCCGTCGAACGGCTCCCCGTCGCCGTGCGACCCCGCGTAGAACCCGATGGTGATGTCGGCGTTGGACTCCGACGCCGTCTCCGCGAACCGCAGGTTCGTCGCGGCGGCCCACCGGGAGAAGGCCCGCGCGAACACGTCGCTCAGCGTGGCCCGGTCGATGGCCGTCGCCGACGTCGCGGTGATCGCGTACTTGAGGTCACGCCGGAACGGCGGCCAGGTGGGGCTGCCAGGGAAGTAGGCGTAGAGGTGCCTGCCGCGGGCGGCGTCCGACGAGCTCCTGGCCATGGTGGAGGTCCCGTTGACGACGTCGGCCACGCCGCAGCGCGGGGAGACCATCTGCGCGACGGTGGGGGCGTCCAGCGCGCCGGTGGCGTTGAGCCCGAAGTTGCGCTGGTACGTTGCGATGGCGGCCTCCAGGTCATGGTCGAACGCGTCGCTGAACGGGGACGACGGCGGCGGCGGCGGGAGGTAGCCGAAGTGGCTCAGGTAGTCCTTGAGCCCCGCCAGGCCCTGCCGCTCCTCGCCCATGTGGCAGCCGGAGAGGTTCTGGAACGCCGCCCACGGGTTCGGGAACGGGGGCGACCCAGGAGGCCAGCCGGACGGGAACGCCGACGCCGGCGAGACTGCCGCGAACGCCATCGCCGCCGCCACGACGGCGGCGACTCGCGATACAAGCGGAGATCCCATCGCCGGAGCCACCATGAACAGGGGAAGTTTCAAGTTTGCCGGGGTGAGCTTTGAACCCGCAGCTGTCGCGTACGCTTTAAGGCGTTGCTAGGAAGTCGGCCACGGGCAGCGTGGTCAGCCGGCCCGGCCGGCAGGTACGCGGGAGACAGGTGGATAGGAGGCGGGAACACGGAACGGAGCACTCCGTTCGAGTCGAGGCGTCGCAAGTTTTGGGTGTGTGTGGTTTGGTGAGTTCGCTTTGGTCAAGGATTATGGAGAGGGGATGTGGCCTTGCGTTTGCTGCGAGTTGCTGTCATGCTACGGCTGTGATCTCTGTGAGGTGACAGGCTCGGAATTGAAAACAAGGCGATTTGCTTTTGAACATGGATCACCGGCCGGAGAAGCTTCTGTGTGATTGGTTTCCGGTGAGCTGCACGGGAATGGTGATGGGTGAAGCCTGTGGTGGGAATGGAGAAGGGTCGTAGGCTGACGCTCAGGAAGCGAGGTGTGGGTATGAATGGCCGTTGGAAGGACGTCATTTCTTCCTACTACAACCGAAAGCAAAAGGAGCCGGAGTCCAGAGGCAGAGAATAGAAGCCTCTGAATTCTGAACGTCTGAATCAGCAACTTGTCAATCAGAAAACATGACCCATATCGATACTCTTCGAGTTTGCCAGGACAGGTTGTACTTCGAAGTTTCTTTTTGCACCAGCTGAAGAAAGATACGCTATGCAAGTGAGAAAGCAGGTCGCTCGCTTGTGCAAAGGGAGATGCCTGGTTGAAAAAAATACGCTATTCTTCAACTTCCCAGAAGAAACGCTGTTAGAACTTCCCTCTGTCGACCCGATTCAGCTGGGTCCGACGGGCGTATGGGAAAAGAATAACACTCTTCTGTATTTTATTTGTGATGAAAGAACATTCTTCAATTCCAATGTCTGTGACTTTTCAACGCAAGCTGAACATATCCCGTTTCAACGGTTAGCGAAATGATCAAGCAACTGACTCCCGTCTGTTTCAGACTTTCAGCGTTGGGCAGTTGGAGAAATATCTGACAGTCCTCCATCAGACATCGGGTCGCCTTCATCCAGGCGTCCGAGCTGAGAATAAATTACGGTTCAGACTGAAGTTTCTGCTTTGCTGTGATGTATGCAGTGGATCAGCGCCACATTTGATTTGCTGCTACGTATGATGAAGGGAGAGGCAGAGAGGCTGCCACAAATTCGCACAGCAACGGCACACGGGCCCTGTAGGCCTAATTCAATTTGATCGTCGCAAGTGATCCTTTCTGGGCCTCCTTTGCAACCTTATACCTTGCTGGGCTCGATTGCACTCGGCCCGTGACCGTGTCATCACACATCAGCAGCTGAATCTGTCAGTTATCAGCCGCGCACGGCGCACTTGCGAAATGGCGATTAGAATATGTCCCTCTCTAACCTCCTACAAATACTACGGACAAACATCTTGACCGAGCAAGTGGTCTGACTTATCTAGAATCTCCCAGGTCCCGGCTACACTAGTAGATCAAAAGGCCATCTCGACGCGACAGGACGCTACAACTTGCTTTGCAGCCATCTCCAGAATTTTAACGAACATAAGACACGTGATAAAACAAGGTTCGTCTGGCTTGTCAGCCACTAGTCAGTAGTACTTTTCTCTTAGAATAAATCAGCACCAGCCACCTGCCACCAGCCAATCAGCAGTATTTTTCTGTTAGCATAAACTAGCACCAGCCACCAGCCAGCCGAAGAGAACAGTGGAGAAAACCCTAGCTTTACTCGTGAGCATCTAGAAGCTGGAAACAGGGTACTTGTCACCTTATCAGGTCGAGCCCCACACAATAATGCATAGGGACTTCTAATTCGACTTGCTGGAAGAGATAGGTGGCCCAAGGCTGTTTTCCTCTATAGCCTGTCTACAAGAGTAGATGTAATCACAGTTACAGTGACAAAGCTGGCTTGTCCTGTGCTCATGCTAAACTATCTGCTTGTCTCGTCATGCCCCCCGAGCTGATCTGACCGGCTTCCAATAATCCATTGAACGCTGAACGCGAGTCCACCACTCGCGTTGCTGTTGATGCGGTCGGCATATCCTCGCTCATTTTCAGTACCCTTTCTGAACAATATAATAAGCATTCATATATCACCATGTTGCATGTGTTTCCAAGTCTGAATTGCTGTTATCGCTTGTGATCACAGCAACAGTAGTTCTCGTGACCAATGGCTCTTGAGAAAGCGGCAGCGATGGCACCAGATGAGGCTCTTCTTGGTTTCACTTGGAGCAGAGAATAGGAGATGGCTCAACGCATGAATATGTGTACGGCGAGTATCGCAGGGAGATCGGAGACAGCAACTTGGGAACAGTTCCCGGGATGGATTTTGTGAGACACTGTGGGGGCAATATATCGTCCTGCGATCCCGTTAAGGGCGTTGACGTGCATGTCGCAATCGCGAAAACTACGTTCGTAACGTGTTTGTCATCCAGAAAACGGCTTGGGAACCGCCTAGTTTAGTGCATCTTTTTTTCCTAGATGCTATTATTCAGTCTGCCCGATGAAAGAAAAAGGAACCACAATTTATCCTACTTCAACGTTAATATTAGATACCTTTTCTTTTCTCCTCTCGTAGGGTCCCGGCATTCGAAGGTCCGTCGATGGGGACGGCGGTTGCCACACGGCGGCGCCCTCCTCGTTGTGGATGGCCGGCTCCGGGGCGGTTCTACCACCAGGATCCGGGCCGTTGGCCGCGCCCCGCCCCTCCCGTCGGCGTGGGATCCCGGCGGGTGGCTGGGGGACGGCGGTGGTGGCGCGCCTCCGATGGCGGCCCGGTGGCCCTGCGCTGTCGCGATTGGCTTCGGAGGTCCGGATCTCGGCGGGGGTGGTGCCGTGGCGGCGCCCAGCGGCCCGGGCCCACCTCTCCCTGCTTTGATCCCACGCTTCTGCTCTGTCCGTGTGGGCGGAGGGGATCGGGGGTGGGAGGAGCTCCTGCCTGCGGCCTCGTCACGCGAGTGTTGCTGCCTTTGATCTGCATTTCGCCATTGAAGCTGCTCCCGTTGTGGTACTAAGTTCCCCATTAGGTTCATGATTTCCTTCTCAATTTGGTTAGTCTGGTGCCGTCCAATAAGGAGCGACATGAGATTTGGCGTATTAGAGAGAGAACTAAATCTCACCGAGGTGTCAGACGGTGCTGCCGGTTGCATATGGAGCCTAGTGGAAGCCTTGGTGTCTGCGAGGTGTGGGTTGCGGATGGACGCTAGTGTCGTTGAAACAGGTGCTCTCGGTTCGTCAGACGTGATATTCGGGCGTAAGCCCTGATCCTGCTTTGGGTTGGGCAACGGTGTTTCACTCCCCTCTTGAGGGCGTTGCCTTCGAGGTCTCGTTTGGCGGGCGATATGTGGAAGTTCTTCGATGTGAAAACCTAATGTTGACGCTGGCGCGCCTTTGCCTTCCTGAAGACGTTGTTGGAGTTCTTCCTGTGGTTGTAGTGATAGGGTTGCAGGCCCCGCTGGTGGTCTGGGCAGTCCTTTTCTGTAATGGTTTCATGGCTTTTTAGTTTCATCGTCTAGAGTAGTCTCTCGCCGTCTCTAACGCGTGGCCTAGAGGGTCTGTTGCAGAGGAGCTGATATTAATCCCCTAGCGGATTGTGCTTCATTGTAAACTGATAATCCCAATGTCTGACTTGCTTTATGTATAAAGCTCGGCCACTGCAGTTTGGTCAATATTAGATACTTTTTTAGCTGCTATGCTAAACTGCACATGGTGCACATGCCCGGGAGAGATGACGACGAGATGACGCCATGATCCATGAACTCAAGAACCGAGGTATCATTGCACGATGACCTTTGTGCACGCAGAAGAAAATGTCTATGCTTGCTGAAAAGTAGCTTGGCAGAAAGGGAATCTGCTGGGGCTCCAGAAATGGCGTGCGGATAAAAGTAGCCGGCGTTAGGTAAGAGAATGTCGATCCATTTATCCGCACGCAGTGGCCGCTGTTGCCCCACTTCGGCGATCTCCTCAACGCCGTCCGTCAACGCGCGGATAAGAACATACTCCTACCAGCTTTGGGGAATTCTACCTGAACCGTCCAGGGAAGGATCAAAGGAGCTTATGATTTTACTTTCGACCGTTGGTAGCTAAATTCTCATTATCTGATCCAGACGCTTTACCAATGCAAGATTTTGCTGTCACGGTCTAGAGCACTCTCGTCTGTCCCTTCTCCCTTTAAGCGACGCAAGTTGGTGCTGCCATTTGGATTTGATTGCTGTGCTGCATAACCGTAATGGGCCCATGTTCTTGCTCAGGAGTCAGGACCAAGCGTCAAGTGTGCGAATAAAGGAACTCTTACGCAGCTTTCTGGATCAGAATCACTACATATGCAATGAAACAAAGCCGTAATCTTTTTGTGCCTCCTTGCCGCTATCCTTTTGGCTTATTAGATTCGTGATGAGTTCCATGAATTCAGCTGGCCGAATCCAGCATGAGCCTGCAGAAGCCATGCTCTCTCAGGCCGTGTCGCTCTCGTCGCAGCCAAGCCTCCCTTCTCTGCCGTCGCTAGGTCCCCGAGACCAAAACGTAAGCCCTTCCCACCACCAATGCGCCGCCAGCCTCAGAGCCCACTCCTCCCACGTCTCCGCCCTCGCCGTCGACGGCGACTCGCTGTGCACCGCCTCATCGGACGGCCGCATCAGGGTGTGGCCACTGGACGGCGGCGCAGGCGGCCGGAGGCACGAGAAGCCGCAGGATGACGACGACGGCTGCAGCGGCGCCGCCGCCACGGTCGTCGCCGCGTGTGACAGCTCCGCCAAGTGTCTCCTCGCCGCCGGCGACGGCCTACTCCTCAGCTCCCACCAGGACGGCAAGATCAGGGCGTGGCGAGCTGGCGGCCGGAAGGACGGCACCCCGCGCCTCGTCCTGCGCGCCGTCCTGCCGACCTGCGCTGACCGGCTGCGGGCGCTCCTGCGGCCGTGGAGCTACGTGCAGGTCCGGCGGCACCGGTGGCGCGCCTGGGTGCACCACGTCGACGCGGTCACCGCGCTCGCGGTGTCCCCGGACGGCGCGCTCCTGTACTCGGCATCGTGGGACCGGAGCCTGAAGGTGTGGCGGCTGCCGGGGTTCCGGTGCGTGGAGTCCGTCGCGGCGGCGCACGACGACGCCATCAACGCGCTGGCGGTGTCGGCCGACGGGCACGTGTACACGGGCTCGGCTGACAAGAGGATCAGGGCGTGGAGGCGGGACCCGGAGCGGGGGAACAGGCACCTGCTCGTGCAGACGATGGAGCGGCACAGGTCGGCGGTGAACGCGCTCGCGCTGGGGGTGGACGGGAAGGTGCTCTACTCCGGCGCGTGCGACCGGTCGGTCGTGGTGTGGGAGCGCGCCGGCGCCGGAGGAGACGGGCGCATGGAGGCCACCGGCACGCTCAGAGGGCACAGGAAGGCGATCCTGTGCTTGGCGGCGGCGGGGGACTTGGTGTGCAGCGGCTCGGCGGACAGGACGGTGAGGGTGTGGAGGAGGGGAGCGGAGAACACGGGGTACACTTGCCTGGCCGTCATGGAAGGCCACGGCGCGCCGGTGAAGAGCTTGGTGTTGGTGTACGGACGTGACCGCGGCTCGTCCAGTGGCAGCGGTGGCGGTGGTTCTGCGCTTGTTTGCAGCGGCGCATTGGATGGTGAAGTGAAGATTTGGAACGTGCTTGTTCCTTGCTTTTTTTGAAAGACAACAATATTAGTTTACGTACACACTACACAGTGTACCATATTACCAATGCACGATGCTGCCTGCGTGCTTGAACATTGAGAATGGGAGAAAACACAAATAAAGCAACAAAATAACGAACCTGGATACTTGTGTGGTGCGGCTACCTTCGCTGAAGCTCGATGGCTTACACCTCGATCGTACTTTTTTTTAATATAACACTAGATGATAATATTTCGATTTCAGATATTCATTTTTGAGAATATATATCAAACTACAAACATTACATAGGGACACACAAACGCATAGCTAAGACATACTCCCTCCGTCCTAGTTTAAGTGTATTTGTAGGATTAAAAAATTCCAAATTAAGTGATCATTTGTTTCAACTTCCAATAATCCAGCATACGTACAGCTACAGATATTTGGTGGCACCCATTTATTTAGCACCGCATCCTATTGCTCTCACTCTAGCTTCTTCCGCTTGTTTCTTTCTGCCGCACGTCAGGTTTGCTTGGAACACCTCAGCGCCTTCCTGCCCTCCCGTGCACCCAAATCTTCTCTCTGCTGCAATGATTACTGCTACTTATAGACCATCTGTTACCCTGATGTAGGGGCATTGTTGTCATTTTCTAACAATACTAATTTGCTTTTCAAATGCTAGAAATTCATTTAAACTGGGACAGAGGGAGTAAGGAAATATTTTATGTAACTAAAACATTAACAAAATTAGAGAAAAGAATGAAACACATCATCTCCAACAATACTACAGTAATCTTCCTTGGCAACCTGTTTTGTAAACCCGCCTCTAAGATCTAACTTCTCCACATTGACTGAAAGCGGACCGAAGTATCAGCCAAATCCCGCAGCCGAGGATAGAAACAACTACGTCTACTGATTGGCGCTTTGATCACCAAATCAAGATCGTAGCAAAACCATCTACACCTTATACAGTAGGGGACTAGGATACCAAAGAATTCAAACGGCCTGAAGTTTAGCTCCACTCAAAAAGCCTCCAAAACCTAAAAATCAAATTGCATCCTCTTTATCACATTATACCATCTATTCTGAATCCTCTATTCTTCTTCCGTGTTTATGAGTAAAATCGGTAGTAATTGCGGATTAGCATGCCGCGGTGAATATGTACCCACAAATATGATTTTTTTATTTTTGAGAAACGCAACACAGACGCAGACGCTCATAAACACGCACGTCCACTCACCCCTATGAATACACGCACACAACCCTATCCCTATGAGCACATGCGAAAGACTGAGCCGGTAAATCTCGAAATTGACGAAGTCACTATAAGCGTCTCACTGTCGACGGGAACGTCGCCTGCTACAAAAACAATAGCGTCAGTTAAATCCTAAAATAAATATAGAAAAATGTAACATGAGTGCTGAGGTGGCTTCCACCGTAAGGACCTTTCCGGCTGATCTATCTATGATCAATTCACACCCACAAAGATGATGAGTGCACCCATTTAAAATTTTTAAATACCCATATATTTAAGGAGGTTAATAAACTTTCTGTGAAATTTTTACCTTTTTTCCCATGTCCCGTTCACCTCCTGTGCACCTCTCGTGGCATTCTTTTTTTAAGGGCCTCGTAGCATTCTTTTCTCGCGGTGACGATTGGCCGAGGCCGAGTGGCCCGTCTTTTTTGCATTTTAGTCCTTTTTTAAAAAAAAATCCGTTTGGATCCCTGGAGGAACGAATTGCGTCTTTGAACCCTATGGGTCGGCGCCAGGGTCCATGGCACCGACGTATAACGTCTCGGCGCCACGGATCCTGGCGCCGATGTGCCAACTAGGGAGCATGACTTGGCATCGCGCGCTTACGTGGCATGGGGGCTCGGCGCCACAGATCTTGGCGCCGACCCTCGGCGCCATAGATCTTGGCGCCGACATTGAAGATATCCACCCCCAGCTCCTGAGCGAGGCTTGCTGCATTGTTTCGTCCTCCCTCTCGGTTTTCCTCGCTCCTGAATCCGTCCAACCTCCGTAATCGACGTATTGGACCGTGAAAATTTGGTTTTAATCCATATATCTTGAAGAGCAAGGTATCCTCCCTCATCTCCTCTTTTTGATTTTACATGTCAATGACCGACTCTTCTTCTGTAGCTCCTCTGCATCTGCATGTCTCTTGTTGAACCATGCAACCATTCTATAGAAGGTGAATGCGACAATACCATTGACTGGCATGCCACGTTCACCCTTAAGGACACTGTTAAATGACTCGGCCATGGTGCTAGTCTGAAATGAATACCTCCAACCACGACCGTCATAAGCTCTTGTCCACTTCTCACGCTCCCTCATCAACCCTTGCAACCATTGTCTGCCATGTTCATCTGTTGACGTTTTTAGTTGATCCAACTTCTCCTCAAACCTCTGCACCTCTAGTTGTCGAGCAACTTCCTCGAATAGAGGAAAGTTCTCCTCCGTACCATCTTTCCGAAGTAAATTCTCGGCAAGGTGTTGAGTGCACCAACAGTGGTGCAATGGTGGATAGCCCGGGATCTGTTCCTGTACAGCACTGAGTATACCCTGGTGCCTATCAGATATGACACAAACCTCCCGACCAGGTCCTACAACATGTCTCCGAACAAGACGCAAGAACCATCCCCAACTATCCTGGTTCTCCTTCTCCACCGGAGCGAAAGCCAAAGGAACCAATGCATTCTCCGCGTCACATGCAACGGCTATCAATAGTGTGCCCATGTACTTTCCAAGTAGAAATGTACCATAGTGAAGTACCCCTTCCATTGAGATGCCATCCTCATTTGAATCAAGACAAAGGCATTCACGAACCCTACCTAACAACTCACTAAACATAGGGCGATCATCGAACAGCAGAGGGACTCTGTGCATTGCAACAAAAGTGACCTTCCCAAACCGATCTTTTTCCACACTTCCTCCATGATATACTGTGACTAAATTGTCCATCTAGATATATTATGAATGTTAGTGACCTAGCTTGATATTCAACAATAACCAGGTTTATACACTGTGACTACCTATATTGAACTTTATTGAATAACTAAACTTCTAACTATCTAACTATATATTATATAACGAACAAACTATATTGCCTAAATAAAATAGTTAACTATATCTCACTATAATGCATATTGATATTATCTAACTATATTGCATAAATCAAATTGCTCACCTTCACGGGCGGCCCAAACGCCGGCGGGAGTCGGAGCTCCGCGCGGCCGGGAGGCGCACACGCGGGCCGATGAGGCGCGGCCGACTGGCGTCCGCCCGCCGCGCGGACAGGCAGGGCGTCGCCGGGCGGCGGCAAACGGCGCCCACCGCACGACCAGGCATGGCGCGGGCGGGCGACGACCAACGGCGACGGCGGGGGCGCAGGGCGCGGGCGGGGTGGCGGCGGGGGCGCAGGGCGTGGGTAGGGCGGCGGCGGGAGCACAGGCCGCGGGTGGGGCGGCGGCGCAGGGCGCGGGCGGGCGGCGGCGCAGGGCGCGGGCGGGCGGCTGGCGCAAGCCAACAACCAGTGAGGGAGAGAGAGACGGAAGCCAGGGACCGGTCCGATTATGGTTTCCAGGGTCGGCGCCAAGATCTGTGGCGCCGAGCCCCCATGCCACGTAAGCGCGCGAGATGCCAGGTCATGCTCCCTAGTTGGCACATCGGCGCCCGGATCCGTGGCACCGAGACGTTATACGTCGGTGCCATGGACCCTGGCGCCGACCCATAGTCCAAAGACACAATTCGTTCCTCTACGGGTCCAAACGGATTTTTTTTTAAAAAAAAAGGCTAAAATGCAAAAAAGACGGCCGAGCGGCGCCGCCCTTCGCCAGTTCTTCGTCGGTCCCTTCGCCGGCAACGAGTATCCACCAGGTACGCCTCCCCTTCAATTCCCTTCCTGCTGTTCGAAACAGAGCACCCCAAACCCTAATGTAAGCCGTCTGTACTCCGATTTCTAGCGAAAATTATCGTAGTTCTGGTGCGGATGCAGCGTCATCTAATCCGCCGTTGCTTTTGTGCGCTGCAGTGTTTGATTTGGTAGGTCTCTGTAGCCTGTTGGCGATGGGGAGCGCGGGGTTCTCGTGGACGCTGCCGGACCACCCTAAGCTCCCTAAGGGGAAGCCGGTGGCAGTTGTTGTGCTGGACGGATGGGGCGAGGCCAACCCCGACGAGTACAACTGCATACATGTCGCTCAGACCCCCGTCATGGACTCGCTCAAGAATGTATGTACTTTTCTTTGTATCCGTCCATCCGTTTCATCTTGGATTGCACAATTGCATTGTGTAATTGCAGAGGTGCATATTTTGTGTACTGTCAATGTGATTGTTACTTACTAGTCGGCAGTTGGATAATATTGGTCAGATTGATCTTGCACTTGGATCCCTTGGTCCATGAATTAGCGGTGCTTCAGTTGAGCATGATGATAGTTCTAATATGATTATTTATACTTTTCACTGTATTACTGTCAATGTCGATATGCAGTGGCATTCAGAATCTGGATTGATTCTGCCAACGAAGAAGCCGATATGCTTTGTCCACACAAATACCACTGCATCTGGGGCTTTGGGCTCAGTAGTAACTGCTGCAAATTATGCACAAATGTTTCATGTAGTGGAACTGTCTATAGATGGTTATGCACTGTGGTTACCGATGCTTATATCCTTGATTGCTCATTGTCTCTAATACTTAATGTCAACAAAAAATAACTTTGCGTTGCATGAATCCTGTGCTTCTTTCTGTAGACTACTCTTAGATGAAAGATTGTTCTGTCTGCATAATTTGATTGTAGGTATACAATATTATGCTTTAACTCACTGTTTGTGCAATATTAGGGTGCTCCAGAGAAGTGGAGACTAGTGAAGGCTCATGGAACAGCTGTGGGTCTTCCATCTGATGATGACATGGGCAACAGTGAAGTTGGCCACAACGCTCTGGGTGCTGGTCGCATTTTTGCCCAAGGGTATGTTGTTAGTTTTTGTTTTGTTTTTATAAATGTGGTTCCTGACATATTTAATGCACCGTGTATTTGGATACTGCGTTGGAACATAAATGCCCATATCTCTATTTTACCCATACAGGCCAAAATCTCTACATGTGATCTGCCAACAAATAATCCGATGTCCATACGATTCAAAATATGTGTAGAGTTTTATTCCATCAACTTGACCAGGATAGAGCCTGCAACTTTGTCCATATGTTAACTAGTATAATTGATATATTAACCAATTTTATTGATTTTACTTTGAGTAACCAACTAAGACACATCTCTTGCATGTGCTGGTTTGTGCTTTCTTTCGCTGGTGCTTTGTGTTTTTCCCCTCGCCATTTGTAATATTTGCAAAGAAATCTTGAAAACTGAGTGTTGTGTTATTTTTTATCCATTATATGTGTATACTAAATATAACCACTGGTATTTCATACTTCATACTTCATACTATATGTTCTCTGATCTAACTGAGTGTTGCATTCTTTCTGTCTAGCGCTAAGCTTGTGGATCAAGCTCTTGCCTCTGGAAAAATTTATGATGGAGATGGGTTCAACTACATCAAAGAATCTTTTGAAAATGGTACACTTCACCTTATTGGGTTGTTGAGTGATGGTGGTGTCCACTCCCGTCTTGACCAACTGCAGGTTTGCTAAGTTTTCTTTGATTTATCTTCAGTACATAACATATGATTAGCCTTCGTGTGCTATCTTGCCACAACTTGTACACTTTTAGTCCTTTTGTTTTGTTCTATCCAGTTACTTCTGAAAGGTGCCAGTGAGAGGGGAGCAAAAAGAATTCGGGTGCACATTCTTACTGATGGGCGTGATGTTTTGGATGGCAGTAGTGTTGGTTTTGTAGAGACCCTAGAGAATGATCTTTTGCAGCTTCGAGAGAAGGGTATTGATGCACAGATTGCGTCTGGTGGTGGAAGGATGTATGTTACAATGGACCGCTATGAGGTAAACACCGTTTCACATTCAACCATCAATCTTTATGTCTAGTACTTTGGTTTACAGTTCTGTTTTGTTTACTACTTTCCAGAATGACTGGGATGTTGTCAAGCGTGGGTAGGATGCCCAGGTGCTTGGAGAAGCACCCTACAAATTCAAAAGTGCACTAGAAGCAGTAAAAACACTGAGAGCAGGGCCCAATGCTAATGATCAGTATTTGCCTCCATTTGTGATAGTTGATGATAGTGGCAATGCAGTTGGGCCTGTATTAGATGGTGATGCAGTTGTAACCATCAATTTCCGGGCTGATCGCATGGTTATGCTTGCAAAAGCATTAGAGTATGCAGATTTTGACAAATTTGATCGTGTTCGTGTCCCAAAAATCCGATATGCTGGGATGCTTCAATATGATGGTGAGTTAAAGCTTCCTAGCCGTTATCTTGTTTCTCCACCAGAGATTGAGAGAACATCTGGTGAATACTTGGTGAAGAATGGCATCCGCACCTTTGCATGCAGGCAAGTATTACCTATTTGTTAATCTTATTACTAAACTATTACCTGTTTGATGTCAAATCACTTGGGTTTTCAGAGTCATCTCTGAACTACAAATACTTGTTAATAGCCTTGGGGCAACATAGCTTAATTCATTCGAACCTATCTTATATCTAGTGTACTCGGTAAATCTTTTATGTATCCGTCAGGGTCACTTTACCTTATGGAAATATATTGCTGCTAGTTATGTTTATTGTCTTCTGCTGCACTTTTATCCCTATCTTCTGCCCTTCCTTCCCAGTTTCATCTCGTAAAGTTCGATGCTCAATCTTGAATAATTCTTTAAAATATGAAAAAGGCAATTTAATATGAAGGCATCATATGCAGTAAGCTTTATGTATCACACAGAACTCTTGGGGGCAGATTACTTGCATGTTTATTGCTGGTTTGACACTTATAGAGACTGTAATTTTTTTTTTATAGAGTTCACATTCTTTCTATTGTTTGTTGTCCTTGTGTTAAAGTCTGACTGATAAAATGGTTGCATTGTGCTACGCCCGATTTGTTAATGCTATTGTTGTGTATTAGAACTACTGCATTATATCACTTTGGGACTGATTTAGTTTTGCATTTTCTTTGTGCTTACAACAGCATGCCATACATCTTGATATTTTTTACTAATATGGTAGTGCGATTCGTGTGTAACAGTGAGACAGTGAAGTTCGGTCATGTCACATTTTTCTGGAATGGCAACCGCTCAGGTTATTTTGACGAAACTAAAGAAGAGTATGTAGAAATTCCGAGCGACAGTGGTATTACATTGTTGCACCCAAAATGAAGGCGCTTGAAATTGCGGAAAAAGCCAGGGACGCTATCCTTAGTGGAAAGTTTGACCAGGTAAACTATTCTGACATTTGTAGTCGACGGGTCTTTAAATTTGCCCATCGCTTAGCGTATTGTTATTACAGGTACGTGTCAACCTGCCAAACGGCGACATGGTGGGTCACACTGGTGATATTGAGGCCACTGTTGTTGCTTGCAAGGCAGCTGATGAAGCCGTTAAGGTGAGAACAATCCATACAATTTTATTTACAATATTTTTGCTGTCTTCATTATCTGCACGCTTGTGAAAAAATAGATGGTTGGGGAGAAAAACCTGGTTTTGTTTCCATCATACAGTTCACCTTATTTACAACAGTACATTTTATTTGCCTTTACTTTGTATGATCACGTCACCTCCCCTTTTGAACAGATTATTTTGGACGCGGTGGAGCAAGTTGGTGGTATTTACCTTGTTACTGCTGATCATGGGAATGCGGAGGATATGGTGAAAAGGAACAAATCTGGCAAGCCGCTGCTCGACAAGAGTGGTGGTATCCAAATTCTCACCTCTCATACCCTTCAGCCGGTGAGTGGCAGTGCCATAGGGACCTAGGCCCTTGATAGAATCCCTGAAAATGCCCACATGTACATGTTTGATTGCCTGGATTTTAATGCCTCTCTAAAACTTTCAGGTCCCAGTTGCAATTGGAGGCCCTGGTCTTCACCCTGGAGTGAAATTCCGGACTGACATTCACACCCCTGGGCTTGCAAACGTCGCTGCCACCGTAATGAACCTCCATGGCTTTGAGGTCCCTGCCGACTACGAGCCAACCCTCATTGAAGTTGCTGACAACTAAATACTGGCCATTTGCAATGTCTAATTTTGCTGCTATAGTTCTTGACAATGGATTGGTGATTGCCATGTCATTCAATAGTTTCTGTTAGCAAGCATGATGCTTAAACTCATGGAACATTGAGAAAAAAAGCATTTGGCTAGCAGTTACATGCTCTATTTATACGTTGTCTCCCTATCTTGCTTTTGACGGTCTGGCAGCCATTTTTATTCCAGCTATATATGAGTCAGCAAACTTTGGTAGTGATTAGTAGGCTGCACAATCCCTTATTCAGGCTTACATGTGTTAATGCAGTCTGTGGATGTTTGGATGGGTGGACAGAGCCAGGCTTAGCCTATGCAAAAGAGAGGTACGGCCTGCATCGTGGGAGATGCATTTCATTCCCATCTCTGGCTTATCAAGGCTGCACAAGAAGTCTGAATTTTGATATGCAGCGCCTGAAGCTTCCATGTAAAAATTGCTCGAGCGTATCTGCTGTTTGTGATAAGTTCAATCGATTAAAAAGTTTTCCGAGGTACACGGGCATCTTCCAAGTGCAATTGGTATGTGGGAAGTCAGGGATCATTGGAGTTTGATAAATTGAGGAACCCCTCATGCTAATTTTCTGTGTCTGCTATGCAGTAAAAACGCTAATGTGGTACTAATTGATACTACTATTTGCCAAATAAACTATGGGAACTCCTTACCGGCAAACACTTTGTTAACTCTGATGCACACACAGCATATGAAACAAGTGAGTCAGGAGCCTTTGCCATATCGATGGGTAGTAGTAGTATGGTTCGTCTGATCATATATAAGTAGCTATAGGCATATGCAGATCAGATCGCCAGTGTCCAATGAGTTTGTCAGATAGCTCGATGGAACTGTACTGTATTTATGGAATTCTTTTATTGCCAACATGAAAGTGATGCTGAGCGTCTAATTCCTGGAAAGCAATATTTTGTTACTATGCACCCTAAAGCCCAAAGTGACGGGGAACGGCATAAAATTCATTTGTACTTAACGATTGTTTTTTTTGAAAAACTACAATAATAACGATATAAAGCTATACTATCCATCGCAATACCATTTTTAGCACTCTTTTGTTGTTCTGTGACGGTATTAAATAGCCTTGTACTTTTGCTGAATTTGTTGGGTGTGGTACTGTAGGCCTTGTTTAGTTCCCGAAATTGGGAGCTAAATTTTGGTCTTTTGGAGTGCGTGCGCCACTGTAGCATTTCGTTTGTATGTGTAAAAAATTATCCAAAAATTGATTAATTAGGCTCAAAATGTTCGTCTCGTAGAGTACAACAAAACTGTGCAATTAGTTTTTGATTTTATCTACATTTAGTACTCCATGCATGCTATGACATTTTGATGTGACGAGAATCTTCTTTTTGAATAGTAAACTTTGGGGGTGGAATTTGGACTCGCGCCACAGAACAGATTGCTCCTGGTAGAAAAAATGGTCCAGCTATATAGTCACAGTGCAATACTGCAATCTCTGCATGCATGTGAACTCATTTCAGTTTCAATCAAGAGGGACGTTACTGTGCTTTGCCGTGACAATGCGGCCGGGGAAGAACACCACCAATTGTCCGTCAGGACATTACAAGCTGGCATATTCATTTTTTTCATTATCCAATATCAGTCAGACCTATATGTTTGATGATATTTGTGGGCTTTAAATGCAGAGGCATTCTGTTTCCCGATCTCACGATAAGTTCTTCAGCAGCGGAGATTGCAGACATGTATTTTCATCCAGGATGATTTTATTCTCTCAAATACGGTATTTTAAATACCCACCTGTCAGTTCCCAAGTGCATGCATATCCCGTGGCCTCATATGAAAGGTTAGCTGGCGATAATGAGCCTGAATTCCGATGGAGTTGAACTCGTTTCTTGCTGCCATTGCCAACCACCACTGTGCTGTGCAAGCTCATTGGAGTGTTTGTTTTATCCCATTCGCCTGGATGAGAGATGCAATCTGCCCAGCTGTGGACCCCACTGATGGTCAATCATTCACGATAGATTGTGATCTGTTGTAAACCCGACAATTCTACAGGCAAGCAGTGGGCCCTTGAATCCTCTATGCAGCTAAGCAGTACCCGCTGTATGTTTGTCAGATTTCTGTGTGATGCATTATGCTTACAACTTGTCGTTCTGAACTTATACAAGGCGTTGTGCATTTGTATTGCATTGCTGGGAGCACCTGTTTGGCTGCAAGGAAATTTGAAGATACACCTTGTCCTTCGCTGGAAGTTGACTGTTACCCGCCCTTTTGGAGCACATCTTTGCTTGTATTCTAGGCCTTATTTAGATCCCAAATTTTACTCTAAAGTTCACTATGCAAAAAAAAAATATTTCCATCACATCAAAATGTCATAGCATACATGGAGTACTAAATGTAGATGAAATCAAAAATTAATTATACAGTTTTGTTGTACTCTATGAGACGAACATTTTGAGTCTAATTAATCAATTTTTGGACAACTTTTCACACATACAAACGAAATGCTACAGTGACGCACGTACCCCAAAAGACCAAAGTTTGGCCCCAAATTTGAGAAAGTCTAATGTTGAGCATGGTATCGGTGGAGAACCAGGGCGTGCATTTCAAGTCCAACTGCTTCAGAAAACTGAGCATTCGCAGATGCTCAATCGCTCATTAATGTGTTTGCATTTAAACACATTAACCCATTTCGGTGGAAAGAACAAGTAGATATAGTTTTTCTTTGGAAGAAAATGATTGGTTTTTTCCCCGCCGGGGCAACCGTGCGGATTGTTCGGTGATTAGAACTGCTGCTACTTTGCTGCAGTGGCGAGCTTAATTAGTTGAAGTTAATCACTCCACTTCTGAAAAAAGTAGTCAAATACTATATTAAGATTCAGTCTAACCAGTTTAATAAGGAAAAAAGTTCGCACAAAAGAAGTTGGAGTATCCTTTGATCAAGAATTCAAGTGCAAAGGTGCCGTTTCAAAGAAAAAAACAAAGGTGCACCGGTCATAAGGCCAGTCTCGATGAAAGTTTTATGGACACAATTACCTAGAGTGACACATCATCTAAAAGTGTTTGAAATTAGGATGAAACACCTCCCTCTCAATGCATAGTTTCATCAATTGTTGTTTCCTATGTCACGTGCAAGACACAAGCTGTCTAGGTAACTGTGTACATGGAGTTTCATCGCCATGAAACTCATTTCACCTCTCCCTTAATTAATACAATGACACATCATAAAAAATACTGACATGACAGTCAATTTAGGCCTTGTTTAGTTCCCGAAATTGGGAGCCAAATTTGGGTCTTTTAGAGTGCCCGCTACTGTAGCATTTCATTTGTACGTGTGAAAAATTGTTCAAAAATTGATTAATTAGGCTCAAAATGTTCGTCTCGTAGAGTATAACAAAACTGTGTAATTAGTTTTTAATTTTATCTACATTTAGTACTCCATGCATGCTATGATATTTTGATGTGATGAGAATCTTCTTTTTGCATAGTGAACTTGGGGTTGAATTTGGGATCTAAACAATACATTATTCATGAAAAAGACTGACCGATAGCGTGTGGGCCAGACCACTGATTCCATTGCCCTTGGCCCACCTGCCAGCCAATGACCACCCACTCATTTTTTTTATAATAGCTCCCACTCATTTGACCAGTACCAGTAATTTAACGGTTAAATCTCTAGGGCGGCAAAGACGGCGACCGCCGCCGACGCGGTGGACCGTCACTCTCCCCGACCCACTGCCTGGTGGGCCCCACATGTCGGCGCCTAATTTAATTCGTCCGTCTCTCTCCCTCGATCGCGTCTCCCTCCCTCGTGTCCCCCACCCATTTCGTCGGCCTCCCTTTCTCCTCCCCCCGCCTCGCCACCCCCCGAATTAGCTGAAGCCACGAATCCGCCGCGCCACGCCTTGAGCTCGCCTGCCGGCCTCCGTGAAGGCGGAGCTCTAGAGGCTGCCGCTCCTCCGTTGAACGGAGCTCAGCCCCGCCACCGCCCGGCTGCGGCGGGCGGGCGGGCGTGACCGGAGCTCCTCGCCGCCGCTTATAATAAGATCCGGTGGGTTCCTAGTTTTTTATTTTGGGAGGGAGGAGACCGGTACCTTCGGGTGTGCCGGTGAGCATGGCGGGGCCCAAGTTCGGGTCGTTCAAGGGAGAGAAGGGGGACTCGGCGGCGTCTGCCGGCGCGGCGGCGCAGAGGAGGGACCCGTACGAGGTGCTCGGGGTGGGGCGTAATGCTACTGAGCAGGAGATCAAGAGCGCCTTCCGCCGCATGGCACTCAAGTAAGTCATAGCTGTAATGCTCTTCGATTTGGGCACTTCGCGTGCTGTTGTCGTGTTCATAGGGAAGGATTGTGTTCAAACTGTTGTAAATTGATTCGTATTTTGAGCTTTTCTCTGTTCCAACTACGAGTATCTGTACAGTGCTGCTAATTTTGAATAATTTCCCCCTCCTTTTGCAACCACAGAAAGAGCAGTATTAGTGAGCTTCTGACAAACAAGGTTTTGTCCCTGTCTATGTGTAGATTATTGGTAGTTTAGGCTCTTTAGGTATCCTGTTTACTGTTAAATGGATGGAGGGGACAATGCAGCTGTTTTGACTATTTTTCTGGTAAAAACTTTCCTGCTAGGTACCATCCAGATAAAAATGCAGACGACCCTGTAGCTTCAGAGAAGTTCCAAGAAGCTACATTCTCTTACAACATCCTGTCAGATCCAGATAAGAGGCGCCAGTATGATTCATCAGGATTTGAGGTGATTCATGGCATGGTCGAGTAGTTTGATTTGATTGTTTCTCCTGCAACTCTAATGCTTTTGTTACTCTTCAGGCCATTGAAGCGGATAGTCAGGAACTGGAGCTTGACCTATCAAGTCTCAATACTGTAAATACAGTTTTTGCGGCTCTGTTTAGGTAGCTTGTTGATGATATATCTACTATTGTGCTTTGCTTGATATTATTTGCCTTATTATTTAATGCAATATCTTTATCCAGCAAACTAGGTGTACCAATCAAGACCACTGTCTCGGCAACAGTTTTAGAGGAGGCACTAAATGGGTCAATAGAGATCGCTCAGCTTCAGCTGGGCAAATCTGTATGTAGGAAGGTTGTCAACTACTTCCCATTGTTTTGTCTCCATGCATCTTTTTTTTGATCAGGGAGTAATGTTTCATATTTCTATATGTGCTGACAGGTAGAAAAGCAGTCAGCTCACTTCTATTCTGTGGACATAACAGACAAAGAAGCAAAAATGGGCTTAGTGTGTAGAGTTCATTCAACTGCGAAAAGTAAATTTAAGGTTTGTTGCCAACTTGCTATGCATCCATCTTAATCTTTTGACCATGTAACTGCCCCGATACATTAGACCATCAGTTGTTGCCTTTAAGTTGTACCGAACATGATTAATTTTCCACAACTGAGCTATTTTCTCGTTTTTACAGAACTGACCATATAACTTGATTATATCAGTTAACTGAGAACAATTGTATTCTTTCAATTGTAATTGTAATGTTAGACAACTTAAAATATTTTTTTTATTTACCAAATGAATTTACCCTTTTGTGTTAGGGAATATATTATTAAACTTCCATTGTTATTAACTTATGATGATCGATAGATGATTAGCTGTTTCTCTTTATGTATTTGGTATATCGTGTAACTGCACTACAGAGAGTTTGCTGACACATGAACTTCTCCTAAGGTATTTTATTTTATTTTTCTATTTTCAGTTGCTGTATTTTGAACCTGAGGACAATGGTGGATTGAGCCTTGCTTTACAGGTATTCATATTCTAGTAAGCTTGTCATTTTGTAAGGCCAAACCGAGAAAAGAAGCTTATCATCCGACAAGCATGCCCTGCCAAACATGTGAAAAACAAATATTTTCTTATCTATTTTAAATCCCCTGGATTTGCTATAACCTTAGGGCACAGCCAAATAGCCATAGTGCATTTGTGCTGTCATAACTTTAGTATGTGAATGCCAATGATGGTTTGTTTATCCATATAGATGTGTTTGGCAATTGTTCTTTCTAAAGAATAGACTGGGTGAAATTGAAGTGAGTTCCCTCAACATGCTTAATGACAGTGCATGCAGTAAATATTTTTCATTGGGACATGATAAGTTGATTTTGTTTTCTTTTTCTCAATCTCACGGGATCAATGTTGAATTGGACTGTAGGAATTCTGTTTGTGGTACTATGTAGAATGGCAAATATTTTCCTTGGCACCATGTATGATCCATCTAGAAGCTTTTATTGGTCCAGAGATATTACCAAGGATCTCAACCGTACCACATTTTCCTGCATAGCCCCCTCTCCCAGGGGATAACTACCTATACCTCAACTTACTTCATATTAAATACTATCGTTCTGTGATCCTTCTATAAGCTTTTACATTCAAGTTTATCAGAGCACTGAAATACCTGCCGCAACACTTGTGCAGATTAAATAGCCAATTAATTAGCTCAAGTTTTTTTGTGATTTTTCCATGTTATTCTTTGAGCATGATTAATTGTCTTAGCACGACTTCAGCTAACATCTATTAGCCTAGTGCAGGAAGATAGTGCAAAGACTGGCAAAGTTACTTCTGCCGGGATGTTCTTTCTAGGTTTTCCTGTGTATCGATTTGAACAAAGTAATTCGGTGAGTATACAATTTACTGCCTCCTTGCCTCTCTTTCTGTTTCTTTGTGGGTTCTCTTACACAAGTTCCTATTACTGCTAGGCTGCTGCTGCAAAGGATCCTGACAGTGCATTCTTTAAAAGATTGGATGGTTTTCAACCATGCGAAGTAAATGAACTGAAAGCAGGAACTCATTATTTTGCTGTCTATGGTAATATCATTTTCTGTTGCACCATTTGTACTTATACATGACTATATACAATCTATTGAAAATTAATCATCTTTAGGTGATAATTTCTTCAAAAGTGCGAGCTATACTATAGAGGTTGTATGTGCTGAACCCTTTTCTGCTGAAAAGGAGAGGCTACGAAGTGTGGAGGCAAAGATAATTGCAAAACGATCTGAGCTGTCTAAATTTGAGTCCGAATATAGGGAGGTATGCCCTCTGCTCATAAATAGTTTGCTTACGTAGGTTCTCAATTTGCTTGTACACTGTTAACTGTTAACTCTCAACTCATTACAAGATCTAAATTTGACAGGTTTTGGCAAAGTTCACCGAGATGACCAGTAGATATGCTCAAGAAATGCAAACGGTATGCACATTCATGAAACTGTTATTTGTGCTTCTCATTGTGGTCTGACCATTTTATGTTTGTTTCATAGATCGATGAGCTCCTAAAGGAAAGGAATGCAATTCATGCATCCTATACCAACAATCCAACCCTGCAGCGGAGTTCCAGTAGCAGCAAAGGGAAATCACCATCTAAAGGGTCCAAAAGTGAGGATGATCAAACTGTCAAGAAGGAAAAGAAATCGAAGAGCCAGAACATGGAGGGATCCAGAAGTGATGATGAGGCTACCAAAAATAAGAAGGAAAAGAAACCTAAAGATCGGGTTCGAAGGAAGAAGTGGTTCAACATTCATATGAAAGTGGATAAGAGAAGGCCGTGCTGAGAACTGCAACGTATTGTATCGTGTAATTGTATATTTTGTTCTGAAGACATCACTTGAGCATTGACTTTATCTTTTTTCTACCGTCGTTCTCAGGAAACATGAAGGAATCATCATTTGATCTCTGGAAAGATGCAGCATTTCCCGTGATGTACCGTTGTATTTCCTGAAAAGTCAGGAATCTAGGCAGTTTTCAGAATTCAGAAATGATGTAAAGAAATATACGACGTGGTTTTGGGGACCCTTAACGTTAGTTGGATACTCTGCTCTCAAGACGGTTGCTGATGGATGTACACAGGTCTTAGTAGTGTGTGATGTCGTACACTGATGGATGTACAGATTGATTCGATATGTTTGATGATGTCTGTGTGTGTTGACATTACACTGTCCAGCTTGACTATGGACTTCTGATCCTGTACTCGGTGAAACATATGCGTCGTGCCTTCAGTAAGGTGAAATGTTTGATGGTTCTTACTGTTTCAAATACTGAATGAAGCATAAACGAAACGCATCGTTCGATCTCTTACAAGACGCATCGCCCGTTTTTTCAGGGGAAAAAAACAAAATTCACAGCATTTGAAGGCTGGCCGTTTGCTAAATGTAGTAAAGACCAGACGAGCGAGAGACGCGTTACAAGCAGCACGGTTTCCTCCATTGGCAACTCCTCTTCTTCGGGTTCTCCCCCGCAAACCTCTCGCCGCCACTCCCTCCGCTCCGCTCCATGGCCTCCAAGAACGGGCGGCGCTCCTGCAACCCCTCTCCCTCCCCTGCCATTTCTTGAACCCAATACACCCGCGCCTCCACGTTAGGAGGGGCAACACCCATCAGCCAAAGCGCCATACGCCCAGCTATGTACCAGCACGAGATATCAGCAGCCATGCGCCTGTCCCTCCTCCTCCTCCTGGCCGCCGCCCGCGCGGCGGCGCAGGTGGTGCCGCCGCCGGCCGTGGCAGCCGCCGGCCCTCCGCTGTCGCCGGAGTTCTACAGCCAGTCGTGCCCCCGCGCGGAGCGCATCATCGCCGAGGTTGTCCAGTCGAAACAGATGGCGAACCCGACCACCGCCGCCGGCGTGCTCCGCGTCTTCTTCCACGACTGCTTCGTGAGCGGCTGCGACGCGTCGGTGCTGATCGCGTCCACCCAGTTCGCCAAGTCGGAGCACGACGCCGAGATCAACCACTCCCTCCCCGGCGACGCCTTCGACGCCGTGGTCCGCGCCAAGCTGGCACTGGAGCTGGAGTGCCCCGGCGTCGTGTCCTGCGCCGACATCCTCACCATGGCGTCGCGCGTGCTGGTCACCATGACCGGCGGGCCCCGGTACCCCGTCGCGCTGGGCCGCAAGGACTCGCTGTCGTCGTCCCCGACGGCGCCGGAGGTCGAGCTCCCGCACTCCAACTACACCGTGGACCACCTCATCCAGCTCTTCGGCGCCAAGGGGTTCACGGTGCAGGAGCTGGTGGCGCTGTCCGGCGCCCACACGCTGGGCTTCTCCCACTGCCAGGAGTTCGCCAACAGGCTCTACAACTTCCGGGACAAGGGCGGCAAGCCGGAGGACTTCGACCCGACCATGAACCCGTCCTACGCCAAGGGGCTGCAGGCGGTGTGCAAGGACTACCTCAAGGACCCGACCATCGCGGCGTTCAACGACATCATGACGCCGGGCAAGTTCGACAACATGTACTTCGTGAACCTGGAGCGCGGCCTCGGGCTGCTCAGCACGGACGAGGAGCTCTGGACGGACCCGAGGACGAAGCCGCTCGTGCAGCTCTACGCAGCCAACTCCACCGCCTTCTTCGACGACTTCGGCCGCGCCATGGAGAAGCTCAGCTTGTACGGCGTCAAGACGGGCGCCGACGGGGAGATCAGGCGGCGCTGCGACGCCTACAACAACGGACCCATGCCCAAGTGATGCGCCTGCTGTCTGGCGATCGGATCCACCCACGGACGACGCCTGCGCCTCCGGCAGCGGTCAGCCGGTCACGATTGCGCGCAATGTTTCCTGCTCGATCGAGTAATTTAATCCTAATCCGTGTGTGCTGTGCACCAAAAGAAAAAGGATTTTTAAGTGTTGCTTGTATGAATGAATGTGTTGTTTCTTCCTTCCTTCGCAAATTCCACCCATAAATTCCACTATGCAAAAAGAAGATTTCCATCACATCAAAATGTCATAACATACATGGAGTACTAAATGTAAATGAAATCAAAAACTAATTGCACTGTTTTGTTGTACTCTGCGAGACGAACATTTTGAGCCTAATTAATCAACGTTTGAACAATTATTCACAAATACAAACGAAATGATACAGTGACGCAATGATTACACTACTCAAACTTTGGCATCTAAAGTTGGGATCTAAACAAGGGCTTGGTCGCTCTTGCAAACTTATTATTCATGTATTGTATATTAGAGCATCTCCAAGAGACTAGCTAAATGGTTTTCTAAAGTTAAATTTAGCTATTGTTAGAGAAAAAACGTTTCCAACAGACTCTGTAAATGACTCTCCAAATTCAGTGGCTCTCTATCCCACTTCATTCGCTAGCCATTTTTAGCTAGCCTACCTCACTGGCCATCTTTATATTTAGCTAACACAGTACAGAGTCTCTTGGAGATGCTCTTAGGAGTATGTCACGCAGATTATCACATTGTTTTTTTTTGTGAATTTTGTTGAAAGTTTGAGAAACGAATCAGTTTTAGAGCTCCTTGCCTCCGGGATAGAGGGAAAAAAAATAGACTTGCTTTATTGTGGCTCATGTGACTGCGATAGATTGGATGGAGCCCATCGCAGCATGTCAGCGCGCTTCTGATTGGCTAGTTCCTGGGCGGGCACGTCATCGTTGGTATTAAGCCGGCACATTCGTACATGGCAACGTGCACACAGCTACTCGCACCAAGCTTTTGGGAAAGCAATATCGCACACTTCCATCATACCATAAAATTTACTAACCATTTGCCTAATTCAAAAAATCATACAACTATAATTTATTTTATCTGCTACTTTCTTTATAATTTATAAGTTTAAGTATAACTTATTTTTTGTATATTTGAACTAACTTTTAAAATAAGACTAGCAAGAACTCACGTGCGGCACACACGTTTATTGATGACACATAGGTATTAAAACAATGTCACTTGAATGGGCCAAGGTAACATACCAGTCATGCGAAGCACTTTTAAAAATATTTTATATTCGCACTCTCATTTATAGAGAGCTTTAGGTATTCTCAAATCCAGAGGCACATGATTTTTTGAGATAGTTGGTCTTTATTTATATGGAGAAAAACTCTATAATCTATTATTTATTGGCAATATGAGATAATTGTGTATAGACACAAAAAAACTACGAGGAGGTTTTACCGGTTCGGACGTTGATTCTTTTAAAAAAAAACTTGTGTTTTCAGTTCAGAAAAAAGCTTGTTTATTCCTTAAAAAAAGCTCCGAGGGGGTTTTACCGGTTAGGACGTTGATTCCTTTAAAAAAACTCATTTTTTTTTCCAAAAAAATGGGTACAAAAACACTGGTGAAAAAAACGGGGGGAGGGGGGCTAGGGGTGAACTCACACGGGTTTTTCGCTCTGTCAAAAAAAAACTTTTACAATATTTCCTTTTTCTTTCTTCAACGTGGGTCCAAGTGGGTCCATTGTGAGGGGTATAGGGGTCTTAGTTGGTAGCAAAAGTTTTCTAAAGAACTCGATCCTTTTAGTATAGATAAATGATTAAGGTCGTGTTTGTTTCAACTTTTGGGGAGCTTTTGGGCCTCGGCTTTTCAATCTTTCAAAAGAAAAAAAAAGCTCCCAAAAGCCAAAAGCCAAAGCTCATCAAAACGTGCTTTTGGCTTTCGGAAGATTGAAAAGCCGAGATCCAAAAGCTCTCCAAAAACTGAAACAAACACGCCCTAAACATTATGAGAAAGTCGAACGAATAGTAATTTAAAACTGAGAGAATGATAAAGTTATTAAAAATATCACCTTATTATTTCTTTGGATATTATAATTCTTTGTCCCAACAAATCAGACGAATATTACTAACTATGTGTAGCTCAGCTAGGAAGGCTTCTTATAGTTGGTTCGAGTCCGACATGGCTTAAAAACACATCAAGTACACAAATAAACTCAAAGGCTTAAAAAGCTCATCAATCGCATGTTTTAATCACTTAGCATAGCTTGTAATTTTTTAATGAAAATGTTAACTGACTGACCGGCCATTTGTTAGGATCCCAATATAAAATTTATGCATGAAGTGCGCATACTCACATTACCTTTTTTTTCAAGGTGTGGAAGCTAGGTCTTAGCCCTAGTGACATTTAAGGATAACATGGACGCGGAGTTTGCAAGACAAGTAGTATCACAACACATGGGCTGTGTTTATATCCGTGAAAGAGGGTGAAAAGGGTCACATCAGACACTGTAGCGCACTATATCATTTTTCGTTTGTTTGTGGTAATTGTTGTCCTACCAGGACCTAACTAGACTCAAAAGATTCGTCGCGTTGTGTACATTAAAACTATATAATTAATTTTTTTATTTACCTACATTTAATGCTCCATGCATGCGTCATTTGCTATATTTAATGTTTCGATGTGATGTCGATGTGATGGAAAGTTTGAAAAGTTGGGAGGAACTAAACACAGTCATGGTAGTATATGACAAAGGGATATCTGAGTCAAGCACAAAAAAACATGTTAGATATTCTGTCCGTCCTAAATTATGAGCCATTGTAATTTTTTTCATATATATAGTGAAAATGATGTCTGGAAAAACTATATGACCCACAATTTTGCTATGGATTGATCTCCGTGGTAGCTGGTCTGGTAAGGGAGCCATAGATATTTCGGAAGAGAGTGCAAAAGAACATTTTCCCCTCTTGAGAGCATACATGTTGTCCAGGTGTGTTTAGATTAGTGCTCAATGCTCACACGAAGTTACTGCAAGCACGTGAAGAAAAGCATTGACGGGATCGCAGGGACAACATGAGGGGCATCCTAACAAAATCCCCTACACCGCGAGCTATCTATCCTTGGCTCCTTGGACAATTCCACGCTCGATCGCACCCGTCTGAACTCTGAAGAACCCGATCCCGACCGGCCACCGCAGCTCCACCAGCCCAGCCGGCCAGCCCCTCCCTTCATCGTCGTCCCGCCCGCGCTCACTGCGGGAAGCCTCCATGCGATTCCCTGGGCTGCGCCTCCCAGCGCCGGCGCGGCTCGTCGTCGTTGCGCTCCTCTTCGCGGCTCTCACCGGGGCCGCCGTCGGCGTCGATGGGTACGGGCGCGCGAGGAGGCTGCGCATGAAGAACAAGGTCCTGGAGATGTGAGTACTCAGCTGCCATGTGCTTCCTCCCTTCCGTCCTCGCCGTCTGCAATCTTTCACCTGTCGGATCTTGTTGTGGCTGGTGGATCGCAGTGTTTGCGTCATACCATAAGCAAGAAAGCGCTGCTCCCTTAATTCTGTCTCGCGCAAATTCACGAGTCCTGTACTGAAGGCGTATAAATGCCAAATTTGTTCGATCGATTTGTTGGGACAAACGCATACATTTCGAGCTCACGTGTCCCTGGCGTAGGCACCGACTCTGCTACCGTGGTGGTGCTAGTAATTTATCATCTTTCGATAAGAATCGAGAAATAAGAATTGGGGTAAATACCTTCGAAAAAAATTTCTAGGCCCAAGTGGTCAGTAAAATCTGACAGCCCTTTAAGCTTAGCCTCTTGGTTAACTTTTTTGTTTCCATTTTTTTTTGTTCTTTCCTTGATTTTTAGCATCTTACCAAATGAACTAGACTTTAAGGTTCTCCATATTGAAGTATGAAGGGTATACAAATTTGTAATGGCAACATCTTCAATTTTATGCTTCCAAGAAAGAGCATTGTTGCATGCCCTCTCACAAAATTAATTTCTTTGGATCATCAATACTATTTACAGTATATGTCTTAGGCTGGTCAATATATGTTCTGAATCAAGATCTCTAGGGCATCACATGTGCCTGATAAAAGAGTTCACCATATCCTAGCCATATTAAAGCTGCTAACTTGTGTATCCCTTGCTGATATCAAGATTCGAGGCTCTTTGATAACCTACAAAGGTGTGTGACAGGGTTGCCACTCGCTGACAAGTATTTAGGAAGTTTGACCTATTGCATGTCTTAGCTTCATTGCCATGTTGAAATATGTGCTGGTACTGATATATCTCCATCCCTTTCAGGTTTTACCATGCTTATGACAACTACATGACTTATGCCTTCCCTGTATGTTTATCAGCCATCTTACTTTTGATCAATTGCTCATTGGATAGTCCAAGCTGATGTTTTCCTTGATACCATTTCAGCATGATGAATTGAAGCTTCTTACTAAAAGTTTCACAGACTCACTCAGTGAGCTTGGCAATCTAAATGTATTAAAGTATTGACAACTTTATGAGTTTCATTTTGTATTATAAAATCTCAAGATACACAACTTAATGGCACCTCCTTTATTCTCTCTTGTAGCTTGAGCACTTGCCACAGGATTATAATGGATCGGCGCTGACACTGGTGGAATCGTTATCAAGGTACACTTTATGAATTTGTAATATTTCTTGGCACTTTTAGATTTATACTGTATTTTGTTGTTCAAAATGTGAACTGTTGGATTGTTTCTTCAAAAGGCACTTCTATTCGTAAGATTGATACATAATGCCTTTCTGTTTGGCTCATGCAGTCTTGTTGTCTTAGGTAACCTCACAGAGTTTGAGAGAGGAATTCTCTGGCTTTCAGAAAACCTGACATTTGATGTGGATGCTCGGATTAATCTTTTTGAGGTAATGCTATTTGATTATTGCCACTGTTACCACACACAAGATTTCTGGACTAAAAGCAGCACTGCATTTTTCTCATTGTTTTTCTTTTTGTTATGCAGTGCAACATAAGACTTCTTGGGGGGCTTATTTCTGCTCATCTTCTTGCAAAAGACTACAGCAGCCAGCTTAAAGATGGACTATATCAGGATCAATTACTACATCTTGCTGAAAGTTTAGGCAATCGTTTTCTACCAGCATTTGAGACTCCTACTGGATTGCCATATGCATGGATTAATCTTAAGGTTCATATACAAAACTTTGGCTTTTCTCACACTTCAGAAGAGATTGAAGTATTCGTGGATCAGTTGTAAGGTTCCTTTGCAACTAGTGCAAAATAAAAAAACGCATTTGAAATCATATGGACACTTGAATAACATCATTTATTGTGTGTAAAGGTCTTTGTACATAGAGTTAGTAAATCTGTCTGAAAGCAGACTACAACAAACCTGGAGCTTTTCCTCCAATAATTTTTTGGAAAAGAACTCGTGTTAAGACAAGAATGCTCATTAGGGCACAATGGTAACATGTAACAATGTTTACTTTAGGACAACCGGGACATTGAATGCTAACAGCTAAAGGATATATGGCATATGCAGGAAATTGTAAGCATGCCATGTGGAAAATGGAGAACATTGAATAATTATTGTGTTTGGAGAACCATGTTTGATGCTGCTACTAAACCCCCCCCCCAGTACCCAGTGCCGTAGGCTTCCCGCACCGTGCGGGGTCTGGGGAAGGGTTGTAATAGCGCCCAAACCTTACCCGCATAAATATGCAGAGGCTGGGGCTTGAACCCGGGACCTTCCGGTTACAGACGGTAGGCTCTACCGCTGCACCAAGCCCGCCCTTCAAACCCCCCCCCCCCCCCTCAAAAAAAAAAACTCGACCATGGTGGGAGACTCCCACCAGGCTTTGTTCTAAGAAGGTGCCGTGCTTAGAACCCAGGTCGGGACGGGAGTTTCAACGACTCCCGGAGTTCAACGTTCTAACTGGGCCACCGCGAGAAGCTTGGCGATGCTGCTACTAACAAAACTCATGATTCACACATTATAAATTTGCTAGTCATTACTTGGCATAGTATTTAATTCATGTTTCGTCTAAATATTTCTATTGATGATTATGATACAACTCCCTTTTCCAGTATGGAGTAATGGAGAATGAAACAACTGAAACAAGCACATCAGGGTGTGGTGGGTGGCAGAAACTTATGTTTATTATTCCTGGGTAAACGCATGTTCTATTGAATACCATGGCTGTTGTTTACTAATCTACATTCTTACAGGTTCCCTTATACTTGAAATGGGTGTATTGTCACGTTTGAGTGGCGATTCTAGATATGAAGCTGCAGCTCTCCGTGCTCTCCGCAAGTTATGGAGCATGAGAAGTTCACTGAATCTAGTAGGCACCACACTTGATGTTTTAACTGGCAAGTGGATTGAATATTCATCAGGAATTGGTGCTGGTAATGCTATTGATACTTACCCATGTGATTTATTGATTGTATGCTAATGTGATTGTACTATAGTAGCATTGTGAGATCTGTTGTTCTATTGCTTGCACCGTCACATTTTAGCTTCTTCATTTTTAAAAAGCAGATATGTATTCGAGAAAAAAAAAACAGAAGTATGGCCACTTTGTGGAAAAAGTCTAATTAGAAAATATACTTGCTCGGGACATAATAGTGATTACTAGTAATATTTGCAGGTGTTGATTCATTTTATGAGTATCTGATTAAAGCATATATTCTTTTCGGAAGCGATGAGTACTGGGATATGTTTCATTCAGCTTACCTTGCGGTGCAGAAGTACTTCCGACATGGTCCATGGTGAAACTTTCTTCCCGCTGACTTGTCTGTCTCCGGAGTATGCTTGTATTGAATACTAATGATTGTCAATTTAACAGGTATCACGATGCTGATATGAGGACAGGAGAAGCAACACATTGGCAACTTACTAGCCTTCAGGCCTTCTGGCCTGGTCTTCAGGTTTACTGAACTCCATGCATTAGATGAGTTATTACCTTATTTCCGAAGGTTATTTTTTTTTATTTGCTTGCTTCAATATCAAGAACAGACGCTTCTGGGAGACGTTGCTGCTGCAAATCTCTCGCACCGTGAATTTTACAATGTCTGGCAAAGATTTGGTGTGTTACCAGAAAGGTATACTCTTTTCATCCAAGTGTTTCTTAACAGAAAACTAAGAACATGTTTCATAATTCAAAACTATTTCGGTCTGTAATAAAGCATAATGTAGTAGCTGCGTTGATGTATGTTTTATGTTTTGTAGATATCTTTTGGACTATGGAATGTTGCATCCTACTGAGAAGTACTACCCCTTACGGCCTGAATTTGCTGAGTCTACATTTTATCTTTACCAAGCTACTAAAGGTGTGCCTAGCAGACCTCTAACGGATATATACATTCACTTGCATCTTTCAGCTAGGTTTAATGTCCTCTTGGGCTCATCATATATGCTGTTGATTATAGTTTTTTTGTCAATTTTTTTTCATAGAGACACTACTCATCTACAGAAATATTTTTCTTTTTTCCTCTCCATTCCGTGATTCCTGAATTGCTCCACTCATAGATCCTTGGTACCTAGAAGTGGGCGAAGCTATCGTTGGATCCCTTAATTACTATACCAAAGTGGATGGAGGTTTTGCTAGCATCAGAGATGTTTCAACAATGAAACTTGAAGATCATCAACACAGCTTTTTTCTTTCAGAAACGTGAGCTAGCAGTCTTCCTCGTTTTTGTTTGAAGCAATTAGCAGGAAAATACTTCATGCACACCAGCACATTGATAAACTCAAACTACCTTTAACACACCAATTAACAACTTGCAGGTGCAAATATCTTTTTCTAATGTATGATGATTCATTCTTGAGGAATCAAAATTATATATTTACAACAGAGGGACACCCCCTTCCGATAAGAAGCACATGGCATGAGAAGTTTCCTGCCACACGTGTCCCCAGCAACTGGACATTTGTTAAGGTGCCTTTTCCTATCTCTGATACCATACTGCATGAGCATTTCTGGGATATAGTCGCATTGCATGACCCCAAAAACTTATCTGCAGGATGAGAGCCAGCCAATTCGCGTGAGTGCGTTGTCGTCTCAAGTCTGTCCAGAGACAGTTTTTGGAAAAAGCGTTAGCTCCCCATGGGAGAGTGCGTGTCATGTACCAGATGTGTATGGTAGCCACAGATGCAGGACTGACGATGACTGCGGTGTAGAAGCAGTAACCTGCAAGAAGAGAACCTGCAGTATGGCTGGCTACTGCGGCTTATGGCTGGTGATTTATTAGCATCTTCTGAGGACTAGAGTGGGTATACTGTTTTGCAATTTACGGGAGTATATGAAGATACGGTGAGAAGCAAAGAATTATGACCTTAACGGCATGGGCGTTAACTGTACATTAGCATAGTAGGATAGCAGATTTGTTACTTCAGTACATGCAAGCATATGAATCTATCTTAATCTTCCATTATGTCTGGCTCGATGCGAAACAAGAACGCCACGTAACCTTTTTGAAAACAGCATAACTACATTTAAGAGCCTTCAAACAATAATGTCCCATCCCATCCCGTCCACACACAAATCCTGTTTATCCCCATCAACCCGAACGGGCGATTAAGAGGCACAGACGCAGAGGGATTCACATACAGGATTTACAGGTCACATGGCACATTTAGTATGGGCCTACGGGCAATCAGCCACATAAAAATTCGCAGAACAATCTGCAAGCATATAAAGTCCTGATGTGCACAAAAATGATTGGAAGTATAAAACTACAAGGTGACAAGTAGGGATGAAAGTGGTGCGGATAGTTTCCGCGTCCGATCCGATCCGAAACCAAATTTTAATGATATGGAGAAGAGTTTTGGATATCCGCGCGGATATGGATAATCCGAATCCAATTCTGTGTGGATGCGGAATAGGATATGATTTTAGTGAAATCCGATGGATATGGATTATCCGATAATTGATTGCAGATTATCCGAAGCTTATAATAGGATATCCGACTACTTTTGTGAACCTACTATAATAAAATTTAAGCCCAACCCACATATATACATAATATTTTATAGCTCACAAACCCTCAGGTATATTTATCACACAAAAATACACCGGTGAAGTGTGAAGTACCACTGTCAACTGTTAAGGTTACTTTAGTTGTGTCGTAAACTACAAAAGGGGAGTATTTTTCATGTTATATTATTTTATTGTGGTTTTCGTTAGAAAATATTCACCATCATAAAAAGTTACACAAAAGTATGTATTATCCGTCTATTTTAATCCGCTTCCGCACCGACTCCGATCCGCTTCCGTACCATCTCCGATATCCGACAAAATCCGTATCCATAACCGTATTCGGGTAATATCCGCTCCGCTCCGCATCCGACGAAAAAAGGTGGATGAGGATATAGTAAAGATATTATCCGCTCCAATCCGATCCGTTTTCATCCCTAGTGACAAGTACCTCCGTGGGCAAAAGTATCCCTGCTCGGTGGACATCCTACTTTCCTAGGTCTGGCCACGCCCCCCACGCCCCCTGGATCCTCGGCCAGCAGCATCTTTCTGCAAATGAACAGTTGCCTCTTCATTAGTCTAATGCTGGATATAATCACATACGAATACAGCAAATAAACAAGAATGCAAAAATATACCCTCTGCGTAACAGATTGCTGGCCACGACCCCTGGCAGCGGCAGGTTGTTGTGCACGTTGAAACCTGGTTTGCCTGTTTTGCCTGGCCCTCTCACTTAAGTTGATTGTTCTGGAACGAGTTTCAGTAGCCTCCACTACACTACTGGTATTCCTCTGTTCAGAAGGTGCACCAGGTTGGGCTGGGTTAGGGGAAGGTTCCCGTGTCTCTCTTGTAGTGCTGGTATTCTGAGGTCGAGAAGATGCACCAGCTTGGACTGGATTAGGGGAAGGTTCCCGTGTCTCTCTTGTAGTGCTGGTATTCTGAGGTCGAGAAGATGCACCAGCTTGGACTGGATTAGGGGAAGGTTCACGAGCAGGAGATGCATCTGCAGTTCTGCTTGGTGAGGCATCAGCTGCTCCTGATTGTGCTACTGGACTTTGGTCCGGTTCCACTGCAGCATGTTCAGCCGTAGTATCACCCTCAATCTCTGACATATCAACATCACTCTTCTCTGTCAGCCCTCCTGGAGATGCCACCCTGAAAACATTACCAGCTTGCTCACCAATATCCGAAGGAGGAGGCTCCCTATTGGTTTCTCCAAGTGCAGTTTCTAAAGGTTGTTCAGGTTCCTCTGGCAACTCTCCCTCCTCCATCTCATCATCAGCATCAGTTGCAGTAGTAAGCTGAGCATCTTCCTTTGAATCTTCAATTTTCTGCTCCTCGTCAAATGATTCAATAACAGCCTCTGACTTTGCCAGCACATCTTCTACGGGAATTGCATTTATCTCAATATTACCATCAGCATCAGAGCCTTTGAATTCCATTGATGCATCCAAATGTGCTCCAGAGTCATCTTTATCACCCACATCCTCCTCCTTTGTTGCCTCAGCCTCTTCAATTGGCGTGGATGCCTGATCGGTGTCCATCTCTTCTGTAGGCTGTTGCCCATCTTGGTCGTCAGAGGATGGAAGCACACCAACCTGTGCCGCTACATCCCCAATGGGTGATTGACCGCTTTTGAGCTCACTAGTCCATTGTGTCGATTCTTCCTCCTTGGGCTTCTTAGATGGAGGATTGCCATCATAACCCTGACCTTGTGAAGCATTGTCTATTGTCTGTGAAGATGTGATAAGACGTTTACGACTTGGAGGCTGTGACACAGGTAAACTGCCAGAAGTTTCACGCTCTAGTGATGGGCCACCTTTCTCCTGACCAACCGTCGAGAAGTCAACAGCAGATGTATCCGTATCAGCCTGTGGTTCTTCAGTTCGTTCAAGGGTGGGACGAACAAGAGGTCGTCTTCCAGGTCTACGTACTTCAGTGCTTGGTTTGGGCAAAGTAGCAACTGCTCTATCTTCCATCATTTTAGATTTAGCAGGCCGTGGCGGAGTATCTACCAGTCGTCCTACAGTAAGAAAACTTATGAGCTGCCACATTGATCAGAAAAGGGGTCCACAGACAGAAAACAGCATCAAACACTTTCACGTGAGCAAATTTAAATTCAGTTCATGTGCCGATCCTATTGCAACCACCAATAAACTATCCATCAAGATTGTTCTACTTAATAGGATGCCAGCAATGTCATATAGAAAAATGAATACTGAAGCACCTGTAGCTGAAGCAGGTGCATCCACAGCGGCAGTTTCAACAGCTGTGGTCTGAGTCACTGCAGCATCACGGAATGGACTAGAAGATTCCTCCATATCTTTAGCCGTGCGGAAGTATGAAAGAACTTGCTCTTCCAGAGCTGAGATAGGTGGGACTTCAGATGATAGTCCAGGATAATTCTGCAAAAGAATGTGGTGACTTTCAGTTATGATATAGAAGGTAGTTCAAGAGGAAGAGATGAAATATAGGCAAGGTACCATGGAACCAATGACAATGGAGGAATGAAATATCAAAACTGCAGTCAAAAGTATACCTCGATCACCTGTTTCACAGCCTGCTTATGCTTCTCTATGGACTCTTCCACTTGTTTCTTCTCCTGTAAACCAATACTTGAAATCAATACTCTGATCATAGTGGACCCACACAATAATCAGGAACAAATTTGCAGCTACTTCCATTCGTTAGTATATGATATTTTTTCCAATTTGCAACTTTGCATTCTACTCTTTAGATAAATACTAATAACAATTTTTAAAAATACTTTATCGTGGAATTATTTTTGCAACAGATCCAACGAAAACTCACCCACAAGGCCAACCAAAGTAGCTCAAGAATCAATGGTCAAAGTTAATGAGGTTTCAGTGCACGCTTTCTAGGACATATTTTACGATCAGTCAGAGCACTTGGTAAATTCAGAATTTGAGAGTCTATTGCTCTGTATTAATAAGGCCATCTAGTTCCTCCTAGGTTTGATAAGGCACGCATAACTTATTAAATAAAGGCCGTAAAAACAATCATACGCTAATGAGAAATACTGTCAAATAATACTTATACCAATAAATTCATACGCTAATTATAACGTGTACTGATGAACGTACCTGTTGAACCCTTTGATTAAGGGCTGTTAGTACTTTCTCGCTCCTTTTACGGTTTGCTTTTTCTTTCCTGTTATCATCTCTCTCCTTCTCCAGGGTTCTTTCCAATGTCTGTCAATCCATGTTTCTGTAAAAAGCTGAAAAAAATATTTTTTGTATAATTTAAGCATAATGGGCTAACCTGTATCCTGAAATCCTTTTCTTTTATAGCCTGGTCAAGTGTAGTTTCCGAAGTTGTCTTCTGACCTGCAGAAGTATATCAGATAAGCAATGACAGTGTGAAACTATTTAAAAGCCCTGCTCAAGTGAGAGAATATGATGCTTCTGTACGAGGAAGAGTGCGGAAGTACTTGATTTAAGATCCTCCATCTGCTTGAGAAGGCTCTGATTTTCTTTAATGACCTCTTCCTTCTCCTTCATCAAGTTGTCGAGCTTTCTCTGGAGCATTTAAAATGAGAAAAGGCACATGAATATACAAAAAATAGATAATAGAGAGTTGATATTGCAAACGAAAAGTGAAAAAAAAAATCAGACCTTGATGGAGAAATTAACCTTCTTAAGCCTGTCAGTCTCAGATTTCAGGGAGGCCTAGAAAAGGGGAACTATAAGTACTTCAGAGAATTAGGTGATAAGTTTGGTTAATAGTTCCAACCATTCTCACCTCTACATCATTCAGCTTCTTTTCCCTGGAATCCAATTCAGACTGACTTATGGCAAGCTTCTCCTCCAAACTTCTTACGACACCTTCTTTCTCAGAAAGAAGTTTTTTTGCACTTTCAAGCTCAATAGAATTCTCTCTCAAGGTTGACTGTTGGAATCAATAATTATGCATGTTATAACATATAATAAGCCAGCCAAAACCAAACTCGTCAAAGGAAATCTAGGAAATCCAATACTATATCACTAACGAAATAGGATACTTAACGATTTGCGTATGACTACAGGCCACTTCTAAAAATTACTAGTTTTTCAGATACTGCCGATTTCTACCTTCACTTTCATCGCCACCATAAGAAAACAGTAATACCAAAGAGTACAGTGCACAAGCCCCATGTTGGCACAGCTTGAGGTGAGTTCCTTGAACTCACTCAACGCGCACCCACACACATACACACTGCTAGAAGTAGGAGAAGGGGAGAACACACAAACAGAATGCTGCACTGCTGCTGAACTGACTTGAGCTGCAGCTGCTCTTCTACAACATATAGGCAAAAGTCAATAGTACAGTACACAGGTACATGGAATCACTACCAACTACTGCTAACGTTTAGGCATAATGCCACTATTCCACTACTTAACACTATTGCCAACTACAGTACTATAGAGCATGGCCAAAAGTATATGTAGTACTACCAGCCCTAGTGATCAAAGGAAGCAACAGCGGACAGGATTATCTAACACCCATACAATCTATGCCATAACAAAGGAATTGAAGTGGCAGAAAAAACTATTGGCACGAAATAATTGGAAAACATGGCACTAATATCATTCACCAAATGAGAGCATTAAATTGTTTGTGAGGCAGATCAAATTCAATTGTGCAGACATGTACCGAGAAACATATGGAAATAATAATACTGCGCACTAAACTGTCATCAGAAAGGGGAAAAGAGAGAAAATAAATAGATGACTAACTTTGATATGTTGAAGTTCATTCTTCATGCCCTCATAAGTGTTCAAATCAATGCCTTTGCTATTTTCAACCAACTGCAAAGAACATTAATACTTGAGTACAACGGAACATAACAAAAAAATACATGTAATAATTTGTAGATTTCTGCATGTATATTGGTTATTCAGGATGTTGGGATTTTTGTAGAATGACTAGAAGTTACCTCAGAAATCCTTTGGTTAAGATTTGCTATTTCGGCCTTCTTCATTTCTAGTTCCTTTTTACACATTTCAGCATCTACCTGCTTCTCCAGTACAAGGTTCTGCAACCTTTCAGATTCCATTTTAGCCTTTTGAGCTTCATCGCGGAATTTCTGAACCCACAAATTAAAATAAAAAGGATGAAGCACAGCCAGATACGAAACCTGGGCCAGAAACGGAACAATGCCAAATTTTTATCTTATACCTGGCATTCTTCAAAATTGTGCCTATTCTCCTCTCTAAGTTGTATGTTGCTTTCACGAAGCAAGTTAATTTCTCTGACCTGAATTAGCCATTTCAAAGAAAAAAGAAAAAAAAATAAGTTACACAAACAACTAATAGGCACCGAAGAATCTGGTTAAAGCAGCATAGACAGCCGACAGAGCTGCAGTGACAGAATCGCACCTGTAGCTGCAGTGACTTGAATTCTTCATCCTTGAGCATTAATGTCCTGGTACTATCAGCCTGACTGCGCATCAAGTCATGTGCCTCCTTGGCAGACTTCAATGCACTTTCCAGCTATATTAACAAGATATAAGTATAGCAAGTTAGAAATAACATGACAGGGATAAAGTTTCTGGGGTAGACTATGCCGGTCTACATGCTCCATTCAATACAGCTACTTAAAACTTCTAATACAAAAAGTCCCAACCAAATATGCCGAATCCAGTCTAAAAAAATCACCTCGTTCTATGAAAAACAAATGAATTTTTGAAGTTCTGTAACTTAACACAAGATCAATACCAAAAGAAGAGAAGAACAAAACACACTTCTCACTAGGGTTGGTTTAAGAATCATCAATTCTTTTTTTAGAAAAGAATCATCAATTCTTTTTTTAGAAAAGAATCATCAATTCTTTTTTTAGAAAAGAATCATCAATTTATCACATAACAAGTCAAGTTCAACAAACAATTGCAAGGAGAGCCGGCAGCTTGACACCAACAGAATGGCAACATGGCGCACAGCAAAAGAAACAACAATGTCACATAAGTGGCAGTCCGTGGTCTCTGTATCAATGCACATTTACAAAACATGTGTGACACAACTAATTTGTAATTATATGTTCAACATGGGAGATGGAACATTGCATGAGGCAAGAATTAGGTGCTGCAGTGGTTTAAGAATTACACATAGTCCATCATGCGCTTTAATTGCAAATGCATTTTGAACAACAAGGGATATACAGCAGGTGCTAGCATATCATACTTCTATTTGAAGCCTTGACTTCTCTTGCTTGAGCAATGATATCTCCGTTTCTGCCTGAAATAGTCAACGCAGTGAATAAGAACCACATGTTGTGTATAATGAATACTGCAATGAAGCACACCCAATATTATACTTACTATTTCTTTTGATCTACGCAGATAACTGATGACACTATGCAGATCATCTTCTGCATTCGAGTCAGTACGTTGTGATGAAAGCCCAGCAAGACTCCGTTCTTTCTCAGCTAACCGGATGTGCAAAGCTTCTAACTGATTGTGTAGAATTCTATTCTGCACTCATCACAAATGGAAATAATGAAAAAAAATTGCATGCTAGCCAAACTCAAAATCACTAAATGTGAAAAGGATAACACTTAAGATATTGCATTGATGCCAATACACCATTTAATTCTCTCTCCCAATCAGTGGAATGGAAATATCTAGTTGAAAGAGAATTCTAGCCGGACACCCTTAAAGGTCAAGATGGAAAACACACAAGATATACCTAGTTGAATGAGCTGAACATACATATTTCAAGTTAGGGCTGGATATAGGCAACTCGTCCAAGATAAAGCATTGAAAATTAACAGATAAGGCATCGAACAAGTTGAAAAAGAATTCTAGCCTTTCTGCACGGTACCAAAATAAGGCAAATATTTGTCGCAAATACTCCCCCTGTCCCAAATAGTTCACTTTGGTTTGTCCCAAGTCAAACTTGTCTTAACTTTGACCAAGCTTATAGAAAAATATAACAATATCTACCGTACCAAATAAATTCACTATTAAGATAGAGTAAAATTCATAGGCAGACCCTAAACTTGCACGGCGGTGTCATCTAGGTCCTAAACTCAGGACTTTTGATATTTGGGTCCCTAAACTTGGACGGCGGTGTCATCTAGGTCCCAAACTCAGGATTTTTTATATTTGGGTCCATAAACTTCCACGGCAGTGTCATCTAGGTCCCAAACTCAACATTTTCTACGTTATGATACAATAACTACTATCCGACACTTGCAAATAATCAGAGGGAGCATCGCCCAAGTAGTCAAGGGCAAAAAATCAGCTGCGACGGCTTGGAGATTGAGAAGGTAGTAATTAAATCAATAGCAAGGGTTATGTATTGACGCCACGAAGAAAGGTCATCTATACTCTTCTTTTTTATCAGCGGGATGAATTATTGGACTCAAATATCAAAAATTCTGAGTTTGGGACCTAGATGATACCAACGTGTAAGCTTAGGGACCCAAATATAAAAAATCATGAGTTTGGGACCTAGACGACACAGTTGTGCAAGTTTAGGAACTCAAATATCAAAAATCCTGAGTTTGGGACTTACATGACACTGTCGTGGAAGTTTAGGGACCGCCAATAAGTTTTACCATAGATGGTAATATCTTTTAATAAATTTGGTCAAACTTAAGACAAATTTGACTTAAGATAAACCCAAAGTGAATAGTAATTCACGGCGGATAGAGCAAGTCTACTTACCCCTCAGCAAATACCATTTGTCCACTAAATAGTACATACTAAAGGCTCCAAATAGGCAAATGCTAGGAGGACAAAGAAAAGGGTAAATGTCCAAGAAGCAAGCAATTGCAATGAAATGTTAAATATCAAGTATTCAAGCTTTTGACCTAGTAGCCCAAAACGAATTACAAAATACGTTTCTTATCGCATGACACTCAGTGATAATACATCAATGAACCAGGCTGACAAACAAAAGTCATCCCTCAGTTTTAGTGATAATTACAAAATAAAATATATATTGATGTTGAAGTTCTAAACATAGTCCCTTCAAAAATCAAAAGGTTCTAAACACCCATTGGCTCAACACCATTCGGTAAACTATTTAATGTGGTGATGGAACCAATCAAGTCTGGTATGACATAAAGAAAATAATTGGCAACCGTGCAACCAAAAGAACCGGCGGGATATTATTTAATCAAGAATAACACATCATCAAACATACTACAATACTACATTTTGAATAATGGTAACATGTTAAATACTTATGGTGTGAACCATGTGTTTGAAGATGTGAAAAATCAGTGCTCCTGGACTAATTCATGCCATATTCAACACACACACACACACACAAAACTGCTTAATTGTAGTGTGAATAATTGTGTTAAAGGATGTGAAACACCAGAGCTAAGGGTTAAATTCATGCCATATTCAACAATAAACAGAAAAAGGATTGCTAAATGAAAATTAAGAAATTATATTACACCAAGCTTGCTTTAACCTGATCATTCAGTTCATTATATTTCCTCAGGGCATCATCCTTCTCTTTCAACAATACTATCTTTTCTTGCTCACCAAATGTTCTTAGGGCATCCTGAAATGGTTGCAGAGTGGAACAGTCAAGCAGAGATTGACTCCGAAAATTTTTAAAAACTGATCGCAAATATGTTTGAAGAGACAATATTTGATTTTCCTTTTTTATTGATTTGCCCATTTCTCACAAAAAGAATGCCAGCAATATATCAAGATTACAAATACATCATAATACATATATGAGGGAAACACAGGATATAAATTGATTCAACAAAGTACACGAATCAACACAAAGATGAAGTTCAGGGAACTCAAGCCTGCTATACAACCACGGAACAAGGAGTGGACAATGCATATGGATAAGAAGTAATTGGGAAGGACGAGAAATGTAAAAAAAATATGACCAAGCTTTGGTCACATAACATCTATATATATAAAATCAGCAACTATAGTGAAGAAGAAGTGGCAGTGCAATTTACATTTTCAGCTGTTTGTGCATCTGCTGTCTGGCGAAGTATTGTGATTTCATGCTGCAATGAAGATAGCTGCTTGGAAGTATTTGTCAACTCCTGTATTGTTTCAGATTGCAGAATAACCTACAGAAGACAGATGCAAATATGAATACAGATGAGAATAAATCCTTGCATTCATACACTTGTCACGTTCATAATAAACATAAAAAACCATAAGCAGTAAGAATACGAGATCGGTAAAAAAATTCTACCACGGATTTAGCACAATGGGGAGCTTTCCTAAATTTCCAGACGAGGAATATGGTGCAGACGAAAAATTAGTTGACATGGGTACAAGTAAAGAAAAGTACCTGCCGTTCATAATTGTCCTGGGCAGTTCGCCAACGCTTGCATTGCTCATCTAGTGCACTCTTGGAGGAAGCCAATTCCATTTCTAATTTTTCTATCTGTGGTCTGTTAAGAGGAACAAAGAAAACAAAACTATGTCAAACAACTCTAGAAGTATAATAGATAGGTATTTCTTGCCTAGTTTAGAGTAAATAAAATGCTTACAAACTTTGAGAAACTTCTGTTCTTAGAGCAGAAATCTCATTCATGAGAGAAGTGATTTGCTTCTCTTTAGACTCAATGGCATTGGCAGCTTCTTCACACTTCATCACATAGCTCTTCTCCATGTCAGATAACTTATCCCTCAATTTAGAAATCTCATCTTCCAAGGCTTTCCTGCTAACCTCGGCCTAGACATGAAAACAGAAGTTGACGTGCATATATATAATATATAAAGGTACAGCGGCTTCACGGTAACCTAGTATATAATGTTGGTACCTCTGCCTTGTACTCCTGATGAGCAGATTCCAATTGCTTCAATGCAACTTCATTTGAGTGCGCGATTTCTTTGTACTGTACAACAGTTTATGTTAGGCGAATCAGAAGAGTCAGGATTCCGGAAAACAAAGCATTGCAAGTATGCAACTTTACTGAATGCAAATTGCACTGGAGCCACTCTTGTAGCTTTTGATAAATGTGCCTATCCGTTTCAAATACTAGGTGATACCCCGCACGATGCTGCGGCAATTTTTTAAACACAATTTTAAGGTGAAATTGAAAGTAGAAACATTAATATGATTGCATAATAATATTCTTTTGCAAACGATATTATACATAATTTTAAGGTAAAATTTGAAAGTAGAAACACTAAAGTGATTGCATGGCAACATTCTTTTGCAAACGACATTATACATGAAAACATGTTCATTTTATTGAGAGAGAACGGCTCTTAAATGATTGATCATCCATGTATTTCTACTGTGGGAATATTGCAGCATTGTACTCGCAAAGACTAATAAATTGTATGCACGGATGCTATTAGTCATAGAAAATCGATGGAAGATGCTATTGGGGATAATTTCCTTGTATTCCTCCAACCCTAATGGGTGGGTATATAGATATCCATACATGGGCCTAGATGGGCCTAATACAACTCTATACTCCAACACCCCCCCGCAGTCTGAACTACCGACGCAGCGGTGTTCAAGACTGGACAACAAAGAAAGACACCACACAACAGGCCCCCGCAGCCACAACTAGCCACCCGCTATGTTGAGGCTGGTGCGAAACTCCGAGAACGTCGAGGAGGGAAGACCCTTCGTGAAGATGTCCGCAAACTGGGAGGTGGTCGGTACATGGAGGACCCGAACATCGCCAATGGCAACCCGGTCGCGAACGAAGTGTAAGTCGATCTCGACATGCTTCGTCCGCTGATGCTGAACTGGGTTGGTGGAGAGGTACACGGCGCTGACGTTGTCGCAGTAGACAAGTGTGCTCTTGACGAGCGGGCTGTGAAGCTCCGCCAAGAGCTGTCGAAGCCAGGACGCCTCGGCCACGCCGTTAGCAACAGCCCGGTACTCCGCCTCGGCACTGGAGCGGGAGACAACCGGCTGCCGCTTGGACGACCAGGAGACAAGGTTGCCGCCTAAGAAGACGGCGTACCCTGAGGTGGAGCGGCGAGTGTCCGGACACCCAGCCCAGTCAGCGTCGGTGTCGACGACAAGCTCAGCAGGAGGAGACCGGTGGAGGACCAGCCCGAAGTCAACCGTGCCACGGACATACCGAAGGAGGCGCTTCATGGCAGTAAGGTGAGACTCCCGGGGATCATGCATGTGGAGGCAAACCTGCTGAACAGCATAGGCAAGGTCCGGCCTGGTGAAGGTGAGGTACTGCAAGGCTCCCGCAATGCTCCGGAAAGCAGTAGGATCAACGACTGGAGTACCCGCATCAGCAGACAGCTTCGACTGAGTGTCGACAGGAGTAGAACATGGCTTGCAGTCCGACATGCCAGCCCGCTCCAGGATATCAAGAGCATACTGTCGCTGGTGAAGGAAAAGGCCAGAAGGGCGAGTCTCCACAGTGACACCCAAGAAGTGGTGGAGCTGACCCAAATCCTTCATGGCAAACTCCTGCTGCAGAGAGGAGATGATGCGCCGAAGCAACTGCTGACTGGAGGCAGTGAGAACAATATCATCAACATAGAGCAGCAGATATGCAGTCTCATCACTATGTCGATAGACAAACAGAGAAGTATCGGACTTGGCCTCCGTGAACCCCAATGTCACCAAGAATGTGGCAAACCGAGAATACCAAGCCCGAGGAGCCTGCTTCAGACCATACAGAGACTTGTTGAGCCGGCAGACCAGGTCCGGACGACTGGAGTCCACGAACCCTGCGGGCTGGCTACAGTAGACAGTCTCGGACAGAGTGCCATGGAGGAAGGCATTCTTGACGTCGAGCTGGTGCACAAGCCACGAACGAGAGAGAGCAATCGAGAGGACCGTGCGCACTGTAGCAGGCTTCACCACTGGACTGAATGTCTCATCATAATCCACTCCAGGCCGCTGAGTGAAACCCCGGAGAACCCAACGAGCCTTGTAGCGCTCGAGAGTACCATCAGCCCGACGCTTGTGCGTCCAGATCCACTTGCCCGTCACCACATTGCAACCAGACGGACGCGGTACGAGGTCCCACGTCTGGTTGGCAAGAAGCGCCTCGTACTCCTCTTCCATCGCGCGACGCCAGTTGGGATCCGCCAGGGCGTCGCGGACAGAGGAGGGCACCGGGGAGATCCGCGGCTCATTCTCGGTGACAGAGAGAGCCGCGGGTCGGAGAACACCAGCCGCCTGCCGAGTCACCATGGGGTGCACATGGCGAGGGTCCCGATGGAGAATCGGCGGGTGGTACACGGTCGGCTCGACACGGGAGCAGGGCGGCGGTGGTGGAGGTGGTGGAGGCGGTGGTGGAGGCGGTGGTGACGGCCCCGGTGGAGGTGTCGGTGGAGACGGGGCCGTCAGACGACGCTCGAAGACGCGCACAGGGTGCGCGTATCGAGCAGGAGCCTCCGAGCCCGGAGCCGGAGGACCGGGTGCCGGCCCTAGTACCGAGCGACGCTGGTACACTCGGACCGGCTCGGCGAAGCGCGCCGGGGCGCCGGGGCCCGGAGCCGGAGAACCGGGCGCCGGTCCTAGTACCGAGCGACGCTGGTACACCTGGACCGGCTCGGCGAAGCGTGACGGAGAGGTGGGGGGTGCCGAGGCCGCGCACGGCGCGGCGGGAGGCGCCGGTGCCACGCACGGCGGCGCTGCAGGCGGCACCGGTGCTACGCACGGCGGCACCGGGGCTACGCACGGCGGCACGGGAGGTGCCGATGTCGCACCACGTAAACCTGCAGGAGAAGGAAAAGAAGGAAATGGTGGCTGAACCACCGGGTCAGAAAACATAGACTCCAACTCAGGCTCAGGAGAAGATGAGGGGAAGGTGGAGTAAGGAAAATCCGACTCGTTGAAGACAACGTGTCGAGAGATAATGACCCGGTGAGAGGTGAGGTCATAGCAGCGGTACCCCTTGTGGTCAGGGGAGTAACCGAGGAACACACAACGTGTCGAACGGGGCGCCAGCTTATGAGCAGCAGTGGCGGTGATGTTAGGGTAACATGCACAACCGAAGACACGAAGGTGATCGTAGGTAGGAGGTGTACCGAAGAGAGCGTGGTGGGGAGTAGGAGCAGGACAAGCAGTGGAAGGGAGGCGGTTGAGAAGGTAGGTGGCGGTGTGGAGGCTCTCAGCCCAGAAGCGCGGGGGCAGAGAGGCCTGGATCAGAAGGGTGCGCATGACATCGTTCGTGGTGCGAAGCATGCGCTCAGCTTTGCCGTTCTGAGCGGAAGTGTACGGACAAGACATGCGCAGCTGAACACCCCGAGAGAGGAAGAAAGAACGAGAGGTGTGGTTGTCGAACTCACGCCCGTTGTCGCACTGAACGGCCTTGACAGTGAGACCGAACTGAGTGGACACCCAGGCAAAGAAGTGGAGGGTGGGAAAAGTCTCGGACTTCGCGCGTAAAGGAAAAGTCCAGGAGTAATGGGAGAAATCATCAACAACCACAAGATAGTATTTATAGCCAGAAATGCTGGATACAGGAGAGGTCCACAGATCACAGTGAATAAGATCAAAAGCATGCGAAGCATGCGAAGAAGAAGAAAAAGGAAGCCTAACATGACGACCAAGCTGGCATGCATGACAGAAGTGCTCAGCTGAAGTCCTAGTACAAGAGATGTCTGCACTACGACTAAGCTGAGACAAAACATCCCGACCAGGGTGACCGAGACGGCGGTGCCAGGTGGTGGAGGGAGTCATCGCCAAAGCAGCTGACGGAGGAGGCGCAACGGAAGACGGAAGGCGAAGAGTGTAAAGGGGCCCCTCGCTGTCACATCGGAGAAGAGGACGACGGGTGGCCAGATCCTTCACAGTAAGACCAGAAGTGTCAAATTCGATAGAACAAGAATTGTCAGCAGTGAATTGACGAATGGAAAGAAGATTGTGGACCATCTGAGGAGCTACAAGAACACTGGAAAGGCGAAAAGGACCAGAAGTAGAACCCACGGAGGTGACGGGAAGACAAGAACCGTCACCAACCATGATAGAAGTGGGATAGGAGGGATGGGGGGGATGGACAGAAGATAGTATACCAGCATCAGGAGTGGTGTGGAAAGAGGCCCCCGAGTCGGCGATCCACTCGGGACCAAGGGGTGGAGTCAGGCCCATGGTGCTGAAAGTCTGAGCCAGGGCAGCCTGATCCCACCCCGCCCAGGGCTGGGGCCAGGCCGGCCCATGAGGAGGACCGGCAAACATGGCCGGCGACGGACGAGATCCTCCTCCCCCCTGCCCCGGGAAAGGCCACATCGAGATACGCCCTGACCATGGGTTGGCGAAGGATGGCCAGGGCATACCTCCAGGAGCAAGGGCAGAGGCAGGAGGAGAAGCGGGCGTGGACGTCCCACGACGACCCCCGGTCGAGGAGGTACCACCACCGCGGCCACCTCCACGCCGACGACCACCACCACGCTCCCGGCCCCCGCGCTCGCGCCCCCCCCCCCCCACCTCCGCTCGACCCGGAGGGAGGAGGACCAAGAAGGGAGCTGGACGGAGAGGCAGACGCCGGTGGTGTAGCAACCAGTGCCTTGGTGGTCGTAGAGGCAGACGAGGTCGGGGGGGCAGGCACCTTGGTGCCCCGAGTGATCTCCTCCAAGACCAAGTCATCCCAGACCTGCAGAAAGGTGGGGAAGGGTTTCTGGCGGGTGATCCACGTGCGCAGGTGATCAAAGGAACTGTTGAGACCCCGCAGCACATTGAGCACCAAGGTGGGCTCAGGCACCGGGTGCCCAAGGTCGCGGAGAGCATCCGCCTTGGTCTTCATCTGCCGGCAGAACTCACCCACCGATAGGTCCCCCTGCTCGAAGGTCCGGAAGGACGCGTCGAGCTGAAGGGCACGAGCCTCGGCATTGCCGAGGAACTGCCCCTCGAGGGCCAGCCACGCCTGGCGAGCCGTGCCGCCACGGGTCCTGACGAGGTCCTGGAGATCAAGGGAGATGGTCCCGTTGATCCAGGACATGACGACGCAGTCGAGGCGCTGCCACGTCATGTCACGCGCCCCGACAGGCGTGTCAAGGAGGACGTGGTCGTCAAGGACGTAGCGGCGGAGGGCGATGAGGACCTGATCACGCCAGCGGGCGTAGGAGGTGGACGTCTGGTCGAGGACGACCGAGACAAGGTGCTTGATGTGGAGCACGCCGGAAGCCTGGCTGTGCAGCTGGGCGACCGAGGGATCGGTCAGAGCCAGCTGAGACCCAGTGGACGGCGCCTGGCGAGAGGAAGAGGCTGCCTGCTCGACCACTTGGATAGCAGCAGCGGAGGGTGGCTGCTGGCCAAGGGAGGCGAGCAGGAAGTGCTCTGCCTCGGCCACCTGCCGGGCAAGAACATCAGCCGCTGTCTGCTCGCGCTCCCAGGCGAGAGCTGCCTCGCGGGCGCGCGTCTGGGCCGCTGCAGCCTCTGACTTGGCGGCGAGGAGGGCTGCCGCGAGAGCAGCAGTAGCCGACGTGGCACCGTCGAGGAGGGCCTGCTGTCCGCGGAACGCAGCAGAGGAGAGGGGCGCGTCCGTGGGAGGCATCCCCAGGCCACGCCAGGGGAGGGCAGGGGCCTCCGCACCCGCATCCTGGGCGGCGGCCTTGGCGCCGCGCGCGCCTGCATCCGGGGCGGCGGCCTGGGCGCCGCCCGCGCCCGCAGTTGCGGCGGCGGCGGCGGCGGCCGCAGTGCCTGCGCCCAGGGCGAGGGCGCCAGAGGAGGAGGGCAGGGCCGGCGGGAGCGGCCCGGGCGGGAGCGGCGCGGGCGGGAGCTGCGCGGGCGGCGCGTCGTCGGCCGCGTCCCCTGGCGCGGCTGCCGCGACCAGAGCGCGCGCGCCCGCATCCGCAGCGGAGGAGGAGGAGGAGGAGGAGGAGGAGGGCCCGACGGCGGCGGCATAGGAGAGGAGAGGGGGGAAGAAAGCAGAGAGAGGCGGCGGCGGCGGCGGCCGGCCGGCCATAGTGCCGGCGGCGGCAGCGCTACAGGGAAGGAGAGTAGGGAGACCTAGCTGATACCATGCTATTGGGGATAATTTCCTTGTATTCCTCCAACCCTAATGGGTGGGTATATAGATATCCATACATGGGCCTAATACAACTCTATACTCCAACAGAAGACATAAATAGATGGTCCTGGTGGATGGTGACGTGGCGTCTGATATAGTGAGTTCATATATGAAGTGGATATTTTGCATGTTGAGAGAAGTAAAATAAAATAAGTTATATAGACTCTGAATAACAGAGCAATCAGGTTGCTAACAGGAAAAATCGAGGAATAATGTAATGTCACTTAACCGTGATTCCAAAGTAAATAAATAGTTGCGAAAAGCGGTTCCAAGTTTTCCTTTACATTTTCAGTCAATATACAGCTCCCTAAGTATAATCTTATGGAAATTAACGCAGCAAAAGATAGGCACCTGAACCATGTAATTCTTATTTGCTTGTGCTTCCTCCTTGTATTTTTCTAACTCCTCTTTTAACTGGAACAGCTCATCATTCTCCTATGAAACCATGTATCAGGCTATCAGCAAGTTCATATGATGAGCTGCATATAGGAACACTTGACACAGAGGGTGGGGGATAACTTATGCATAAACATCAGTACCATAGTCAACAAAATTAACTCATGTACAGATATAGTTAATGCCATACAACAACAGAAATAACTCACCTCGGATGTGGCTGAGATTTCACGGCCACCGTCCCTAAAAATAACCTGATAGAATAGCAGCACAATTAGGAGCCCACATGACTGATCTATCTAACACAGCATATAATCAGATCTCATAATTATGCGAGATTCGAACAGACATCATATATATGTCCTATATCATGTACTCCCTAGCTTACAAAATACTCCCTCCGTCCAAAAAAAAACAAGTCATTCCAGGACAGATTAATAAGTAATATGACCTTGATTGCCCCTATTCTTTAGCCATAACTGACACCAATTGATTGATGCATGCATATGTACATACTAAATGGGGTACAAATGTCTTATTTTTTGGGACAAAGTGGGGTAGATAATATTTTTACTATGGACTCTCGTATGTTTTTTTCAAACAAAAAACTGGCAGGAGACCTGATATGGGATTGAGACAATTAATTATTTAAAAGTATTATATTGTTAAAAATATGTAATCATATGAATGTGATACTTGATGAAAAATCTCCTGGTATTTGTTTAGAAATATTCATGAACAGGAATACATCAGGAACAACACTCCATAAACTAAATGTGGTTCTTTCAATGTTACAGTATCTTCAGAAACAGCCAGGTACCCTACAAGGGCTGCAGCAGCATACTGGTGCAGCCCATCAGTTTAATATTTGATTATTATTGTATTATCTACGTCATGTATTTCGCTTTTAACTGAATACATATGGTGCTGTTACAGGGGTTTAAGATCCTCACAAACGCATGCACTTTGGTCTCACTACTAAGAAGTTCAGATATGTAGAAAGGTATGAAGACTTGTCAGCGAAAAAAATACAACCTTTCTTGATTTCACCTTGGCCTCTAAATCAGAACACTTGGCCTGCAAAAAGAAAAACGAAATCAAAATTTTCACAATCTCACATGCAACGCCATCAATCTAGCCACAATAAGAAACATTTCAACAAACCTCTGCAATGGCAACCCTTGATTCAGCATCAGAAGCAGCTTTCCACGAGCTCTGCAGCTCCTTTCTCATATCCACCACCTGCTTCATGCAGCTGTCAAACACATTTTTCTTATCCAGCGTCAGGACACGAACATGGTCCCGCTGCTCTTGAAGTTCCTTCTTAAGCTCAGCCCAATCCCTCTGCAAATAGATTCAAGTTGTGAACAACAAAAGAAAGGTATAACTGGGTTAAATCAATTTAGGTAGAGAAAAACAAGGCAAATAACCCACGATTGGACACTGGATTTGTGGTCTCAAATATTTAAGATTCAAAAAACACAAAACAAAACTAACAGTAGTGGCAGACCACAAGAAAGAAAGAAAGAAAATGCATGCTACAGGCAATCATGCAAAAAAAAAAGAATAACAGCTTCCAAGGAGGAGACTTACTTCTAGCCGCTTAATGTGCTCCTCATGATTTCTCCTTTCCATCGACCTTGCATTCTAAATTATCCACAGATTAAAAAAGTGGCAACATATATTCCAAGCCTTTCTGTGATTCATCTGAAGTCTAAACACTGCATACCTCTTGAACCTCCTCAGTGGTATGTATTGTGTCGATTGTAGCCTAAAAAGGGAAACATCAAAGTGATACATACATATACCAGGAAAGATCATATAAAGTGAACATAAAAACTAGTATCACTGTGCAAGCACATAGCTATAGCCATCTCACAATCAACTAAAAGATATAGCAGACAATTTTGAAGATAACATGAAAGAGAGCGAAATCAAAGTTGTTCATTACTCCCTTCGTCTGAAAATATAAGGCATGTGTTTTTATTTCTCTAACTTCTTCCTATACTATAATGTTTGTAGCAACAAAACCATAACCATAGGAAATTAGTTTTAAATGTTCAGTAGACCATAAATTTTGCAACAACCAAATACTGGGAGAAAGCTTTGTAGATTTGTCCACATGAGATTAAGAGACTAGCGGTGGACGAGACGATGCATACAGCTCTAGTTTCCACATTATAAGCATGCACGCAACTAAGAAACAAAATAAAGGATGACTGGTGAAAGAATTTGCATGTGCAGTATGTCAGCATGAAAAGAACTCATTAATGTATGTAAAATGTCGCGTAACCCATAGCATAATAATGGTGGCGCCCGGGGGGGAGGGACCTGCAGACGGTGCACTCGCTCTGTTAGACCATGGACCTCATCCAAAGCTCTTTTCTCTGACTTCTCTAGAATCTCTTTTTCATTCTTCAAAAGGCGCATCTAGAATGTTGGAAAAACGTGTCAGTATTCTGCATTATTATGATTATTTGATCGATGCACAAAATGCATACAAACCTCCACTGATAGCTTCCTTGAGTTCTCCTCTAACGCTTGCTTAGAATCTGAATCTTCACGAAGTCTACGTTCATAGTCAACTACCAAATGCATCAACTCCACATTTCTGAGTGAAATGGAATTAGTCTCCTTCCTCTGTAATTACAGAAGTATTAACTAAATCAAAATGAAGAATATTACATACGAGCTGTCATCACAAAGAACATGATGAACTAAAAATTAACCATGAGGCATATAATTGGGAAAAATGTATTAAATAAAAACACGAAAAGAACCTGATGCTCAAGCTCCGCCGTAAAGCCATTAAGCCGGTCCCGAGCAAAATCGGCTTCAAGCACTGCCTTATCTCGCTCAGACCGCAGAGACACAAGCTCAGTCCTGAATCGACAACAATTAGTGAACAGGAAATTCCAAGTTGATGTAGATAGAGCATCATATAGCTAAACTATGATAAAAAGGCCATCTGCAGCCAAACAAAATAAAAGCAAATGAAATTGGACAGGCATGCAAACTTAACAGCAAAATTCATTTGCTGTGGATGAGGTCCATTTGCGAACTTCTTCAACATATTACAGGTATGAGACTACCGCATGGGTATCATCAAGGGCAAGGAGGTAGCTGAGCTTTTCCACAACAAAATTTTAAAACTGCTAATCTTCGATGTTAAAGAAAAGTCATTGACTCACAAATTATAACCACCGCCCTATAAGCTTACTACAAATCTTGTTACAATGAAATAAACATAGATGTAAAACTATTGCTTATGATGTAAACCAGATAATAAACAATAAAAGAGAAGACAACCTCAGCTTTGTCAGCTCTTCATCGAGGCTTCTGGCTCGCTCGGAGACTTGCTCATAAGCTTTTTTTGAGACTTCCTATAAAGAAAAAAGTAGAAAACAAGATGTCATGGATCAAAACCACAATATATAAGCTACATGAATAGTATTGTTCAAAACTTACCTGTGATCCTTCAAAAAGAACCATCAGGTCTGTTCTGCCGCTATCTAGAGAAGAAAAAAAGAGAGAATACATGAGGTATAGATGAGAGAACAACTGTGCAGTCTAAGTGCCTTGACAGTTAGACAACACCACAACAAATTCTCAACTCCACGCAAATATGATAGTCATTCAACTTAATCCTAGTACAGACTATAAGGGAAAAATAATAAAACAAACCTTGCAAATTGGGAAGTGATTCAACATTTGAACGAGCCTTCTGCTGCTCCTCACACAGCTTCCGATACATCGCCACCTACATGCAAAAAGAAAAACAATCAGCTATTTTAGGATTCATGTCACATAGAACTAAGTTCTTAACACAGTAGGATTATCCATGTCATCGAAAGGAGGACATGTAAGACATACAGATCGATGAAGAGATTCAATCATTATTGCTTGTTCTTCAGATTTCTTCATCACTTTTTCAACCCTGGATGCAGCATCATCAGTAATTTTCTTCAACTCAATTTGGAAGCTCTCCTACAAAGGTAGGGATAAAGTTACATGTAAGATCGTGCAATGGAAATCCAGAATATAACTAGCTACTGTCAAATGGCACAGTGAATTCTTTTGCAGTAATAAAAAACAGCAACTTATCACATTTACCCGTAGCTCCATGTCCTTTTTGTCAAGATCAGCAGAGAGCATGTGAACTTGATTTCGAAGTTGAACATTTTGCTGAACTAACCCATTGATATCTTTAAAAGCCATCTGCTAAAGATTATAATATGGTAAGACAAAACAGCAATGTGATGCCAAACAACCATGAAATAAAAAGAAGGAAGCCACAACAGTATTACGAGACTTACATTGTCCTTCACGCTGTGCTCTATATTGGAAAGAACACTGCCTATGCTTGCAGAAAAAGCACCCTGGCCTGCATTAGGAAGGCTAGAACCACAACGAAGCTGTATGTCTTGACATTCTTTTAGAAGAACAGCAACCTAATTAGATAGCAAAGCATAAATCAGAGCACGGATATGCAATAGCGGACGGCCAATTTAATCCAGAACAGATGCATAGCAAACATAATTCATATAACACCGCACACGCCTTTTGATTAGACTTGAACATCATATTTAGAGCAACTTCAGAATAAATGGATGGAAGGGCGCATCATAAATATCTACAAGGGCTCCCGGCACCTGAAGTTGCTACCATGCAATTTTCATTTCGAACACCAATAATGGAAATAAGCAGAGTGAAACGCGGATGTCAAGTTAAAGTGCTCACTTGTTTCTGCAGGTCATCTATTTCCTTCTGTGCAACACTATGATCACGTTCCCGCCTTTTTAGCTCAGACTAAAAGGTATATGCATGTTAAAACCTCGTTTTATGAAACTTATCAGAATATAATACCTGCATACTGCATACCCTTAGATTCCTAATAGTGTTTTCAAAATTATCGTGCTCCAGCAATGCTTGCTGCAGTTTCTGGTCCATTAGAGCATAAGCTTCGACCATTCTCTCATGCTCAGCTGACACCAGAAGAAAAAAACACAAGAGAAATGGTTGAGCCACAAAGATTAGCCGCCATCATAAATAAGCAGTATAGCAGTGTTTTCATCTGTCAAGTAAGGCTATTTCACTTCCGTGATACTTCAAGAGGCTAAGAATTATGAAAACTTACCTCGTTCATCTAGGATGAGTTCAGCCTTCTCTTCTATTTCATGCAACACCTGTTGCGAAAGATATATTCAGATACTGGGCAATGATTCAGATAAAGAAACACAGTATAGCATGAACAAACCAACATTTTGTTATCTGCCAGTGAAGAATCAGATAGTGGATTTTGCCGTTTTCTTATTTAGCAAAGTACTTGAATGCTACCACTAGTTCAAGTTACTAAAAAAAGAAATGCATGATGAAGTTTGAAACTAATCACAAAATAACTGGATTGAAAAATAGTGAAAGTTTTTTGGTTCCAAGATCAGGAACACCACGTAATTAAAAAGCCAGCAGCATGGGCGGGGAAAAGGGTTTAAAATCATGGGAGAGCAGAATTACTGAGAAAAAAAAATACAAAAAATATCACACCATAGGCATCCCCTTGCACCTGAGTACCATTTAAAAGACTCTTCTAAGTTCTAACAATGAATCAATAACAACAATTTTAACCATGACAACAAAACATAGACAACAAAACAAATAATGGCCATGTAAAACCTGCAGTGCTATTTGGGATATTTTCCATGTATTCCTCCAACCCTAATGGGTGGGTATATAGTTATCCATACATGGGCCTAGATGGGCCTATTACAACTCCATACTCCAACACCCCCCCCCCCCCCCCCCCGCAGTCTGAACTACCGACGCAGCGGTGTTCAAGACTGGACAACAAAGAAAGACACCACACAACAGAAAGAAAGACACCACACAACAGGGCCCCCGCAGCCACAACTAGCCACCCGCTATGTTAAGGCTGGTGCGAAACTCCGAGAACGTCGAGGAGGGAAGACCCTTCGTGAAGATGTCTGCAAACTGGGAGGTGGTCGGTACATGGAGGACCCGAACATCGCCAATGGCAACCCGGTCGCGAACGAAGTGTAAGTCGATCTCGACATGCTTCGTCCGCTGATGCTGAACTGGGTTGGTGGAGAGGTACACGGCGCTGACGTTGTCGCAGTAGACAAGTGTGCTCTTGACGAGCGGGCTGTGAAGCTCCGCCAAGAGCTGTCGAAGCCAGGACGCCTCGGCCACACCGTTAGCAACGGCCCGGTACTCCGCCTCGGCACTGGAGCGGGAGACAACCGGCTGCCGCTTGGACGACCAGGAGACAAGGTTGCCGCCTAAGAAGACGGCGTACCCTGAGGTGGAGCGGCGAGTGTCCGGACACCCAGCCCAGTCAGCGTCGGTGTAGACGACGAGCTCAGCAGGAGGAGACCGGTGGAGGACCAGCCCGAAGTCAACCGTGCCACGGACATACCGAAGAAGGCGCTTCATGGCAGTGAGGTGAGACTCCCGGGGATCATGCATGTGGAGGCAAACCTGCTGAACAGCATAGGCAAGGTCCGGCCTGGTGAAGGTGAGGTACTGCAAGGCTCCCGCAATGCTCCGGAAAGCAGTAGGATCAGCGACTGGAGTACCCGCATCAGCAGACAGCTTCGACTGAGTGTCAACAGGAGTAGAACAGGGCTTGCAGTCCGACATGCCAGCCCGCTCTAGGATATCAAGAGCATACTGTCGCTGGTGAAGGAAAAGGCCAGAAGGGCGAGTCTCCACAGTGACACCCAAGAAGTGGTGGAGCTGACCCAAATCCTTCATGGCAAACTCCTGCTGCAGAGAGGAGATGATGCGCCGAAGCAACTGCGGACTGGAGGCAGTGAGAACAATATCATCAACATAGAGCAGTAGATATGCAATCTCATCACTATGTCGATAGACAAACAGAGAAGTATCGGACTTGGCCTCCGTGAACCCCAATGTCACCAAGAATGTGGCAAACCGAGAATACCAAGCCCGAGGAGCCTGCTTCAGACCATACAGAGACTTGTTGAGCCGGCAGACCAGGTCCGGACGACTGGAGTCCACGAACCCTGCTGGCTGGCTACAGTAGACAGTCTCGGACAGAGTGCCATGGAGGAAAGCATTCTTGACGTCGAGCTGGTGCACAAGCCACGAACGAGAGAGAGCAATCGAGAGGACCGTGCGCACTGTAGCAGGCTTCACCACTGGACTGAATGTCTCATCATAATCCACTCCAGGCCGCTGAGTGAAACCCCGGAGAACCCAACGAGCCTTGTAGCGCTCGAGAGTACCATCAGCCCGACGCTTGTGCGTCCAGATCCACTTGCCCGTCACCACATTGCAACCAGACGGACGCGGTACGAGGTCCCACGTCTGGTTGGCAAGGAGCGCCTCGTACTCCTCTTCCATCGCGTGACGCCAGTTGGGATCCGCCAGGGCGTCGCGGACAGAGGAGGGCACCGGGGAGATCCGCGGCTCACTCTCGGTGACAGAGAGAGCCGCGGGTCGGAGAACACCAGCCGCCTGCCGAGTCACCATGGGGTGCACATGGCGAGGGTCCCGATGGAGAATCGGCGGGTGGTACACGGTCGGCTCGACACTGGAGCGGGGCGGCGGTGGTGGCGGTGGTGGAGGCGGTGGTGGAGGCGGTGGTGACGGCCCCGGTGGAGGTGCGAAGCCTGCTACAGTGCGCACGGGGACAGAGGAGGGCACCGGGGAGATCCGCGGCTCACTCTCGGTGAGAAGGTAGGCTTCGCACCACGAACGATGTCATGCGGACCCTTCTCATCCAGGCCTCTCTGCCCCCGCGCTTCTGGGCCGTGCGTGGCACCGGTGCCGCCTGCCGCGCCGACGTGCGTGGCACCGGCGCCTCCCGCCGCGCCGTGCGCGGCCTCGGCACCCCCCACCTCTCCGTCGCGCTTCGCCGAGCCGGTCCAGGTGTACCAGCGTCGCTCGGTACTAGGACCGGCGCCCGGTTCTCCGGCTCCGGGCTCCGGCGCCCCGGCGCGCTTCGCCGAGCCGGTCCGTGTGTACCAGCGTCGCTCGGTACTAGGACCGGCGCCCGGTCCTCCGGCTCCGGGCTCGGGGGCTCCTGCTCGATACGCGCACCCTGTGCGCATCTTCGAGCGTCGCTTGATGGCCCCGTCTCCACCGACACCTCCACCGGGGCCGTCACCACCGCCTCCACCACCGCCTCCACCACCGCCACCACCGCCGCCCCGCTCCAGTGTCGAGCCGACCGTGTACCACCCGCCGATTCTCCATCGGGACCCTCGCCATGTGCACCCCATGGTGACTCGGCAGGCGGCTGGTGTTCTCCGACCCGCGGCTCTCTCTGTCACCGAGAGTGAGCCGCGGATCTCCCCGGTGCCCTCCTCTGTCCGCGACGCCCTGGCGGATCCCAACTGGCGTCACGCGATGGAAGAGGAGTACGAGGCGCTCCTTGCCAACCAGACGTGGGACCTCGTACCGCGTCCGTCTGGTTGCAATGTGGTGACGGGCAAGTGGATCTGGACGCACAAGCGTCGGGCTGATGGTACTCTCGAGCGCTACAAGGCTCGTTGGGTTCTCCGGGGTTTCACTCAGCGGCCTGGAGTGGATTATGATGAGACATTCAGTCCAGTGGTGAAGCCTGCTACAGTGCGCACGGTCCTCTCGATTGCTCTCTCTCGTTCGTGGCTTGTGCACCAGCTCGACGTCAAGAATGCTTTCCTCCATGGCACTCTGTCCGAGACTGTCTACTGTAGCCAGCCAGCAGGGTTCGTGGACTCCAGTCGTCCGGACCTGGTCTGCCGGCTCAACAAGTCTCTGTATGGTCTGAAGCAGGCTCCTCGGGCTTGGTATTCTCGGTTTGCCACATTCTTGGTGACATTGGGGTTCACGGAGGCCAAGTCCGATACTTCTCTGTTTGTCTATCGACATAGTGATGAGATTGCATATCTACTGCTCTATGTTGATGATATTGTTCTCACTGCCTCCAGTCCGCAGTTGCTTCGGCGCATCATCTCCTCTCTGCAGCAGGAGTTTGCCATGAAGGATTTGGGTCAGCTCCACCACTTCTTGGGTGTCACTGTGGAGACTCGCCCTTCTGGCCTTTTCCTTCACCAGCGACAGTATGCTCTTGATATCCTAGAGCGGGCTGGCATGTCGGACTGCAAGCCCTGTTCTACTCCTGTTGACACTCAGTCGAAGCTGTCTGCTGATGCGGGTACTCCAGTCGCTGATCCTACTGCTTTCCGGAGCATTGCGGGAGCCTTGCAGTACCTCACCTTCACCAGGCCGGACCTTGCCTATGCTGTTCAGCAGGTTTGCCTCCACATGCATGATCCCCGGGAGTCTCACCTCACTGCCATGAAGCGCCTTCTTCGGTATGTCCGTGGCACGGTTGACTTCGGGCTGGTCCTCCACCGGTCTCCTCCTGCTGAGCTCGTCGTCTACACCGACGCTGACTGGGCTGGGTGTCCGGACACTCGCCGCTCCACCTCAGGGTACGCCGTCTTCTTAGGCGGCAACCTTGTCTCCTGGTCGTCCAAGCGGCAGCCGGTTGTCTCCCGCTCCAGTGCCGAGGCGGAGTACCGGGCCGTTGCTAACGGTGTGGCCGAGGCGTCCTGGCTTCGACAGCTCTTGGCGGAGCTTCACAGCCCGCTCGTCAAGAGCACACTTGTCTACTGCGACAACGTCAGCGCCGTGTACCTCTCCACCAACCCAGTTCAGCATCAGCGGACGAAGCATGTCGAGATCGACTTACACTTCGTTCGCGACCGGGTTGCCATTGGCGATGTTCGGGTCCTCCATGTACCGACCACCTCCCAGTTTGCAGACATCTTCACGAAGGGTCTTCCCTCCTCGACGTTCTCGGAGTTTCGCACCAGCCTCAACATAGCGGGTGGCTAGTTGTGGCTGCGGGGGCCCTGTTGTGTGGTGTCTTTCTTTCTGTTGTGTGGTGTCTTTCTTTGTTGTCCAGTCTTGAACACCGCTGCGTCGGTAGTTCAGACTGCGGGGGGGTGTTGGAGTATGGAGTTGTAATAGGCCCATCTAGGCCCATGTATGGATAACTATATACCCACCCATTAGGGTTGGAGGAATACATGGAAAATATCCCAAATAGCATCTTACACAGTCAGATTAAAGGAATGTAAAATTTTGATGGAACCAAAAAAAAATGCAGAAGCATACCACTAAGAGCATGCACAGAAATGGAGTACTACCTCTGGTCCAATTGTTTTTTGTTGCTATGGACACAGATGTGGTAAAGTACCTCACATTTGTCCATTGCTTTTAAAAGCCTATACTAATAGATGCAATAGAATATGAAAGGTAGAACTCATTTTGTTGATGAATCAACTAGTGCAAGCATTCTAGAATGAGTTATACTTTGCCACTACCACTGGAAACAAGTATGCTGCATATCAATGCTCAAAAATAAGAAATAACTATAGTTTCCAATCTTGTATCGATGAAATATTGGCACAGTTCTTTATGGTATGCATTTGCATGATTGAAAACAAGTGTGCTCCATGTCATGTAGTTTGGTACTCCTAACATGCATGTGCACACAGGATCGCCAAAGTGGCAAGGAAATTTATCTAATGTCCATCATTTCGGTAAACCACATATGGACTGTAGATAGTATCAAAATTCAAAGATAGTAACAAGCACAATGACTTGCCCTTTCCAGAACTGCTTCTGCATGTCTCCTCCCCCGCCTCTCGTGAAGTAAAGCATCAGTAGCTTCTTGGTATTTCTCATAGATCTTAGCAAGCTGATGATACAATGAATGTTATCAAGCAACAACTTGAAAGGTGAAAACAAAGAAATAATAGTACAAAGAAGGGAGGACATACACTCCAACCGTCACGGAGAAGAGAAGCAGCTAATGCAGTTCCAGAAACACCACTAGGTACCTTTGGAATAACCATTAAGTCATTCTGATTCGTTGCATCAGAAATAGCCCTGCAAAATAGGAGCAAGCAAGGTTTGCTGAAAGAGAAAATATAAGTAGAGCCATCTTTCCCTTTTCCTTGCGTTATCTTTACTACTCCCTCCACTACAGAAAAAGTGCAGCCCAATTTACCTAATTTTGAATAGTAATACTGTAGAGAAAAGACATCTTGATGCATCAAGTGTAAACAGTATATATCATTATTTTTTTCATGATATACATAAACATAATAATTTTATTCATTGGCGAGCATTGCGATATCCAACTTTCTTTTGAAAAAAGAAGACACAATTACAAATTACTCGAAAGTGATGCTTTTTTCATTTCTTTCTTCTACCTCCCACCCACCTCTACAAAAATCGGTCACAAAAAGTCCTAGGGCAACAAGAAGCTGAGAACTACAACTAAACCAAGAAGGTATAGGTTGTGATGCATTCCCCTTCTGTGTCCCTAAAAAATAACTTGGAAATGACTGAAGAGATCAACCTGCAACAAACTTAACTCCTAAAATGGTAGTCTGACTCTAACAGTCTTGTTCAGGAATTCGGTTTCAATTTTCATAGCCCCTATCATACCCTCATCTCAATTTGCATATCAACAACCATGAAACGAGGCTAGAGCAGAAAGAGACGCAGGCCGAGCAGAGCCGAGGGTATGGCAAAAGCCAGTAGGCCAGTCACCAAAAGTGGGTCAAAATGCTAGGGTAATGGATACAATCTCAATTTTCAATCATTAGGAAAGAATTATATATTCACAAGTCTGTTCCTCGCACACTTTCAAATTCGTATGATGGTGTAACATATTTATGACCAACCCGAGAATAACCGAAGAATCTAACATAGACATTACTGTGAAGATTCTGACCAAAAAATGGTACATTCCATGCCATCGGAGAATGCTTTGACGTGCAAAGTCACTGGCATATCCAGTGTCTTTTTCAGACCCCAAGAATGGATTGGATTGACATTGACGACTTACAACACCCATAAGTAAAGATCCAAAATTTAAACAAACTCAACTAAATGACAAGGGAAAACTACGATGCTCCAATCAGAAAACAAACGCAAACAGATACTACCAAACTCCTGATGTTCATAAAATAGTGGCACTAGACCCAAAAAAATGGACAAGTGATAGAAACCATACAGTTCTTGCATTGTTGGGTCTACTAAATCAGCAGAGTCTGCTGCAACACTGGTCAATGGAATGAGGCTCAATTCACTGGACTTCCTTGTATTCTCCAGATCAGATTCACACTTTTCAAGCTTCTGCTTCAAGTTTGCAGCTTCCTGCAGTAATAAGATCACATAGCAGAACGAAAGAACATCCACAAGATCTAATAAGCTTGGAACCAACTAAAATTTTGCAGGAAATATGAAAATACATATAGATGTACCTTTTCAAGGTCTCTCCTGGATAAGATCTCCTTCTCAAGCTTTTCCTTGTATTCATCTTCAACTTGGGTCAGATGTGTCTAGTTTGTAGGAGAAATTGAGCATGACTATTTACTGTTCAAAGCGGGACAAAAAAATGGAACTGTGATATATAAGAAAAAGGGTTACCTCTAATGCTTTAATAACACCTTCAAGCTCCCCAGCCTTTTTCGACCATTCTTCAGAACTTTCTTTGTGAAGTTCAGCAAGTTTCATGACCTAACCAGAGCTTCAGTAAATCATCTCGCTACGGAAAGCCAAAGATATACACAATAACGGGCTAAGTTACTCCTAGTATTTCCACAAGCATTGCATTGCATCAGCTAACCATAATTAGTTTTAATCAAGAAACAGGATCAGATATTAACTAAGATGACAACAAGTCTCAAACTACCAGAGTGGTTAACAGATATGAGGACATAACAGGAGGCAAGTGGAAGAATCTCTAGGTGCTAGGCAGCAGCCAATATTACACACTCACCCACACCGCATCGGCAGCAGCAAGGGAAAAAAAACACATAGCAGCAGCAAGGGGAAAGAGAATCGAGAGAAAAAAACATACAGTTGAAAGCTCAGCACCCAGACGTTGTTCATTAGCAGCTGCAGCATCCTTTGTTGAGAACAATTCCTTCAATCGGCAAAATACAAATATTAGAAATTAGATGCCGAAGGTAAGACGGCAGTCATCTGCATGAAAATTTACCTTTTCCATGTAAGATACCCTTTGCTCCAGTTCAGAGATGCGATCTTTACTTCGCCTTAAGGATCTAGAAGATTCAGAAATCTCTCTTTCAAGCTGAAACACAAAAGTTACATCAGTGTATGTCTTCTAAATCCCGTCTGTCACATCATGAGATAGAGCACAACGACTCGCCTCTGAAATCCTAGCTGACATCTTAGCCTCCTCATCCATATTTGTTTTCCCTAGTTCCGCCAAGTTCTTCGCTTTGGCTTTCAGTTCTTCATCAAGCCAGAGAATATGCTTTTCAAGCAGCTCCTTCTCCTGATGAAGGAAACCAAACCACATAAGAATCAACAGGTGCACCATGCAGATGCAGTAAGGCTTAATATTAGGCAGTATTAATATGCTAAAAAATAAAGGGATGTCACGACTAAAATAAGAGCTCTGCATCTTGGCGCTACTTCATCCACTCTATGTTCATACCTGGGTAATGCGGTTGCATGTTGCCTGACAATGGGCAAACTTGGCTTCTACCTCTTGTATCCTAGCCTCTTTACCAGCAGAAGTGTCTGCCAAATTTACCTGAAAAGAGGGCAATTCATATAACTTACACAAAAATACACGGAATATATACCCAACCCAAGATAAAATAACATTAGAATCTCTAAACGAAAATGCAAAAAAATAGAGATTATTTGGTTGGCTTCCACACCTCACACGTAAAATGTGGCAAGCCAAACTTCTTATGAGTTGTGGCAGAGAGATTGACCACTACAGCTTAGCAAAAGAGGGCATGTAAATAGACTGTGGGCTATAGGGCTACAAAAATAGTGGCGGGGGCTTGGTGAAACAGAGCCCGTATAGTGTAGAAAGAGAGGGCTAATTAAGTTTAAGTGCAGCCTTCAGGTGGTATAATTGAGCACTCTTCAACATTACAAAGCTTGATGTTGATAAGATAAACTCTACCAGCACCCTCACATATGGAGGAGCTATGAACTACATGTGTCAAACCATCCTACAGTATCCGCATTTGTTTTCTACATGAATGAACTTGCAAGGATAATAATTGACTGATTACTGAATATTATTAGAAGTACTTAACAGAGAGTAACTCACAATTTTATCATAGTAGCTCTGGATGACGCCATCCTTCTCTTTTATTTCAGCGTCTCTATGCTCAATCAACTCCAGCAACTGACCCTTCGACTTGTGCAGCTCCGAGATTTCAACTTTCAACCTCTCCACCTCGCCATCCTTAGCAATCTACGCCAACAACAAAAACAAGTGATCAGTGCACCTAAACATAGCGATCATCCAACTGAAATCTGGAGTCCATACCGCCTGGATGCGAAGCTGATGTATCTCCGCCTGGGAGGAGGCGAGCTCGGCAGCGCGGCGTTCGGCGGCGGCAGTGAGCTCGGCGGCCTCGGCCTGGGACCGATCGAACTCCGCGGAAAGGGAAGCGTAGCGCTGCTCGAGGAGGGCGCAGGTCTGCTCGGCGGCGATCGCGGCGGCGTCCGCCTCCGCACGGACGGTGTCCACCTGGCGCCGGAGCTCGCGGATGGCGGCGTCGGCCCGCTCGGCGACGGCGGCTGTGTCGCCGCCGAGGAGCCGGAGCTCCTCGTCGGAGATGAACAGCGGCATCGCCGCGGGCTGTGGATACGGAGGCCGGGCCCTAGCCCACGCCCTGGGAGCGAAGATGGGTCGACAAGGTTCTAGGGTTTGCCGATGGCCGCTGGGGCCGAGGTCGGGTGGTGGCGGAGGAAGAGCGGAAGCGGGGGAGTCGAATGGGGGGCAGTGGGAGACGGTGCGAGACGCGAAGCGGCGTGAGCGGAGGCAACAATATTAGGTCGAGAAGCGTGTAGGGAACTGGGTGGGCTAGTTCAACATGGGCCGGGAACAGCCTGGCGCGTTTGGCTGCTGGGCTCTTGGGGCTGAGTTGTTTGAGTTTGAGCCTGTATAACTTGTGGGCCACGTTAACAGAGACCGGACTCATAGGTCCGTTTGGTTGCCTTGGCTAACTCTAGCCTGGCTAAAATCTGTAGCCAGGCTTGCCTGGGTTAGGAGATGCAATAGGTCATGTTTGGTTGGTTGGGTTAGTTAGGCCCAGCTTATGCAAGAGTGTGTTTGGTTGGATGTATTGTATTGTGTGAAATCACCTCCTCTTTCATAAGTGAGTTTACCCCTCGTCGTCCTCCACCTACTGCCTGTTGTCCTCCTCATCTTCCATCTCCGGCCTCCACCGGCCCAACCCATCCTCCATCTACCTCCGCTGGCCCACCCCGTCGCCCATCTCTCCTTCACCTTCGCAGCTCATCTCTTCCTCCTCGTCCCCAAGCCTGGCGGATCAAGGAGAGCTGCCTTCCCGATGGCGGCGACCCTAAGCCTGGCGGATCAAGGAAGCTGCGACGAATCGAGCTCCACCACGGCCGAATCAAGGGATTCTCTAGCGAATCGAGCATTGCCATGGCCGGATCTAGCGGGCCTTCAAGGGAAGATACGGAGAATCGAGCTCCACCTCCCATGTCGCCCGCCCGCCTCATCAACCTCTCACTCCTACTCCTGCTCCGCTCTACCCACCCCTTCCCCCTATCTCTCCCTCCTCTCCCTTCCCGCTGGTGGTGACACCATGTCGAGCTCCACCTCGGTCGAGTCAAGGGGAGCTCGAGGCGACGCCCTCTCGAGCTCCACCCCGGTCGGGTCGAGGGGAGCTCGAAGCTCAGGGCAGCACCGCACGGCGGAGGTCGTCGGCACCGGCAGCGGAGGTCGTCGGCACCGGCGTCACCGCGGCGTCGGAGGTCGGCACCGGCGGCGGAGGTCGTGTCCGGGCAGGAGCCGCGGAGCTTCGCCGCCACATCCAAGCGGGCTCCGCTGCTATGTCCTGGCGGGAGCCGCGGAGCTCCACCGGCGCGGTGAAGACGTGGAAGAACGTGTACCAGGAGGTAAGAAGATGCTTTCCGATTGTGCAGACGAGGCTTATGCAGGCCTGGCTAGCTGGAGACGTTCGCCCCCTCGTTTCCAGCAAGCCAGGCCCGACCCCCTTGTTGCATTGCTGGAACCTGGCTTAGGGGCTTGTGCAGGGAACCAAAACAAGTAAAAGGTGCATTCGGTAAGCCTGTCCAGCCCTTATGCAGTAACCAAACAGACCCATAATTGTATTCGTAACCAGAGGACTATATCATCATGTCATCTGGAAGTCCCAGCCAGAGGAGATGTACACGGTGAGACCTTATTAAAATGACTTTAGTGCGATTTCTGTTTCTCACGGGGTCCTCCTGCATGGAGCTGGATGTAATATTATGTTTAAATATATAATAATGTTCAACTCATTTTTTCTCAGAATGAAAAAGGAGTGGATTATTGGACAGTGAAATCTTGATAAGATATATTGTAGATGGCTAGATTTATTTTCAAAATATACTTTTATGTTTCTAAAGTTATCCCAGTATGACATATGGGTCCTTAAACTTTCTAAATGCATTTTAAAGTCCTGAACTTATCATTTGTTGCCGGTGGCAACGTGGCATTGCTTCCTGGTGGTTCGTCGTCTTTCACAACCACCCTTTTTTGTGTTGGTGATCACACATTCACACCAGGAGAAGAGGAACGTGGAGGAGGAAATGAAGAATGGCACAGCAAGAGGCGGACAGTGAACCATGGGCTTGGTGTGAGTCTTATACACAGGGATATGGCAGCGAACAGGGAGGAGTTCCCATCCTTCCCCATGGGTTTTTGGACTAGGGTTGGAGACCGTGACAAGTTAAACACCAAAATCATATTCTAGGGTAGGGCTGGATCAAAAGATCAAAACTCACGAGGTGGCTCAACTCAGTCTTGGCTCGGCTCAGCTTGATGTATTTTTTAATGAGCCAAACAACTGTTTTTGCTCGTTTCGTTAACGAGCTGGCTCGAGCCAAACGAGCTAGAAGGCCTCATAGACTAATGAGCAAATTATTAATTAATAATATAATTAATCTATATGCGTAGTTTTAGATAAAATTATGGTTATATTTTATTATTATAGTATGATAGAGTAGATTTTGGTGGTATTAACGCCATATAAATACTATAATTTTTATATTATATATATTATTGTGGTAATTTTAAATTTAACTCTAACTCGCGAGTTTAATGAGCCGAGCCAGGATTTTTGCTCGTTTCCTTAACGAGCCGAGCTGGTTTGTTTGACTAACGAGCTCGAATAAGCTGAGCCAAAACAAGTCGAGCTAGCTCGACATCCACCCATATTCTAGGGCATGTTCGGATTCTTTGTGTTTTAAGAGTAGAGATCCAATAAATATATTAGAACAAATTTAATGATATGCAAATACATTAATGAACTAAATTACACCCAAGACAAGGTCTAAGACTGACCATGTATTTACTTAATCTTAAAGTACCATTAATTAATTCATTTTGGTACCTGGCCGGCCTACATCGCTAAGAAATGAAAAGGCGTAACCGCCGCGCGTTTTGGGGTCCTGTTTTTTTTTCTGCGCGCTGGAGCACATGAGGAGGTGGCCTGGCTTACATTGCTTAGCTTGATCCCGTATGACTATTTTCTCGTAATGGAAAGGTGGAAGCTCCTTCTATTTTCGTTCAAGAAAAAAGAACGTGATCGTTATCTGGGCAACGCGATTAGCACAGAGCCTTTTCATTGACCGAACCTGAGTACCTGACCCGTGAGGATGTGAGATGGCTCGATATTTATGTTTTTTTTAAGGAAACGATACTTCTGTTTAATGGTTTGTTTGCTGCTCATTTTGCAGAGAAATTCGTCCGATCCGCAGTCAGCAAGGGCACGTGCCGAGCCAGCTTTGTCACGTCTCAATCCTGAACATGACCAGTAAAGTGAGATTAGAGAGGGACAAAAGATCAACGGCAACATGCCGTGGCTTGTCGTTCGCTTCACTGCTCTCGACCCCTTTCCATTCCCAGCCAAATTGCCGTTAGGCTGCGTTTGAAATATTTTTTCACCCCGTTTGACCAATAATTACGGATATTAAATAAAGTCAGTTTATAAAATTATTTTTACAACCTTGGACTAATTCACAAGACCTATCTAACGAGGCTTCTGACCACACGATTAGAGAATGATTACTGTAGCATTATTGTAGTAAATCATGGACTAATTAAGCTCATTAGATTCGTCGCGTAAAGTTACACCCATCCCTAAAAAGATTTTATAAATAGACATCATTTAATACTCCATGCATACAAAATTTCATTTAAAAAAATATTTTTAAAGGGAAAGAAACAGGGCCGTAGGAATGCGCCTCGGTAAATGGAGCCTTCATCAGTCTGTCTCCAGTTCCCTACCCTCCACTGCGTTCATCTCCGAGCCTCAGAGGGGGCAACGCAGAACGCAAGCAGCTCCTTTCGGCCGAAGACACATCAAAGGAGCTGAACCGTATGCGTGGTGCCTCCAGGCCTCCAGCCTTATTAAGGAGAGTCAAAAGCTGGAATCATACGAACACCACGGTGAATGAGGAAAAGCAGGCATCTTGAGATGTGGAGGCGCTTTATTTTGACTGTTTGCAGGCGTTGCAACTTGTTCAGCTGAACTGCAGAATCTTGCAGCAGAATACTCTTGAACGGCCGATGGCAACTGAGCGAGCTCAACTTGGAGCTGGCTGCCTAGATTAACACAAGTGGTTAGCAGATAGGTCCATTGGCCATTCATTATGGTGGTGAGCTGTGGTTAGCACAGTGGGCTGCCTGCACCTGCAACTGGCCTATTAATCTACAGCCGAACAGTCAGACAACAGGAGCTCTGTGTTCTTCAGCGCCGCGCAGCATAGCTATTGCCGGATTCAGACGCATGCGAAAACAAGTGTTTTTACGTGCACCTAACCACAGTTTAGGCATCCGTGGTATCTGTTTCGAGACGCTTTGCCGTTTGTCCTGTTCTAGCACAACATGTGCAACGGCTTAAACAAGTGTGCTTGAGCCTCTACTCGAAGCATCCGCCGACGCGAATACGCATGATGTGCTTCCAACCCGAAAGGCTCCGATGATTCCACCAACTGCTGCCGGCATCACTGGCACCGAGTTTATGATTGCCTATTTAGCATCAACAGCAACTTACATTCTAAATACTAAAGAAAATGCAGCAACATCCTCAAAAGCTATGCGCTTTGATTCCCATCTGCAAGAGCAAGAGAGTAAGCAAGTACAGGACATCTCTGGGTGGGCTTAGATCTAAGCTACTTTAATTCTGTTCTGATCTGATTCGATGTGCAAACCGTATGGAGAAAGCAAGCAGTCTCACTAACAAACGCCTGACCAAGACCTGAAAATTTACACGGACTCCAGGCTACTGCATCTGAAGCTGCAGGCAGCCCTCTCATCCCCCGGGGTGTCAAACTCCAACTCACAGTGTGCAAGCAAATGTAGCAGTAGCAGCAGCCCTTGCGATGAGCTAATTGAGGCCAGGTGATCACCGAAAATACAGGTCCACCGGTCAATGATTACGGCCCTACGATTTTGTGTGGTATGTGGTGTATGAGTTGACATCAGCTTGTGGCCTCGTCGATGCTTTGCAGCGACGGCCGCCATTGCCGGTGCCGCGCGCTGGAGCTCCGGTTGCCATTGTCCTGACGCGCCAACTGCAGTCAGATGGGAAGAGCAGCAGAGTAATCAGAAGATGGAACCTTTGCATGTTGCAGTGGTAAAAAGAAATAGGAAGAAAAGCGAAAGATTCTCGGAAAAGATTCTCCCCCCTGACATTAGTTGAAACTCACTTGTTAATCTGTCCTTAATCTAATGCTGTACTTCCTTCTGGATGCTATGGTAGCATCAGTCAGTTAGTTATCTACGCATCTTTTTTTTCCTCAGAAAATAAGCTATAATAACTAATTTTCTTGAATGCATGAATTTTGGAGATTTTCTTTATTAAAAGTTATGATTCTGTGTGTCAGTCGTCAGTTTTCTTTCTACAATGGCAGAAATTCAGCGACAAGAACAGGGCACGGTAATCACGAGGAAATGAACAACTAACTACCCCTCAAGAAGCAACGAAAGGCGCGCATCGATCATGGCGAGAGCGTGCATGGTGTGGAGGCGTCGGAGAGCAGTTGGATTGAGAAGATGCAAAGTAGTATATATAATCCATGTAACCACCTGATCAAGGCTGGCGTCCAGTGCCGCCTCGTCGTCGTCCTCGTCCTCGGCAGCGCCCCTCGCCTTGCTCTGCCTCGACTCCAGCACCTGCTGCTGGGCTTTCCTCTGCTTCTCCTCCTTCCTCGCCTGCACCGCCTTCGTCACCTCTGCAAACACCATACCGCAGCCCGAGTCATTACCTTGCTCGTCATCATCATCATCAGCCGGCCTGTAGCAGCTAGCAGGGGATTTGGGTTACCCTGGGTGGTGATGAGGCGGTAGACGTGGCCGAGGAGCAGCGTCTCCTTGGGCTTGAGCAGCTTGACGCGCGTGAGGCGCACGGTGCGTCGCTCGCCGCCGGGCGCGTCCTGCCGCTCCTCGGCGACCCGGAGCGTGACGAGCGCGACGTAGTGGCCCGGGTTGGCGCGCATCACCTCCGCCGCGCTCGTGGACCAGTAGAGCCGCTCCACCCGCCCGCCCGGGTGCTGGACCAGCACCGTCGCCGCCTCCGCCGCCTGGCAGTTCCCCATGCCGCTCTCACTGCTGCTTTGCTGGGATTGGTACGGTGGCCCCCCCGCACGCACGCACGAGGACGGAGACTTGGGGGGCGACGACTGCGCTGGGAGAGGAGAGCAAGCGAGCGGTGGTATATATGCCGAGGAGCCAACCTACCCGCCGCTGCTACTTTTCTGTTCCGCACCCCTGCCACGTACGCTGTGGCTCGGCGTGGCGTCGTGCCCCGGGGCGAGTGGCGCGGTGAATTTTCCGACCGGGACGTGGCCTTGCTCGGCAAAGGACGGACGATCTAGCGGCGGTGGCAGTGGCGGTGATCGACGCGCGCGGTTTTTTTTTCTTTTTGGCCGCCGGGGGAGGGAAACTAAACTTTACCGGGGTCGGTTTCGCTGCCTTTTCCCGGAGGTCGCACGTGAACGGACGTTGGGACGTACGTGTTCGGGGAGTTGTTGTTTGTACTCGTCGGGAAGTTTGCAGTGCGGCAACAATAACAGGAGGGGGAAGAGGAAGAAAAAAAGGGAGCACGGCCGCCCGGCCCTTTGCATGCGCCATCAATTGGTCGTTTTCGCGCGGGGCGGCGTCGTGCGCACCAGGGCGGACGATGGGATCGCCCGTTGCGTCCGCGCCTCTCCCTGCCGCGTACGTTTTGTCCTCCACCGGCCACCGTGAGCGTACGCCGAAAAACCATGCCCTGGCTGAGGCAGTAGAGTCCGTGGCGATCGGCAGCAGCTACCTCAGCCTCACAGCCTATACACCTATATGCCGATGCGTCGAACGCTGGCCGAAGTTTCCACCTGCAACGGCTTGGCCCGTAGTAGCTAGGGGTTTCTCAAGTCGCGAGAGAATAGATCAGCAGACAGCGAAAATTTGTCTACATTCATTATTCTTCTTTAGAAAGATCATCGATCGGTGGCACCTCAGCGTTTCCAAAGCTCCCTATCCTAATTCCTTGCATATATAGGTACCGTACGGCGGTGAATAGTGACATTTACTAGCAGGTTGTAGTTCGTATCCACCTACTAGCTGGTTCAGGCCGGTCAACCTTCTGTTTGATGGTGGGCCTACACTTCGCTAACATCCAGCAGGCGATTGTGCAACCTCGAAGTATTTTGATAGAGCACCAAACTCCAACCAAACTATGAAACTAAACTATTGTATTCAGCTGGAGCGGCTAGAGAAATTTTCTGTGTTGGGTTGTTTGGGACTATTCATGTGTGTGAGAATCTTCTGCCTTTTCTTTTGTGTAATCCTAACATACGCCATAACGATGCTCCAAAACGGAAGCTTCAGGACGGTACATTGATGATGTATGGTGTACGTAGGCTCAGGATGAAGTTGTCTTGTTCCTCACCGAGCTATGCCTCAACAGTATCATTTGATAGCACTACTGCATGTGTGGAGGATTAGTTATCATTTCTTTGAAAAAAAGAAGATTAGCTAATCATAGTAATAAAGAGGGGAAAAAGGCTTTGTCATCATGCCACACCCATTAAAATTAAATATTTCCACAGTACAAAAGACCCACCTCAAATTAAGTTCAAATAGTACGAGCAGTACAATGAAAAATGCAAGGGCACCTACTTGAAATATTTTTTCCTTTTTTGGGAACGACACTTACTTGAAATCTTTGCGGCTGCAGCTTATATTTATAAATGCCAACACTTTAATAAAAAATGGAATGCAGATGCCGCATAACAAATGCCACATATCATGGCACAATGCTGCTCCAATCAGTAATATACTGCGATGACTTGCTCACGAATTTTATATATATCTACACTCTGCCTGCAATTGCTTCCCGGTAATGGAATGTGCCGAGAGTTTAAAAACTCGGGACGACCATTCCGCTGCTTGCCTTCCAACCAGCAGTGTCCTGAAAACAAGCCAGTAGCATAAGAATCGTGTCAAACATCCTTCACTTGGAAGAAAATTAAATAAAAAGTGTTTAGGTTAGGTACTCTGGCGCTTAGCTAGATGTCTATGCTTTGCCGAGGATCGATTGGGACCTGCCAGAGTCAGCTCCCCTTATTGCCAGGGCAGTGTGTGGTTCATGTCTGCTTTTCCGGTGATCGTCCGGTCCCAACCACTGAGCTACCATTAGATGGCGGATCGAATCGATGGCGAGGTCCTCCGGTCAACAATGGAAACGGGGCTATCAGCAGCAGTGCAATGGTACTAAGAGGATAGCAAGGTTAGCGTCCTGTGCGTACCGGAGCACGAGTGGTGTCAGGATCATGGTCACCGTAATCCCACAGGGATATGGCAATGCTCCTCCATTGCATTGATGAGACCATGTGCCACCGGCGCGCGGTGCCTTGCTCGAGTTGGCGTCTAGCTCGCGCGCGCGCCCTCGGCTACATGCCATTTCTACTCTGCTGAGTAGAGGGAAGGAAGCTGCCGAAGGGAGGAGATGATGGTGTGATGGTGGCGTGTTACACGGCAAAGTCTTTGCTGCAATAGATTTCTTCAGAGTTCGTGATGCCGATGTGTGAGGTGAGATCAGTATCGTTTTTTTCGTCAGAGTGACCAACCCTAACGTACGTCCAAGAGTTCAGAGAAGAAATTAGTGATTGAGCAACTGTTACCAGCTTGTAAGGTAGGTATAGTATGCTGTATCTTGCATCGACAAAAGAGGAAAAAAAGGAAAGGAGAGGAGATAGGGAGAAGAGATGGTTTATTTCTGACTCTGATGCTTCACACGACGAACAGTTTCCCCGCTGTTGCTGTGAGCTGAACACTGTGCAAGTGGGTGATTGCGCTGTTGGCCATGCAACGCCATGCGATTGGCCAGTATTGAAACAGGCCCACCTGAATCATTTCCTCAATAATTCGAACCCAGCACACGATCAGTAGACGCGTACCTGAACCGTTTACTGTATTTAACATGACGGGGTTCCCTTGAGTAAACCTGAACAAAATGCAGCTGAAACGTACTCGTCATAAAGGCTTCCAATCAGGGACCATTCAAATCGCAATGCAATTCTACGTATGAAGACGCGTCTTGGCTGCGTAAATTTGAGTCGACTGAAGATTGCAACATGGGGGTGCTAACCCTACCTGCCTTATCATTGCTGTTGCCTTTTCTGCTTGATGTGTTCATTGCCAGTGTGCGAGCCACACCCGTGTTCGTACAGTAACGCTTGGCAGCATCCAAGCCCTTCTTTGTCAGGTCTCACGCCATGAGAACATCACCTAGCTGTCGATCAGTGGACAGAAGCAGGCAATGATCGTGCATGCCGTGGTGGTCCTCGACCTCGATCGGTGCCATATGGGCCAATCAGCTCTGGCAGTTTAGCCTGTTCTGCTCGTTGCTTCCTCTTTGGTTCGACCTCAACGAGTCGAAGCTCGAAAATGACGAGCGTAAGTCCGAACGAAGATGTTAAGTTCTTCACAAGTTCAGACACCTACAACAACTGCCTGCTTAGTTCGATGAAGAGAACCTGTTGAAGCCTCGCCTTCCATATTACAAAGATCGATCTACTCGCCGAGAATCTAAATGGTCAATATGAAACTTTTTTTTTGGAAGAAAAAAAATCTCGACTAACATATGCACTGATAAACATGAGAGACGACCGAGTTCTGATAATTGTGGATCATCCAACCGAGAGAAGGATATGCCACAAAGATTTGGCACCACCAGCTACGTCAACATGCTGTTTATATATTAACACCGGTCCACATGATTTCACATGGGAAATACCATTTATTCTTTTGCATGAACATATATTTATCTCGGCTCAGCAATTCCAAGGACAACACAACAAACAGAGCCATGCAATCATGTGACAAATCCATATAACAAACAACTTGCCATGCATTGGAGGATCACAAATTCCCCACCTGCAACAGTTCACTTGATGGCAGCACATGGCACAAGGGGAATTGCTTTTGTTTATACAAACAAAATCACAAGCGCCGACCTTTAACGACCGGAAGAATGTTGAGAATCTAATCTTATATGTTGAGTGATAAATGCAATTATGCACCAGCACATGTAAACAGTAGCTGAGTCACGGGGGCAGCACCATACTGTAGGAACTTGAACCAAGTCTCCAAGCTTGAAAATGCTCGAAAGGAGCCAAACCTAATCAGGTATCTATAACTCAATAACATGAACAGAACAAATTGCCATGGCATAATTTCTCAATCACACGGTGTCAGTATCAACGTACTGATTAGGAATTTAGCGCAATAGTAGACTGATAATGTTCAAAGAAAGAGTACGATAGCAAACTGATAATGTACACAGAGCCAAACCTGGTCTATTGTCCAAAGTTGAATAGCACGAGAGCACAACAAACGATCATAGCATCATCTCTGTTTCTTTTTCCAACTGCGAGAAAACCTGCAGAGGTGTGCTGGAGATACGGGAAACTGAAGCTTCCACCGTTACGCTCTGCTTGACTGATTGACAACTAGACAAAACCTAAGCAGGCTGAAGCTGGCGCCAATTAAAAAATAATAACCCAAGTACTGAAGTTGCACCTGGCATAACGGGAAAACCCGATCTCGTGCTCTCTAGTCCTCCACGAGCAATTTCTTTTTTGCAATAGGATAACAGGATCATTGCTTTAAACATCAACAGATATACAAGGAGGTTAATTTGGGTGTTGTACAATTCAGAACACAATGATTGCTGTATAGCAAAATTCAGAAATAAGAGGGCAAAACAACACCACACACTAGGACACAGAGAGATAGCACGAGGAAATTAACGCATAGGCTTAGCACGGAAAGCATTACTGAAGAGAATTAATAACAGTCGCCATGATTTGACAAGAAAGATATAAAGTATAAATAAATCCCCCCTGCTGCTTCAAGGCACAAACAACTGCCCTAAAATTACAGTGCAGACACTTCCATATAGGCACAAATTTGCGCAGACAGGTTTCTAGCATTGCGGATTCGGATGAGATTCACATCCCCTTTCCTCCCCATCCTTTTCAAAGTCTATCTCGACATAGCCTTTGGTCTCATACTCATGGCGCCGCCTGGTACTGCCGGTTGAACTCCCGTGACCGTCCCATCACCTTCAACGTGATTCGTGAGGTCGCGTAGCTCCTTCAGCTCAGGGTCCTGATGTCCCGGGTAGCTCGCGTGGGACGTGGTCATCGACTTCCAGGGTCATGGCGCAGTCGATCTCCCGTTTGCTCCAACCTCCGCACCACCTTCTTCGTCCTGTTCGCCTTCCATGCTCTCAGCAAGCGCGGCAGCGTCCTCGTCCGAATTGTCGATCTCTTCCATGTAGGGCAGCATCGGCGCGGCCTCCACCTCCTTGCCCTCCCCCTCGAGTTCGCCCGCCGAAGAATTCATCGTGGCGCTGCAGTTCTCCGCCGGACCAGAACTATGAGTCTATGACCATACCCTCGCGGTGTTCCTGATGAGAGGGCGCAAAAGTCTCCTCGTCAGCGATATAGGCGAGAGTTTCTTGGAGAACACAGCCCAGGCGGCCCAGGCATCCGACGAGGGGAACGACTCGGGTTGCGTTCCGCTCGTTGTTACACTGCGCGCACCAGAACAGACCAATATCGAAAATTAACTTGGGAGGAAGTCTAAGCTTAGTGCTAAGAACAAACGCAGATCAGCATCAACTGCTACACGAGAACAGACAGAGAAGAAACAACACAGAACCAGTAACTACCAAAGTTAACATTACCATACTGGTGGATTCCTACAATATTAGCATAGTGCATTACAATGGCGCTGTCAATCTGTTAATCTCGATGTGATTTTACAATAACACACATGCCATTCTCAACCCCAAAACAGGTAACCAAAATTTCCTACTACTGGCACCAGATAGAGTATAAAATGTACAGCAGCAACTTAACACAAGAGAAGATAATTGCAGTGTGCCACTGAAACTTTTTGTTTGTGCCGTCGGATCCGCATCTTTTGGGAGGATAATATTTCCATATACCAAGCTCAGATCAACAGTGCCAATACCGGAGAATAGGGGGATAGACAGTTCGGAGTAACAGAGTATCTCACATTAACCACAGCATGCTCAGACTGATGGGAAGAACTTGTTCAGGTTGAATGGCAGGGAATAGAACTCCTCACTTCTTGTGTCAGTCCTGTAAGACCGGAATTTATCCCACCAATGGTATCCTCTGTCTTTTCTGACAGCATTTTCATGCCTGTGAATAGTGTTGTCCAGCAGATATGCAACAAAGCCAGCAACAAACGCCTTGGACGAGAATAGCACATTTACTATGTCATTGAACTGCAATATTAGACGAGACAAATGATTATTTCCTCTCCACATAACTCTTAACATATGTAAAAGGCTATGCTGTTGCATACCCATCTTGAATGTGTGTGAACAGGACCATAACCAGCAACAGATGTGTACTCATTGAAGTATTGAGGAACTGAAAAGCCCATGAAAACTGAGAACCCAAGGATGAACTTGGTCCTAAAGCTGTTGAGGTTACAGAACTGGAGGAAGCCAAGCCCAGCAGAACCTGTTGGCACATTGTCGACACAGTTGATCACAAATACAGATATATCTGATGCATCAGTTGTTAATAATTTAAAATAGAAGAACAAACATAAGTTTCCACTCACCAGCATAGGCAAAGAAGATACAATACAGAGCTGCAAAGATAGGTGCAGGTATTGATGCGAACACAGCTCCAAATTTGCCTGGGTAGTCAAAATGATCCATGATCAGTACAACTTAAGTAGTCAAAATTGCAATGTGGATGCTAGGTAATTAATATTGAACGTCAATTTCAGGTTAAGTGGCAATGAAGTAATGTAAACATCATTGGTGCTAATTACTAAGTATGCACCACCATCGATCTTAACAACCTCATGAAGAAAAAAGGAAGGCAGTTATTCAAAAACTACTATTATAGCAGGCTTATGGGACAAACAAAACCACAACAATTTCAAAGTCCCATCATATGTGTTGTATGCTTAAAAAGGATCAAAAATCGCTATATCAAATGATTTTATTTTGAGAGGGCATCCCAAATGATTTGGTAAAGAATAAAAAAAACTAATTTCATGAGAAGTAAACTTACCCAGAATAGAAAAGAAGATCATGAAACCAGCTGATATCTGCACTACTCTTCGGCTACCAACACGTGTCAAAGCTAGCAGACCAGCATTTTCACTGCAGAAAAGGGAAAAATTGTTATGTCAAAACCAAATTAGATTTATTCGTTAAAGAGGATAAACAACATGCATTGCTTAAAAATGTCCTGTCTGGTGCTTACACTGATACAGAAGACCCATTTCCAGTCCCAAATAGCCCATCCAGAAGAATACCAATGCCCTAAAGCAAGAACAAATACAAATTGTAAGTAAGTTCAAATTTGCAATTGTCTAGTAAAACCTGAACATGTGGCGGACAGAAAAATAACACGTACCTGCCAGCCAATACCACGGCTAAGAACAGAGGGTGGGATCGGTGTGGCACTAGCATACCTAGAAACAGCAATGAAGGCCCCAGTGGACTACAAACATAAGAGTTAGCCAGTTAGTGAGATCATTATTATATCACTACACAAACCCACATATTGAAATAACATGGAGGAATGTTTGATTTTCCAAGAGCATAGAGCCAAACCTCCACGAGAGCAACAAATGATGCAGCCATCATCGCAAAAGCTTCACCCGCATCAAAAGTTGGAGCGCCCCACTGAAAGGGATATGGTACTCTTATCCTGTCAATTCATTTGTGGAAAAGTTGGGAACTAATCACACATTTTGACAGCAAGTATGGTAACAAATGAACTATCGTATCTTCAGAACTGTAAACAGTACCAGGGTGCGCCCCCAATTAATCCAGAACGGTCAGTGCGGCAATGGAACTGAGTCTTTGGTGGTGCATTCCTGTATGCTCCAACAGTGAGAAGATATGCATAGAGCCACACTATGGGGATAGTGAACAGTACAGCAAACCGATCGAAGATAGACTTCAACATGTGTACGGTATGTGGCAGGTACTGCAAAAATAGAACATAAAGGAAAATGGCAGTCGGGTGACACAAACAGTGCTAGCTAGCAAAGTGGGGGCAACAATCACATGTATAGAAATCCAATCATACCATTGCAAAGATCACCAGTAGGATGAGTTCAGGGAGACCAATCTCAACACACTTGGCAACCTGTGTAGTTATAGTTCAAGCATATAAGCCATATCCTTGAATGAATAGTGAGTACAAACAAAATTATCAAATCTTACCGAGGGAAAACCTAGCTCATAGAGTCCAAAGCCAACAAGTGCCACCAAAGGAGCAGCTGAAAGTGGACTCAAGTACCTGAAACAAAACCAGTAAATACAAGTATACAACCTCATGTGCGACAGAGTAACAAGTCTCTTCTGCAATATTCTTTCCTGCTTGAGTACCTCTAAAGCAGACACTGAAATTAGAAATACAATTACTAATTTGTAACCTTCTTACCTGGCAACATTACGCCAAAGGCCACTGAAGCCAACTATAATCTGTAAGGCCGAAGCAACAATCAATGCACCTTGTGTCCCACGCATGATGCGGAGAAATTTCTTCACAGAATAACAGGTGAATCATCAGGTCCAGATCTACACAACTAAGATCAGAAAGCAAGTAGATTGTAGTACTTTCAACTTACAGTGTGTGGATTAGGTTCATTGGCATAACGTCCAGCAAGGATGATTGAGATTGTAGGCAGAACAAAAGTGTATGACCCGCCAATCACTGCAGGCATCCTGGTACCAAAGAAACTCTGCAGGAGGGTGTTGATCCCCGCCACGAACAGCAATGTCTGGATAACCACTGCTTTGTCCTCCTAACATAAGAAGGAACTGTTAGTATTCAATTGGCACCTTAAGATCGACACAACATGAGTAATTAAGTTTAAAATCTCACATTGTTTCCTCCCATTTGTGGAACTAGTGCAGTAGGTATGATCACAGTGGTACCCAGCATGACCAGATAATGCTGGAACCCAAGAAGAATGGCCTCGGCTGCATTAAAGATAATCCCATAAGTAGCGAGTTAGACCAAAAAGTTCCTTACAAATAATATATATCAACGACAGCATCATAGGTATACCAAGGTCAACTATGTTTGGAAAGAGCAGGAAGCTAATCCAAGAGAACATACAAAATCAAGTCTAAAGCAATAAATTAAAAATACAGAGGCCTTTATGGCATGCAACAAATGGATTATCCGTTCAAGGGATGCTTATACCATAACGAACATGTAACGCTTGATTTGTTTGTAACAACGTGCCATAATACACTACACACCATAAAAGGTATTAGCAGGGTTTTAAAGCAACACAGCCAAAAGAAGCGTTACATCTGCCACAACATCACGACAACATGTCCGTTAGCATGCTGTATAGACCAACGCATCAGTTCATGCAACACGTAAAAGGCTCCAACTCAATAATACAGACAATCAATGCAACTCAAAGTGTGATAGCGCCATATCCATACAGAAGTAAGGATTGTGAGCTGGTTAGTAACTACTGACATAGCGTATACCAATTCAATGATGTAACAGCCAAATCAAGCGTTACATCCGCAACATCACGACAACAAGTCCGTTAGCATGCTCTATAGACCAATCACCAAAGAGGAAATGCATCAGTTCATGCAACACGTAGAGGGCTCCAAGCCTCCAACTCAATAATACAGAGACTCAATGCAACTCAAAGTGACAGCGACATATTAATATGGAAGTTAGGCTGGGAGCTGGTTTGTAGCCACTGACATAGTGCATACCAATTCAATGATGTACTAACAAAAAGGTCAGGCAGAGCATGTGCCTAAGACCAAAAAGAGTCAACAGCAGAGTTAATTAACACCAAAGTTACCCCCTAGAACTCTAAACAAGCACAGGATTTCCTGAATATTCCATCCACACAACTGAGAAGTCTCAATCCTAGGAATATACCATTGCCATCAATCAAGGTGACAGCGAACCAGGATCATAGATTCGGGAGCTGTGTGCAACTTGAGCATCCAGAGCAACACAAAACCCTCTCGAGGATTCCTCTGAAAGTCCATTCAGTGGATATGCGCAAGTAGCACCAACACGAGTCAAAGGTCTTGCAGAATCACGAGCATCAGATTAAACAACTAGAGAAGCGAGACGGAAAGGCAAACTACTTTTCAGAAGTATATCAGTACATGGGATGGGATTGAGACAGGGAAAGCTCAGGCAGATCTCGCAAATCCCCCGCAAAACCCACTCGACGCCCCCAAGGCGAGGCGATGAGGCGTCGAGGGTGTGAAGGCCACACCGCACCGACGCCACGGACCCTCCTTGACAACGACGCGCGGAACTGCGACGTCCGTGGCATGGCAGCGGGGCATCGCTATCGCAACCAACCTCCTACCATGCCGGGACCAAAACCACGCCGAAATTTTGCGCTCCCCCGCGCCCCGGAGTTTGTTGCTCCCCACAACAACGACGTGAGGCGCCAGCGGAGACGGCAACCGAACGGGAAGCGCTCGTCTCGCCGTCGCCGGACGACGGAGCCGAGAAGGAAGCGAGGGGAGGAGAGAGAGAGGGGGGACTCACGCCACGGAGGAGGGCTGGTGATGCAGTAGGAGACCCCCGGGAGCTGGTCCTTGACGGGGTGCGGCGTGAGGTCGTCCTGCTTCGGCGCCGCGCCGCCGCCTCCTCCTCCTCCACCGCCGGCCATCCCGCCGCGCCTCCCAGATCACACCGCACGGGGCGCCGCTCCCTTTCCCCCCTAGCGAGGCCGCAATGCGAGCGCGAGGAGCAGCGGTGGCGTGGTGCGCGAGTGGTGTTGTGGTGCGGGCGCTAGCGCGCAGCAGTAGACTATTGTAGTAGTGGCACTGGATCAGAGGGAGGGGGAGGGGGAGAGGGGTAGAGAGGAGGCTAGCAGAGGGGCCAGAGGGCGAGGCGGACACGGTCAAAAAAGCAAGCGCTCGGGCGGTGCAGTGCAGGGGGGCAGGCAGGGAGGGGAGCGGTTGTTTTGTGCGCCTCGTCGTCGTCGTCTCGTCCTCCTCCTCTCTCTGCCGCGGCGCTGGGGGGGAGGCCGGACAGTTCACGCCCCGCCCGCACGGCTCCAAAACCGCATTTATGCGGGCGTTGTTTTGCGTGTGTGCGTGAGCGAGCCGTGCGAATCTCTCCTGCCAGCCTCCTCGTCCCGCTCTCGGCTGCCAGCAGCCCACCACCCCGCGCTGCCGCGGGACGGACTGGAGGCTTGTGGGCTGTGGCTTCCTCTGATTTCCGCCCGCGTGCCGCGTGTGCGTGAGTTTGGCACGGCGGATTTGACCACATTTTGAGGTTTCGTTCACGTCCGGTTTCTCCGTTCGGTCCGTTTTCCCCGCTGTGTGTGTGCGCGCGCGCGCTCGCGTGACTCCCTGGGCGTCCGCTGCGCGTTTTGGGGCTTCTGGCGCTGTGGCGTCCGCTGCGCGTGTTGGGCTCTGGGCGTTGGGAACGTGGCGCCGCGGTGGATTATGCGTGAAGGAAGAGGGGGCTTTTTCCACTGGTGTATGTTACTGGCGCGATGGCCTGGTTCAGCGGGCTGGTGGGGTACTGGATCACACACTAGCTCTTCTTTTGCCTTGGGGAGAAGAGCTGTGTGAATTATTGTGGGCAACGGTGGTTACTGTGTCTGCGTTGCGTGTTAAAGATAGGGCAGGGAGGAGTAGGCAGGCACTGGCAGAAGAGGGGTTGTTTTTCGCCTTTTCTGTGTCTCGTTCCGAGGGCGAGGGACGAGGGAGAGTGGTGAACAGAGCAGGCAGGGGGCGCTTTTGACCTGTACGCAAAGGTGCGTCGCCGTACCATTCCATATATCATTGTGTTCCTCTCTACACCCCCTTCGTTTTGCGTTTCGGCAGCGCGGCATTTTGCCCTTTTCTGATGGTGTAGTCACGGGCATGGCTTGCAGCCAGCGAGGATATTGTTCCAAAAAAAAACAGCGAGGATCAGACACACATACACACGCTGACAATGTTACAACAACCCTTGTTTTGTTAGCTACGGGCCTATGGCAGCCTCGGCTTGGTCCAGGATACTCGTTCATGATGACAATGAGATCCTACTGGCTTCTCGGAAATTTATTACAGGGCATGGCCCTTCTTCTAGAGTGGTTTGTTGTGATCTTGCATTAAATTAGAAAAAGGGGTGTGGTGATGGCCATGGAGATCTCGAGTTCTCGCCGGCCACGAGGATGTGCGATGCATGGGCCTGGCCGTCTGGGGATTTGCTTGTCTCGAACGATCAATGAAAACAATTGGCATGTGGGTGGGGGAGAAGTTCTCGCATGAGTACAAGCGGAAGCAAGTGGGACTGTCGACGGTGGGAGCACTGGTCAGATGTGATGGCCGCAAGTGCATGGAATTTCCAGGGATGAAGTAAATGCAAATCTCACGACATGGATTCACTGGTGCCGGGCTTTGCATATTTATTGTTCGTGAATCCATGTAGATTGTCTGTAGTTAATGGTTTATGACGTGAAGAGTTGAAGTAGTCACGGACCGGGACAAAATGCGCAAGGACTGCCACGTTTTTGCATTTATTGTCACGGCTGCTCCGACATGTTTCTCGCTCTTTTAAAAGCTCGATCAGTAGTTCAGTACAAGTACTCTACAGTCTAGTACATGCAGACAAAATGCTGGAGTGAAAAGCTGAAGACACTGAACTGCGGATTCCTCCCATGCATGAGGTGGGCAGTGGCACTGGCATCCGGTACTTGTACGTCTGTTTTCAAACAGAGAGGAAGATGTTACCAAAGCCGGCGTTTGTGGTCTATCAGATGAACAACGGCAAACCTTCAGACACTGCTAGGCTACTACGGTAGAATATTTGTTAGAAAATAATGCAATCTTACAACCTACGGCAAATCCAGCATGTAAACCCACCAAACAACCTCGTTAAAAAAACATTCGGCTTAAACCACCGTACGCACAGCACGTGCAGTAAATTCTGAGCGAGCGGACTTGCGCTGACAACAGTGAGACAATAACCCCGACATGCGAACAGTCACGTTAGACTAGTCGAAGTGAAAGTTTTATAAGAGTTGTATGCACATTTATGTAACACATATCAAAGATGATAACGTGACATGATAATTATGAAAAGAGTGGGAAAAATTTTCATGGACCAAACTTACTTGGTACAGTTACCAACTCTTGACGAGTTAAATGCCAGAAGGTGCCTATGAAACAACAACATAAAATTATTGCATTAGGACAGTTTCAAACGTTATTTCATTTTTTTCTCTCGTTGATGTAGCCATCTTGAAAATATCAATATGAAATCCCCACTGAAATTAGCTTGAATCCAACTCTAAAACATACGGCTGTGAATTATTTAATCAACACCAATGCTTGTGGCTACGTTACCTTAACTGGTCATAGACAGACTGGTTGAATTACCGTCTTCCAAGATAATAAAACAATAAAGTCTGGTAGATGAATTTTCAGAGCAGCACCCTTCCTTACCTAGTTGCTACTCCCACTTGTTTCAATGTCATCCTCTATGTGCGGCTTCAATCCAGCCCTTCCCGACTACCAACACAGGAGTTCAATACGTCGTGTTATAATACATTCAGAAAGCACATGCCATCTATCAAGGAATAGAGAACTCGCTCGTAGATGCAATTATTATGACAAGAATTTCTGCTGAAACATTTTTTAGAGAAGTCCATCAAGGAATATAAGAAAAGGTACTGCAGTATTAGAAACACAACATGGGGGGTTAATGTAAAAATTAGTCAAGCCAAGTAAGCTAAGAGAATTGGCCAGGTACACGAGCATTCAATCTTTTCCTTTCAAAGTCAATCTGCAAGAAACAAACACCCAAAAACAGAAGGGTGATTGAAAAATTGTTAGTCCCTTCACTGGTGCACTTTGTGTAAAAGTATGAACATTGACTACAAGCATGAAGTATTTACCACTTTCTTAACACGCTCATTTGCTGCAGCTGTTCCTCCACTAACATTTTCAGGCATGTATGGACTGCGTACACGAACCTCCTTCATTACAACAATGTCAGTCTTGTCCCACTGAACTGGAAGCCTGATGGAATGGGATGATATAATTGGTTAAATCCGAATACACATGCCGTATGGGCAAATTACTGTCAGCGTCATAGGAAAGCAGCGTACTCCCTCCGTCCTCAAATAAAGACATTCTGTCTTTTCTAGATACGCAGCAGAAGCTCTGCACCTGGACATAGTGTGTATGTCCAGGTGCAGAGCTTCTACTGTGTATATAGAAAAGCCAGGATGCCTTGTATTTCAGGACAGAGGGGGTACATAGATACATTCTCCAACAGAGATAGCATTGCTATACTACTTTACCAGATTGGATGAAAGAACCCAAGTTATCATGGACAAATCAGAGCAAAGACACATCAAAAGAAATCAATTTGCTCCAGCAAACTAGAGCAAGCCACCAATGAGAAAGTTGAAGGTGCTGGCATCTCCCCAAACATACAGAAATCTTTCACATTTTCATGGCCTTACATAAACATCATCCCCAACCATAATCGAATATTTATCTAGGGTATTCCAGTTATCATATCCTAGTCTTAAAATAATTTCGATTTTTTCCATTTTCTGTAAAGTTTCCAGTGAACAGAGTTACTTTTAGATTATAGTTATTTATGGAGTCCTATGTAAAATTCGAAAAGTATCAAAGAGTACGTTGTAAATTGCATGCAGAGAAACAAAAAAATATAGCTGCAGTGACAAACATTCAAAAATGGATAAACAAAAATTGACTGATTAGATAATAAGCAATGATGTCTTTCCTGAAATTCGGTGTAGAATATTCTCAAAAGCAGATAAGTAGAAGTTAACTTACGTCTTGGACAGTGCATCAAATATACTTTGAGCTTCTGGGGTGACACCGACACCAATTCTCTCAGCTTCAATCTCTGCTTGCCTGCAAATTATCAAATGTGGTGTGAGAAGCGAATTGGCAGAGTAGATAATAATGCCATGAAAGATAATTCTCATGTTGACTAGGTACGTCCCCTTGCGTTGCTACGAACAAAAATATAGTCAACACAATGCCACACCTTACAGAGGAAAAGAATATTGAATTATAGATCATATTTTCAAGAGGGATATCAATTCAAAATTCAGAATAAACTCTCTTCATTCTAGTTAGCGTCAAACTAAACCCATAGCTTTCTCTTGGTTCAGTAATCCTATGGTTTGCCTCTAAATACTGGCGACATGATCCAAAATACTCAAAGGAAGCACTGCAATACATCTCAGCGACTTTATTATAAGCAGTAACTCAAAGGGAGTTTCAACCATCCAATTCACAATGAGTCCTACAGTTAAAACTAATGATCAGACAAATTACAGCACCCTTATGAATGGTAGCTTCAGTTGGCTCACAAAAGACTTCTGAAAGCTAGTAGCCTAATTTTGTGTATCAAATCAAACATTATCCATCAAGATGATAGTGAAAGAAAAATGCTAGCACAAACTCAAACAAAAATCTCTTCACAAGTAGAATTTTCCTAACATCATAGCTTAGCTCACCTTGATTGCTCCATAAGAGCATAGTAATGTTTGAAGTCTAATAGTCCACTGACCACTGGTGTGGGCATATGAATGGCAGATTGACCATAAAACCAGAATGAAAAAGATATAATTTAGAGACCTCACTCCCTAAAAATAGAAAATGCAAGGTTACACAAGCATGAAAAAATCCCATCTTCATCCAAATAATCTATGCTAGTTACCATTTGGCCAAATTTTTCCCCAGATAACAAGGCAACAAAATTACAAAGTTCTGAGCGAATCCAAACATCCATGATCTACGGAATTACCAACATAAACATTAGAACTACCACAACACAGAGAGTTAGTTTAGTTATTACATCCCAAAATATTTCTAGATAAACCTGAAGAACTATCTTCAGATTAACCATCACTACTAGGAATCAGAGCTTCCAATCAAAATAAAAACATCAGTCACTCCTACTAGACCTTACAGAGCTTGACAATGTCTAGAAATAGACATCAACTACCATTCATATGTTTCTTTTTGCTAATCTAGAATGACCACTGCCCAGTCTTCAGACCTTAGCACTTCTCGTGGATAAAACTCTGCGCTGCAGCTAAGGCAATACAAATAGGAGAGCTCTGAACCCCACAAATATGCATATTTCACAAGATATAAGTTATTTTCCTTTATTACTAAATTCAAATCTCTACTAGCATGTCTATGACAATTAACAGGAGCATATTCAATATGTTTCCTTATTTTCTTAGTCGACATATCTTAAATCAGCCCTTTGTTCTAGTGATGAAAGTCCAGGTTATGCAAACCCACACAAACAATCTGAACCATTTAAGTATAGCAGATGGACTTCCTTCTAGCCCTCTTATCTCCAGGGACACAATGGCTCCCTTTCACTTGCTACAATTCTGCATTAAAACTGCTGTTGATGGTTCCACATAGAACTAGTTTATTGCTTTTACCAGATTATAAAGAGTCAGGTCCAACTGGGAAGCACAACTTCAGCAATAGTCGGTTTAGGCCACACACTGATTCTAGATTGCATTCCTTTACTCTGGCATGAATTATATTTACACTAGCTAGTATTGGAAAAAACTAGATGCCAATTAGTACTTGTTCCCCAAGACGTATGACCCATTCTAATAGCACCCTACACATAAGCAGCCCAAATCAGCATACTATGCCTAAATCACAGTGATTCACGCACCTTAATGCGGCCTCCTCCCGGGCATAAATCGCGTCGAGGTCGAGCATGCAGCCGGCAGCATCAAGTGGGTCTTCACCCTTGCTGAGCACGGAGAACTCCCGGATGTAGTTCGCCTTGAGCACCCGCACGTTCCGCCGCTCCCCCCTCTCCGCCCTGCCCACGCCCTCCTGTGATCTACGCAGTCATGGAAACAAAACAACAGCACGGGCATGCGGGACCGATAGGTAAATGGCATGGAGATGGGGGTGAGGAACGGGAGCGATTTGGGAAGGATATGGATGACGAGGAGGTTGGATGGGCGGTCGAAGGCGACGATCTGGCCCTCGAACTCCTCCCCGAGGGTGGTCTTCGCGGAGATCACCACGCCGATTGCGAACTCCTCGCCGCCGACCTCCATGCCGCCGCCGCCGCTCGGTGGTCGATGGGATGGAGGCGGAGAGGGAGCTGCGTGGGGTTTGGGGAATTCCGCGAGAAACTCTGGTCTCTGGGGAGTCCTGGCCGGGCCGGGCGACGCGCGAGAGCCAGTAAAAATCCCTCCACTCTGGGGAAGAAGAAGCTAAGGAAATCTACGGCCTGCTGTTCAGACGTTGGGCCTCGCAGTTCAGGGCCCATTCAGCCATCCTGTGCGTCTGTATCCCTTACGGCCCTGGCCCGTTCAAGAGATCCCTCCTAACAAACTAACGCCCCGCCCCTACGCGCTCTGGCGGGCTTTGGGCCGGGCCAAATCACGGACGCTCCCTCCCAATCCATCGTCCATCATCATCCCCTCTCAGTTGTAGCATGAATCGATGACAAAACTTTCTCATTAAAAAAATGAACTGATGTCAAAAACATTGCTCTCTGGCCGCGGCAACCCTGCGACCGCATTGACCACAAGGAAATGGCCATAAAGCTTCGTCACGTAGTAGCAGGTGTGGGTGGTTGGTTGCAGTTGTTGACTTGTGCAATGATAGTACAGTATGATTTAACATCGAACTGACCACACGGACGCCTTCGTCACCTTAAAAGTGTAAATTAATGGCAGTTGGCAGCCGGTACCTATAGTTGGTCAAACGGGCCAAGCCCGCTGGCCCGGTCCTATTCAGCACGGCCCGAACACAGCTCGACCCGACAGTCTTAGTGTCAGTGTCGTATTAGTGCTTGGGCCGCAATCTCGGCCCGCAGCACTAGCACGGGCACGACATGACTAATGATCGGCCCGGCCTCGGTACTACGGCGCCACGAGGAGAGGCACGACGGACGTCCGATTCCTACCTCCACTCCATCCAACCATGGGATCCGCCGTTGGGAGAGAGGGCTTATATAACCCATCGCGCCGGCCGACCCCCTTCCAACCCTAACCCTAGTTCGTTTAGCTCCTTCCCTCTTTTGGAGTTGAGGTTGTGTTCGAATTATTGTTGATGAAATTCTGTTATATTAGATATATGATTGTGTTTGTCATTTTAGTGTCAGTGCCCGCACGAGCACTATAATGTCCTTTGGCACAGCACTAGCCACTAGCTATAGTGTAGTGCCTGGGCCTGGAGTTCGGCACGACGGCACTAGTGTCAGTGCCGGCACGAGCACTATAGTGCCCTTTGGCACGGCACTAGCCACTAGCTATAGTGTAGTGTCTGGGCCTGGAGTTCTGCATGACGGCACTAGGTTGCACGACACAACTAATCACCGTGCCATGTAGTGCCGTGTCACTTAGTGTTGTGCCGTGTGTCGGCACGCCCGTTTGGCCAGCTATACCGGTACGCAAGGAAACCATGATGTTTTGTAGACACATAAAGTTGTTGGATAAGGGCCCGTTTGTTTTCCTTCATCTAAATTTTAGCCCCGTCACATCAGATTTAGATATGTTAATTAGGAGTATTAAATATAGATTAATTAAAAAACACATTACATAAACGAGAACTAATTTGTGAGACGAATCTATTAAGCCTAATTACATCATGATTAGACAATGTAATGCTAAGTAAACATATGGTAATTATGTATTAATTATAGCTAAATTAGGCTTGTTAGATTCATCTCATGAAATAGACATGACTCATACAATTAGTTTTATAATTAATTTATATTTAATACATCTAATTATAACTCTAAACTTTAGCGTCTGCACCCAAACACCACCATGGCGGAATGGCAAGCATACTCACCGCACCGCATCGCTACAACCGCCATCCCTTACCAGAACAAATCTGAATACCTGATGCCTTCTCTAGCGGGACTCACCACAATATGACGCTTGAACAATCCATATAAAAGACTTTTAACAAGCATCTTGAGAGTCTCACTGCAAGCTTCCACTACGTCTTAGCCATTCGGCCAAGGCATGCAAAAACTGGAATGTTGACATGGAATCATGGGATAAGCTAAGTAGCTATCAGATAATACGATGAGATCAGATTCACAAAAGCTGTGACTTCGCCATGAAAGAGCAAAATCTCATTGTCTCGGTTGCCTCTGTCGAACTGCCTAATTCTGAGAGCTAACCACAACAGCAGTGCACAACGCTTAAGCAGACTAGTTTCAATCATCTACCTCTAGTGAGTAATAACCAAAGGTGCAAATATACACATGTGCAACAGGCACATTCGGATTTCGAGCTTCCCAAGCACGTGGTCACACTCATGATATTTCTTCATGTATAAGACCCTCATAAATCATTCAGGATTTGAAGCATAGCATTTTTCTTCCACAGAAAATGTCCCTGTAATTGTAATACAAGAAATCTGGTGTTAAAAAGTTGCAAACCACATCAGCAAGAAACCTAGCATGTTTCTTTCACATGCGTAAATTTAAGAGCAAGTAAACATAGATAACAGCGATATTTCTTAAAAGCAACGTCAAGCATAGCAAGACTGCATACCAAGCTAGGAAACAGCAAGCGAAGGGCTCAAATCAATTCCAGTGCTAGTCCTGGTATACTACTGCACAGTCACGATGGGTCAAGAGTACATCGTTTGCACATTCTCTGGACAAATCCAGCACCCACTGATCCTTAATAAAAAAAGTGTACTACTAAATATGTTTCATCTCAAGAAAACAAATATTAATCTACATTATAAAGGACTACTAGTCACTAAATGAGTACACACTCCTCTTAAACGATAAATTATGATTCCAAGGATACATATCTTATCATCATGGCAATGATTCTGGGAGCAATAAGAAATATGTTTTACAATGTATGTTAAAAACAAGAATAACAATGACATATATTTCAGTAGGGCATACTGTTTCCATGCACAAAATGAAGCAACGAAAGGCATGTTTACTTACAGCATTGAACATCCTTTGCGCGATTTCTTTTTCTTCTTCTCTCTTAGTTTAGTTGGAGGCTGGATTACTACCTTGATGGCAGCATCAAACACAGCTTTGACATTCTACATGTTAGTGAAATATTCCAAAGGTAAGCCGATTGTCTAGGATGGAATTGAGTTACAGGATTTCACAATAAAAAGAAAGGAAAAACACTACAATAACTGTACGTCTTTACCTGCTGTGTCTTTGAGCTGCATTCGATGTAATACATAGCACCAATTTGTCTACGAAGTTCCTCCCCCTGCAAGGTTACAAAAAAAATTAAGAACAGAATGCATTAATCTCTGATTTAATTGAAAGATACTTGAGATATATATACCTGTGCTGTGGTAACAGGCACCAACCCAGGATGGTCCATTAAGTAGTGCTTGTCTTCACGAAGATCTGCAAGTAACATCATATTTTGCAAATATTTAAATCCACTCCATAACAAAGGAATTTTCTTGCAAGATTAAGGTATGTGATAGAAGTATTATGGTTCCTCATCCCAGCAGTAATCGGATGAGCATTGATGGGAATAAATGTGAAAAGCAGCTAGTTGCCTAGTTAATGGACTAAGAGAAATTAGGATCATCTTTTTGTGCTATGTTTAAGGTTCTTATTTAATGGTATCAAAGTGCCGAGTTATAAAATATAAACACAACATTTCATGCGCTACCAAAAATAACTTAAACTTTCCGCATTCACTTAGTTGCACTAGAAAGATAATTCGTGCTCAGTTCCCTGTGTCAAAGGTTTGGTCAGCAACCGCACAAATCATAAAGTTGACTCCCCCCCTTTTCAAATTTGCAAGGCAAGTATCACTATCAGATGACCAACCAGAATATAATAAACCAACTATATGCAATAAGTGAAATAAAATCCTCTTGTTGTCAACAGAACTCACCCAATTTTGTGCCAACCAACACAACGGGCACCCCAGGTGCATAATGCTGAAGCTCTGGTATCCACTGAAGAGGAAAGAACAAAAAATAAACATTCAAATCTCTAGGGAATTCGAAACCATGAACTGTTAGAACAATGTTTAAGACAGTAAGAAACAAAGATAGTGCATTTCAGCACCTTCTTCATGATATTCTCATAGCTAGCTCGGCTCACAAGTGAGAAGGCAAGCACGAAAACATCAGCACCACGGTAGCTCAGAGGCCTCAGTCGGTTGTAATCTTCCTGCCCTGCAAAGGATGTGAGCTTTAAGAATCCTCTAAAAGCAAACTTTTCAACCAAGATTTGCTGTTGAGTAGGAGTAGAACAGAACATAGAATTCGACAGGTGCATTAGAAATTTAGAACAGATAAAATCACTCAAAATTACCCGCGGTATCCCAAAGGCCCAAATTCACGGTGGTGCCATCCACAACTACGTTTGCGCTGAAATTGTCGAACACCGTAGGTATGTAGTCCTGCTCGACACAATTTTGATGAATCAGCGACGAGTAACCGAAAATTTCTCGTAGAGGTTAACGAAATAATCCAGTACAGGGGTCAAGACAGGAACCCAAAGTAACCTCAGAAAATTCGGGCCCTTGCACAGCACACAGTACTCAAGAAAAAAATCAGCAAAAATACTGAAAAATCATGGCTTGGAATGAAAGCTCCTAACTTCACGAGAAATCAACCAACAACCCTTTTGCCGGACGAGGCTGGAAGAGGGGGGAGAAGGCGGTGCTCACGGTGGGGAACTTGTTGCTGGTGTAGCAGATGAGCATACAGGTCTTGCCCACTGCGCCGTCGCCGACCGTGACGCACTTGATGAACCGGGAGGCGCTGGACGCCATGGCCGCGCGCGCCTCTCTCCGATTCCCCGAGCCCAGAGAAGGGGAGAAACGGGACAGGAGCGGGCGAGGAGAAGGAGGCGGTACGGGATGGGAGGAGGGAAGGACTGCGTGCTCGCCTTCTTGGTGGTGTTTGGTGCGTGACTTCTTGGAGAAGCGAGTGAAGAGAGTCACATGCCTCTCACGGTCTCACCTCTGGAGAGAAGCGCCCTTCCCCGCTCCGCTCTCTCGCTCTTCATTTTATCACGCTGTCCTGTTGGAGTCTTGTTTGGGCACGGTCTCCTCATGCTATTGGTAATTCAAGCAGCTCTTTCTCTCTCTAGGATGGGGCCATGGGGATGGGGGAAGTAAATTTCAACCTTTGGGGCCTATATTATCCACAAATTACAAGAGGCAACGGTTGTTAGCAAAAAAAAAGGAGTGTAATATCTTTTGAGGAACCCTTTATCATATGGCAATTTTTGGTACAATAAAACGGATCATACGAGGATGGGAGGACATATTTAGTTTTCTTACGGTCTAAGCTTGGTGATTTATTGAAACATCTTTTTGATTTGCTGAAAGCATTAAAAGAGTACATTAAAAACCCATAATTTTTTATTAAAATATAGGATAGCACCTTTCCTTTTTTTACAGGTGTGTTTGGATTATCTCCGTAACTCACTAGGCTAACATCGAAGGTGCCACAGCGCTCCGCAACTGCAGTGGAATTCACTAGGATAACAATCTGCAGCACACCAGACCTTCTTTAGAAACCAAACACCAACCTAAATAATTGTGGCATTCCGAACCTTAGCGCGGCAACCTGCGGACGCCATCCTTGAAACTTTAAAGATGAAAGAAGTTGCAAAATAGATACTCAGACAAATATTGCTATAGGTGGAATTGGTTAGCTTTTGCGAGGTTCTCCTTTGAGAGATGCCATATGGTGAAGTGTATTAAACTCGGTACCATGCATATCCCAAAACAAGTAATTAAATTGTGAGTTATTGATGCTGTAAGAGATACGTGTACTATCTTGGAAAGAGATACGCTGCTATTAATTGAACAAAGAAAATCTTCCATTCGGAATTCCGAGAAGGTAAGGAGGAGCTTTGCATGTTTTCATTATAGAAAAAAAACAGAGGTAGATAGAATGCGACTATAATGAGAAAGTCCAACTTGTGACAAGGTGACCAATAATTTTTGCAAGTCGGTATTCATTTCACCAAATGGAGGGCTCGGGTATCTGTTAAGATATTGGGGTGACGGGAGCTGATACAGAATTGTTCAGCCGCCGCTCCTCTTTCAACTGTCAGCTAATCCCCACACAAAAGGTTCAACTAATCCACTAGAAGCTCTTAGGCAAAAGTTGGAGGATCTCTTCTCCGTTTGGTGATGTTTGTACCCTTTGTTCTTCTTTTCTTGAAGTAGTGAGCGTGCATAAAGTAATATGTTCAGGATGCTATGTATTGCAATTCAAGCAATGAAACTTGCACCCTTGTACAACACATAAAGAAAAGAAGGTGGAAAAGGAAAATAAAAAAGAAAGCGTCCACCAAAACAGACTACTAGAGCTTTTCACTACTTTGGCATCACTATAAAATTTTGATAAACCAGTTATTGAACATCGCCTCGAAATTTGATTCGATTGGTCGATTTGGTTGATTTGCATCAAATATTGACCGCATATTTCGTCTCCGGATGTCTTACCTGTTCTTGCTCAGCATTTTCGCTGGTTGTTTTGCCACTTTGCATCCTACGTCTCCTTTTCCCCTTGAATGTTTGCCAGCCCGGCCCGCTGTACACACACCATGATTACATCCATCTGTTGATTAAATCATTTGTAAATGAAACCTTCATTATTACAAAAGTTGCGCTTGTACTACAGAAAAGCCGTTGATGAATGATGACAGTTTGTTTCTTTCCCTTCGTTTCCATCTCACTTCTCTTCGCGAAAGAGGGACCGGGGGGCATATGCATTTTTCTCTTCACAAAGCACTATTATATTCTTCAAAGCCATGTCATGGCTAAAGGTTATTCACATATATACTAATATTACAGGAGTCAAATCGTGACAAAAAAAATGCATTGGCCATTTTACAAGGTCAAAACGTGACAAGGTAGAAGCCCTCAAGTTACTGGCCTTGGCATCAGGCGATGGCGTGTCCGCACATATTGACAGCAGCGTCCACAATAATCAGGTGTGGACAAGTACCGCCACATCAGCAAGAATTGTAAAACCCAAATGCCAGACTGATACATTGAACTCGCAGCATTTTCCCGAGCAAATCCCAAGGAGCTATATTCCCGTGGTGCATATGTGTGTAAAGCATCTTTTCAGCCTCGCAAAAAGATAAAAATCACCTCAGATCATGTTGCTCTGTTGCACGGACACAAAGCACGGGACACTGCCTCAAATGATGGCAACGTGGGCGCTCGAATTCCTTAATGCATGGTGTGCCCTGCCACGGTGCACGCTCCCTTGTTCGGTTCTCCGGCCACCTTGATTAAGATGAACGAAAAGGTTTGGCTCTACATGATCGATCCCCTCCCTTGCCAGGTGGTGTCCTTTGTGGATCGATCGGGAGCGCTAGCTTATTATTGATGCGTGACTCCCCAAACACCCATGATGACTAATCTCAATCCGACGTGTAGATTGGCGATACTCATGTCTAATCATGGTTCATGATACAACACCCCGGCACCGTCGCCCCCCTCGCCGACCATTCCTTGTCTGCCAACGCGCAGCTGACGCACATCGCAGGCATAGTCGCAAGATATATTCAGAACGAGTTTGTGCGTAGATGTTTGCTTTAGAAAAGTAGTTTTTTGTTGGACAAAGAACAGAGATTGTGTCTGTGGAGTACGTGGCGAAGAATGCCGAAAGCTGTCCTCCTAATGCAAGATTTACCGCACTTACGACGCACTACTACCTGGTTCCAGTTCATACAAACCTTTAAGCAGCTAGCATCATTGACACAGCTCACATACGATCATTACATTTGGTAGCGAAGCTGGCCCAAGTGGCCAGTGGATATAAACACTTCTGTGCCTCTGTGTCTCTTCTCGCAGCAGCAGATCACAGCTACTCCCATGTACTGGAGTGTGCTACAGCCGATTCTCACCCTCAGACCACGCGACACAACAATGTAGCACGTCCCTGCTTCCGAACGAAGCCTTTGAATGCCGTCGTCTATCGACAACGCTACGCTTGCCTGCCTGCCTGGCGCGCGCCATTCATGATCACTGCGCGTGCACGGCGTCGCCGCTCGCGGTGTGCACGCCGGCCAGCACTCTTACTCCTACTCCTTGGCCTCGCCCGGCGGCCGTGGGTCGCCATAAAAATCTTCTCGGCGAACCGCGGAGCCAAAGGCCAAAGCGAGCCAGGGGAGGCCGGGGCGCTCCGTGCTCCCGGTACGCGACGGCGTCACGTGGCCGGGGCGCCGTGCGGCGCGTGCCGAATTAAACGAGGCCGCGTACCCGATCCGAAGGCCGAGCGCGCACGGGAACGTGCGCCGGACCCGCGGCTCGCCCATGCCGCTGCTACCACCACCACGTACTACCGGCGCGGCGCGTACCCGCCTCCGCCCCTAACCCAACTAACAGCAGCGGTCAAGTAAACTGCGCGCGCGCGTACGATCTCGCCATCCTCCCCGACAACGTGCGCCGAGGGGAGGGGACGATTCAATTCGGCAGCGTGGGGGCGGGGGGTGGCCGCTGGCCTGGTAGCTGGTAGCATGTGACGTTTGTTTCCTTCCTCCTGTTTGTCCCCCTCGGGTGCCTGGCAGTATACTACGGGGCACGAGTACGGTTGGCGCGACGTGTATAGTATAGTTTGCTGCTTGCGTGTCCCGTTCGCTTGACTTGTCAGCAGTCAGCTAGCGATATTTTTCTCGACCAGCAACCACCACCAGTCAACCAGCAGTATTTTTCTCTCAACACGAATCAGCAACGGCCACCGAGCAGTCGAACGGGGCCACGTTCGAGCCTTTGAGCTCTGCTTGCCACGCGATGGTACGGGGAGCTCTGCTTGCCACGCGATGGTACGGGGATTCACGACGTACTAGTTTGCTGCTTGCCACTTGCCAGTGCCATCGAGAGGGTAGAGAGCGACTGAGCGAGTTGAAAGGGCGGGAGAAGTAACGTCGTCGACGCACGGCCTGTGAATTCACGGGCTCGTCGCTGAGGAACGGAATAAGCGAAGGCGGTCCGCTTGGCATGTGATGTCTATGGAGGTGGTGATGAAATGAAAGGCTACCAGAAATTGAATTCGGAGTTTGAAATGTCTGCTTCGCGTGTAGGAGCGGTCAATTCTACCGGTACGGTTTCAAAGAACGGCCGTGTTAAATTACTACCCGGTGGTGGACTGGTGGTACGTGTACGTAGATCTCATACGCTTGTACTGTGCAATGCAGTAGGAGTACACTACTGAGGGGCTGAGATTGATCAAAATCCCTGAGAGCTCTGGATTTGCTCACGACCGAGTTGGGGTCCCCAGCTTTACACATGTCCTCCGATTCAGAACAGACTCAGCCACCAGAGCACACCATTGCGTAGTGCCAGTACTGAACCAACAGCACTCGTCAACCGTTTCGATATCCAAAGGCACTTGCAGACTTGCAGTGCAGGCTGTCACGATCCTTTCCAAAATGGCACGCATCAATCAACGGATCGAGCACTCGTGAAGTCGCCAGGTCTTTTCTGACCTGCCCAATAACGCACTTGTACATCTCGATAGCTGCTCCACGAAATAAAGACATCGGAACCGGACGAGGCATAGCGCCAAAGGGAAGCAAAGCGGAGTGAACGCAAGGGCTTGGCCTTTCAGCGGGATAACAGAAACGGCCGTGGCAAGCGCATGAACGGGCCCAGTCGCACAGAATCCAAATTTCCTCATCGCTTGAGCTGGAAGCCAGCTGCTGCTCTTCCACACCGATCGAGAGGACAACTACGGCGCGACAAAGACAAAACCGACGTACCAAAACAAAATGTCGGTACAGGAGGCTTAAATATTTCTAGTACCATTCCGGCCGAAACCACTTTCTGGAATCTATCCACAAACTGAGCAACTGTACTCAAGCTTCAAGCACAAACAAGAGCTCACTGACAAAGCAAAAAATTGAAATGCTAGAGTTTTTTTACTAGTCTCACTGAGTAGGATGGTTTATAACTTGATTGCGAATGTAACAAGTATGATTTCTCTTCTCATTACTAATTGATGTAATTGTAATGAAATCATGGAACAAAACTCCCACTGTTACAAGCTACTATCATTTTTCATGTCAACTCTGCTGGCAACAACTCCAGCTTATGGTGATCTGACAGTATCACTCCCTCGGAGCCTTCTACGACGGCGCAGCTATGACGCCAGTCTGCTCTTTGACATCCAGAACCCCTAAGAAAACATTTCATTCATAGAAGGGGATCCTTTTTTATCACACGAACTGGGAACTATGCTTGGCTAATCAATTCAACCAAAAATGTGGCCCAGGCACAAGCTATTGGGCCACCCAATGGCCCAGGGCTGCATTATGCTCCCGTTAGGCCTTCAGGTCATCCGACATTGCAGAAGGTATACAGTGCGTCGTCAGAATGTCCTGGGTAGCAGCCTTTGCCGTTTTTGTCTCCAGGACAACAATCTGTCAAATCATAAATTAGCTAATAACTCCAAGTAATTATTAAGCAACCAATACAAGAAGGATCCGGACAGTTGCTTTGGAACAGTTTTCATCATATGATGTGATGGCTGGCTATTTATGTCAATCATTTGGTACATGATAAGACCAGTCTAGTTGGCCACGGCCAAATGGCAAGAGAGACTAGATCTGAGTAATTATGAAATACCAAAGTGCAATTATAACGAGGATAAATTTGCTACCTAATATCTGCTATTTCAAGGTACTCACGGTAAAGTGCACGAGAGATGTTTTTAGTTGAAAAATCAAAAAAGAAGGGAGCAAGAGGATACCTGGTCATACTCCAGTTCAAACTTCAAAAATTCATCCTTGCAATTTTCCACCATGGTAGCTAAGTTCTTCAAATTTTTTACAGGCTGACCATTGAAGGCAAGAACCTACCACAGTACACAAATGAAGATTTTCAGTCACCACAGTGGAGCAGAAGAGACATTTACAAAGACATGCTATCGAGAGGCTTTTATTACCTGAGTATTGACAATTTCTTCATAACCGATATTGATATCTGCCACTAGCACCTGCGAGGGTATATACAGCACATTTATGGAGAAAAATGCCTAATAGAATCATATTATAAAATTTTTCACGAAGAACTTCAAACCTGTGATACCACCACAAGCTGTTCATCAGGTGATTCTGCCATCGCATGTAAATGTTTCACCAACAACTTGACAGGCGCATCATACTCATAATCTTTTCCATACTGATACATATGAAACATCAATTAGCTTAAGAGGTATGGAAGATAAAAATCCTCACTTTACATTTTTCACAAATAAAATTATGTTCACAGAGATGTACATAAGAAGTAAGCAGAACAGTTAAATATAAGGATTTAATTAAAGTCTTGTGTAACGTCAAAATATTCTTGGGTACCAATCAAAAGAGGCAACTAGGTGAACTTCTAGGAAACTGCTCAAGAATATCACTAACAGTAACTAGTTCATGGTTAAAATAGGAACTCAATTCTCAATGGGCTTGCTTCACAATGCATCAATATTTTTGTCATTAACTAGATACATGCAACTCTGAATGACCTTGGCACATACATCTAACGAGTACATTGTGATTATCACATCCTACACCCTTAAAACAACAGCTTGCGACTTAACTTGCTTTCTTAAAAGGATCGGGAGAATATATTAAATGCCGAATCTCCCTCATTGTTCTTGAATAAATACCAACAGAGAATCTACCTCAAAAGCTCTACATGAAATTGCCAAATCAAGGAGCTTCTCACTGACTGCTGACTACATATATCGAGGAGTAAATGCACTGCAACACTGACAATTGTCTAAGCACACAATATACCTAAAAGTGATTCAAGTTACCAGGTAAAGTTTATTAATATAATCTATAGTGGTGAGACTGATTCAAGGCTACTAACCAGAGTATTAAAGTATCAGATTTCCCAGGAATACAGCAAATCATATTAATACTGACAATCAATGATATACTATTGTTTGTTAATTCTTTAACGCATTGCAAGAAAAATGGGGAGAGAAGCTATGTAAAAACCTCGGAACGAAGATATGGAACAGAGACGGCTGAAAAAACAAAGCCAGCAACAATGTAATATGATGGTGGCCTGCCCTTAACATGCGCTGCAACTAGTCGCTTGTGAGTTGCTAGCCTTATTTTGAATTCATGAACTTTTGAATCACGCAGAACTTTAACAAGAGCTTTCTCTCCAGTATATTTCTGAGAAACCAGGTAACTGAAGCCAATGCGCTCGCCATGCCTGAAAGGAACTGTTCAAAAAAAAAGCCGGTTACAAACAAATTAGCAAGAGATACTAGGCATTTCTATTTCATTTGGCAGCTGGCAACAATAGTCAGTTTTTTTTTTTGTTGGTGGGGGGCGGGGGTAAATTCCATATGAACTTTTGGAGATGGGACTGCTATATTTGTCTTCATCTTCAGAAGTTTAAAAAACTATAAAATTGCAATATTATTTTGAATATGTTTTACACTTTTAATTAATTGTCAAACACTCAAACTAGTGTCAGTGTCGGTATCTGAAATGATAGCTATTTGCTAGAGGTAGTACTTCCATACGAAAGCTATCATGAATAAGAGACTAATATAACATCTAGAGCCAGCGACACTAGTAGTACTCTACCAAATTACAAGTTAATATACAATATAATAATATGACATGGATGGGAAAACAGTTCACTTGTGTACAGCAAACTGCAGGGCAGTGCATGTTAACAGTTGAGCTAAAACAGCATTCATAAACTATGAATTGAAACTATGTCTAACCTGTTCCATCATTGGCAATGTCAACACCATCAAAACTAAGAATAATATCAGATGGTTTCAGGCATCCAGATTCAGGAGCAGTGGGCTCCACCCTCCGAACACGAACACCCTTCTGATCTGCTTTCATTCCCATCGATTTGCGGAGATCAGGATTCTCCATTTTCTGCCATTCAATGCCGAGTATAGGAAAGCCTAAAATCATATACCCAAAAAAAAGATGGTGAAACCCAAGGACCATGATATATCCAAGAGATAGATATGAACATCATCATACTAAGTACTACTCCTTCCGTTCCGAATTGTAAGTCGTTTTGGCTTTTCTAGATATATTGCTTTTGCTATGTATCAAGATATACACTGTCTATGTCTAGGTACATGGTAAAATCTATGTATCTAGAAATGCCAAAGCGACCTACAACTTGGGACAGAGGGACTACGTGAGTTACTAACAACTAAAAGATCGTCCTCATAGAACAAGTATTGATACTGTTATACTTGCATACAAAGACCATAAAGGACAAAGGATAAATCAACCAGTAGAGTGATAGGTGTCATACATTATTTATCAACAGATTGCAACGTGATAGTACAGGGAATTGTAACAACTAGGTGGTTCTATTTAATTAATAGCTCTAATTTGGTGACACATGGTGACATTGACAGTAACAGTCAAGCAATAAATGAATCAGCACAGTCAAGCAATAAATGAATCAGCACAATGCAGAAATGCAGAACAAAAATCATTAGAAGTGTAAACAATCCACATGCCATACCCTGTGATAATAAACAATAATGCAGGAATGACCAGACCCATACAATGGTATACAACTATAGACTGCAGAATGGTTCAGAATAAGTACAAAACATTCTCCGTAGAGCTTCAGAAGTAGGCACAAATGCATGGTCATGCTGATAAAACTAAGCATTATATTCCATATAATTACAGAAAAGGGCATGTTAAAACTAAGCGCTATCTTCCATATCATTACAGAAAAGGGCATGTTACCTGTGTATTCTCCAGATTTCTCGTAGTCCTCAATGAAATGTGTAATAACTGGGGTTGGTATTACATAGCCTATATTCTCTGCATCTTCATGTTTGAGAGATTGAAAAGCTATACCAACACATTTGCCCCGATCATTAAAAGCTGGGCCACCTGAATTTCCTGAATTAATAGCCGCATCTATCTATTAATAAGAAAAGGCACATATTAGACAAGTTGGTATGTATATAAGTTATGATTTTCCAACAGTAAGCTTGATGTACAACATCTTTCTAAAAAGGTTTATTCGAAGAAAAAGTTACCTGCAAGCCTAGCAATTCTGTAGAACCATGAACATATGAAAGAATTTCTATCCTAGAGACCACTCCACTTGTCACAGATATGGTATCTCCTCCAATTGGATAACCAACAACAGTGACTGCATCCTGAAGGGCCGGTAATGTTCCGAACTCAACAGGTGAAACTCCTTCCCAGAATTCATCATCACTGACAGTTAAGAGCGCTGAGATTGATAAAAAAATATCAACTTAGATTGCATAAGAAACAGAAATAATCTCAAGTTAAACTGTATGATAAGTCTTGCAACATAATTATATAAATAACAACCACATCAATAGATTCGTACATACATCTAAAGCCCCCTTTATCTAATACACGATACAAGGATTATTATGCATCTGATACTATGATTACATTGGACAAACCATAAACAATAATAATAAAAATAACCAGAGAAAGAAATAAGTAATGCAGATGGTGGCAGGGAAGGATAGAGCAGGCGCACCAATGTCGCACTCCGTGCCGATGGCCAGGACGGTGGCAAGGTACTTGGTGTCGGAGCCGCGCTTCTTAAGCTTAACCTGGGTATAATGCTCGACGGAGTGGGCATTGGTGAGGACACGGCGGCCGCCGATGATAAAACCACTGCTGCTGGAGCTGTACTGCCGCTTCCGCTGCCACGGCAGCGAGAAGTTGGGCTCGGTGTGCACGCAGAACACCTTGACCACGGCGTCCATACACGGCACCACTCGCACGACCTCATCCCAGGTCGCGGGACCCGCCTCCGACACCTCTACGGCCATCGCGTCGCCTCCATTAGCCACGGGCTTCGGCTCCTCGCGGCGGGGAGGGGACGGCGCGCGCACGGCGTCCGCGTCGGCGGGGGCCTCGTGGCGGCGCGGCTTGCGGCCCCGGCGGCCCGCCGGGGCGGGGGCGGGGGCAGGCGCGGGAGACGGGGAGGACCGATCGGGGGAGGGCGGGGAATCCTTGGGCTTGCGGCCGCGCTTGCGCTTGCGCTTGTTGGAGGCTGAGGAAGGGCCGTCCATGGAGGCGGGCTAGGGTTTCGGCGGCGCGGAGGAAGGGGCCGAACCGGGAAGAAGAGGGCGAAACGATCGGCCCGGTCGGACTAATATGGACCGGTTCGAGCCTGAGACGAATACGGCGGACCGAGCCGGTCGGTAGCCGGTTATGAATCTTTACGCCTTCGCGTCAGGGTTACGTAAAATGATGTCTGGGATTCAGAGTTTCAGGCATGCTTATGTTTTCGTCAGAGTTTACGCGTAGGATTCCTCTACTGCGCATCATGAGATCTGTTCGTGAATCGTGGTTGCCACTCGAATATATGCAAGGGCTCTGAGGCTGTATTATTTCCAATATCGTTAACCATACCGACCAGGACTCATTCCTAACTTCGTCAGCATGTCCTCGACTAACACTTCCAAGCTGTTATCCTTTTCATTTTGTGTTTGGATCTCTGAAAGAGAGAATATGAAGAAAACTAGGATACTCAAGCCTTCATGCGTTTGTAATGTGTGGATACATAAGCATAAGACTATAAACTTACAGTAAAGAATGCCTTTCCGGGACTAACTGGGCGTCTAAACTGAACCTATGTCTCTAGTCCAAGCATGAAACTGCAGAGGCTATACTGCTGCCTGTCATTGTTGTCTGAATATACAATTCACCATCTCTGTATCGTGTTTACTACTGAATGTCTGAATGGCTTATCTAATCTTGTCCTAATCATTCCTAGTCTGTGTCAATCAGTAATCAACATTAGTGACATCATGCATGTTTGATGTGCCTGCATAAGTCCATACAAAAGGATAATCGACTGATTGGCATGATCCACAACTCAGGCTTAGCAGCATTCTATGCATGCATATCATGTGTCTACCTCTCCTGATTTGGTGGGGCTCTGCAGCAGAACACAACTGTGGTACCTTTGACGTTTGCATATTGGATCGAGCTCTGGCTTGTCATAGCCTCACAGTCATAGCCGAATAGCCTGAAATTGAACCGATTGATCCTCTTCCTGAAACTGAGAGTGACTTGTGCCAAATAGACCACGTCAGATGCATAAGAAAATCTCTATGCAAACCTTCGTACCTGAACTTTCAGAACTGACAATTCATTTGTCATCCATCATTTTCATGATTAGATGATTGATGTGCCGATCTCTAATGTCTAGTGATATAATTCGTCTTTGTAAAGGTAGAAAATGCCCTTGATACTCCCAAGAATGCAACGTTTTTGCACTCCCTTGGTTCGAGGGGGGGGGGGGGGGGGGGGCAAATTCTTACACCATAGTGAAACGAGCAGAACGCGAGTAAAGGGGTGATATTAGGGACCATGGAAGTTCTGAAAATGCAAGCCTCCTGGTGGCTTGAATCAAAGAATTGATAAGAATCTTCCAGGTTTAATTTTAGCACAAAAGGATTTGTCATAGCAACTTAATTTTATGCAAAAACTTTTCACCGCCAGGTGGATATTTTGTGAGAATATTTAGCACATTAAACTATCCATCGCCCTTTCAAAAAATTTGACACTTGGGATGATTTTTTTTGGGTATGTAGTGTGGCCGATGCTCAATGCTGTGCACAGCACATCAACAATTGAATCAGCTACGGATTGGGTGATGAATTCTGCACCAGTCTCGTAGTACAAAGGCATGAGTGGGGTGCTGAATTGAATGGAAAGTTCACAACTTGGCAATTTGGCATACTGCCTGTGCACTAGCACTGTATGTGGGATACTCGTAGTATGTGGCATGAGTACCACCTTTTTCAGTACCGCTGGTCTTCTGAAGTGCTAGAGAAACTTGACACTCCAAAATAAGAAGTTGCATAGACACGCTAGCTGTGAACGGCTGTCCATTTGTGCCCGGAAGCATCTGGCCGAGCTCACATATTCTTTGATTCCTGTTAATGTATTGTAATCCGTGGATGTCAACAAAGGCTGCGCGCGTGCAATATCACAATCGATCACATACGATCTGACAGTTACAGTTACAGCTAACTGCGCTAAGTTAACTGTTGGCTTTTGGTTAGCGTGTCAAACTGCCACTACCCGAGAAAACTACGTTTGCCCCCTGCCTCGGTGCCAAACGTCTTTTACTCAGTCCCATGTGCTGCGTAGGTGAGATAGAAAAAAGGATACACGCGAGCTAAGAAATCTCGAGTTCGAATCTCAGCAACACGCATATTTTTTTAGCGAGTGTCCATCTTTAACACTGATTATTTGACCCGGTGCTAAAGATACTAAAAGCTATCTTTCTACTAGTGTGCTGCTGACGGTCAGTGTTTTCTTCTTCTTGTTTCGAAGGACAAGTTTGGATGCAGACATCTATACACACGCACACTCACATCTATGAATACACGTATACAAACCCTACCTCTATGAACACCTTTCACAAACTGGACCGGCGGATTCTATCTTGAGACTCACAAAGTAACTGCAGATGCCTCGCTGTCGACAGAAACATCGTCTATCATTGAAAAATATTGCCACTTAAATCTTAGAACAAATATAGTAAAATGCGGAGCTTGACTAAGAATATTCATTGGCAGAGCTTTAGTAAGGATTCAGATAGCCTACCACTCGAACCCAACTAGACAGGTTCATTGGCAGAGCTTCACTAGGTGCGTTTGGTTGGAGAGCGAGGTAAGATGGAACGGTTCCATTCTAGATTGGAAGGATGGAACGGCTCCATCTTTGTGTTTGGTTGGGAGGATGGAATGGTTTTAGTTTTGTGTTTGGTTGGAGGGATGTGCACCAATCGGCTCCTCTTCCGTTAAACTACGTTTTGTGGGGCCCACTTGTCATCCACCATTCTTCCTCCCCTCCCCTCCCGCATCTGCTCGCCGCCAAGGCCCTGCCGCCGCGGCTCCACGGCCAGTCATCGCGCACGCACCTTGCGCCCCCTCCTCGTCCCGCTTCGCCTTGCTGCCGCCGTCGCCCGCGCCGTCCCGCTACCTCCACGACCTCTCCCCGCCGCCGCTCCGCCCGCCGACCTCCGCCCGTCATGGAGGTGCAGCTCGGCCGCGTGCGCGCCGTCGTCGTCTCGTCGCCGGAGGCCGCCAGGGAGGTCCTCTGCTCCGCCGCCCGCCGACCTCCGCCCGTCGTGGAGGTGCCTCTCGGCCGTGTGTGCGCCGTCGTCGTCTCATCGCCAGAGGCCGCCAGGGAAGTCCTCCACTCTACCTTCCGCCAGCCGCCCTCCGCTCCGCCCGGCACAGGGAGGAAGTGCGAGACAGGGAGAAATGGCGTTGGATTGGAGCCAACTCGTCCGCTCGTTTTCGTGGAGCGAGTCCGTTCCGCATCTCAAGCGAATATTCACTCCCTGGGATGGCTCCGTTCCCACGTCTGTGAAGCAAATAAAGGATGGAATGGCTCCATTCTAGCTGGCTCCCCAACCAAACACACCCTAAAGATTAAGGGGGCAGCCTATGATAATTAAGCTGTAAAACTAACTAATAGTGCTAAAATTACCGTTGGAATCAATGAAAAATTTGCATGACAAGGGGGCGGAGCCCAATATGACCCATACTAAGCTCCATCTCTGTACAGTTTTTTGTTAAAAAACACTTACCAACTATCAGTTCGCTACATTTAGTGTTTTTCATCCTGCTATATACGCTTTGTCGAGTTCCATCAGATGGTCAGACAGGTGGTAGATCGAGAGCACTGTCATGAGACCGAAACATATGTCACGGCACACAATAGCATCGGATGCCAATTGCAGCTCAGCTCCATCATTTTCATCCGGATGCCGCTAATAACAAGGCCATTTGGATCGTGGTACGGCAGGGAGAGGGCATCATGCCATGACAGAAAACCACGGTCTGAGTGCTCCCTAATGATGTGCATTTGGATCTGTAAGCCAGCCATGAATCCTCTGAGCCTCTCGAACTCGATCGCCTCAGGCTTGTCAGGCATCTCTGTTCTTATCCACGAGGAATCAAGCTCGATCAGCTCGGTTCCACACGCAAAAAGATGCCGACGACTGACACCGATGACTCGCCCAAAAAAACCCTGGCACGCGGATCCCATATACCCCCATCTGATCTGAGAGCGAAAACGCTCGATCCAAAACGCGACACCTGCATGCAGGCATGCTGCTGCCAATCCCTTTGCGTTGCAAACTCTAAAGCCTTTCGCTCGCTCTGAAACTCTGAAACGGCAACCAGATGGATCCAACCCAGTTGGTAAAATCTTCGCTGTGCTCCAATCCTACTATACCATGTCCACGTCTCGTCGTCACTCGCCACTTGCCGAACACCATTCGCCGATGGCGATTCCGTGATCCCCTGTCGCGCGTAAGACCAGCAGCCGCACTTGCACTGTCGCCGTCGAGCCCCACCGGTGCAAAAACACCCTCCCCGCGATCGCAGACGTGTCTATCTATTCCATCCTTACAGAATTTACGCGTCGTTTTGAATAAAATTTTAGTTAAATATTAGAAATACAAATCACAAATAATTTTTAACTCGTCGAGTTTAAAAATGTAAAAATTATACGAATAAATTTATCTTAAAAAATATTTATATAAAAATATATTTATATTATTTTTTAATAAATATTTTTGTATAAATAAGAAGTCAAAGTTACGTTTTGGAGATCTATCGTTGTCCAAAACGACTTCTAAATCGTATACGGGGGAGTATCAATATAGGGGGAGTGTCATTCATTGAGACGAGGCCAGCGACATGTCCAGCGGCATCTGCACTGCATATATACATGTATATATCCCTGAGATCCTTTTGGTGTCTTGCTCCGTATTCCCCTGTGATCGAAAGCAATAGTCCATCATATTTGCTGTGTCGTGGGCACACGTACTGCTGCTGAGTGCAGCCGAGACGACGGATGGATGGATGAACACCTGGGGCCGCCGCATCACGTGCGCGAGCAACGAACGCTTCGTATCGCGTTCATTCGCGTATGTAGAGAGATGGAGTAGATACTATCTGTTTGGATAGGGATAGCCGGGTAGGGGGAGGTGTGATGGATTACGCCGTGCGCTGAGAAGGACGGCGGCCGGGCGGGCGGATCCGGCCGGGTCCCCTCCGGATACGCGTGCCTCGTCGTCGTTTACAGCTGTTTACTGCTCCCACCGGCCGGGGCGCCGGGCTCTCCTGCCGGCAACAGATCCGCTCTCCTGCACGCCGATTCAATGCGGAGCAGGGCGGTGAAGCCCGGCCGTCGCCGTTGTTGATCGGGCCATGGAAATGATGATGGCTGCACGGCGGTGGGCACACTGTAAATAAGCATGGCAGGCGCTGCTCGATCGGCGGAGCCTGTTGGGGTGAGTTTTAACAGGTCTAACCTCCGAAATCGTTACCTGGCCCAAGGAGAGAAGATTCAAGCACCAAGCTCCATCAGAGGAGAATTTATATCAACAATCTAAAAGGTTTCGTGCCACGACCTTCAGGTCATAAGAGGTCCCCCGGCGTCGGCGAAGTTGGAGAGACATTTTTCTTAAGGAGCTGGTCTACGCGGACACCTTCGACATTCAAGAAGAGGGGTTCAAGTCAAGCTAAATGCAAGTCGGGCGAAGTGAAACAAGGCAACCTTCAAATGAAGGTCCAGCGAAGCTAAGCGCAACATGGCGTGAATGTCGTGATAAAAAAGCGAAATATAAATTATACACGTCATGTATGGAAATTACTCTGATACCCTATCGTAAAAATTATAGTTAGAGAGTACGTCAGAGATGTGGGGCCGAGAGGGTAAAGATCTCCTTTTGGAGGGATCCTTTTTCTTCAAAAGGAACGGAAGGAATGGAACATTGTTTGTGATTTTACTACTGGTTTGTGTTTTCTGCTGAAAAATACAAACCATCGGAGCCGGCGCCGGCGCCACCGTCGAGTGCAGGCCGGAGAAATCCAGCGCGAGATCCTGGGCGTCATGGCACACGATCGATCGACGTCGCCATGCGTTGTTTGCTTGCATTGGAGTGCAGAGGATGATGGATGGACGATCGAGTTACTTTCAGCTGGTACCCGCTGCACGCACGCGTCTATCGCAGGATACAATGATATGGGTGGGAGCCATGGTCACGTGATCGCTTTGGAGTTTTCCTTCCGCTTCATGCATGGCGACGTTGATTTTATCTATTAGCCTATTGGCTGGCTGCATGCAAATGCTAGCTACTAGCTCCATTCGCGTCCCGCCGTTGGGACGATCTGTCGAGTGGTTTGTCATGTTGACCAAGAAGGGTCTCTTTCCTGCGTGTTTGCAAAACTAGTATATATATTTATCAGATGCTAAATTTCTTGCTAATGCTAGTTCGTTTCTGTTCATTTCGTGCCAGTTTTAAGAGAGAAATGAGCGTTGGAAGTTTTTGAAAAAGAAATGTAGAGACGGAATAAATGTAGTGGCATACTGTACACTTTTCTGAATTCTGAACAGTCACGATCCTTGTTCAAAATTAAATGGCGCAGATTCTGCCCGCACGCAGCAGCAGCGACGCTGCCTTGAATCTGGGCCTAAATTTGTCACAGGTCTGCCGTTCTGGTCCGACCACAGCACAGCACCTTTGGATGATTGGTTACAGTCCAACTGGCAATCCAGACGTACGGAGACCATCCTCAATGCTCATTCTGATGAACGACAGCGAGTATGAATGATCTCAAAGGCATCCTCTGTTTTCATATACCATTCTTAGAAAATGGCTATTTTTCTGAAAATGGACCTAAAACCAAAAAAAAACTTTTCAACGAAAATTGAACAATTTCCGTAGAGAAGGATGCATTCATCTCAAAATTGTAACAATACCAAGAAGTCGTTGACAATCCACATCCACATTTACTTGCTTTTTGTGATGTCCAGTTTTTTAATAAAATTTCACTCCTCTGCACCATTATATCAGCCTCTCTATCAAGTAGCTTTCAGACACAAATCAGGATGATATGCATCTTCAGAGGGACCACATAGGGACGCTTTTGTTGCAAATTTGCAATACGGTGAACACTGCACCTACTCCACACCCATATTTCCCTGCCTGTATCTTGCGCGTGCTCAGTTGTAGCTTGCATACAAAAGTTCTCACGAGACCTCGTCAGCACTGTTGCATTCGTTTTTTCATTCATGGGGAGGGAATGGCGACATTGATCGAGAAGACTCAGAAGTGCCATGCACAGCATGCTGGATATAAATTGTCGGCAGTGCCTTGTGATCTTGGCTACTGTCCATTGCCGTCTCTCAACCCCATACCTTCCCCACCCCTTTTCACTCTCACAGCATATGCATTCCTCCCATGCATATATTCATACGGATGGAGAGCCGTCAAGGGATAAGGAGTAGCAAGAAATTCAACAAAGGGAAAAAATAAAAAAAATGCATGTGATCTTCCATTTGGCACCATATATGCTATCCATTGGCAACACCACGACCCATTCGGCAAATTTTTGGGACTCTTTCAGCATTAGTCCCTCTCAAAGGTGTAGACAGGAAGATGGCTACTGAAAGCCATTTGGAAGGATTGCACGTACACTTTTACTCCATGGAAGCCCTGCACCGTTTGGTCCATAGTGTCTATCATGGAAATTGGAATCATTCTGAGAGTGATAGAGCTTTCATATCTTTGGAAATTTATGTAGATATTAAAAAAAACAATGTATATCAACAAATTGCTTCCCGCTGATCCGTACTACGGAGGTGCACGGACTATTTGATTTGGGGAATGAAATTTTTGGATCAAAACAAGTTTATTGTGCGCTTATTACTTGCACCAACCATTGTAAGCTCACGAATTTTTTTTATTTAAGTAAATAAGATCACGAGTTGATCTTAGCTTTGATACACATATAAGTGTGCCCACGCCCAACTGTACCTTTTTATCCTGAAATTTAATTAACTTCCTGTTTGGAGACTACAATCTCTTTTAGTGTTTTTTACCATTTTACCCGTGAGTTAGCGAGTTAGAAAAAAAAACAAAGCCAGTAAAATTCTCTGAGCATGCATATGAGCAACAGGTAGGGCAGGAGGAATTATTAAGGTGGACTAGTGGCCATCCTTGTCGATGACGACCAATGCCTGGCCGTGCTTTCTGGGGTTCCCTGGCCTTGCTGATCATTAGCTCTTTGCAGGATGCGCCCCATTTGCCATCAATTCCAGATCGAGATGAGCTCGATCAAGTCTGCAGCAAAGCGTCATGCATGCAATGATGCAAGCTTAGGACTCGTAGGCTTCTGGCATTCTGCAGTGATTGACCCATGGATTGGATGCAAGGTGTGCCTGTGTCGGTAAAAAGGATGGATGGTCCTCTAATTTGCTGGGATTTTTCACAGTAGCTTAATATTCACTATCTTCTTCTGACAACCCCTTTTTAGTTTGGGTTTTATTGAGCAACAACAAGGGGAAAAACTAGCTTGAACCTGAATAACTTGAATTATTCCAATCCACATGGGACGTGGACAGTTTTCACTCCCCCTACATGACTTGCATTCCAATGCATTGCAGATTCTGCAGATCTGATTTGGTCCAAACAACAATATTATTGGGTGAGAGTGGCGGTCCAGCTTGTCAGAACAAGAGGGAGCAGTAGCCGCAGCAGGCAATTCCCCCATTTCCTGTTCAACAGCACAAGGCGGCAGGGGCAGCAAACCTTGCATCTTTATTGGGCTCCAGGGCCACACCACACAGACACATTTGGCGCGCGCCGCAGAGACACTGCTACTGCTACCACGGTTTAAGAATGTGAGTAGTGGAATCTGTGCAAAAATTTTCTGAGACGTGGCTGGCAGTCGTCTCGATCACTCTCTGCCTCTTCGGATAGAGAGAGAGAGGCGTAGGGCCTGTGCTCCTGTGCACAGCTCCATGTTGTTCTGTGATGCTATGATGCTGTTCCAGCAGAGCCTTTCAATTCCAACCAAGCGTCTAGGCCCTGTTTAGATCCAAAATAGGGGTGGGGAATTGAGGGTTTGGAGTCATTTTGTAATCATTGCGTCACTGTAGCATTTCGTTTGTATGTGTGAAAAATTGTCCAAAAATTGATTAATTAGGCTTAAAATGTTCGTCTCGGAGAGTACAACAAAACTGTGCAGTTAGTTTTTTTATTTCATCTACATTTACTATTCCATGTGTCGGGGACAAACCCAGGGGGTCCCCTAATCATCGGGGTAATCACCCTCAAAGAACGATATGCCACGAAAGGCCGAATCATCGATAGCCCGGAAGGCCCGGCCAGGCAGCTCGGCCCGTCGCAGCCTATCGCGGCCCAAGAACGGTCGTCCGAGCTCGTCTGTTGGGAGGGCCCAAGTCGCTACCCCCCGTCTCCGCCTCGCTCGAGGGCCGCGCACCCTCGAGCAGGCACGACGCAAAACCCGCCTCGCTCGAAGGTTGCGCGCTCCCTCGAGCGGGCGAGTCGACTCCGCCTCGCTCGAGGCCAACTCTCTACTCAACACGGCACCCCAACCGACAACGACACTTAATGCCCGCCCCATCAAGCGAGCGCCAAAGTCAAAAGGCAATCTTTCCCCACGCCGCGCCACTGACACCGCAGAGCTCGCTGTTCCACCTGCTCCAGTCACTGTGCGTCCTCACCGGTGCTGTGCGGGCGCACGCGGAACTGTGCGAGGTCCTGTGCTGACTGGCAGGCGTCATTCCAAGCCACTGTTATACCCACTCCCGTCCTTTCCCCCGGTGGGGAGCCCTCGAATGGGTATGGAGGGCCCTCGAACAAATATCTGGGCGACGACCGAGTACAGACTCCGGTCAGGCGTGGCCTGGTGATGACGAACGCCGGGTCAAATCCGCCAACTCTCGACCATCCCCTGGTGAACCGACCACGCCGCGCACTGTGGTTGACGGCAGCCACCATACCGACCCCTGTGCCGCCAACTCCGGTCCTTCCTCACCTGCCCCGCCCTCGAAGTCAACCAGCGAGCGGGCAGCTAGACGCGGGCTACGGCAGCGCCGCCCCTCGAAGACACTCCAGGACAAGCACAGGGACGGCCACGACACCCCCGGGAGACGGGGTTCGCCATAAATCCCCCTCCAGGGGCAAGGACGATGGCACGCCCGGCGCCATGCTCCCAAGTACATATCCCTGTAGCGCACATCCCACTCGTATTTGTAAACTTCCCCCCCTCCTTTCTCTCCTTGGTCTATAAAAGGAGGAAGGGACCGACCTGAAGGGGGGGCGGACGGACCAGAAAAAACACACACGATCTGGACACTCTCCTCAACCACACTCGCTCTCAGGGACTTGGAGACTCCTCCTCCTCTCCCGCCTTGCTTGTAGCCCTCCCCCTCTGCAAGCACTCCGGTGCAAGATAGTACAGCGCCCCGAGCGCACCCTGCTGGACGTACGACCTCACGGTCGGAACCAGGATAAATCCTCGCCTCATCGTGCTAGCTCTTGCATCAACCGTCAAGGGACGGGACACAGCGCATTCTGTTAGGCGCCGGGGATTGACCGACCGATCCCGGCACCGACAGTGGCGCGCCAGGTAGGGGGCTGCGCTGTGATCAACCTCGCCCGATCAGTTCCCTTGACGGCAGGTCGCGACGAGACCATGTCACCTCGATCCGCCACGGGGTCCCCCGGTCCGCTTCCGCGCGGATACCGGATCGCGTTTGGGAGCCTGGAGTTCGAAGCGACCGGTGAGGGCCTCCTCGTGCGGCTCGCCTCCAGGCCACCAAGCGTGACGCCCGACACCCCGACATCGCCGACGCCAGTCCAGCTCAGGCGACGGCGGAGACTTCGCGTGCTTCGGATTAATACGGAGCAGCGCATCGCTCCGCGCGTCGTCCTCCCCGATTGGGACGCCCACTTGCTGCTTCAGCCCGCGGCCACATTGCAGGGGGGCGGACTCCCACCGGCAGTTCCCGCGGAGGGAACGCACCGGGAAAATGTGGCCAGGCTAGCACGCCTCCCGTTCGGGATGAGCAACGCGGCCGCAAGCCACTCCACGGCGATCAGCACCATCCTGGGCGCGCGTGGAGACTCGCCAAGACATCGGCAGGCCCCAATCCGCGACCTCGGCGCTTCTTCGCCCGGCGGGCTCCACTCCGAGTCAGAGGACGAAGAAGATGTGCGCGGCCAGGAACACCCGGACCTGGATTACACCGAGTTGCGCAACCGCGAAAACCTCATCGCCTTCCAGGCCGTCGCGGACTTCTGCCTCACCTGCTCCGACGACTCCTGCGACGGGGAATATGACCCCTCGCGGGAATGCTTCGTCCTCGACGGCGAAGTAGAGTCCGTGGGAGAGGACGAAGAGACGCGCGACGGGGCCGGACACGCCGAACCACCACCGGCGCCCGCCGAGCCAGCGAGCGATGCCGCACTCGCGCAGGCACAGCTTGCGCAGGTGCAAGAACTGGAAGCCAAGCTCCAACAGGAGCGCCAGCAAGTACAGGAGCTGCGCGCGGCTCTGGAAGCCCAGCAGCCCAAACGCGGCGAACGCGCGCGAGCTGCCGGGCGTATTGCTCAAGCGCGCATCATGGGCGACGGCGACGACGCCGGTCCTGCCATGCCGCCACGAGCAAGCCAGAAGCTCGTCGCCGCAGCGACCTTGATTCAGGCCATGCCCGAACCATCGACACCGGAAGCGCGCAGCATGCGGCGCCAGGTGCAGGCCCTTGTCGAAGAAGCGGCCGTTCAACAAGCGGAAAGTTCCGCCTCCAGCATGCGCCACCAGGACAGTTCGAGAGCCGGAGGCAGCAAGTGGGGTAAGGAGCAATCCGTCCACACCCCGCCCAGGGGCGCGTGGACGCCTCACCGTCCAACGAACGACGGAAGGGCGCTCGTGGCCGGCGAGGGCGAAACGAGGAGGTCCGCGAAGGACCGACTTGTGGACACGCGGGGCGCCGTCGACGATGGCGACGCGCGCAACGTCCTGAACAGGAAGAGGCAGGATGCGGCGCCTCCCCGCAGCAGGCACCCCCGACGGGGAGGCCGCTATGACAGCGAGGAGGACAGAAGCCCGACGCCGGAACCCCCGGGAACCCTGGTGTTCAGCCGGAAGATCCGTTCGGCCGCCATCCCGCCGCGTTTTCGCCAGCCAACCACCATCACCAAGTATTCGGGTGAGACGAAACCCGAGACGTGGCTCAACGACTATCGCCTAGCCTGCCAGTTGGGCGGGGCCACCGACGATGCCATGATCATCCGCAACCTTCCGCTTCATCTCGCGGACTCGGCGCGGACGTGGCTCGAACACCTACCCGCGAACCAAATCCACGACTGGGACGACCTGGTCAAGATGTTCGTGGGTAACTTCCAGGGCACATACGTGCGCCCTGGAAACTCCTGGGACCTGCGCGGGTGCCGGCAGGCGGCCGGCGAGCCGCTGAGGGACTTCATCCGCCGTTTCTCCAAGCGCTGCACCGAGCTCCCGAGCGTGGGTGACTCCGAAATCATCCACGCCTTCCTCGAAGGGACGACCTGTCGAGAGCTGGTGCGGGAGCTGGGGCGAAACCATCCCACCAGTGTCAACGCTTTGTTCGACATCGCCACCAACTTTGCCTCTGGAGAGGAGGCTGTCGGGGCGATCTTCGACGGCAAGACCAAGGGAAAGCGCGCGGAGGAGCTGCCCGCGGAGGGTAGCAAACCCAAAGCCAGGACCAAAAAGCAGAAATGGGGCGGTAAAGGCAAGGGGCCTCGGCAAGCCGCGCAGCAGCAGCGGCAGGGCGAGGACTCTGACGACGCCCTCGTGGTCGAGCGGGGCCGCAAAGGCCCTCGGGGCCCCCCTCAGGGGGGAGGCCTGTTCGACGAGATGCTGAAGAAGCCATGCCCGTACCACAAGGGCCCTGTCACCCACACCCTCGAGCAGTGTGGGATGATCAAGGGCTACTTCAGGCGCACCTCCGCGAAGGAGGATGGCCCGAAGAAGGATACGGGCGATGGCGGCAACGACGAGTTCCCTCATGTGGAGAACGTATTCTTCATCATAGGGGGGCCCGCGGCGAACGCAACATCCCGGGAACAGAAGCGTGAACGCCGAGAGGTCTTCTCCGTTCACCCCGCAACGCCAGCTTACCTCGCCTGGTCGGAAGAGACCATCTCTTTCGGCCGCGAGGACCATCCGGACTATGTCCCGAATCCAGGGCGCTCTCCGCTTGTCGTCGACCCCGTCATCGGCAACACGCGATTCTCCAAGGTGCTGATGGACGGGGGCAGCAGCCTCAACATCCTCTACGTCCACACCCTAGAGCTCATGGGCATCGGCACGAACCAGCTGAGGCCAAGCAAGGCACCGTTCCACGGCATCGCGCCGGGAAAACGGGTCCAACCCCTCGGGCAGATCGACTTGCCCGTTTGCTTCGGCACTCCCGAGAACTTCCGGAGGGAGACCCTCACCTTCGAGGTGGTGGGATTCCCGGGAGCGTACCACGCTATTCTCGGGCGACCGTGCTATGCCAAATTCATGGCGGTCCCTAACTACGTCTACCTCAAGATGAAGATGCCAGGGCCAAAGGGCGTCATCACCGTGGGATCATCGTACGAGCACGCCTATGCGTGCGACGTCGAGTGCGTCGAGGGCGCGGAAGCGCTCGCCTACAGCGAGACCCTGGTGGCGGATTTGGAGAAGATGGCGAACGAGGCCATCGACTCCACCAAAAGGCACACAGGCACCTTCGAGGCTGCGGAGCACACCAAAGCGGTGCCCCTCGACCCCGCTGCCCCCGAGGGCAAGGCGTTGAGGGTCAGCACCACCCTCGACCCCAAATAGGAAGCAGTGCTCGTCGACTTTCTCCGCGCCAACGCCGACATCTTCGCGTGGAGACCCTCGGACATGCCGGGGATCCCGAGGGAGGTCGCCGAGCACAGCCTCGACATCAAGCCACACTCCAAGCCGGTGGTACAGCGACTGCGGCGGTTTGACGAGGAAAAGCGCCGCGCCATCGGGGAGGAGGTGCAAAAGCTCCTGCAAGCTTGGTTCATCAAAGAGGTATTTCACCCAACCTGGCTTGCTAATCCTGTTCTAGTTAAGAAGAAAAACGAAAAATGGCGCATGTGCGTAGATTACACCGGTTTAAACAAAGCATGCCCTAAGGTTCTATTTCCTCTGCCTAGAATAGATCAGATAATAGACTCCACCGCTGGGTGTGAATTGCTATGCTTTCTTGATGCTTATTCCGGTTATCATCAAATCAAGATGAAAGAGTCCGACCAGCTCGCGACTTCTTTCATCACCCCATTTGGCATGTTTTGCTACGTCACTATGCCGTTCGGCCTCCGAAATGCTGGAGCTACATACCAGCGATGTATACAACACGTTTTCGGAAGCCACATCGGGCGGACCGTTGAGGCATATGTCGACGATATCGTTGTGAAGACCAGAGAGGCGAACGATCTGGTCAACGATTTGCAAATCACGTTCGGTTGCCTCCGGGCGAACGGGGTAAAGTTGAATCCGGAAAAATGCGTATTCGGGGTGCCGCGAGGCATGCTATTGGGTTTCATCGTCTCCCAGCGAGGCATCGAACCCAACCCCGAAAAAGTCTCGGCCCTGGAACGAATGGGGCCAATTCGGGACCTCAAGGGGGTGCAAAGAGTACTGGGCTGCCTTGCAGCGCTTAGCCGCTTCATCTCTCGACTTGGTGAAAAGGGCTTACCTTTGTACCGGCTCCTAAAAAAGCACGAACGCTTTTCATGGACCCCCGAAGCCCAAAAAGCCCTCGACGGGCTAAAAGCATCGCTCGCGCGCGCGCCCATCCTCACGCCGCCGCGGAGCGGTGAGCCTCTCTACCTATATGTGGCTACGACAACGCAAGTTGTCAGCGTCGTCATCATTGTGGACAGGCTAGAGGAGGGCCGCGCTCTGCCGGTCCAGAGGCCGGTGTACTACGTCAGTGTGGTGCTGACCGAAACCAAGATGCGGTATCCACAGATCCAGAAGCTAATCTACGCCGTAGTGCTCGCGCGTCGAAAGCTGCGACACTACTTCGAGGCCCACCCGGTCACCGTGGTCTCATCTTTCCCTTTGGGGGAGATAGTCCGCAACCCGGACGTCTCGGGTAGAATAGCGAAATGGTCTATGGAACTCGTAGGGGAAACTCTCTCCTACGCACCGCGAAAGGCGATAAAATCGCAAACCTTAGCGGATTTCGTCGCTGAGTGCACCGACGTCCAACTTCCGCCGCCGCAGATCCAGGCCGAATGCTGGACCATGTACTTCGACGGGTCGGTGATGAAAACCGGGGCAAGCGCGGGCCTCCTCTTCGTCTCACCCCTCGGAGAACATATCCGGTACGTGGTTCGCTTGCACTTCCCAGCGTCGAACAACATGGCGGAGTACGAAGCCCTCCTCGCTGGGCTCCACATCGCCATCGACCTTGGCGTCAAACGTCTCGACGTCCGGGGAGATTCTCAGTTGGTCATCGACCAAGTGATGAAGAACGCAAGCTGCCGCGACGAAAAGATGGAGGCGTATTGCAACGAGGTTCGTCGTCTCGAGGACGAATTCTGTGGCCTCGAGTTGAACCATATCGTGCGCAAATACAACGAGGAAGCGGATCAGCTGGCCAAGATCGCGTCAGAGCGAATCACCGTTCCTCCGAACATCTTCGCCCGCGACCTCGATCGCCCCTCTGTCAACTTCGAATCAAAGGCCGGAGCCCACGGGAAACCCTCGGGGGCTGCGGGAGTCGAGCCCATGGAGGAGGACCCCTCGAAAGAGGGGCTCGAAGCCCTCAACGCTGAAATCTCTTTGGCCGAGGCCATGGAAATCGACGCAGACACACGACCACAAGACTGGCGTGATCCGTACCTCGCATGGATCGATCGCGGAGAGCTGCCCTCGGACCGAACCGAGGGGCGCCGCATCGCCAGAAGGGCCAAGACCTTCGTCTCGGTCGGCGGCGAGCTGTACAAGCGCAGTGCCTCAGGGATCTTGCAGCGATGCATCCCCATCCCCGAAGGAAGGCAGTTGATCCGCGACATCCACGCCGGGGCGTGCGGACACCACGCAGCGCCGCGTACCCTCGTGGGTAACGCATTCCGGCAAGGCTTTTACTGGCCCACCGCCGTGTCCGACGCAAACGAGGTCGTGCGCACCTGCGAAGGGTGCCAGTTCTACGCACGAAAGACGCATCTCCCGGCGCACGCCCTGCAGACCATCCCTGTAACATGGCCTTTCGCGGTCTGGGGGTTGGATCTCGTGGGGCCCTTCCGCCCAGCGCCCGGGGGCTTCACCCACTTGTTGGTAGCCATCGACAAGTTCTCGAAGTGGATCGAGGTCCGGGCCATCACCAGCATCAGATCTGAGCAGGCCGTAATGTTCTTCACCGACATCGTCCACCGATTCGGGGTACCCAACTCGATCATCACTGACAACGGCACCCAATTCACCGGCAAGAAGTTCTTGGAGTTTTGCGACGACCATCACATTCGCGTTGATTGGTCGGCCGTGGCACATCCACAAACGAACGGCCAAGTAGAACGTGCCAACGGCATGATACTACAAGGCCTGAAGCCAAGGATCTTCAACAAGCTGAACAAGTTTGGCCGGAAGTGGGTTGCTGAGCTGCCATCGGTGATCTGGAGTCTCAGGACAACCCCAAGCAGGGCCACAGGCTTCAGCCCGTTCTTCCTTGTCTACGGCGCCGAAGCCGTCCTCCCAACAGACTTGGAGTACGGGTCTCCGAGGCTTAAGGCCTACCAGGAAGACCGAAACCAGCGGGACCGCGAGAACTCGCTGGACCAAGTGGACGAGGCTCGCGACGTAGCGTTGCTTCACTCAGCGCGCTACCAACAATCGCTTCGGCGATACCAAGCTCAGAAGGTACGGCGTCGGGACCTCCACGAAGGGGACCTGGTGCTAAGACTACGCCAGGACAACCGAGAGCGCCACAAGCTCACTCCGCCATGGGAAGGACCGTTCATCATCGCCAAGGTCCTCAAACCCGGCACTTACAAGCTGGCGAACGAGAAGGGCGAGGTCTTCACCAACGCCTGGAACATCCAACAGCTACGTCGCTTCTATCCTTAAAACTCTCAGTATTTCTTGTAAATACTTCGTGTTCTTAGTTAACAATAATAAAGAGTTTGCGAAAAACATGAAAACATTGTTGCTAACAACACAAACAAGGGGGACTTGGTTCTATTTTTAAATAAATCCAAGCCCCCTCGGGGGCTGCAGGGGGGTTAACCCCCCTAATCGTCCCGGTTTTTTCGAAAATTGTGCTAAAACTCGAGGCGCTTAGAGAGAGGCGGAGCGTGAGCTAGTCAAAGCTGGAGCCGGTCGAGTCGTGAGACTGCTTATGCCCGCGAAAGGCTACAACGCCTCCCTCACCACCCCACGCTTTAATTACTCACGAATCCGAAGTACCCGGCCACAATCTTTCGAAGAGCTAAGAGTAGCACATCAGAACAACCAAACAAGTGCGAAACAGGCAATCGACTTTTAAATTTAGTTTTTATATATGTATATAAGATACATTTGAAGCCCGAATTCTTCAGGCTCCATCCCCCTGCGAAGGCTCGATGGACTCGGCAGCAAGGGTCGAGGGGACAGATGAAAGCGCCCCGGGACCACTCTCCTCGCCGCTCACCGAGGCAATGTCGTTCTCAAGGGCCGCCACGACGTCGGCCTCCGGGTCGGCCTCGACTTCAGCAGCGGTCGCGGTCCCTGGCTCGGCGTCGGCAGGCGCATCTTCCTCCTCCTCGGGGAAAAGATCGTACCGGAACTTGAGGGTCAAGGCCGTTGCGGCGCTCTCGGCACCGTCATCAGCCTCCTCGAGGGCGGCGAGGGCGGCGTCATCATCCAGGTCAGCGTCGATGAAGTATCCGCGCCCCACCGCCGCGAGGTCGATGTCGTAGTGCGTCGACACCACCCCAAGTGCCTTCTTCACCCCGAGGTGAAGCGCGTGTTCGAGACGCTCCGCCACGCAGCCCTTCAGGGAGCTCAGGCGGCTGGACAGCGACGATCCCGACAGCGTGTCGACGCATTGGACGTCTCGGCACGCCATGTCGGCCGCAGCCTTCAGCGCCTCGAGCTCCCCCTGGGCCGCGGAGTAGGCAGCCTGGAGGGCCGTCACCTCGTCCGCCTTCTGGGCCTCGGCCCTCCGCAACTCTGACAAAAAGCTCGGGCATATCAGAGAGCAGTTTTCGACACAAGGAAAAGCCGAAGGAAACATGAAGTCTTACCGTCCACCAGGGCTCTCGCCTCGTTGAGCAGGCCGTCCGCGGTCGCCAGCACGGCTTCCTTCTCGCAGAGCGCGCGACTCAGCTGCTCGGCCTCCCGGGCCTTCTGCCCCGCCTGAGCCGTCGCCTCCGCGAGCTGGGACTGCGCGGCCTCACGAGCGCGGCGCTCGAGCTCAAGCCGCTCCAACGCCGCGGACGAGGTCCGGGCCTCCCGCTCCGTCGCGGCGTCGCGCTCCCTCTCCGCGCGCGCTTTGGCCTCCTCGTGCGCTCGGGCCGCCGCCTCCGCCTCCCTGGCTCGGACGGTGAGCTGGGTCATGTCCGTGCCCAAATCGGCATTCGCCTGACGGAGCCGGCGGAGATCGGTGTGCAAGCCTGCAATGCATGCGGTCTTGTCCGCCGCCTCTTGCCGAAGGACCTACCCGAAAAATCACCAAGATTAAGCCAAGAAACCAAAAACGTCTCGAAATACTAAAGATGAAAGCGAGAATACCTCGAAAACCTCCAGCGCTTGCCTGGAGTGGAGGTCGGCGGCGGTCGAGATGGCCCGCTCCAGATCCGTCCCGATCCGCTCGGCCTGAGCCCATATCTCGTTTTCCTCGGCCGCGCTCCGCCAGACCTGAGCGGGGACACCGGGCCCCTTCGGCCACTCGCCCGACGTGCGCCGATCCTGGAGCTGCGCCGCCTCGGCAGCATCCCACTCAGGCGTCCCTCTGCCCGCGGGCATCTGCGGCGGCCCCTGAGACAGGAACCGCGCCGCCGACACCTCGGCAGCAGAGGCCCCGATGGGGGAAGTGCGCGGACCACCGCCTGAAGTTGGCGGGGCAACCGCCTCTTGCCCTCGACCGGCAGGAACCAAAGCGGTGGCGCGGCCTCCACAGCCGCCTGCCTCCGCCGCCAGGGTGCCATGCCTCGGCCCCGCCTCGACTACCGAGGCATCTTGCCCCGGCTCCATCGTGGGAGGCGTCCTCTCCTCCCCCGCCGGCCCGGAGCCTCGCGCCCCCGGCGCCGGTTCTGCCGACGTCGCCCCGTGCGCCGCTGCGGGACGCGGAGCCCCGCGCGAGCGCACCACCCCGGCATGAGGGGAATCTGACCCCCCAACCTTCAGCGCCTTCTTAGGCGCAAGATTAGGGGGAGCCTTGGTGACGTCCCGAGCGCTGGACCAAGAAAAGGGAAACATAGGTCAAAAAAGAAATCGTATGGAAAAACGAAATCGAAAGAGATTCGAGGAAGAGCTCACCGGATGCAATCTCGCAGCTTCCGCTTCGAGCCACTCGAAGAAGGGGCCCTCCCCAAACTCGAGGCCCCCCTCGGATCGCTCGGGGGCTGCGAACCCCCCGAACCCTCGACGCTCGGGCGCGGCGCCGCGCGTTGAGCCGACGCGGCCATCGCCCGCACTGCCGCTGAGGCGACGTCGCTGGGCACCGCCGCGGCCGCATCAGGCAGCGGCGCGGCCACCTCTATTGCCTCGACGGCGCCCCCCCCCCCCCCCCCCCCGCCGGCAATCTCCTCCTCGCTTTCCTCCTCGCCCTCCTCCTCGCTCGGAGAGTCCTCGGGGGACGACGGCGTCTCCCCGCCGTCCCTCCTCCACCGGCGGAGCGCCGCTTGGTGCGCGTCCCGCCGGGCCTGCCTCCTACGACTGCTGGCCCTTTTCGCCTCCTTCGCCTCCCTCTCGCGGTCGCGGCGGGCGCGATTCGCGGCCCGCACCTCCGGAGTTGGCGCTACGGAGCGGTAGAGGCCGCAGTCCACCCCCTGAAATCACGACGAAATCAAAAGGAAGTTCCAAAAAAGACGACAAAGAGGAGAAAGGAGGACTCACCGACATGATATGGCCCTCATCGGGGCGTAGCCGGAACGACCGGAGGTCGCTCGGCATGGTGTCGGGGTGGACCGTCGTCCGCACCCGCGTGACGACGTACTCCTCGAGAAGCGGCTCCGCCAGCATGCGCGACGCCGCCAGCGCCGCCGGGTCCGCTCCCTCCGTCATCCTGAACAGAGGGAGTGGCCTCTCCATGAGAGGGACCACACGGCGGCGGTGGCAGTGCGCAAGCACGTGCGCCACGGTCAATCCTGACCCCTCCAGGGAGCGAAGGACGTTGACGATCGGGCGGAGCCTCTGCCGCTGGGCGTCGCCGGAGACGTTGTAGCCCCAGGAGTCGGCCTTCTCCGTCAGGACCTTGCCGGTATACTCCGGCAGCCCCAGGCCGTCATTGCGCAGGTAGAACCACCCTTTGGCCCACCCGCTGTTGTTGGTTGTCATCTTGCAGCCCGGGTAGATGCGCTTCCTGGACTCCACCGGCGCAAGCGTGAGGCCACCCGCGCACGAAGAACGGCGCACCCCCCTCCCCGCGCAGGACGTGCTGAGCTCGGCGCGGAAGAGGTGGACCCATAGGTCCCAGTGCGCCTCGACCCCCAGGACGGCCTCGCAGACGCCGACGAACGCCGCCGCTTGCGAGATTGCGTTGGGGGAGAAGTTGTGGAGCTCCACACCGTAGTAATGGCAGAGCCCCCGCATGAACTAGCTTGCGGGCGCGTTGAAGCCCCGCTCATGGAAGCGAATAAAGCTCACCACGTAGCCCGCCGGCGGATTCGGCGCCCTGGCCGCCAGCGCCGGAACGATCCACGCCGGCCGCGCTGAATCTCCCCGGGGCGACAGTTGCCCACCATTCACCAAGCCCTCCAGGAGGTGCTCGGTGGCGGTCGATGGAGTCCACTCCGTGGCACCCTCAAGGACAACCATGGCGAGAAGAGGAGCTTAGGCGCGGGGCGAAAGTGGCGAGATGCGAGCGGAGCATGACGCGCAGGCTGGAGGCAAGCACTAGGCACGGGCGAAAGCTGGAGCGAGAGATGGCAAAGGTAAAAAATCCCCTTCCACTGCTCCCCTTTTATAGGGAACGGGCTCTCCCCGGCCGCGCAACGCCAGCCCGCGCGTGCCGCCACCGAGCCCGCGCGCTAAGCGCGGCGGCATGTAGAGTCACTAACACCCGGGCCAGGCGCACGATGAGGATCGCCAAACAACCGGCACGCGTGGGCGGCGGCATTTACTGCGGCACGACAAAACGAAACGACGCAACAGAGGCGCCAGACCGCCCGTCGCCTCGCCTCCCCCTGGCACACGCCAACTCCGCCTAAAAAGGCGCGCCCACTACGCCCATTTCGCCCACTCCGCGACGCGTCAGCCACGCCCACGCCCGCCAGCGGTTGTGCGCGGGCCCGCGGAGCCGAAACGACCCAACCATTGGGTTCCCCCCAGGTAAAGCTGCAACGCTCCTCCTTCCCTAGGCACGGACGCGACTAATCGGGGATTCGAAGCCCGAACCTCGAAAAGGTTCAAAGGGTGCCCCGGACCGAATAGTGCGAAGGCCGCCAATCGCGCTCGGCCAAGCCTCGAGCCCGCCGCTCGGGACCAACCCACATCTTACGCAAGGCCCTACTGATCAGGAGTACGAAGCCTGGCCCTCGAAAGGGTTCGACAGGCGCTCCAGATCAACAGAGTCAGGGACGATTCGGGCGTGTCAAACAGACTTTACCCCGAACGCGAAGTTTGGGGACGCTCCTGTCGTGTTCAAGGCCAGACAAAGGCAGCTAGTCGGGGGGATCCCAACGAGGGAGAGCTTTCGCGCCCTCGGTCCCTACGAAAGGGACCGAGCCCCACCTAGCAAACCTTTGCAAGCGCTACATGGACGTGTCTCCGGACCACGAGCCGACCCCTAGCGAACGGGGCACGGACGTCCACTTGAACTACCCGCTAACAGCTCACCGAGGTATCCGCGTACGTTGCCCAATTCGAGGGTTGCACGGATGACCTCACCCCTCTCCCCCGCGAAAGGGGTAGCGAGGGTCGAAAATCAAAGACGGGGAGCCCCTCCGATCGCCTCCACACGGGCTAGGAGCTCGGGGGCAACCTGCATCTTACGCAAGGCCCTACTGATCAGGAGTACGAAGCCTGGCCCTCGAAAGGGTTCGACAGGCGCTCCAGATCAACAGAGTCAGGGACGATTCGGGCGTGTCAAACGGACTTTACCCCGAACGCGAAGTTTGGGGACGCTCCTGTCGTGTTCAAGGCCAAACAAAGGCAGCTAGTCGAGGGGATCCCAACGAGGGAGAGCTTTCGCGCCCTCGGTCCCTACGAAAGGGACCGAGCCCCACCTAGCAAACCTTTGCAAGCGCTACATGGACGTGTCTCCGGACCACGAGCCGACCCGTAGCGAACGGGGCACGAACGTCCACTTGAACTACCCGCTAACAGCTCACCGAGGTATCCGCGTACGTTGCCCAATTCGAGGGTTGCACGGATGACCTCACCCCTCTCCCCCGCGAAAGGGGTAGCGAGGGTCGAAAATCAAAGACAGGAAGCCCCTCCGATCGCCTCCACACGGGCCAGGAGCTCGGGGGCTCCCCGCAACATATCCTCCTATGCGCGAAACGTCTCGAAACCGTACAGGGTCCGCCCCTCGAATCCGGCATAGCACGGTCTCATCCCCGCCGCGTTGGAAGTAGGGCAACCGACACAAAATAAAGCCCTTGCACGAGTGAATCCACTCCTCCAAGGGCTCGGGGGCTACACCCGCGGGTGCGCTCGCGCGCCCCCACGGAAGAACGTGCATAACCGAGAAGGGGTAATTCCCGCAGAATGCCCAGGAACGATCCCGCGAACCATCAGCCTCTGCCCGACTAATCCGTAGTCCGGCAGAGGCTCGGGGGCTACTGTCGGGGACAAACCCAGGGGGTCCCCTAATCATCGGGGTAATCACCCTCAAAGAACGATATGCCACGAAAGGCCGAATCATCGATAGCCCGGAAGGCCCGGCCAGGCAGCTCGGCCCGTCGCAGCCTATCGCGGCCCAAGAACGGTCGTCCGAGCTCGTCTGTCGGGAGGGCCCAAGTCGCTACCCCCCGTCTCCGCCTCGCTCGAGGGCCGCGCACCCTCGAGCAGGCACGACGCAAAACCCGCCTCGCTCGAAGGTTGCGCGCTCCCTCGAGCGGGCGAGTCGACTCTGCCTCGCTCGAGGCCAACTCTCTACTCAACACGGCGCCCCAACCGACAACGGCACTTAATGCCCGCCCCATCAAGCGAGCGCCAAAGTCAAAAGGCAATCTTTCCCCACGCCGCGCCACTGACACCGCAGAGCTCGCTGTTCCACCTGCTCCAGTCACTGTGCGTCCTCACCGGTGCTGTGCGGGCGCACGCGGAACTGTGCGAGGTCCTGTGCTGACTGGCAGGCGTCATTCCAAGCCACTGTTATACCCACTCCCGTCCTTCCCCCCGGTGGGGAGCCGTCGAATGGGTATGGAGGGTCCTCGAACAAATATCTGGGCGACGACCGAGTACAGACTCCGGTCAGGCGTGGCCTGGTGATGACGAACGCCGGGTCAAATCCGCCAACTCTCGACCATCCCCTGGTGAACCGACCACGCCGCGCACTGTGGTTGACGGCAGCCACCATACCGACCCCTGTGCCGCCAACTCCGGTCCTTCCTCACCTGCTCCGCCCTCGAAGTCAACCAGCGAGCGGGCAGCTAGACGCGGGCTACGGCAGCGCCGCCCCTCGAAGACACTTCAGGACAAGCACAGGGACGGCCACGACACCCCCGGGAGACGGGGTTCGCCATAAATCCCCCTCCAGGGGCAAGGACGATGGCACGCCTGGCGCCATGCTCCCCAGTACATATCCCTGTAGCGCACATCCCACTCGTATTTGTAAGCTTCCCCCCTCCTTTCTCTCCTTGGTCTATAAAAGGAGGAAGGGACCGACCTGAAGGGGGGGACGGACGGACCAGAAAAAACACACACGATCTGGACACTCTCCTCAACCACACTCGCTCTCAGGGACTTGGAGACTCCTCCTCCTCTCCCGCCTTGCTTGTAGCCCTCCCCCTCTGCAAGCACTCCGGTGCAAGATAGTACAGCGCCCCGAGCGCACCCTGCTGGACGTACGACCTCACGGTCGGAACCAGGATAAATCCTCGCCTCATCGTGCTAGCTCTTGCATCAACCGTCAAGGGACGGGACACAGCGCATTCTGTTAGGCGCCGGGGATTGACCGACCGATCCCGGCACCGACACCATGCATATGTCATATGACGTGAATCTTCTTTTTGCATAGTGAACTTTGCAGTTGGGGAAGGCCTAGTGTCTGCTGGATGACCTCGGAGGCAAGGTGACTCAAGACTCCACGCTTGCAGAGGAGAAGCACGCCACTGTAAACTGGTCACGGTGAACAGCACCAACTACCAACTAAAGCTTCAGTTATGCGTTTAAAAAAACTCTGTTCTGCAAAAAACCCGGATAAAACGTGAATGAAAGGTCTCCATGTCAAATCGTGCGAATTCATTTGAATGCTCAAGGGATCTGAACACTGCCCGTTCTGCCTTGGAGCACCTCGTCCTCGACTACTGTCACCGTGGCTTGTGGTTGCAACTGCATCATGTTCATTGTCCTTAGACGCCAACCCATGGTGCTATGTTTAAACGGGAAACTGCCAACAGTTAGCCACCTATAGTTTAGCTAATAATCGGGCTAAACAGTCTATTAAATGATGGATAATTAAATAGAAGTGGCTAGCTAGCGTGGCGTTTATACACTAAAATATGTTTTGGTTCATATGACACCCACAAATATCTCAATTGGTTCAATCTACATCTTCGCAAGATTTGTCTTTTTTTCTTCATACATAAGTTGTGTTTTAGGTTAAAACTTTGTGGGATGATAGAGAGACGTATAAAATATTTTTAGAAATTATAATATAATTTTTTCATCATTATTTCTCATAACATTTTATATCAATGTGGTAAATTTATAATTACATATTATAGCCTTTCAAAATAATGATGAAAAAATTATATAAATATTATGAGAAATAATGATGAAAAAAATTATATTATATTTTTTAAATACTTTATGTGGTTCTCTATCATTTCACAAAATTTTAACTTAAAACGTCACTTGTATACATGGAGAAACAAAAAAGACAAATCTGATGAAGAGGTAGATTGGACCGATTGAGATACTTGTGTGTGTAAAATAAACTAAAACATACTTTAGGGATTATCCGGACTTTGTTCAAACTTGAGGGTATTAATTTGGACTTTTTCCCTATCTAAAAGGGTTAAATGGTTGTTTAGGCAAACAACGTGCTAAGCAAGCCTTCTTTTAATTTTTCGTGTTATGAACCGTAAATGCGTGGTTTTTTTAATCCAACATGGTTTAAATCCTAGTATTATCATGGCAAAGATAAAACGATCCTGTGCATATTTCGTTGTATAGAGAAAGGTTTTCGTTATCTAAATTTTTGTCTTGCTACATGGCTCCTCCCTTTTGTTTTCTCCATCTTCCAAGATACACCCCCGCTCTTGTGTAGGAAAAAAACTTCATGCGGTCCAATTTAACACGCATCAGGTGGTGCTTTTCATTCATCTCGAGAAAGTGTTAAGAGTATATATACGTGATTTATCCATCTTTTCCATCATGTTAAACTTTTGAATTGATCTGACTGCTTCACACTACCAGAATGCTTCACATCCGTCCGCCTCCTCCGCCTCGGCCATTTTTGGACCCGGTGCTGAAGCCCCCATCAGCACCGGGTCCAACGGCTAGGAGCGGGAGCGGCGCGAAGATGTGTCAGGGCGGACACATTAGCACCGGGTCGTGGCAAGACCCGGTGCTAATGCGCCCCCTTTAGCACCGGTTGCTGGCTGCACCCGGTGCTAATGTGCCGAGGCCATTTCGCACCGGTTGCTGGCTGCACCCGGTGCTAAAGGGTGCACATTAGCACCGGGTCTTGCCACGACCCGGTGCTAATGTGTTTGAATATAGGGGCTTCTTCCTCCCCCGCCAGAGCCAGCTGAACACTTAGGCGCTGTGTTCATGCTGCTCGGCCGTGGGAGGGGATGTGCTGCCCAAATTTTTTTCAAAATTTGTGAAGATTCTACTCATCTAAGGAGCACTACAAGGTACACTCTTTCATTCTCTAATGTTTTATTTAGCTTGTAATCCTTCTATGATTTAGAAATAGAGGGATTTGTGAATCAAAGTAAAGCTAGCTTGAGAGAGCTTGTGTTCTTGGAGGAGAGAGAGGAGAGAGCTTGAGTTCATGGTGGAGAGAGTGTTCATGTTGTGTTTTAAATGGAGAGAGAAGGCAAGCTAGTTAGTATTTTGTTTTGTATGACTTGTGAATAGTTATAAGGCTTATGTATTTTATTTATTAGAGAGGTTTATTTATTAAAAGTTGGAATAGTTATTTATTAATTTAATGAAATATATATTATTAGTTATTTATTAAAAGGTAGAATAGTTATTTATTTATTTAACGGAAGGTATATTTATTTATTTAATGAATATAGTAATGTAGTTTTAGAAATTTATTTATATAATGGAATATATATTATAATTTGTATTTATTTATATATTAAATTTTTTTATCTTTAAATTGTATTGTATATTTGTTATTGGTTAATAATGCAGATGAATAGACAATGGATGTACGGGGACCCCCACGCTCAAGCGTTCCGTGATGGCCTTAGAACGTTTTTCGATGCCGTCGAGGCTAACAGGACGCCGTCCGGTTTCATGTTCTGCCCATGCACCCATTGTAAAAATATACAATCGTACAAACAAAGAGGTTGTCTTCAGGTGCATTTGATGAGGCACGGTTTCATGAGGAATTATTCTGTTTGGACGAAGCACGGTGAAAGAGGAATTCTAATGGATGAAGATGAAGAAGACGAGGCCGATGACGACATTCCGTTATTGGCTCAATACTACGGTTCCTTTGCATATGCTGCAATGGGTGATGCCGATGAGGAAGATGTTGCTCGGGAAGGCGATGCTCAGGAAGATGTTGCTCAGGAAAATGAACCTACTGATGGACTCGGGCAAATGTTGCGTGATGCCGAGAAAGACTGCGGCAATGATAAGGAACTGAAAAAGATACAGCGCATGTTGCAGGACCACAAGACTGACCTGTACCCAGATTGCAAAGAGGGGCTAAAGAAGTTGGGTAGCACACTTGAACTTCTGCAGTGGAAGACAGCAAATGGTGTTACTGATAAGGGTTTCGAGGAGCTACTGAAACTCGTAAAGAAGATTCTTCCAGAGGGTAACAAATTGCCATCGACGACGTATCAAGCAAAATGTGTTGTTTGCCCTCTCGGTTTGGAGGTGCAGAAGATACATGCATGTCCTAATGACTGTATCCTCTATCGCGGACAGTACGAACACTTGGATCGTTGTCCGGTTTGCACCTGCGCACGATACAAGATCAGGCGGGACGACCCTGGTGATGTTGGGGGAGAGCGTTCTAAGAAAAAAATCCTTGCGAAGGTGATGTGGTATTTCCCTCTGATACCCCGTCTGAAGCGTTTGTTCAGGAACAAAGACCATGCCAAACTGATGCGCTGGCACAAAGAAGAACGTAAGCAGGATGGCATGTTGAGACACCCCGCCGATGGATCCCAGTGGAGGAACATCGACAGAGCATTCCCAGAGTTTGATGCTGATGCGAGGAATGTTAGGCTTGGTTTAAGTACCGATGGCATGAACCCTTTTGGTGAAATGAGCAGTAGTCATAGCACTTGGCCCGTGACTGTTTGTATCTACAACCTACCCCCCTGGCTCTGCATGAAGCGGAAGTTCATTATGATGCCAGTGCTCATCGAAGGCCCAAAGCAACCTGGCAACGACATTGATGTGTACCTAAGACCATTGGTTGACGAACTTTTGCAGCTGTGGAAGAATGAAGGTGTTAGCATGTGGGATGAGGACAAGCAGGAGCAGTTTGACCTTCGAGCACTGCTTTTCATAAGCATCAACGACTGGCCTGCACTAAGTAACCTATCAGGACAATCAAACAAAGGAAGTAATGTTAGGGGACGCCGCACTAAAGCCTCTGCCCCCACTCCACCAGCGAAGAAGGCGCGGAAAACCAGAGAGAAGCCCGCACCAGAGAAAAGAGCGGGTGCGAAGACTCTAGAGGAGCTCGAAGCCTCGATCAAAGCAGACACAAAGAGGCAAGTGGCCGAGTGGAGGAAAAAACCTGAGCCGGAGCCGAAGCTTGATCCCACTGTCGTCAAGTCATTCCTCGGTAATTTGAGCAAGGGTCAACAGAAGGAAGTAATAGTAACAGACTATGACCGCTCATTACTGAAATCTTGCCGGAAGCGGAAGGCTGCAGATAAGGAGGCGGGCCCATCCAAAAAGGTTCCTCAGCTCGGCGAGCAACCTCAGCGGCCCTTGGGTCCATTGCCATCTCTGGACGAGATTAACGTGCAATGAGTAATGGCCGAGACTGGACTAACCAGAGCGCAAGTCCTGGGGGAAGAAGAGGTGCCTGTAAACACAACGTTGAAGTGGCCGTTTAAGCTTGGCGAGCCTATGGTCCCTCCTGAAATGGAGAGCAAGCTACGGACGAAGATGCGCCGATTCCATGAGTGGTACTTGGAAGAATCAAGAAGGAATAAACGGCGCATGATCAAAGTAGGCGTGAAGGACCATGATTTCTACAATGGTGACGATGATTGGGTCTGGCTGAGGTTTAAGGATATATATGAGCTGTACCACCGCGACACCATGGACGTGGATTTGATCACCTGTTGGACACTGTAAGTACTTTGTTGTTGCTTATAATTCACAGTTTGAAAACAATAATTCCAATCTATGCTAACGCGTGCTTTATTTATTGCTTAACATATGGAGAATGGAGATTCAAAAATGTCGGAGATCCGGGATATATGACGTTGATTTCGTGGATCCTCGAAGGATAAGTGAACAAATGATATTGATGAATTATGAGGAAACATATGGAAACCTATACAAGTATATTAAGAAACAAAATTACTGCGACTCCATACTAATCCCGTACAACATCGAGTGAGTACATACACAAGCTTCTTCTTATACTGTCTGTGTACTATTTCATTTCTGATTATAATGTATACATGTATACAGATTCCACTGGTTCCTAATAATATTGTGTCCTGACCGGGGTGTCGTGAACGTCTTTGATTCATTGCACACTCCAAAAGAAAAACTACAGAACATCATGGACATGATGACAAGGTGATGTATATTTTCCCCTACTTAATTCACCCCTTACACTCGCAATGACTTAACTCAATTTTTTTGTTCGCAGGGCCTGGATTCAATTTCGTCAAGAACACCCGGGTATTCAACATGAAACACTAAAATAGAACATTGGCTTTCCGGTAAGCAAGTAATTTGTACATGTAGGCCTCGGCTAATATATTATATGAATTTTACTTAATTTCTTTTGGTCGACAGTGTGCCAAACAGGGGAAGGGAAATAATTTATGTGCATACTATGTTTGCGATTACATGTGGAATTGGGGACATAAAAAGCTTACACAACACGATATTATGGTACGTAATAATAAACACATTTCCATTATATTAAGTGCACAATTATTGTCTCCAACTCGGCGGATTAAATATCTTTCAATTATTTGTAAATTATAGATGTTGAACCTGAAGGAAGAGTCTCTAGAGCTAGAAAGAATTGACGCAATTGCAGAACAACTCGTCGGATGGATCTGGGACGAGGTCGTCAATCTTAATTAAGTAGAAAATACAGTTTAAATATATATAACTCGAGTTGACATGCATGAATATCTACTTTTGTAATATATATGTCTTCTATTTTGATGAAATGTCAGCTAATATGAATATAGAGTCGGCCGAATACGCATTAGAATACACGTATTAGAATATATACGTATATACACGTATATAGACGTGCATGCATGGCTACTGAAAAAAGCAAAAAAAAAAAGAAATTCGGGGCCTTTAGCACCGGTTGCAGACAGCAACCGGTGCTAAAGGCAGGCCCTTTAGCACCGGGTGCAGCCACGACCCGGTGCTAAAGGCCCTGCTAAAGGCGCTGCGGGGCAGGCCCTTTAGCACCGGGTCGTGGCTGCACCCGGTGCTAAAGGGACCCTTTAGCACCGGTTATTCAACCCGGTGCTAAAGGGGTACCCCTTTAGCCTCGGATTAGTTGCACCGGGTGGGAAACCCGGTGCTAAAGGGCTTTCCCACCCGGTGCAGATGTTGATCATTCTGGTAGTGTCATGTATGTAACTCAAAAAGAATTCTGAATTCTGGGCCTACTTTTTGGCTACTAAGCTACTAACACTTATTAGCAAATGACTTGACATAGTTAAACTTTAGGAATTTTTATGAATGTGCAGCTTTTGCCACATGGCACTGATTCCTTTTTACTTGGCTGAAGGACCCTTTAACAAGACAAGTTGAAGCAAGCACGAAGGCTGTCGTCAGGGCAGGCGAGTAGCAACCTTGGTTCCTTTTATGAAGACTCCATTTGGATCTGATGCGGGCGCCAAGGAGACAGCAGGGATCTGTGTTCGCTCTTGGATGGATGATAGTTGATCCCCCACTAATGATCAGGATTTCTATGGAGAAAAGAAGAAAGCTGTGCGACATATGGTCCATGCCTGAGTTTGTGGGAAGAGAGAAGCAACGTATCACCAGCACTAGCAACGTACTCTCATTAAAGTGATCACTGTAGCACGACGACTCTCTTTCTAACACACACATACACACACAGAGAGAGAGAGAGAGAGAGAGAGAGAGAGAGAGAGAGATGCTATGGTAGCTGTATAAATCAGGGCAAGTGTGGTTGCTCCCCCGGTGGTGGACTGGTGGCCTGGCCTCACAAGTCACACAACCGGGTAATGGCAGAGCGAGCGATCAAAAGTGGAAGCTAGCAAGCAAGAAAAGGAAACACCTACTCCTCCAAGACCTCCACGAACCTCTCTCTCGTCTACCTTGCTACCTCCATATCCATCTCTCTAGATTCTATAATCCGCTAGCTCCATATCCGTCTAGCTTGAAATCAAGTGCAGCTAGCTGCAGCATGCCGTGAACCAATTAATGATGATCACTGGTCGGCCGTGAATCTCAAGTGAAGGAATTGAAGCCAATAAGCTGCACGCTCGGCAGCTCGCTAGGCACCACCACACAGCAGTAGCTCCCAGGCCAGCCATCAGCCTCCGCTGCTAGCTGGTTCAAGATCGAGAAGAGGCGCGCGTGGCAAGCTGCTGGCCGGTGGCTTAGACGACGGCAATGGAGGAGCAGCTCAGCCCGCTGGCCGTGACGCACCTGCTGCAGCACACGCTGCGCAGCCTCTGCGGCCACGACGACGCGCAGTGGGTGTACGCCGTCTTCTGGCGGATCCTCCCCAGGAACTACCCGCCCCCCAAGTGAGTCACGTACCGTCGTCTTCGCCACCGCCGGCGCCGTCGACGTCGTGCAGCATGCGATCTGCGCTAATTTTTATTACAACTCTTGTCTCTTCCCGTCGTCCTGGAACGCATGCTGCATCTTGTGCCGATTTAATTGTTTTATCGATCCGGCTTGTGCAGATGGGATCTCCAGGGCGGCCTATACGACCGGACCCGAGGGAACAGGAGGAACTGGTACGGCCTGAGACCGACGAATTATTCCCCGCTTTCAATTACTTTACTTATTATTATGGATTCGCGCTTTGTTTGTACGTGATCGATCCGATCCCTGGCCGGGGTGGTGCAACCAAAATTAATTTCGCGTCCAGGATCCTGGCATGGGAGGATGGGTTCTGCAACTTCGCGGCTTCTGCTTGTTGTGACCACCACGAGGGCGCAGCTGCCCCTGCCGCCGCCGCCGCCTACACGGAATGTGATGCCGGGCAGGAGGCCAAGCAGCAGGGCCTGCAGCCTGAGCTCTTCTTCAAGATGTCCCACGACATCTACAACTACGGCGAAGGGTACGTACAGAAGATATACTATGTGCTATTAATTCTAGGACTGCTTTGATTATTACATGCTAATAATCAGCAGCGAGCGTATTAACTTATCGCGGTCCCGTTGTATGGTGGTGCATTTTGTGTTGCAGGCTGATAGGGAAAGTGGCAGCCAACCACAGCCACAAGTGGGTGTTCCAGGAAGCACAAGAGCAGGAGATCAACCTCATCTCGTCATGGAGCAACCCTGCCGATTCTGTAAGCATATCCTCAACCAGCACATTAACATGTCAATCAAAACCCCCAATGCTTAACTACATCATAACTACTGAACACTTTCTTTTGTCTCTGCGTGGTTTGTTTGCAGCACCCGAGAACATGGGAGGCTCAGTTCCAGGCTGGTATCAAGGTAGATAGTCCGTAGCTAAAACTCCCCTTTAATTTTTTGAGTGAAGAAAAAACAAGCTCGGCATGCCAAAGCTGACCAAGCACATCCTTTATCACTGTCACCCTTGCAGACCATTGCTCTGATCGCCGTCAGAGAAGGCGTCGTGCAGCTTGGCTCCATGAAGAAGGTACCCTCACACACACTGTTCCCCACACCGCACTCCACAAGCACCAAAAGCTGCCGCAGCTGCGGCGCGTGACTGTGCGCGACCGACTCGCTCGCTGATGCTGCACGCGTGATTTTCGCACATGTACCTGTAGCTTTTCTGCTCTCCATGCATGCATATGCACCACATGACGTACACGCTAATGTGTACGCGTGCGTACTATCGTGTCCATCGTGTCGTGTGGTACTTCTACTACTGTTCGACGAATTGCTGCGCGTGTTTAATTTATCTGGGCCGGGCCGCGCGCGTGCAGGTGGCGGAGGACCTGAGCTACGTCGTGATGCTGCGCCGCAAGTTCGGGTACCTGGAGAGCATCCCGGGCGTCTTGCTGCCGCACCCGTCGTCGGCCGCGTTCCCGGCGGCCGGGTGCGCCGCCGCCGGCGTCGGCGTCCCCGGGGACGCCGCCTGCGGGTGGCCGCCGATGGAGCTCTACGACCCCTACGGCCAGCAGGCCGCCGCCGCCGCCGCCGCGGCGCAGATGCACATAGTGCCGTCGATGAGCAGCCTGGAGGCGCTGCTGTCGAAGCTGCCCTCCGTCGACCCCGCGGCGCCCGGCGGCATGGCAGCAGCAGCCACGATGGCCATGGCCAAGGAGGAGGCCGACACCGCCGCGGGGAGCGGTGGCGAGAGCACCAGCGTTGCCGCCGCTGCTGCCACAGCGTCCTACTACGTCAACGTGGCCAAGCCCAGCGGCGAGGGCTTCTAGCTAGTGATCTAGCTAGTCCGTCTCCGTCGTGTCTCAAGCAAGTTGGCTCATGCATGCGCCGGTCAGCTAGCTAGCTGCACGTAGGTGTCAGGGCAGGGGCGTCGTGGTAGTTGTTGCGATGCGACGCCTTTTTCCTAGAGCGCACCGCACCACATGCATGATTGCTCTACGCGGAGCCAATCATGTGTTCGTGCTGTACGTGTCCGTCCCCGGAGTAGCCGTACATCGACGTACGCACGTACGTGTACCCGGTCGATCAAGCCGTTAACTATAAGATCGACGACAGGGGTGGTCAGGGTATTGAAATGTATCTGTTCATTGTGCTGTGTGATGCAGTGGAGAATTTGCAGCTCCTGTTGATGGCGATCACGTCCGAGTTCGTCAACGTGGTTGTTTTCCTCCAAATAAAGCTAGCGGCGTGCCATCGATCAGCAGGTCGGTCGGTCCATCTAATCATGGCCACTAGACATCACCAGGCGGTGCAAACTGTTGCATACGTAACAGATCCTGTGAATCCATCGGCTGCTGTTCCTTCCTAGCTCATTGAAAGGTTACACCGAACTTTTGCGCCGTGCATGTGTTCTCCGATCGGCTGACACATCTTTTTCCTGGGCGCTGTTCATGTGCACGCAAACAGGACGTACGTGTCTGTCGTTTGCAGGCGCACAGGGACTCCGCTGGAACAACCCCCCGAACAGTGTCCCCTCTAGCTCCCTGCCGATCGAGAACAATCACGCCCAGCGGGTCGGACGCTGCCTGCCTGATGATTGCCCCGGGCGTTAGTACGGCTGTTGCGTGACGATCGAGATCGACGACAGGAAGTTACGACGAGCCTGGTCGGGTTCCCGTTGTTTCCTCAACGGAATGGCCGTGCCGGCGTCTCGACCCGGGCGAGCGCGGCCTCTCGTCGGCGGCCGGCCAAGTACCGCGCCCGCGCTCTCGCTGGTGCACACGGATCCCTCGGCGCGCGCCGACCGCGCGGAGGACGACCCCCTTGGGATTTGGGAAACGTGGCCGGCCACCCGACCCCCGAGAAGGGGAACTCCACGGTGACGTACGTGCTCAGGGCCGGCCAGGTCCACGCATGTGCGCGCGCAACAGAGCCACCCTGTTCACGTCTTTGACCGCACAGGAACAGCGCCCAGGCAGGGCATGTTGCGCTCCGCTACAGGCTACAGCCAGCCACACGCCCCCCGAACCAAGCGGCCGATGGATCGGAGTCGAGTCCGCGTGCGCGGCGCCTGCGGGATACGGTCTGACCCGCCCGTTCGCCGACGACTCAGGGCGAGGCAATCATCCAAGCAGCTTTTGTACGGAACGGTCGGTGGTGTGACGCCCAACGTCGTGTTCGTGTTCATGCGTGGGGAGGCAAAGCTTGTTGTGGGCGTGGGAAGCGCCGAGACCTCAGCAGTGGCAACCAGCCCGGTCAAGATTAGGCCCAACTATGGCCCGTGTGTGTTTCCCTCAGATGGCGCTCCGTTTCGATTCAACAAGGTGAACGGGAAGTATCCTCTGCTTCTGTGTTCTGTCGCTCGGTCCAGCTCCCCGCTTACATTGAAACGAAAGAAAGGGGTAACGGTCAATCATTCAATCCCGATCATAAATAAAACCGTAGCGAGCGAAACAACCAGACCGATCCGAAGGGCCGGCCAATCTCACGCGGATGAAAAAGCCACAGCGGGCGCAGCCAGCAGCCGCCGTGGTTTGGGCCAGTGCACGAGAGAGCCCGGGGTGTTCCCGTGGACCGTGGCCTACGGGGTACGGTAAGGCCGTCGAGCTGACGGTTCCGAGCCGCCGGTGCGCATGAGATAGTGAGAGCTTTTCGTAAGCAGCGGACGGCGGATTTGGGCCCGGCGTATGCATCAGGTCCGCGCGGGGATTACACGCGTGCTGCTGGCTTGTGTTTGGAGTCTCACGTTGAGACGATACACTACGGGGGTATTTAGTTATGGGGGTGAAAAGTTAGGACTTGTTTAGATCCTATTCCAGGAGCTTCCAATTTGAGAGTTTTTAATCGTTGGGAGACTGTAGCATTTCGTTTGTATTTGTGAAAAATTATCCAAACATTGATTAATTAGGCTTAAAATGTTCGTCTCGCAGAGTACAACAAAACTATGTAATTAGTTTTTGATTTCATCTACGTTTAGTACTCCATGCATCTGCCGACATTTTGATGTGATGGGAATCTTCTTTTTTTGCATAGTGGAATTTGGGGTTGAATTTGGGATCTAAACAAAGGCTTAATAGAAAAGTCACATCGGACATTGTAGCGTACTGTAGCACTTTTCGTTTGTTTGTAGTAAACATTGTCCTACCATGACCTAATTAGATTCAAAAAATTTGTCTCGTTGTGTACATCAAAACTATGCAATTAGTTTTTTTATTTACCTACATTTAATGCTCCATGTATGAGGAGAGAGATTTGATGTGATAGGTGAATAGTAAAGTTTGGAGAGAGAATTTTTTGGAACTAAACAGGGCCTATGATGACGTCCAAACTCCACTCCAGTTTTACCCAGACCTGTACAGCAGTTTAGATAGTTGTTGTCTATTTAACACACACGGGCAACTAAATAGATAACACTACAATTAATATGCACTATATTTAGCTATCTATGTGATAGTTAATATGTAATTTGATTAATTACTGTTGTTTTGTATGGAAGCACGGGTCAAAACAGTAGACGAGATATTAAACAACAACACTTTTTTTTTTAATTTTTGTCGTCCGGCCTTCCGCAAAAATTTTTGTCCGGCACTTGGAAGGAGCTTTTGATGTTTTCTACAGCCAACCACAAGTTGCTGTTGCTAATACTCGACGTCGGGAAGAATTGTACAACAGATATAAAGGTGAGATCTTCTACTGTCTGCTGCACCTGTCAACTTAACACATCCTCCCTCCGTCTCTAAATAACTGTCACCGTTAGCTTCCGTGCCACGACTTTGCTTCGATTTGTAGAAAATATGTGCAACATTTTAATCTTAAAAATATATTAAAAAACTAGATTTAAATATCTATCTAATGATATTTATTATGTACCATAAATATTAATATATATCGGTCAAAGATATTTCTCAGAAAGCGAAAACGACCTATGACGAAGGGAGTATTTGATAAGACACATCTTTCTATGTCCCATCTCTGAACTTCTTTTCGTCTGTACCATCTTTTTGTGCCACGATTTCACAGAACGGGATGCTGATATGATAATGGTGGAAGGCATATCACAGCTGTGCAATGATTTGCAGGTAACCTGTGGATTTTATATTCTTACTTCAGTTGTATATGTTACTCTGCTTGAGTATCAATCTGCAGTCACAAGTAACGGATAGGTAGTTATCAGGTACTGGGTTGGAAAATCATGTAACAGGAACAGTGTCTGTTTCATTTATTTTGTATTTTCTTCATAGCGTTTTCTATGGAATCATTGAACTGTTCAATTTGTAGTTGTTATCTACGTTTGCTTTTCATTCTGTGACAGTAAATTATAGAGTTATTATGTTTTTTGGGTATAAGTATGGCTATTTGTGGTGTAGAATGGCATGACTGTTAACTTCATAATCTGTTGCTTATTAATATTCTTCGTCCCACATAGATACTACAGTTGCTGCAGCTATTTTTTTTCTCGTTATAAGGTCCTCATATCATTTATTTTGGTTAGCTATCTTGTCTTCGTATCAGTATCCTGTCATATGTTCTAATATGCAAGTCACATGTTTCCCTTTTTCAGGTGGATCCTCAGGATATTGTCATGGTATCTACTTTTCATGCCCGGATCTTATCTTGTGTCTACTTTTTCTCTACAAACACTGATCAGATGAATTTTCTTCAAGTTCAAATATGAAACTCGATATGGGAATACAACTGGTTGTGTTATTTTCTTCATATATGGATTTTCTTTACCTATTCCTTGTTAACAGCTCGTCATATCGTGGCATATGAAAGCTTCTACAATGTGTGAATTCATTGGTGGACTGCAGTCAATTGGGTGAGACTGATCTATGCAATTTCTGTAATCATTTGTGCTACAACTTGAGATCCTGAAGTGTAAATAGAATGTATTTTGAGGGATCTATGTCTCATTTGCAGGGTGGATTCAATAGAGAAGCTTCGTGAAAAGTTACCTTCATTGCGAGCTGAGCTTAAAGATGATCGTAAGTTCTCTTTCTATAACTTATAAGTCCAATTCTGCTAGTGTAGCATATGTGACATTTGAATATGAATACTTGCACAATTTGTTCAGCTAAAAGGGCTAACTGGAATACACAAGTATGAGATGGTTTCATCTGCCTGTCACTTACCTGCTTACTTTTTCCTCACACAGAGAAGTTTCGTGAAATATACAACTTTGCATTTGCCTGGGCAAGGGAAAAGGTACTAGGTACAGCATCTGCTGTTTTTGTTTTATTAGTCTCTTCGAAAACTTGATGATACATTATGCATAACCCTAATTTTATAGGGTCAGAAATCTCTCGCATTGGAGACTGCTATTGGCATGTGGCGGCTGTTGTTTGCTGAAAGGAACTGGCCTCTCATTGTCACCTGGTGCCAGTTTCTACAGGTATTGCCTGTGTACCTTTATTTTTTGGAAGGCTCATTGGAGGAGCCAATGAGATACATGGGCACATTGGGCCAGGCGTGCTTGTAATAGGTTTGTAATCAGCGTGCTTGTTGCTTGAACCTTTTTTTTCCAGGTAAGGCACAATAAAGCTATCTCCAGGGATACATGGGCACAACTATTGGAATTTGTGAAGGTAATCCGACATTCCGACACCTACACACTTTGACATGCCTTGGAGACCAGCATGTCTCATTTTGTAGTGTAGTCGCTCCCTAATTTATTTTGTGAACTTTCATCATTTGTTAATGCTATTGGATGATGCCAAAGCATGTTCTTTGTTGCTATTCTGCTCGTTACTCAGATGCATTTCTATAACCATGCTTTTGTTAACGTTGTTTCACTGTCTACCCTATCTCGTTGCTGCAGACAATTGATCCTCATCTAACCAACTATGACGAAGAAGGTGCCTGGCCCTACCTAATCGACGAGTTTGTGGACTACTTGAAGGAGAACGGGAAAGTGAACGGATAGGTCGGGTCGTTTTGGATGTGATTGGGGTGTAGGGGGCAGAATCCATCACACACCATCATTGTATAACTTTTTGTTTAGATGTTGGCCGCTAAAGCAGCTTACTGCACTACCAGTTTGCAGCTCGTTACATTGACATGACTTAGTTATCCACCGTGACTATCTGTGTATGTATCATTTTGATCTGACTGCATTAACTAGGCAAGATTATCCTGGCACTACGCGGACATTCACTAAAATACGATTGGGGGGTGGTACCAGAACTAAGACGAACCAGGATAAATTATTGCAGCCTCTCTAAATAGAGAATTAAGAAAAGGGTGCGCTAATGACGATGAGGCAAGCAAAGGATATGCTCATCTGCTGGCATACCCTCTTTGCCTCTTATAAAAAAAAACGCATCTCCACCGACCGGTCTACAGCATATTTGTAGGACGACATTGCACAGGAAGCATATAACAGATTAAGATTAGAGCTCAGCGTGTTCACAGGGACCATTTACGAGATTGATATAACTTAACCCACAATGTTAATGCACATCGTACAAAAGCGTTGCGTTCCAGCCGAAGGCACAACATCGCGATTGAATGCGTTATCACCTCATCCCAGGGAACCCGAGAGGGCCCCGCCCTTCCTTCCAAGCCTCGAAGGACGCCGAGACAGCCTCCCCCCATTGCCACAACAACATGCTTCCGCAACATAGCTACTGCACGAATCGGATCATCGCAGCTGGTTCTCCTTCTCGGTGGTGGCCTTCTTTCTCAGCTGAGACGGCGGCCTCGTGGCAGCCGTGCTCTCCTTCGTGACGGTGCTCACGGACTCGTCTGGCTTGGCAGCATTGAGGTCCGTGAGTGGAGGAGGGTTGCTCTCAGCTGGCGCAGAGGACATGGCTCTCGGCAGCTTGAGAGGGATGTCAGGCCTGTCCCTTGGGGCAGCTTCAGTGGTCTCTGGTGCAGAGGGTGGGAGAGGGCATGGGACCAGCTGAACTGTCGACTTGCGCCAGTTTTTCCTTGGCTTCTTTGTCTCTGCAGTTTGGTTAACCTGAGAACAGAACAGTTGCAAACTGAGTATGGCAATGGCACACAATGCATCAATGGCAATGAACCATATTAGCTACAAATATGCAGATGGAAGCACGATTTTAAGCTATAGTGGGGATCGCAGTACTTACCGCATTATTACCAATATCGGACAAAGGCTTTCTTGACTTTGCATCTTGAGTTCCCTTCTCAGAGAAAGCATTCTCAAGAAGATTGATTCCTTGATTCAGTATTTCGGTATTATCTGGAGAAGAGTCCCTATTAGAACATTTGGAGTCCTTACAACCACAGCCTGGACCGCATTGTGCACCTGAGCCTCTGCACTCGCACTTGTTGGTCTTGCACGATGAGAATTTTGAACACGAGCAGCCATCGGACGGAACAACTTTGTGCACAGTGCACTTCCCATCTGCGGGCTTCTCTTGTTCTTCATTTTCCTCTGTGTTTTGACAACCCAAATTAGAATTTTTATGGCTGGACGCTGTTCTTCGGTGCTTTCTGACTTTCCTCCCTGACTGTACCCAGTCTACATCAGATCCCTCGCTCATATTTTCTAATTCTTCCGAGTATTCAGAGTCTGATGTGTCCATATCGTCCAACCAAGTAAAGTTGTTCTTGCTATAACCAAAATACTGAGAAGATCGAACGCTCTGCAAGTAGAACGAACGGTCAGACATTTTTAATAGGTACATATTGACTATAAATATCACCAGTTGTGTTCTACGTGAACCTAAAGGTGCAAAAATACCTTGCGCAAGGCATAAGTTTGACCATCTTCTGAAAAGCAAGTGCCATTCATTGAAGAGCTAGCAGATTTCTTTGCATCGTTCAATGCAGTAAAAAGCTGCCAGTTAATAGAAAGTGTCAGCACGTGAGCCATGAAAGCCAAGCTATATCTAAATATCAAAATGCATCACAATTTCAGAGTTTGATATCATCAAATTTGAACAATACAAAACTAGAAGAATATTCACCTGCATATTTTGGTTCCTTAGATCATTCACCTGAGTTTCTAACTGCCTGATCCCGCTATTAAGCACAACCACCTTTTCCTTCAATTCACTAATGACATGTTCTTTTTCATTACAGATCACCTCTTTATCCTGCACTTGACACCTAGAAACAAAACAAAAAAAATAAGAACCCGCAAACCAGGAATGCGCTTATGTAAGATCTAGGACAAAATGCAATGGAGGATAGAGAAGTACAGCATACCTTGCAGAAGATGCTAACTGAAAAAGGTAGTTCATTACGTTTTTTGCCTCTGGGAGGGACCTGACATGGTACCATCTACCTTTACCATTAAATACACGCTCCCGTTCCTCTGCTTCCGACAGTTGAGAGGCCATAGACACCATAGCGCTAGATGATGAGGAAAGCATGTTCTCTAATGCCGAGATCCTAGAACTTCTAGCACTAGGAGACATAGCTTGAGGACAGTCACTGTGTAAATAACAAATAGTAAGCAGCAATTCAAAGACTGAATCAGATGTAAAATTAGCCCAAAAAATCACCCAACCTCATCTTGTGCTTTGATTCCTCCTTCAGTTTTGCTATTTCCTTGGATATCGCCGCTCTCCTGTTCGAGGGGAGGGGGAAGCAATGTGAAACAGATGTTATTGTGCAAATCAATTCTGTGCAAAACATAAACAGAAGACACCTATCGTACAAAACTATATTTGCAGTACATGTCCCATATTATGCAGCCAGATGTAGAAAGGAAAAGGAGTGAATCATCAATCTATACTATAAGGATCCAGTTCTCTTGAAAACACTTCTCACCTAAATATTTCCTACTCACCCCTCACAGAAGACCCACATGTCAGGTCTAACAGTGGAAAAGATGTGGAAAGTTTTCACAAACAAGAAAAAATGATGTTTCTAGAGAGTTTCTGTCGTTTTGGCATTACTTTTCTTACCATGGAATTTCTTTACCCACCCCACGTACCCACCAACCAAATAGTCTAAAATAATCCCGTAATAAAGGTAGCACATTAAACCCTAAACCCATATTTGCTATATAGGTAAATTATCAAGTCATAAGAAATTTTTCAACACAGTTAATAACATCAATTTGATTAGGCATTTTAACATATTAGGTCAAAGTAAAACTTGGATACTAGCCCATTATTTCCCTTCACAGAATTATGTGTTCAGACAACTTTTGGATTGTAATATAAACAACTTGGCAGGATGAAATGAACTTATTCAATATTTATATGCAAAGTCCTATGAATTGATCCATAGCTGTCTCAAGTAGTCCAACCATTAGTGGTACAAGTTTTTTTTTATATGCAATGACCTATGAATTGATCTGTAGCTATCTCAAGTAGTCCAACCACTATGGGTACAAGTTTATAGGAGCAGATTATTTTCAGCACATGTTTACATTGAATAATGCACCACAAAATAACAAAAGCACTAGAAGATCAAAATCTACAGATTATGAACAATGTAAAACAAAGACTTACTCTTGCATTTGTCGCTCGTAATATGAACGTAATTCATGTGCTCTTACAGTGACTTCAAGTTCATCATCAATAGATCGCATTACAGCCTAGAAACAAATAAAATAAGTTTCAGACCTTGTATAGAAGGCGTATGGGATAGTATCTGTATTCCCTAAAAAGGGATTTCTGAAGCATACCTGCATTCCTGAACCATTAGCACCTCCTGAAAAAAATAGGAAACCAAAACAGGTAGTAAAAATACCATTAGTTATGCTAATGAGCACACATCAAACTAATGGAAAAGAATATGAAGCCATTGACTTTAGCTTCCTACCATATGTTTCGCGAGACGACTTCTTTGCTTCCAGCAACTCCTTCAGTCGTTTTGTAGCAGCTGCAGCTTCCTCAGTTTTCCGCTGTAAGACCTACAATTTCGACCAGAATACTGTAAGTGGCAATCATGTTAATTTAAAGGAAAGGGGAGGGAGGGCGGGCATACCATTTTCTGCCTCTGATTTAAGGCCAAGAGCTTGTGCATCTCATATTCATTCCGTCTCCCTTCCTTCTTGAGCTGAATATAATGGAAATACAGCACTATCACAACAAGTTCTTTGATAGAGCTTATGGAAAAACAGTTATCGGCAAGATGCAAGAACAATTACCTGAAGTACTTCCTTTTCACGGGCAGCCTTCCAAGATCTAAATTGCTCAGATTCCTGCTTGATCTTTTGTTGAAGTTGAACCTACATGGAACGAAAGGTATATATGTAAAAGAAAAGAAACTAAATTGCATTCGTAAAAGAAAAAGGGGGGGGGGGGGGTACCTTCTGAGATTTTATACGATGAATATCTTCTTGTAACCGTTTTGCTGCCTCGTCGCTTTTCTGTTTCTGCCTTAGAAGCTGTTGTTGGGCTTCCTGCTTTTTCTTGAGATCAGACACCTGCAAATGAAATGCAGTTAGTATACGACGAATGGAACAAGCATTCAGCTGAATGTACAAACCTGAGATTCAAGTGCATTCAGCTTCTGAAGATAGTTTTCTTTCAGTTTTTGAGCACTCTCATCCGTAGAGGAAGATATATTGGTTAATACATGGCGAAGATTCTCTATTTCTTTCTACAAACAAGAAGAGTGTTACCAGTGTCCCAGAAAAAAAAGGTATAATATCAGTAAAGTAAGCCAGTAAAACCTGAAGAGCTTTCTTTTCTTGCTCCAGCTCATTCAACTTTTTCTCATAATGTTGCTTGAGAACAGAGGTATCGCTCTTTGCAAATTGTTTCATCTCTGCCTTTTGAAACATGAAAAGGAGGTATAATTATACTATTCAAAGTGCAAAGCACAGAATAATGGGCTAGCAGATTGAGGATACTTAACTACATCAGCACATGTAAAACATAACTAAAAATGTAGTGTTACTAGGGGGTTAACAACAAGTTGCTGAGAAAGTATACAATTTTAAGAAACAACAATAGTTGAGATAGGAAAATGGTACCTCCTTTTGTTGAAGTCGTTTATCTAGTTCCTGAAGCTCTTTATCCAGTTGGTCTTGCATTGATGAATGTTCCCTCTCCTTTTCTTCTTCATCAACTTCACCTGAAGATAGTTCAGTTATTCATATGCAGATTGGAAAGGACACTAGTGGCCCAGGCTGGACAATAAACCGCTCTAGGAACAAGGTTGGTGCTTTTGATACAGAAAAGTAATGTTAGTCATTGAATTCAATCTTTTCCAAGCAATGATTAGACAAAAGAATGGTTTTCATTTATGCAGAAACAACAATGTTAAGAGCAAGCTATAACAGTCTATGTTCCCTAGTAAAGGTTCAACTTCGGAAACCAAAACTGGGGGGGGGGGGGGGGGGGGGGGGGCATTTCTATCTGTAAGTACTTAATGTGTATCAGTGGCTTACTTGAAGCATCAGGTGTTCCTACTTCGCATCCAGAACCAAGGTCATTTAGAAAAATGTCCCTTTCGATGCCAAGCTGATCATGTAATCGAGGTCTGCAAGCATTAGAGAAGTTTTGCCGCATCAATTCACTCTCCAGCTGCTGGATTTTCGATATGTATCTCTTCATAAGGTCCACATCCTGATCAGAAAAAAATAGAAGTTGTATTAGGATCTTATAACTAGGCATACATAAATATTTTTAGAGCGTACAGATCTAATTTCACTCACTTGGTCGTTACCATCATTTTCAATATCATCCCATGAATTTCCATTCCTGACAGATTCAATCTTCAGCATCAAGCGATCCCTTTCCAACTGTGTCAGTGTTTAATGACTATATTATTCCACCGTGATTTGTTAAAAGTAGTGATATCTAACTGGTTGGGTCGTGCACTATAAACTAATTGCAAAGGGATTATGAGACCAAACATATACTAAAATGTTTCAAAGACATGCATTGGCCCACATGAGCAATGAAAATGTTACATTAGAAATCCAGGACTTTCAAACAGGAAAAAACAATGATAGATACCTGAGCAGCCTGTGCGCGTTCTGCCAACTGCTCACATGACATTTCCTTTTCCTTGAGTTCATGGTTGAGCTCAGAATTTTTTAGCTCAAGTATAGAGACCTTTTTCTGGAGTAACTGAAAGATACATGAAACAGTGTCAGCTGATAAAATCAACTAATTGGACCAGCCAATCGAGATAAGACAAACCTACCTGAAGTTCTTCTAATGCTGCGCTCCCACTCCGCGAAAACAATAGTTCAGTTTGTAGCTGCTCCAACTGGCTCCTTAGTTTTTGCATCTCTGCTGTAGCTGGGTCACGGTTTACCACTGCTTTGTTTTGGATGTTGCGTGCACGATTGGCATATTTGAGTGTGTTTATGGTTTCTTCTGCATTTGAATCAGCAGGACTAATGCATGCTGCAGGAAAAAAAATAGCAAAGCAAAGTGATTAGGTGCCTCAAATACTAGGATATACGTCTGGAAAAATTGACCTACCAATCATAACAGTTTTGCTGTTTCCTCCCAGAGAATCCTGCAAAAATGACTTATGCCCTTAGACAAGTCCCATTGTAAATCTAACAAGGCAAGGCATTTGTAAACCTAATAAGCCAAATGATTATGTGTGCATATACTACTAAACTATAGCATGGAAATAAGTGCTGAAACATTGCATTACAATAAACATAAACATAAAAGTTATTACCTGTAGAAGGCGGGTTAATTTGCTATCACGGTATGGAACAAATGCCCCTTCTTTCCTTTTCTTTTCATCACCTAATGCACTTATAACATTGCCAAGAGCTAGAAGACCTTTATTTATGTGTATTCCTGTTGACATGAAATAGACAACAATCTTAAAACAAGCTGGCAGCTGCTCAATTATCTGATGAACTAAAGAAACATTTACAAACATTTGGAGAGCCTTCGTTACCTTCTTTAAGTCTAAGTCCATCTGCTCCAGTGCGTTTAGCCCTTTCAGAACCAGCAAGATCAACAAGGTGAAACTTTGATGATAATATATCATAGTCACTGCTGGTTGACTTATCAGATGTACCAGATGCTCTCTTTTGTTCAATACATATTGTAAAGATGGCATGAGAGCGACTACAGATTAGCAGCACCATTCAAATAAAAAAATATCAGAACCCAAGATGGCTAAAAAACAGAACATAAATGTACTCTGCACTAATGGTCCTCGCAGAAAGAGAATTCATATGCACAGCTTACCTCGACTGTCTATTCATGTTTGTGCTAGCTGTTGCACGCGATGAGGAACCACGTGTCAAATATGATGCCATTTCTTCTTTTGACTTCACCTCTGCCTCTGTGACACCAGCAAGGGTTATGCCTCCAGTTGCAGTCTCACGAATTTGAATTGGCACTCTGGCGGGTGCTGATGCTTTGGCAAGAGACCCTGGATCAAGTCTTACAGAAGCATGATTTGAATCGAGCAAATCAAAGACTTCTTCCTTGAATATCTGGAATCCATAGCAACAAACCAAAAAATGATAACAAGCTAACAGCTGCTGGTACAAATAAGAAAAGGACAAGTGCTACCGTTATCTTACCTCAATAAAAGACACCCTAATTAAAAACTCTGCACCATCCTTTGAGGCTTCGACTTTTCTGAATATTGTCTCCATAACTTGAGGGATTATCCCTCCACAGTTACCTTCGCCACCATAATCAGTACCCATTGTATATGTCTTGCCAGAACCCGTCTACAATTGTCAAAGAAAAGCAACTAAGATAACAGAGTACTCATCCAAAAGACAATCGGTCTACCAAGACACTATTAATTTCATCATACAACAGAACCATACCTGGCCATATGCTAGAACAGTAGCGTTGTATCCGTTGAATAATGCATCAATCAACGGATGCACACATTGCTCAAATATTAATGATGATGGAGGGCCTGAGCTACCATAGACGTGATCAAAGGTGAACACATGGGGTCCAATTTGAACCTGAAATGGCAAATGAACAAACTATCATCTATCTAACCTATAAGCCATCGAAACCTACAAACATATCCTCCACTATTCATCTTCGGCACCCATAATCTCCTGCTGGATCAGCCCGTCTACATTTTTATCCAATCGGTGCTGATGTACGTGTCAATTCCAAGTCCCCCAGGTATCAAGTTTTCCCAAGAAGCCTAACACACCCGCCATCAAACAAATTCGTACCTGCGGTTCGCCAGGCGTGACGGTGACGCAATCCGTGCAGCCATCCTGCAGCTCAAACGTGATGAGCGGCCTGATGTTGACGGCCACCTTCACGCTGTCCTTCTGCTGGTGCGCAGCCGCCGCCTCCTGGGTCTCCATCGGAACCCTAACCACGAATCCCCCGAAACGATCAGACCAGAACAAGAAAATACACCCAAAATCGCCCCCCAAAATGCGAAATGGTCACCTCAAACCGGCGGTCCTCTGCGACATACAACGACAAGCCCGCACTTGTGCTAGGGGCTGGGAGTGCGCGAGCCTGGCTAGGGTTGGGGATCGATCGCCCCCTCGGGAGAGAGAGAGGGGGGGGGGGTGCGGAATGGCGAACGGATGAGAGAGAGAAGCGCCCGCCCGGAGGATTTCGAAAATTAGGGCGACCGTCGCGTGACCTGCGGCGGCTACCTCTTCTAAACGCAGACAGTGTATATGGACCGAGGTCTGAATGGTGCGACGACCGTGTGGAACTGTGGATGTTTCATAAGGATGAACAGGCAACCGAACCGATGGTGTATAGACTAGGTGTATGGAAGTTCTGTGGGGGATAAGAAGCGGGGCCGCCCGAGCCCGTGAAGGCTCGACGGACCTGGTCCATGGTCACGGCGCATCTGCACCGTCGATTTACAGATCCATTTCTCGATCAACCGTTCCTTGACTGGCTGGGGGAGCGGTGGTCTAAGGACGTGGTCTGTGGGCGTAGGAGGAGGCGGTGGCCCCAGATGCAACGCTGCAGACCCCTCGAGCTTCGGATGCGATTTCGAATTCAAATGCTACGAAGTGACGACTCTGCCCCTGAGAACGGCTCTTTTTGTTGGGCAGTGCCTAGTTGGAAGGGAATCTCAAAGTTTAAATTGGATCAAGATCGGCAAGACTAGCATCTTGCTCGAGCCATCCGCAGGGTCAAACCCCTAGCAAGTACAAGTTGCTCAATTTGGGCAGTGTATAGTGCTATTTGTTTGAGTTTGACTCACTGTACAAATATACTTGAGGTTTGATAGAACCATGGCAAGACACCGTTTCAAACTCAAATAATTATGATTGAGAATATTGGTACCCATATAAATGTTGGTTCTTGTTTTTTGCAAATTTATGCTTGAACCTTAAGATGGTGTTTGGATCTTTGCAACTAAAACTTTAATCCTAAAATGGAAGTGCTAAACTTTAGTAAGGCTGTGTTTGGATCCTACGGACTAAAGTTTAGTCCCTCAGATAAGTGACAATTAGTAGCAGTAAATATAAACTAATTATAAAACTAATTGCATAAGTCATATCTACTCTGCGAGACGAACCTAACAAGCCTAATTAACCTATAATTAGTATATAATTATCAAATTATTACTGTAGCATTATATTGTCTAATCATGGACTAATTAGGCTTAATAGATTCGTATCGTAAATTAGTCCTTGCTTATGTAATGCATTTTATAATTAATCTATATTTAATACTTCTAATTAGCATTCTTCCATTCGATGTGACGGGACTAAAGTTTTAGTCCTGTGAACCAAACACCCCCTAAGTTTGGTTCCTAGTGCTAAACGGGACTAAAGTCACATTAATGAAGTGATCAAAGACCATTTTACCCCTCCACCCCGCCTTCTTCCCGTGCACATTTTCTGTTCCATTCCCGCCACCCCTCACCCGCCAGCCGCTGCTCCCTTCCTTTCCCGCGCAGCAACAACAATATAATTACATCAAGTTCATACAAATTCATGCAATTCAAAAATTCGATTATTACAACAAAAAGACAATGAAATCAACAACAATATAATTACAGTAAGTTCAATTAAAGTTCATACAAATTGATTCAATTAAAAATCCGATTATTACAGCAAAAGACAATGAAATCTAGTTTCTACTAATCAGTCCATCTGCTATCCAATCCCTAAATTGATTCATGTTTTGGTTTTCATCTCCAGCATGACCATTTCTTTGAGAAGAAGATGCATCGGGTTGTACAAGTGGAACATAATTTTCATCTTCGTCACACATAGCAAAGTCATCATCTTGTATATTGCTCTCTCTAATGAAGTTGTGAATTGCCATGCATGCTATGATAATTTTGCTTTGCTTCCACATTGGATAACTAGGTAATTTTATCAAAATTCTCCACTTGTTTTTCAGAACTCCAAAACTCCTTTCGATGACATTTCGTAGTGAGACAGTAGTTGAAAAGTTCTTTTCTACCTCTTGGCATAGGCTCTTGACGAAATTCAGGATAACCCAGCCGGTTTGGGTACCCCGAGTCCACAAGATAAAATTTGCATGCACATACAATTGAGAAAACACATTTCAATTCAAATGTTTCCCAAAGAAAGTGTGAATCATTAGATAAAGAATGAGCAGCGCATTGTAATACCTTCAGGTGGATGTGGATACTTGTCACCATACTTTTCAATTGTTTCTTTGAAAACCCTCATGTCATGTACTGAACTAGGCCAACCAGCAACCACAAAAGTGAATCTCATATCAAAGTCACAAATGGCCAGCACATTCTGAGTTGTGGCACCATTTCTTCCAGTATCTTGCACCACCTGGTTTGAGGGCACTACTACCGGTACAAGGGTACCATCTATTGCTCCTATGCATTTGTCAAAGTATGGAGTAAACCTAGCAGATTGCAACCTATTGTGCACAGTTCTAAATCCAGGGTCTACTAGCTTGATGATGTCAGCTGCTAGCTTGTCCATAGCCCTCGATACCTTATCAAACTTCCTACTACAAGTTTCTTTTGACCTTTTGAACCTATCATGTCACTGATCCGTCCCACACATCCACAAAACAGGCCTAATGCCTCCATAGAAGACATTTTCTTCGTGGATTTCAATCCATAGGACTCAACAATCACATTATGCAATGAATAAAACAATTCTCTATTCACTCTAAAATTTGGATAGTAGTAGGTCTAACTAGCTAGTGATTTCATAGTCCATTGATAAACCAGACTCTACCGGTTGTCTGTACACTCCTGTAACACCCCAGCTCACCATTCCTGGAATGTCACTTTACAACAAGACCTATGACTGAATTTAACAATCAAATCAGCAACAGTTCCTCTAAGATAAACAACGCGGAAGCAAAAACACCATCAAAAGACAATGCGCTAGGCAAACATGATAACAAGAGATCAACAAGAAAAACACTAAGAAACAAATTTAAGATTAAACATCTCCATCAAACTTTGACTTTCAACCACAAGACTCTTGGAACAACATAAAAATTATTATTACAGCACATATAAGGCAAGTGGAATCGTGTATAGTGAAATGTGCTGCTACTTCCCACACCTTCATAACATGCTTATAGTCACTACGGGAAACCCCGTATATGCCGAGTGCCGCGCTCTTTGCCGAGTGTATTTTCTCGGACACTCGGCAAAGAAGCTCTTTGTCGAGTGTATTTTTTTGACACTCGGCAAACAAAAAACACTCGGCAAAGAGCTTGTTTGCCGAGTGTCAAAATAATACACTCGGCAAAGAGCTTGTTTGCCGAGTGTCATTTTTTGACACTCGGCAAACAAGTTTTTTGCCGAGTGTATTATTTTGACACTCGGCAAAGAATTAAGTTTTTTTTATTTTTAAAACTGCAAGCGATTCAAATAACATATATAAGGAGTAGAAAAATTGTAGGCATGTTGTTTGCCGAGTGTGAAAAAATACACTCGGCAAAGAAGCTCTTTGCCGAGTGTATTACATTTGGCACTCGGCAAAGAATTAAGTTTTTTTGTTTTCAAAACCGCAAACGATTCAAATAACAAAATATAAGGAGTAGAAAAATAATATGCATGTTGTTTGTCGAGTGTCAAAAAAATACACTCGGCAAAGAAGCTCTTTGCCGAGTGTATTATATTTGGAACTCGGTAAAGAATTAAGTTTTTTTGTTTTCGAAACCGGAAGGGATTCAAATAACAAAAGTTTGCCGAGTGTGTAAAAAAACACTCGGCAAAGGGCCTCTTCGCCGAGTGTTTTTTCCTTGACACTCGGCAAAGGGCCTCTTTGCCGAGTGTTTTTTCCTTGACACTCGGCAAAGGTATTTAAGCAATTTTTTGAATGAAGTCAAATTTCAACTGCAGGTGGTTCAAATAATAAAATACAATGAATAGAAAAAATATATTCATGTTATTTAACCCAGTTTAAGGCCGTACCCATGAAACGAAAAGAAATTTTGAACATGTTGTTCAAAAAATATGACCACTACGTAGATCCGAATGATTTTTAAATTCTAAAAAAAACAAATGAAGTTTAAAAATTATGAGATTTGTCATGATATCATTATATCATACGTAGAGTATGTGCTAAAAAATTGAGAACGTTTCGGATAAGTTATCGTGCACGTTGCTTGTAAATCGAAGAATCTCCAAAGAAGTTTCAGAGAGTTGAGAAGTACTCGTTAGGATTTGGAGTAAAATTGATGATCAAATTTGAATTTGACTTCAATTCATTTTATATAGGTCATAGATTATATAAATTATGTCATACCAAAATTTGATTATTTTTAAATTTTGTTTGATAATTTTAAATTTTTTTTAAAGAATGCTGAAAAATTGTTTGCCGAGTGTTTTTTAGACACACGGCAAACCATCCACGTCATCGATCCGTTCCACTGGAATCGCGCCTTCCTGTTGGTGCGCAGCTTCCCCTCCGGATCCTTCTCTTCACGAGCGACACAGGCAGGCCACCCCCTTCGGATAAGCCCTCCCCCTCTCTCTCTCTCCCTCGGTCTCTCCTGCCTCTGGCAGCGGCGCGGGCAAGCGGCGGCCAGGCGGGGCGGCCGGCGCGGTGCAGGCCTCGGCGCGGGCGACGGCCGGGCCGGGCAGGGCGGCCAGGTGCGGTGCGGGCGGCCGGCGCAGCAGCCCCGGCGCGGCGCGCGCGGCCAGCTAGGCGCGGTGCGGGCGGCCGGCGCAGCATCCCGGCGCGCGGACCGGCGAGGCGAGCGGCGGCGGCCGGCCGTGGCGGGGCCTACAGCGGCGCGGCCGGGCGGGCGGGGCCCTAGCGGCGGTCGGGCGGCGCGCGGACCGGCGAGGCGAGGCGGGCGGCGGGCGGCCCCGGCGAGGCGAGCGGCGGCCAGGCGGGGCGGGACCCAGCGCGTCCGGCGGCGGGGCGCGGCAGGCACGGGCGCGGCCGGGCGGCGCGAAGGGACCCCAGCGCGGTCGGCGGCGGGGCGCGGCCGGGCGGCGCGGAGGGACCCCGGCGCGGCCGGCGGCGGGGCGCGGCTGGCGGCAGGGCATGGGGCGCGGCCGGGCGGGTGGCGAGCGGCGCTGCCGACGGTCGGCTGTGTTTTTTTTTATTTTTTTTCAAAACTGTTCGCCGAGTGCTCTGTTTGGCACTCGGCAAAATCTTGGGCATTCCAAAAATGTTTGCCGAGTGTTGTGTTGGGCACTCGGCAAACTCTTCGCCGAGAGCCCGACAAGGAACACTCGGCAAATGTGGTCTTTGCCGTAACTAGATATGCCGAATGCCCTTTGCCGAGTGTTACACTCGGCAAATACTTTGCCGAGTGTATTTGTGGGTTTGCCGAGTGCCCCAGGCACTCGGCAAACTCCGGGTTTCCCGTAGTGAGTACCTACAAAGAGTAAACAAGGGTGAGATATAAAATCTCAGCAAGCAATTTGTTTGGACAAGTTATTGAAATCACTAGTTGATTAAGTATCAAATTTAATATTAGTTGTGCAGTCACATGATGTAATATGACATCAGAAAAATAAATAAATTTTACTTCTCAACCAAAAACAACAATTCAACTATAGTTCTTCTTGTCCATAGAAAATATTTCTCTGATCTCATACCCACGAGAACAGGTATTATTGAAACATTTGTCATGAATGAATATGAATGCAATGCCATGACTTCTTTTACATCACCCCTCCTCGGGCAAAGAAAACCGCTCCTCCGTGCTTGCTTGCTCGTCGTGGGCTAGTATTTTTTGTTTGAAATGGCAGGCGAGTAGTATTTTTTATATTATAAAAAAGAATATGAAAAACAGTAGAACGACCATTAGTCCTGGGTGGATGGACTGTGCATGTACCACCGTAGATGAAGTAGAGGACCAAAGCAAATATGGCAGTGACGATAGTAAGCTAGGGGCATAAATAAATATCCGAGTATATGTACCTCTCTTTTTTGAACTGAAAAGAGTACCACTCCATTCCTAAAAACCTGACGTTTAGGATAAGGTTTGGGTCAAATATTGGGAATATATATCATCAATAACTTTTAAGTTGTTGAGTTTGTAAATGTGAAAACTATATGAATAGATTTGTCTTGAAAACTTCTTTCATAAAAGTATACATATATCACTCTTCGATAAATACTTTTATAATAATAAGATGTCAAAGTTGTGTTTTTGAGACATGTCGCTGTCCTAAACGTAAGCTTTTTGAAATGGAGGGAGTACATGTACATCTCTCGGGCACAGACAACGTGCATATGACCATGGACTCTGGACGCACATGTCAATCATGTTTGGTTGTGGGGGTAAATTTTTTTCTCCGGAAATCTTGCATGTGTAGAATATTAAATAAAATCTATTTGTAAAACATTTTTAATAATGAGTGTAACTTTGCGCGACAAATTTAATGAGCCTAATTAATCTATGATTTACTATAGTAATGCTACAGTAATCATACGGTCAAAGGTCACATTAGATAGGTCTCGTGAATTAACCGGAGGTTTTGTATGTTTTTGTAAATTGACTTTATTTAATATCCTTAATTAATAGTTAAAAATTTTTACACCAAAGAAACACGGCCATGCGGAGAGATCCGATCTAAACGAGGTAGAGTGAGCGGAGATGCCTGATCCGATCCGGTGATTCATGCATGCTTTCTTTGCTTTGGCTGGCCCTCCCTCAGCTGCTGCCTGCATGCCGCATCCACCGATCCACGAGAGAGAGAGAGACCCTGATGGATTTGGACGCATATGCATGTGTTCACTCAAAATGACACCATCAAGTGCTAATCTATTACTCCTACTAGTAAGCATCTATAAGTTTTGTTGGCGAGGGTCAACAATATAACGCAAAGAGATCAGATAGAGAGATACTAGTAAAAATGTCCAGAATGTTAGTTCCTTGTGTCCAGAATGGTTGGATGGTCATCCCTGACCACCTTGCCATTAAATTTCTGTGATTCTTTTTCATACACACTGCATATACAGTGAACCATATAAGCTTGTGAAATTAGCTACGTCTGAGCTAAACTTGGATATGGAGTTGGAGTGGAGAATCTGATTTTCTTTCCGTTGGACATCTGAGCTAAACTTGTGATTCTTTTTCATAGACGTCTGAACTACGGCTTTTCTTTCCGTTGGACATCTGTTACAACCGCAGCACTAAAGAACCAAGCCCTTGTTTACTCCCAGATTTGGGAGCCAAACTTTGGTCTTTTGGAGTACATGCGCCACTGTAGCAATTTCGTTTGTATGTGTTAAAAATTATCCAAAAATTAATTAATTAGGCTCAAAATGTTCGTCTCGTAGAGTACAACAAAACTGTATAATTAGTTTTTGATTTCATCTATATTTAGTACTCCATGCATGCTATGCTATGGCATTTTGATGTGATGGGAATCTTCTTTTTGCATAGTGAACTTTGGGGGTAGAATTTAGGATACAAGGCCCAAGAGAGGGCATTTGGTCCAGTGCGAGAGGTCCCGCCATTTTGCGCCTCCTTCCTTATCACATCCGGTTTTAGAAAACAAACCAAGTGTACACCGTATGTGTGCCAGGATCAAGTTTCACACATACAGTAAACCAGAAAGTGAATAAAAGATACAGTATCACGTAAAATAAATATAAATGACTTACGAGTCTATCAGAGTTATACAGCAAATCCTGAAAACGAATGCTCCAAACTTCACAGGCAATCGACTGGGGGTTGCGTACGCCTAGAACTCAGCATCATCTTCATTAGCTTAACACAAGTTCTTCTAAGCAGCAATTAGCAAGGTTGAGTACACTTATGGTTGGTACTCAGTAAGGACACAAGAAATAACCAGAATACAAATTAATTATCAACTTTAAGTAAATTAACCATATCCAGGTCACTCTTAACAGAGTACGGCTGATATATCAGTTTTACACTCTACATAGGTTGTACACTTTCACCATAAGCCGCGTAAAAGTTCAAAAGAACTTTAAACCCAACCATATTGTGCGGATCAGGCACGTATCACACTACCGTAGTGTGACTGCATAGGGACGCTACAAGAACTTTACAAAAATTCCCTAATAAGTGCAGTCCGCTAAGGTTTCAAAATTCAAGGAAAGCATAACCCTCCCTAATGAGGACTATCTCTTAGCTAAGCCCACAACTCAAGAGGATAGGGTTATACCTCATCAAAGTCTCCCCCACTTGCCCTTTTGGTAAGACATGCACAAACTAGAGTCTCTAATTATTCAGCCAAGGCCAAAGCCCATTGGCACTCATGGTTGTACTGTTTTCCTGGGTGGTCACTCCATGTTCCAATTAAATTATCATGATAGTGTAATTAAAGCATAGGTAGAAAGATGGTTAGGGACACTTGCCTTTCTGCAATATAAATAGCACTGCTCAAAGTCTTCAACTTTTGCTATTGCTCTTTTAATCTTCAAATCACTCAAACTACGCTTCTTCTTCTCATAGCAATCATCAAGCACAACCATACAAACACGCAACTATACAAACAAACAAACAAGAACAACTAAGAACAATACACCAATCAAAGGAAAAGCTTTAAAAAGAGCGCACTAAAGGATAGGGCTTGGTCAATTCTCGTCACCATCTGACATAGTATGCTTGTTTATTTTATATCTCGAGTTCTAGACATCCGATTAACGTGATTCCAATTGGGTTAGCTTCATAATTTGATAATCTATCTTCTGGAAAAATTTCACGATTTTAGGAGCTACTGTCTAGAAACGACACAAGATTTAGTGCACCTTTCAGAATCTGTTTTTGAGGGTGAAAATCTTCACTGTGACTTATTGCTATTCTTCACCTCACTCTAATAGGTTATATTAGAGGGTTTCAATCTTACAATAAGTTAAATAATACTTCTAATCATAATTCATGTCGATATGAGTCTATCGCAACGAAAACAGATTAAAACGAATCTAAAACGTGGAAACTATGGACTAAACAAGATTTCCGACACTTAAACTAGCACGGGCTTTTCTACGAAAGAGTATAGACTAAACAAATATGGTAGAAAATTATAAGATTCGCTGAGTGTCGGGGACAAACCCAGGGGGTCCCCTAATCATCGGGGTAATCACCCTCAAAGAACGATATGCCACGAAAAGCCGAATCATCGATAGCCCGGAAGGCCCGGCCAGGCAGCTCGGCCCGTCGCAGCCTATCACAGCCCAAGAACGGTCATCCGAGCTCGTCTGTCGGGAGGGCCCAAGTCGCTACCCCCCGTCTCCGCCTCGCTCGAGGGCCGCGCACCCTCGAGCAGGCACGACGCAAAACCCGCCTCGCTCGAAGGTTGCGCGCTCCCTCGAGCAGGCGAGTCGACTCCGCCTCGCTCGAGGCCAACTCTCTACTCAACACGGCGCCCCAACCGACAACGGCACTTAATGCCCGCCCCATCAAGCGAGCGCCAAAGTCAAAAGGCAATCTTTCCCCACGCCGCGCCACTGACACCGCAGAGCTCACTGTTCCACCTGCTCCAGTCACTGTGCGTCCTCACCGGTGCTGTGCGGGCGCACGCGGAACTGTGCGAGGTCCTGTGCTGACTGGCAGGCGTCATTCCAAGCCACTGTTATACCCACTCCCGTCCTTCCCCCCGGTAGGGAGCCCTCGAATGGGTATGGAGGGCCCTCGAACAAATATCTGGGCGACGACCGAGTACAGACTCCGGTCAGGCGTGGCCTGGTGATGACGAACGCCGGGTTAAATCCGCCAACTCTTGACCATCCCCTGGTGAACCGACCACGCCGCGCACTGTGGTTGACGGCAGCCACCATACCGACCCCTGTGCCGCCAACTCCGGTCCTTCCTCACCTGCCCCGCCCTCGAAGTCAACCAGCGAGCGGGCAGCTAGACGCGGGCTACGGCAGCGCCGCCCCTCGATGACACTCCAGGACAAGCACAGGGACGGCCACGACACCCCCGGGAGACGGGGTTCGCCATAAATCCCCCTCCAGGGGCAAGGACGATGGCACGCCCGGCGCCATGCTCCCCAGTACATATCCCTGTAGCGCACATCCCACTCGTATTTGTAAGCTTCCCCCCTCCTTTCTCTCCTTAGTCTATAAAAGGAGGAAGGGACCGACCTGAAGGGGGGGACGGACGGACCAGAAAAAACACACACGATCTGGACACTCTCCTCAACTACACTCGCTCTCAGGGACTTGGAGACTCCTCCTCCTCTCCCGCCTTGCTTGTAGCCCTCCCTCTCTGCAAGCACTCCAGTGCAAGATAGTACAGCGCCCCGAGCGCACCCTGCTGGACGTACGACCTCACGGTCGGAACCAGGATAAATCCTCGCCTCATCGTGCTAGCTCTTGCATCAACCGTCAAGGGACGGGACACAGCGCATTCTGTTAGGCGCCGGGGATTGACCGACCGATCCCGGCACCGACAGTGGCGCGCTAGGTAGGGGGCTGCGCTGTGATCAACCTCGCCCGATCAGTTCCCTTGACGGCAGGTCGCGACGAGACCATGTCACCTCGATCCGCCACGGGGTCCCTCGGTCCGCTTCCGTGCGGATACCGGATCGCGTTTGGGAGCCTGGAGTTCGAAGCGACCGGTGAGGGCCTCCTCATGCGGCTCGCCTCCAGGCCACCAAGCGTGACGCCCGACATCCCGACATCGCCGACGCCAGTCCAGCTCAAGCGACGGCGGAGACTTCGCGAGCTTCGGATTAATACGGAGCAGCGCGTCGCTCCGCGCGTCGTCCTCCCCGATTGGGACGCCCACTTGCTGCTTCAGCCCGCGGCCACATTGCAGGGGGGCGGACTCCCACCGGCAGTTCCCGCGGAGGGAACGCACCGGGAAAATGTGGCCAGGCTAGCACGTCTCCCGTTCGGGATGAGCAACGCGGCCGCAAGCCACTCCACGGCGATCAGCACCATCCTGGGCGCGCGTGGAGACTCGCCAAGACATCGGCAGGCCCCAATCCGCGACCTCGGCGCTTCTTCGCCCGGCGGGCTCCACTCCGAGTCAGAGGACGAAGAAGATGTGCGCGGCCAGGAACACCCGGACCTGGATTACACCAAGTTGCGCAACCACGAAAACCTCATCGCCTTCCACGCTGTCGCGGACTTCTGCCTCACCTGCTCCGACGACTCCAGCGACGGGGAATACGACCCCTCGCGGGAATGCTTCGTCCTCGACGGCGAAGTAGAGTCCGTGGGAGAGGACGAAGAGACGCGCGACGGGGCCGGACACGCCGAACCACCACCGGCGCCCGCCGAGCCAGCGAGCGATGCCGCACTCGCGCAGGCACAGCTTGCGCAGGTGCAAGAACTGGAAGCCAAGCTCCAACAGGAGCGCCAGCAAGTACAGGAGCTGCGCGCGGCTCTGGAAGCCCAGCAGCCCAAACGCGGCGAACGCGCGCGAGCTGCCGGGCGTATTGCTCAAGCGCGCATCATGGGCGACGGCGACGACGCCGGTCCTGCCATGCCGCCACGGGCAAGCCAGAAGCTCGTCGCCGCAGCGACCTTGATTCGGGCCATGCCCGAACCATCGACACCGGAAGCGCGCAGCATGCGGCGCCAGGTGCAGGCCCTTGTCGAAGAAGCGGCCGTTCAACAAGCGGAAAGTTCCGCCTCCCGCATGCGCCACCAGGACAGTTCGAGAGCCGGAGGCAGCAAGTGGGGTAAGGAGCAATCCGTCCACACCCCGCCCAGGGGCGCGTGGATGCCTCACCGTCCAACGAACGACGGAAGGGCGCTCGTGGCCGGCGACGGCGAAACGAGGAGGTCCGCGAAGGACCGACTTGTGGACACGCGGGGCGCGGTCGACGATGGCGACGCGCGCAACGTCCTGAACAGGAAGAGGCAGGACGCGGCGCCTCCCCGCAGCAGGCACCCCCGACGGGGAGGCCGCTATGACAGAGAGGAGGACAGAAGCCCGACGCCGGAACCCCCGGAAACCCCGGTGTTCAGCCGGAAGATCCGTTCGGCCGCCATCCCGCCGCGTTTTCGCCAGCCAACCACCATCACCAAGTATTCGGGTGAGACGAAACCCGAGACGTGGCTCAACGACTATCGCCTAGCCTGCCAGTTGGGCGGGGCCACCGACGATGCCATGATCATCCGCAACCTTCCGCTTCATCTCACGGACTCGGCGCGGACGTGGCTCGAACACCTACCCGTGAACCAAATCCACGACTGGGACGACCTGGTCAAGATGTTCGTGGGTAACTTCCAGGGCACATACGTGCGCCCTGGAAACTCCTGGGACCTGAGCGGGTGCCGGCAGGCGGCCGGCGAGCCGCTGAGGGACTTCATCCGCCGTTTCTCCAAGCGCTGCACCGAGCTCCCGAGCGTGGGTGACTCCGAAATCATCCACGCCTTCCTCGAAGGGACGACCTGTCGAGAGCTGGTGCGCGAGTTGGGGCGAAACCATCCCACCAGTGTCAACGCTTTGTTCGACATCGCCACCAACTTTGCCTCTTGAGAGGAGGCTGTCGGGGCGATCTTCGACGGCAAGACCAAGGGAAAGCGCGCGGAGGAGCTGCCCGCGGAGGGCAGCAAACCCAAAGCCAGGACCAAAAAGCAGAAACGGGGCGGTAAAGGCAAGGGGCCTCGGCAAGCCGCGCAGCAGCAGCGGCAGGGCGAGGACTCTGACGACGCCCTCGTGGTCGAGCGGGGCCGCAAAGGCCCTCGGGGCCCCCCTCAGGGGGGAGGCCTGTTCGACGAGATGCTGAAGAAGCCATGCCCGTACCACAAGGGCCCTGTCACCCACACCCTCGAGCAGTGTGGGATGATCAAGGGCTACTTCAGGCGCACCTCCGCGAAGGAGGATGGCCCGAAGAAGGATACGGGCGATGGCGGCAACGACGAGTTCCCTCATGTGGAGAACGTATTCTTCATCATAGGGGGGCCCGCGGCGAACGCAACATCCCGGGAACAGAAGCGTGAACGCCGAGAGGTCTTCTCCGTTCACCCTGCAACGCCAGCTTACCTCGCCTGGTCGGAAGAGACCATCTCTTTCGGCCGCGAGGACCATCCGGACTATGTCCCGAATCCAGGGCGCTATCCGCTTGTCGTCGACCCCGTCATCGGCAACACGCGATTCTCCAAGGTGCTGATGGACGGGGGCAGCAGCCTCAACATCCTCTACGTCCACACCCTAGAGCTCATGGGTATCGGCACGAACCAGCTGAGGCCAAGCAAGGCACCGTACCACGGCATCGCGCCGGGAAAACGGGTCCAACCCCTCGGGCAGATCGACTTGCCCGTTTGCTTCGGCACTCCCGAGAACTTCCGGAGGGAGACCCTCACCTTCGAGGTGGTGGGATTCCCGGGAGCGTACCACGCTATTCTCGGGCGACCGTGCTATGTCAAATTCATGGCGGTCCCTAACTACGTCTACCTCAAGATGAAGATGCCAGGGCCAAAGGGCGTCATCACCTTGGGATCATCGTACGAGCACGCCTATGCGTGCGACGTCGAGTGTGTCGAGGGCGCGGAAGCGCTCGCCTACAGCGAGACCCTGGTGGCGGATTTGGAGAAGATGGCGAACGAGGCCATCGACTCCACCAAAAGGCACACAGGCACCTTCGAGGCTGCGGAGCACACCAAAGCGGTGCCCCTCGACCCCGCTGCCCCCGAGGGCAAGGCGTTGAGGGTCAGCACCACCCTCGACCCCAAATAGGAAGCAGTGCTCGTCGACTTTCTCCGCGCCAACGCCGACATCTTCGCGTGGAGACCCTCGGACATGCCGGGGATCCCGAGGGAGGTCGCCGAGCACAGCCTCGACATCAAGCCACACTCCAAGCCGGTGGTACAGCGACTGCGGCGGTTCGACGAGGAAAAGCGCCGCGCCATCGGGGAGGAGGTGCAAAAGCTCCTGCAAGCTGGGTTCATCAAAGAGGTATTTCACCCAACCTGGCTTGCTAATCCTGTTCTAGTTAAGAAGAAAAACGGAAAATGACGCATGTGCGTAGATTACACCGGTTTAAACAAAGCATGCCCTAAGGTTCCATTTCCTCTGCCTAGAATAGATCAGATAATAGACTCCACCGCTGGGTGTGAATTGCTATGCTTTCTTGATGCTTATTCCGGTTATCATCAAATCAAGATGAAAGAGTCCGACCAGCTCGCGACTTCTTTCATCACCCCGTTTGGCGTGTTTTGCTACGTCACTATGCCGTTCGGCCTCCGAAACGCTGGAGCTACATACCAGCGATGTATGCAACACGTTTTCGGAAGCCACATCGGGCGGACCATTGAGGCATATGTCGACGATATCGTTGTGAAGACCAGAGAGGCGAACGATCTGGTCAACAACTTGCAAATCACGTTCGGTTGCCTCCGGGCGAACGGGGTAAAGTTGAATCCGGAAAAATGCGTATTCGGGGTGCCGCGAGGCATGCTATTGGGTTTCATCGTCTCCCAGCGAGGCATCGAACCCAACCCCGAAAAAGTCTCGGCCCTGGAACGAATGGGGCCAATTCGGGACCTCAAGGGGGTGCAAAGAGTACTGGGCTGCCTTGCAGCGCTTAGCCGCTTCATCTCTCGACTTGGTGAAAAGGGCTTACCTTTGTACCGGCTCCTAAAAAAGCACGAACGCTTTTCATGGACCCCCGAAGCCCAAAAAGCCCTCGACGGGCTAAAAGCATCGCTCGCGCGCGCGCCCATCCTCACGCCGCCGCGGAGCGGTGAGCCTCTCTACCTATATGTGGCTGCGACAACGCAAGTTGTCAGCGCCGTCATCATTGTGGACAGGCTAGAGGAGGGCCGCGCTCTGCCGGTCCAGAGGCCGGTGTACTACGTCAGCGAGGTGCTGACCGAAACCAAGATGCGGTATCCACAGATCCAGAAGCTAATCTACGCCGTAGTGCTCGCGCGTCGAAAGCTGCGACACTACTTCGAGGCCCACCCGGTCACCGTGGTCTCATCTGTCCCTTTGGGGGAGATAGTCCGCAACCCGGACGTCTCGGGTAGAATAGCGAAATGGTCTATGGAACTCGTAGGGGAAACTCTCTCCTACGCACCGCGAAAGGCGATAAAATCGCAAACCTTAGCGGATTTCGTCGCTGAGTGGACCGACGTCCAACTTCCGCCGCCGCAGATCCAGGCCGAATGCTGGACCATGTACTTCGACGGGTCGGTGATGAAAACCGGGGCAGGCGCGGGCCTCCTCTTCGTCTCACCCCTCGGAGAACATATCCGGTACGTGGTTCGCTTGCACTTCCCAGCGTCGAACAACATGGCGGAGTACGAAGCCCTCCTCGCTGGGCTCCGCATCGCCATCGACCTTGGCGTCAAACGCCTCGACGTCCGGGGAGATTCTCAGTTGGTCATCGACCAAGTGATGAAGAACGCAAGCTGCCGCGACGAAAAGATGGAGGCGTATTGCAACGAGGTTCGTCGTCTCGAGGACAAATTCTGTGGCCTCGAGTTGAACCATATCGTGCGCAAATACAACGAGGAAGCGGATCAGCTGGCCAAGATCGCGTCAGAGCGAATCACCGTTCCTCCGAACATCTTCGCCCGCGACCTCGACCGCCCCTCTATCAACTTCGAATCAAAGGCCGGAGCCCACGGGAAACCCTCGGGGGCTGCGGGAGTCGAGCCCATGGAGGAGGACCCCTCGAAAGAGGGGCTCGAAGCCCTCAACGCTGAAATCTCTTTGGCCGAGGCCATGGAAATCGACGCAGACACACGACCACAAGACTGGCGTGATCCGTACCTCGCATGGATCGATCGCGGAGAGCTGCCCTCGGACCGAACCGAGGGGCGCCGCATCGTCAGAAGGGCCAAGACCTTCGTCTCGGTCGGCGGCGAGCTGTACAAGCGCAGTGCCTCAGGGATCTTACAGCGATGCATCCCCATCCCCGAAGGAAGGCAGTTGATCCGCGACATCCACGCCGGGGCGTGCGGACACCACGCAGCGACGCGTACCCTCGTGGGTAACGCATTCCGGCAAGGCTTTTACTGGCCCACCGCCGTGTCCGACGCAAACGAGGTCATGCGCACCTGCGAAGGGTGCCAGTTCTACGCACGAAAGACGCATCTCCCGGCGCACGCCCTGCAGACCATCCCTGTAACATGGCCTTTCGCGGTCTGGGGGTTGGATCTCGTGGGGCCCTTCCGCCCGGCGCCCGGGGGCTTCACCCACTTGTTGGTAGCCATCGACAAGTTCTCGAAGTGGATCGAGGTCCGGGCCATCACCAGCATCAGATCTGAGCAGGCCGTAATGTTCTTCACCGACATCATCCACCGATTCGGGGTACCCAACTCGATCATCACTGACAACGGCACCCAATTCACCGGCAAGAAGTTCTTGGAGTTCTGCGACGACCATCACATTCGCGTTGATTGGTCGGCCGTGGCACCTCCACAAACGAACGGCCAAGTAGAACGTGCCAACGGCATGATACTACAAGGCCTGAAGCCAAGGATCTTCAACAAGCTGAACAAGTTTGGCCGGAAGTGGGTTGCTGAGCTGCCATCGGTGATCTGGAGTCTCAGGACAACCCCAAGCAGGGCCACAGGCTTCAGCCCGTTCTTCCTTGTCTACGGCGTCGAAGCCGTCCTCCCAACAGACTTGGAGTACGGGTCTCAGAGGCTTAAGGCCTACCAGGAAGACCGAAACCAGCGGGACCGCGAGAACTCACTGGACCAGGTGGACGAGGCTCGCGACGTAGCGTTGCTTCACTCAGCGCGCTACCAACAATCGCTTCGGCGATACCAAGCTCAGAAGGTACGGCGTCGGGACCTCCACGAAGGGGACCTGGTGCTAAGACTACGCCAGGACAACCGAGAGCGCCACAAGCTCACTCCGCCATGGGAAGGACCGTTCATCATCGCCAAGGTCCTCAAACCCGGCACTTACAAGCTGGCGAACGAGAAGGGCGAGGTCTTCACCAACGCCTGGAACATCCAACAGCTACGTCGCTTCTATCCTTAAAACTCTCAGTATTTCTTGTAAATACTTCGTGTTCTTAGTTAACAATAATAAAGAGTTTGCGAAAAACATGAAAACATTGTTGCTAACAACACAAACAAGGGGGACTTGGTTCTATTTTTAAATAAAGCCAAGCCCCCCTCGGGGGCTGCAGGGGGGTTAACCCCCCTAATTGTCCCGGCTAATCGTCCCGGTTTTTTCAAAAATTGTGCTAAAACTCGAGGCGCTTAGAGAGAGGCGGGGCGTGAGCTAGTCAAAGCTAGAGCCGGTCGAGTCGTGAGACTGCTTATGCCCGCGAAAGGCTACAGCGCCTCCCTCACCACCCCACGCTTTAATTACTCACGAATCCGAAATACCCGGCCAAAATCTCTCCAAGACCAAGAGCAGCACAATAGAACGATTAACCAGGCCGCCAAGCTTTTCCTCCTTAAATCCAGAAAGGTGAAAGCAAGGCACGAGTCTACCGCGGCTAAGAGCCGGCAGAGTCGTGGGACCGCCCATGCCCCCGAAGGCTACGGCATCCCCCTCGCCACTCGACGCCAAAGTTACTGGTGTTCCCCTGCCGAAACCGATCTCGAGTTAAGAGGAAGGCGCGGCACGCCAAACAAACGAAACCTCGGTTGCAAAACCCTAACTAAATCCTAACGCCCTTATTTGTCATGCTGCTAACCGCGAAAATACGGGACCAAACTCTCGGAATCATTGCAGGAACTCGCGGAGACGGACTCGGCATCCCAGAGATCGCGAGAAGGGTCCGATTTTCCCTCGGTCGAAACCCAGAAAGCGTTATTAGTCCTTTCCCCTCAAAAGATCGAGGAAGACTAAAAGCAAGGCGTGAGTTACTACAGAGGACGGTTGGCAGGGTCGTGGGACTGCTTACGCCCTCGAAAGGCCACAGCATCCCCCCCATCGCTCAACGCTCAAGTCACTCACGAAAACGAACTCCTTAGCAAAGGTCGTTCCTAAATCATGAGAAAAGGCACAATTCCGCACGAAAACGGGTCAAAGGGTGCCCCGGACCGAATAGTGCGAAGGCCGCCAATCGCGCTCGGCCAAGCCTCGAGCCCGCCGCTCGGGAGCAACCCGCATCTTACGCAAGGCCCTACTGATCAGGAGTACGAAGCCTGGCCCTCGAAAGGGTTCGACAGGCGCTCCAGATCAACAGAGTCAGGGACGATTCGGGCGTGTCAAACGGACTTTACCCCGAACGCGAAGTTTGGGGACGCTCCTGTCGTGTTCAAGGCCAGACAAAGGCAGCTAGTCGGGGGGATCCCAACGAGGGAGAGCTTTCGCGCCCTCGGTCCCTACGAAAGGGACCGAGCCCCACCTAGCAAACCTTTGCAAGTGCTACATGGACGTGTCCCCGGACCACGAGCCGACCCCTAGCGAACGGGGCACGGACGTCCACTAGAACTACCCGCTAACAGCTCACCGAGGTATCCGCGTACGTTGCCCAATTCGAGGGTTGCACGGATGACCTCACCCCTCTCCCCCGCGAAAGGGGTAGCGAGGGTCGAAAATCAAAGACGGGGAGCCCCTCCGATCGCCTCCACACGGGCCAGGAGCTCGGGGGCAACCTGCATCTTACGCAACGCCCTACTGATCAGGAGTACGAAGCCTGGCCCTCGAAAGGGTTCGACAGGCGCTCCAGATCAACAGAGTCAGGGACGATTCGGGCGTGTCAAACGGACTTTACCCCGAACGCGAAGTTTGGGGACGCTCCTGTCGTGTTCAAGGCCAGACAAAGGCAGCTAGTCGGGGGGATCCCAACGAGGGAGAGCTTTCGCGCCCTCGGTCCCTACGAAAGGGACCGAGCCCCACCTAGCAAACCTTTGCAAGCGCTACATGGACGTGTCTCCGGACCACGAGCCGACCCCTAGCGAACGGGGCACGGACGTCCACTTGAACTACCCGCTAACAGCTCACCGAGGTATCCGCGTACGTTGCCCAATTCGAGGGTTGCACGGATGACCTCACCCCTCTCCCCCGCGAAAGGGGTAGCGAGGGTCGAAAATCAAAGATGGGGAGCCCCTCCGATCGCCTCCACACGGGCCAGGAGCTCGGGGGCAACCTGCATCTTACGCAACGCCCTACTGATCAGGAGTACGAAGCCTGGCCCTCGAAAGGGTTCGACAGGCGCTCCAGATCAACAGAGTTAGGGACGATTCGGGCGTGTCAAACGGACTTTACCCCGAACGCGAAGTTTGGGGACGCTCCTGTCGTGTTCAAGGCCAGACAAAGGCAGCTAGTCGGGGGGATCCCAACGAGGGAGAGCTTTCGCGCCCTCGGTCCCTACGAAAGGGACCGAGCCCCACCTAGCAAACCTTTGCAAGCGCTACATGGACGTGTCTCCGGACCACGAGCCGACCCCTAGCGAACGGGGCACGGACGTCCACTTGAACTACCCGCTAACAGCTCACCGAGGTATCCGCGTACGTTGCCCAATTCGAGGGTTGCACGGATGACCTCACCCCTCTCCCCCGCGAAAGGGGTAGCGAGGGTCGAAAATCAAAGACGGGGAGCCCCTCCGATCGCCTCCACACGGGCCAGGAGCTCGGGGGCAACCTGCATCTTACGCAAGGCCCTACTGATTAGGAGTACGAAGCCTGGCCCTCGAAAGGGTTCGACAGGCGCTCCAGATCAACAGAGTCAGGGACGATTCGGGCGTGTCAAACGGACTTTACCCCGAACGCGAAGTTTGGGGACGCTCCTGTCGTGTTCAAGGCCAGACAAAGGAAGCTAGTCGGGGGGATCCCAACGAGGGAGAGCTTTCGCGCCCTCGGTCCCTACGAAAGGGACCGAGCCCCACCTAGCAAATCTTTGCAAGCGCTACATGGACGTGTCTCCGGACCACGAGCCGACCCCTAGCGAACGGGGCACGGACGTCCACTTGAACTACCCGCTAACAGCTCACCGAGGTATCCGCGTACGTTGCCCAATTCGAGGGTTGCATGGATGACCTCACCCCTCTCCCCCGCGAAAGGGGTAGCGAGGGTCGAAAATCAAAGACAGGAAGCCCCTCCGATCGCCTCCACACGGGCCAGGAGCTCGGGGGCTCCCCACAACATATCCTCCTATGCGCGAAACGTCTCGAAACCGTACAGGGTCCGCCCCTCGAATCCAGCATAGCACGGTCTCATCCCCGCCGCATTGGAAGTAGAGCAACCGACGCAAAATAAAGCCCTTGCACGAGTGAATCCACTCCTCCAAGGGCTCGGGGGCTACACCCGCGGGTGCGCTCGCGCGCCCCCACGGAAGAACGTGCATCATCAGAAAGGAGTAAATCCCCACAGGAGGCCCGGGAACGACCCTGCGAAACCATCAGCCTCTGCCCGACTGAACCTCAGTCCGCCAGAGGCTCGGGGGCTACTGTCGGGGACAAACCCAGGGGGTCCCCTAATCATCGGGGTAATCACCCTCAAAGAACGATATGCCACGAAAGGCCGAATCATCGATAGCCCGGAAGGCCCGGCCAGGCAGCTCGGCCCGTCGCAGCCTATCGCGGCCCAAGAACGGTCGTCCGAGCTCGTCTGTCGAGAGGGCCCAAGTCGCTACCCCCCGTCTCCGCCTCGCTCGAGGGCCGCGCACCCTCGAGCAGGCACGACGCAAAACCCGCCTCGCTCGAAGGTTGCGCGCTCCCTCGAGCAGGCGAGTCGACTCCGCCTCGCTCGAGGCCAACTCTCTACTCAACACGGCGCCCCAACCGACAACGGCACTTAATGCCCGCCCCATCAAGCGAGCGCCAAAGTCAAAAGGCAATCTTTCCCCACGCCGCGCCACTGACACCGCAGAGCTCACTGTTCCACCTGCTCCAGTCACTGTGCGTCCTCACCGGTGCTGTGCGGGCGCACGCGGAACTGTGCGAGGTCCTGTGCTGACTGGCAGGCGTCATTCCAAGCCACTGTTATACCCACTCCCGTCCTTCCCCCCGGTAGGGAGCCCTCGAATGGGTATGGAGGGCCCTCGAACAAATATCTGGGCGACGACCGAGTACAGACTCCGGTCAGGCGTGGCCTGGTGATGACGAACGCCGGGTCAAATCCGCCAACTCTCGACCATCCCCTAGTGAACCGACCACACCGCGCACTGTGGTTGACGGCAGCCACCATACCGACCCCTGTGCCGCCAACTCCGGTCCTTCCTCACCTGCCCCGCCCTCGAAGTCAACCAGCGAGCGGGCAGCTAGACGCGGGCTACGGCAGCGCCGCCCCTCGAAGACACTCCAGGACAAGCACAGGGACGGCCACGACACCCCCGGGAGACGGGGTTCGCCATAAATCCCCCTCCAGGGGCAAGGACGATGGCACGCCCGGCGCCATGCTCCCCAGTACATATCCCTGTAGCGCACATCCCACTCGTATTTGTAAGCTTCCCCCCCTCCTTTCTCTCCTTGGTCTATAAAAGGAGGAAGGGACCGACCTGAAGGGGGGGACGGACGGACCAGAAAAAACACACACGATCTGGACACTCTCCTCAACCACACTCGCTCTCAGGGACTTGGAGACTCCTCCTCCTCTCCCGCCTTGCTTGTAGCCCTCCCCATCTGCAAGCACTCCGGTGCAAGATAGTACAGCGCCCCGAGCGCACCCTGCTGGACGTACGATCTCACGGTCGGAACCAGGATAAATCCTCGCCTCATCGTGCTAGCTCTTGCATCAACCGTCAAGGGACGGGACACAGCGCATTCTGTTAGGCGCCGGGGATTGACCGACCGATCCCGGCACCGACACTGAGGGTGTTACTAAAAATGTTGAGGCCAAAAACGACGGAAGGCTCGGCGCGACAACGAGACGAAGAATGTGCGGTAGTGGAAGATATGGTGGAAGAAGACTACCTTAGGGAATCCCAAACAAATGGGCCTCCCTGTAAAGGAGTCAATGGTGTGCCTTTTCCAGAGGAGAGGTGGTTCGTATACATAGAGAGAAAAACTATTCATCTCCACATCCATTAGCAATATGGGAGTAATCGATAGATTACCCTTTTAATACTAATGAGTTTTATAGATATCCGACAACACTAATGGGCTTTTAAATTTGGCCCAATAAAGTGGTGGGATGAATTTGGGCTAAAATTGGATCAACTTTGGGTCAAGGCTGGTCTAGTAATATTTATGGTGATTTTTATTCTCGGAATAATTATTTTCCTGGTTATAAAATAATTCAGATAAGTCCATAATTCATATTTAAACCATGAAAAATACTCAAAAAATTTCAAAAATCCTAGGAAAAATCCTAGAGATAGATTTAGATATGAGGAATCCAAATAATGTATTTGGACCTCACGAAAAGGATTTTAGCCTACTCCAAAAATTGAAATTTTCTCTAAAAAAATAGGAATAAATGCCAGAAAACTCTGAAAAAATTCCCATTATGCATCTAAATGTGTTTTTTTAAAAACTTTGTACACACAAAGGCACTAATTGCAAGAAGCACACATTATTACCACCTATCTTATTTTAATTTAGAAAACAATTTTTTTCCTATAGTAAATTACCTATTAATTATATATAGCTTGAGAAAATTATTGTATTAATTAGGCTAACTGTTCACATCCTAAAATTTGAATTTTTAGGGTGTGACATTCCTTCCTCTCTTGGATTGGATTGGATCCCGCCAAAAGCCAAAAGAGCGCGCCATTTCCCTCGCAATTCCTCCACAGGGAAGGGATCCTCCCCATCCTCCCCACCCACCCATCTCCGAAAGAAAGAAAGATCATGGCTGCGGCGGCGCCCACCGGCTGCTTCAACTGCGGCCGCCCGGGCCACTGGTCCCGCGACTGCCCCTCCGCACCCGCCCCATCTGCCGGTGGCGATGCACCCGCCAACCCGTCCCGCTTCGCCTCCTCCTCCTCCTCCTCCTACCCCAGCGCCAAGCCCACAAGGCCTCCAGCCACCGCGCCGGCCGACGGGGACACGCCACCGCAGCCGCAGGACAAGAGGAAGAAGAAGAAGGAGAGGGCCACGCGTCCCAAGCTCACCCCCGACCTGCTCCTCTCCGACGATGGCATCGGATTCGTCCTCCGATACTTCCCCAAGGCCTTCAAGCCCCGCGCACGACCAGGCCACGAGGTACCCTACCATTTCTCTCTTCATCCATCCATCCTAGTACCAACCAATTCCCCTCCGTTTCTTCCCTGAATCCTTTGACATCCTATTAAGTAATTAATTAATTAATCTCAGGATTTATTATTAATAATAATCGTGTCAGGTGGACGACCTCGGCAATCTCATCAAGCTCTACACGGACTGGCACTCGCGCTTCATCCCTTACTACTCCTTTGAACAGTTTGTGCGCAAACTTGAGAAAGTCGGGGCCGGCAACCGTGTCAGGGTATGTAACATACTGTATTCCCTTTCATCCTTTTGCTCCTCCATATACAATTGCAAACATACTGGAGACAATAATCGCCCATCTAAGTGGTATTCTCAAAATCGTTGCTATTTGTTGTTGCTACCCATACTTTGCTGTTACGCAACGCAATTATATATAAATATGAATGATGAATTTGGAGGACTGGCTGTAGAACGACAGTGAAAAATTCAGACTTTAGCAGCACTACACTGAATGGACATCTCCTCCTGTTTGAGGACAACACCTTAAACGACAAGATTCTTCTTACCATGACATGACTACCTTCACAGATGCATTACCATTGATGTTTTCATCGCTTTTCTTTTCGTCAGGGATAGATCCTTCTGTCCTTGTTGCAAAGCAGCTTGCTTGTGGTGAACATGCCATTGACCTTCTATTTCCTTAATTAAAAGAAAAAATATCTTCTTGCAATTGTGAAATCTGTTGATTGCTAAGCTTTGAAACCAAGCGATTTCAGCTGTCACACACAAAGGCCATCCTCACCAGGAAGATGGCATTTTCTTTCCCCTTCAATCTTGCCATAACCTTGTTATTTCTGACCTGTCTGTTTACATGTTCCTTAGAGATGCATTTCTGATCTGAGGGACAGGGTTGCCAGAGGGGGAGATCCTACTCTGCTGCACGAGGCACCAGTTGAACAAGTCACCCCAGCAGGTGAACCTGGTAGGACCTCTTTGTTCTGTTAACAGCGTGCATGCGTAGGGTGGATGGTTGGAGTCTGGGTGATAAAGGGTCGGTAGATGGTGCTTGTTAGTGAGTGGCTTGTCGCTCATCTCTGTTCTCTCCAATACAGAGACTCTGATTCCTTCTTCTGTGAACTTTGAATTTCAGCAAAATAATGGTTGATGCGATACTGACAAAAAACAGCATACATGCGTTTAAAGTTTCACTAGAACTGCATTTTCCTTGAATGTTTGCTCCTGTGACTGTTGCAGATGTTACTGCATCTGAAGACCAATTTTGGGGGACTCAAGATAATCATGTCACCGACCCAGCGCACGAAGATTCAACAGATCCACCGATGGAGAACAATGAGGTGGATCTCATGCAAGAAGATTTGCTCAATGAAATCTACGAAAAAGCAGCTGATGTAAGTATTCTTTGCAAGGGATCCATTCATTCATGACAGGCTATAAGCTACTATACAATCCCAGCTTCTCTTGCCTGAATGTTGGCTACATCTTGACTTGGCTAAACTGCTGTTGATGTCACAACAGGAGCCACGAATCCCAGCTGGAGAAGGATCCAACAAAGAGGCCTCAGAGCCCTTGGTTCTAAAAGAAGCTAGTTCGCATGATGACCAAGCAAGCAAGGCGCAGAAACAGCAGGACGAAGCAGGCAGCACCAAGCGGGCAAAAATTGAGCTGACCGAGGAGCAGAGGGCGCGCATGGAGGCCAACAGGCTCAAGGCCTTGGAGAGAGCCGCAGCCCGGGCTCGTGCCTTGCAGTCGCAGCACACCTAGACCTCCAGGACGCTGAGAGTTGCTGTCTATAGTTGGTTCTTGGTTAAGACGCATCGTACTGTGGTGTCGGACATGCTTGAAGATGATCTAGTTAGTGTGCTCTAGTCTCTTTGAGAACAGGAGAAGATACGAAGATTGGACGTTTGTTGAACTTGAACTGGGTATGCAATGTTCTTGTACTTGAAAGCTTCATGCATGCTGCCTCCTATTTATTCTCCTTGAGCTGGGCATGATGTGCACAATGTGGTGTCTGAAAAAAGGACTATATGGATGGATTGATTCCTCGTGCTCGTCATCATCTGGCCTCTGCTGCTGCCGGATCGCCGGATCAGAATCGCGGAGCTCATCCTCCATCCACCCCCACTCGCCGTGGAGGCGCAGGCGCAGGCTCAGCTCCTCTTCACTCCTGTGGAGCAGATCCAATCGGAATAGGAAGAGGAGGCTGTGGAGGTTCTTCCTCTACTGGTGAGTGATCCTGGCTGACTTGGGATGTATTATTATTCCCTTTCCCTTCCGTTCCTTCGTTGTAAAGACTTGATTTGAGAACAAAATCAAGTCACATCCGAAGGCTTCGGTGCTGTTTGAATCCAGTGCTAAAGTTTAGCGCTTTAAATAAGTGATAATTAGATGTATTAAATATAAATTAATTATAAAACTAATTATATAAGTCATGTCTATTTCGCGAGATGAACCTAACGGGCCTAATTTTGCTATAATTAATACATAATTATCATCTTGTAGCATTACATTGTCTAATCATGGTGTAAATAGGTTTAATAGATTCATCTCGTAAATTACTCCTTGTTTATGTAATGAGTTTTCAAATTAATCTACATTTAATATTTCTAATTAATATATTTATATCCGATAGGATGACGCTAAAGTTTAGCGCGGGGAAGCCTTCCATTCAGTCTGTTCACCTGTGTCGCGCGGGAGGCGCCGTATGCCCTCCAACCCGATTCATCCACCCATTTTTCCATTCCTCTTCTCGCTCCTCAGCGCGTCTCAGACCGATCATTTCATTTCGATTTGTCTTCCACGAGTTCATCCGTGCCCCGTGGTCACTAGGTGGTGTTCCACTGGACTCGAAGCTCTAACCACAACACTTGGCTCGAGCTCCAAAATTGGTAGCCTCCTGATGCTAGTCTACCAGGAGCCGTATTGTAATAATTCGTTGGATCCGGGTGCCTTACTTTCCTGCAATTCTAGATGAATTTGTCTCACTACCATGTGTTCCATGAGCTGAAAAAAATGCCTTTGTGCAAGGTGCTCACTTTAGATGACGCATCAGCCATAGCAAGGTGTCTTTCGTCGCTTTTGATACTTGGGAATTTGTTGTTTTTAGTAAAAATAGATGCTTCCAAGCTCGTGCAGGATTTCACATATATATTAATATTCCCATGAATACCTTCGGATTCACAAGTCATAACCAAACATTTAGATACATTTTGCCTCTTAGGAAATGACCTGTAACATATGCTCAACCGTTTCAGAGATTTGAGCCTTTGGGTTGAGGCACACAACTTCCTTTTCATTTTCATTTTCCTTTCTTTTTTCTTTCTTTTTTTTTGCCTGGGGCTGCATGGATTTAACTCCATGTAAATGTGAGGCAGAGGTACATACGAGCTGTAGAGTCAGCCATGTAAAAGTTGAACATGAAGCCCCTGTATTACATATAGAGTACTCTTACATATATGACTAAACGACAACTTCATAGAAGACCTGTTTAAATTCTTGTTCAGAAACATTTCCTTGTCAAATAGGTAGGCATGTTTGGGTCTGTCCAGTTTGGTGATTTGTGTTTTTCATGGAAGACTGGACCTTGTGTTTCTTGCCATTGCAGCAATAAAAAAAGTTGGTTCTGCTCCATAGCAGTTTGATAGTTAAATCACAGAAATTTCATGATTTTCACTAAGTGGAATCTTTTCATTATCTTCTTCTAGGAAGCTATATATGATTACTGTTAATAATTCTGGATATCATCTTTCCATCTTCAAGTTCTTAGATTTAAAGGCCCACTTCTTTGGAGAATCTGTCGTTATTCTTATGCAAGGAATAGCTTGCTTCTGTTGATAGTCATTGTTTTTATTTTTGCCCTGTTTAGTTCCAAAAAATTCTCTCTCCAAACTTTACTATTCACCTATCACATCAAATCATGTCAAATCCATTTCCTCATGCATGGAGCATTAAACGTATGTAATAAAAAAACTAATTGCATAGTTTTGATGTACACGACGAGACAAATCTTTTGAGTCTAGTTAGATTATGGTAGGACAATGTTTACCATAAACAAACGAAAAGTGCTATAGCGCGCTACAGTGTCCGATGTGACTTTTCTACCAACTTTTCACCCCTCTCTTCAGGAACTAAACACCCCATTTCTTCTCTTCTGATGACAAGCAGGAGTGAAGCTAGTATGGCTGCCTTACCATTGGCCACCGCTGAAGTATGCGATGCTAATCGTTACATAAAATCGGTACTAGCGTCGAGATCCCGACGGATCGACTAGCACCATCGCAGCGGAAGCGACAAGATCACAAACATCATCGCCAAGATCAATACGAGAACGACACCGAGGCACAATATTTTTAACGAGGTTCGGCCATGTGCCTACATCTTCGGTGCATGACTACGGGCGCTCCCCCGTAAACAGCACCTACACCAGCATCCGGGCACCACCACGGCCACGCCACCACCCACACCAGCCGCCAAGTCGTCTTACGACCCTAGGGATACAAAGTACGACACAAACTCTATCCCTAACCTACCAATTACAACTCAAGTCCACGTCGTAACCAAAACATACACATATTTGATGCAGCTCTAACATAATCCTCATTTGATTATGAATGGCGCGCTTCGTGCTCTCCATCCCATCTTCCAAATCTACGGAAGGCGCCAAATTTTTGGTGGTCCTAATGAAAATGTCTAGGTTGTTTTTAGTTTCACATTCACATTTTTTCTTGAAATTGCACAAATAAATACGGCATCGGTATTCTAGAAAAAACAGAAATAACACCATCTTATGGATACCGATTGGGAGTTGATAATTTCCTAATCGGAACTCCAAATCGTGGCACACCATACACAAGAACAACCAATCGTTTTTTTTTTTGAACGGGTATCGCACGCTTTTCATTAAGAAGAAAATCAATCTGTACTTTTACAAGACACGCGTTTGGTATTTATCCCTAACTCCCTATCGGTATAAAGCAGATTCTAGACGACCAATCGGTATTTAACACGACAGAGTTTTCAAAAGCAGTTTTGCCCGTTAACCATTCATTATACATAAATTGCTACAAAACCAACATTAAATAAGCAATTCAAATGTTAATCAATTGATGCAACTTTTTATCCTAAATTAAACATGTATATATAAGTTGATTAATTATTGGTTAAATTTTTGCAAAAATTAAAAAAATTGGAATTTACCATCACAAATTATTGTCGATATAGGGAAAGGCTCGGAAATGACTAGAAAAGACTAAAATATTTCATTTTTCCATATCTTTTAGCATATCCATTCTCATTATTTCGTAGTTAATCTGTTTATCTCATTTTTTCGTAAAATATGATGAGAATTCTAAATTGAGGATTCATATTAAATGATATTTTTCTTTTTGCTTTTTACTTTCATCCCAACATACTCTAAATTGAGGATTCATATTAAAGAAAGTCGTTAGGACAAAGTTTGAGTCAAACTTTGGGAATATAAATTATGAATAACTTTTGAGTTGTTGAGTTTGAAATTGTAAAAGTTATATTAATAGATTTATTTTAAAAAAATACTTTCATAAAAGTATATGTGTACCACTTTTCGATAAATATTTTTATAGAAGTAAGAAGCTAAAGTTGTGTTTTGAAGACCGTGTCGCTGTCCTAAACGACTTCTATTTACCGGTATGAATGGAGTACTATTGTATACTTGGGAATGACCGTAGTCTAGTTCGCTCCTTGGAGTAGGATGTGCATGCTTTAGCATATATGGCAAGACAACGCTACTAGCACTTCAGGGTTCAACCAATCGATCAATCAAAATAACCAATTCAGAAATGAGGTATTAAAAGAAAGTAAATGACTGTAACCTGGTTTGTTGCCTACGTGGGTTGATCTAGATCCGATTAGATCCACGTATATCGTGCGAGCGGTGGGTATGTTGTGGGGGTAAGAGAAAACGTGTTGTAAAAGAAGTCATTTTTTTCTTTGCAGAATCCGTTTTTCTTTCTTCCGAAGACTAAAACTGAGCACCTTCGATGGACCGGAGGTGAATTTAATTTTAAGATTCACGAAGTCACCACCGTCATTGTGGATAAAGACGTCGTCTGTCACTAAAAGAATATGATCGAGAAAAAGGTGACATTTATGCAGAAGGACTTGAATCCAGATAGATAGGTTCCACATTTTGTCAAACCTCGCGGCAGAATCAGTTTGTAATGTAAAAGGAAAAGAGTTTTCACACATCTTGTCAAACCCTTTTAAATTTTTCGCGCCATAAATAGATTCCTACAATCCAACTACGTCATATAGGCATCTTGAAAAGGAAGCTACTACGGGGAGAGGGGTCTCCCGTTAGGCATCAGTCATCGGTCGAGACTCCTCTGCCTCAATCTTGTCAGCTCCGCTCGCCCAACAAATAAAAACAGAAAACCACATCTTATCTTCTTTCCCAATTCTCTTCGAGGCAGCGACGCGTGGGAGCCGCGTCATTCTCGCCCTTGTTGGCTCTGTCTCTGGCGGCGGCCGTCACTCTCTGCCACCGCCCAACACTAATATCTTTAGTGTTACCTTCTTCTCGATATCGTCTTCTTACTCTTTGTTCTTTCCATTTTCCGCAAAAAAAGTTTCATCCGCGTCTTTTCTAAATCAGGAGGGTCTTTAATTAGACCTAAAACAAGCGAGCTCTCGCTTTGGATGTAGGGTTTTGAAAATCTGCTCAAATGCAGCTACACATAGAAAAACAGGGGAAAGTTAAAGGAAAACATGGCCGTGTTTATTTCCTTTCTAGAAAAAAAAATCCAAGGGAATCTTGCATGCATAAAGTATTAAATGAAGTCTATTTGTAAAACTTTTTTAGGGGTGAGTGTAACTTTGTGCGACGAATCTAACGAGTCTAATTAGTTCATGATTTACTACAGTAATGCTATAGTAATCATCATCTAATCGTTCGGTCAAAAATCTCATTAGATTTGTCTCGTGAATTAACTCGGAGTTATAAAAATAGTTTTGTAAACTGATTTTATTTCATACCCTTAATTATTGATCAAACGGGTGAAATATTTTTTCACTCCAAACAAACACGCCCATTAGGTTCGAGAAAAACCGCTGGGTACTGCACATCTGGGCTTGAAGTGAGGGGAAGTGTAGCACTACGACCCACTTGCTCTGGTTCCACTCCTGGACGCTCCTCTCGTGCTCGTGATGAATAACACACGGCAGTTACATGTGCAGCACAGCGAGGCCGCTGGCGCCTTGCACATTCTTGCGACAAAAACGGCCAAAACTCGCTCACATGCCACGAGCTCCCCCGGCTGGCCCCTCCCGTGCCGCCGAGCAGAGAGCTAGGGAGGACCCAGGCGAGAGTGACAACTGACACTCGATCACACGACATGGCCTATAATTGCTCTGAGAACTCGCTGTTCCTGCGTGTCTGAAAGCATTTGCAGCGCCAAGCTGCCATGGCCCGTGGTCCATGGATCCGTTCTCAAATCTGAGATCCAAACTTTGGCTTTTTAGAGTGCGTCTATTTCATTTGTACGCGTGAAAATTATCTAAAAATTAATTAATTATGCTCAAAATGTTCGTCTTGCAGAGTACAACAAAACTGTATAATTAATTTTTAATTTCATCTACATTTAACACTCCATGCATGTATCGATATTTTGATATGATAGAAATCTTCTTTTTACATAGTGAACTTTACGGATGAAATTTGTGATCTAAACAAGCCAAGTCAAAATTCGTTGGCAGATTGGAGGGCTCCCTTCCCGGGAAGATTAAACTTTGCAGCATGTATACTCCGCACATTTCTCCTTGGACCAAACCCAACCTGTACGCAAGGAATTTTGCGAAGCAACCGATCAGTCGCCGCTGCAAAACGCCATGGGGCCCGGGGTGGAGGAGTGAGGCGTGGCCGCGTGGTTGCTGCCTTTGCCGTTGCGCTTGGCGTCGCGTCGCGTCGCGTGGCATCGAAGGCCGCGATTCACCAAGTCAAACTGCGAGCTGTGCACGTCTGCCGCGGCGTGCCACCGCCCCGACCTACAGCGGCTACGGGGGACCGTGTTTCCCATGGCCACCGAGACCTGTGAAAGCCTGAAAGGTTGCGGCCGAAAGCGACGCGCACCCGCCGTCTCTCGCGTCCACCCCACCCCTTCGCTCTCGCCTCCGCGGACACCGCGCCCCTTCCCTTCCCCTTGCCCGCACGTCCGTGTCCGCCGTCACCACCAGCCACCATCGCCACCACCGTCAGCTCAGCCGCCCTCCTCGAATTCGTGGGCACCGTACCTCGCTGCTTCCCTTTCTCCACTGACATCCCACTGCTGTGCTGATCCGGGCTCCACCCCGGAAGTGCCCGCGCAGTTTGGTCTCTAGTGCTTGGAGCCTTCTCGGTTGCACCAAATTTGGCCTTTTTAGGTGGGGAGCTCCGATCTTTTCAGATACAGATTTGGTTTACTAGTTTCTTGGTTGGGTTTGTGCTACAGATTTGCATCTTGGGCTCGGACCGATTGCTGCTGAGCCGGTCCTCCCCATCCGATCAGATGAGCTGTGGGTGTCTCCTCCCAATCCGAGATTGCAGGAGATGGTTGTAACGGTAGCTTCGTCCCAATCTCCCTCCACGCCCCTATCCCCTTACCCGCCTCCTTCGCCCAGCCTCCGCAGCTTCGTCAGGGACGCGCCGCCCTACAACACCCAGTCCCCGCCGCAGGTGCAGACGGCTAGTGTCAGCGGCGGCGGCGGCAATGGGAAGATCAGCCCTGCGGTGCTCTTCATCATAGTGATTCTTGCGGTCATCTTCTTCATCTCCGGGCTGCTCCACCTCCTCGTGAGGCTACTGATCAAGAAGCAGCATGGCCGTGGTGCCGCCATGGGGGAGTCTCCTGCGTCGCCGCACCGGACAGGCGCGGGGGACGCGGCGATGGACCGGCAGCTGCAGCAGCTGTTCCATCTGCACGACTCTGGGCTCGACCAGGCGTTCATTGATGCGCTGCCCGTGTTCGCGTACCGTGAAATCATCGGTGGCAACAAGGAGCCGTTCGACTGTGCCGTCTGCTTGTGTGAGTTTGACGGGGAGGACAGGCTCAGGCTATTGCCGGTGTGCGGGCACGCCTTCCATCTGCAGTGTATAGATACATGGCTGCTGTCCAATTCGACATGCCCACTTTGCCGTGGTACCCTGTTTGTTCCTGGGATGACCATAGATAACCTGCTGTTTGATTTTGATGAGAGGTTGGAAGAGGAGCCCCTACCAGAGGAGTGTGAGGATGGATTCCAAGTTTCTAGGCAGAAACCAATTGATGAGGAGCAGCCAGTGGCCGAGAAGAGAGTGTTTCCAGTAAGGCTTGGGAAGTTCAAGAATGTTGGAAATCAGGGTGCCATTGGTGGTGTGGTTGGCAACGGCGATGCAGATGGTATAGTGAGCAGGGAGGCAGGGGAGAGTAGCAGTAGCAGCTTGGATGCAAGGAGGTGCTTCTCCATGGGCACTTACCAGTATGTTCTTGGAGCTTCTGAGCTCCGAGTAGCTCTCCAGCCAGGTCGCGGCAGAAATGGTGCGAGCAGCAGGTTTAAAGGAAGAGCTGCTGCTGGCTTAAGTTCTGTCAATGCCGACATTATGGAGGGCAAGAAGATTTGTGCGAGGAGCAAAGGCGAGAGCTTCTCTGTGTCGAAGATTTGGCAGTGGTCTAATGTGAAGGGCAAGCTGCCAGCTCCTGCAGACACTTACTCAGACACTGGGAGCCTACCATGGATGAAAAGAAATGCTGGTGGAGATAAGTTAAATATGTAACTTTCTCTATAGTCATTTGGTTCTTTTTCCGCCTGATGCTGGCTGCTAAAATGCTTAGCTATAGCTATTTCATCTGATTTAGGGTGTCTCAGCGTTCATCAAAACAGTCATTATCATCAAGGATATTTTTTGACAGGCTCGCTATATCACACGTAATTGGTTGTGATTGTTCACAATGGTGTAGACTATATTCTCGTGTTGCTGTATTCCATAAATTCCATGCAGAAGCCTAATCACATGACCATTATGAAGCATCAATTTATACTCTATTTGTGCTCTTAATTCTGCAATTTCCTAGGAACCCATCTTTAGTACAGCGTGATATATGTCTGGATCATTGCAGTTGTTACTTCCTTAATAACCTTCTGCTAGTTATTCAAAGAAATAATTTATTCACTCATAGAGCCCGTTCCTTTTAATGCAACATTTGACATTCTGATTTTATTTTTGATATTATAAACCTCACTTCAGGGTTCTAAATTGCAATCTTATATCCTTAAGGACAAAGCTCACCTTCTAGTAGTTATTCAAAGAAACCATTTATTCACTCATAGAGCCCGTTCCTTTTAGTGCAACATTTGACATTCTGATTTTATTTTTGATATTATAGACCTCACTTCAGGGTTCTAAATTGCAAGCCTAAATCGTTAAGGACAAAGCTCCGAGGCAGTAGGTGTAATTTCTTCTGGCATGGATGTCATCATATGGACACTGCAAGTACTAGGACCTTTCTATGATGGTATGATCAACAAAGGTTTCTCATCAGTAAATTTAGTGTTTTACCACATTTCATGGTTCAGAAGTTCTGGGGTTATGGCGATAAACTTATAAACATGGATTTTGTTTACAAGCTCACCACTGCACTATTATTTGGTCGCTTGCCTTCACAAACAAGTAGCATTTTCAATTTCGCTTTGCAATCAAAGTGTGAGTGAACTCGACCACTGTAGCCTTCTAATTTTTGCAAAGTATGTGTACAGAGTATTATTATGGGTATAAGTTGTTAGAATGATGGCACATACATTGGATGTTTGTTTACCATCCTCGAAAACATGTATTTCCAAACAGTCATCCTTAAACAAGAACAACTAGAACTAGAAGAGGAGTTTGGTATGATGGCTACATTTGAAGAAGGAATATGAACGATGTCAATGTTTTTTTGTGCTAGGGTGGGGTGCTGGGGTGACCCTTTTAGTTTGTTTACCTCCTGTAAACTTGATTACCTTCTATAAACCACGGAAGATTGTAAAAGTTCTACATTATTTACCACTTGCTGCTGTGATAAGTAATATGAATGATACAGGATATTCCTCGCCAAAAAAAAGAATGATACAGGATACATGCAGGGAATTTACATACTTCTTTTTACCAGAGACTTTACATCCAAATTACCACCACTTTTTTGCTTTATGACCTTTAAGCATTTGTATCTTAACTTCCAGAACAACCTTATGGATTTTATAATCCCCTGTTTCAATAATCACATTGTAGAACAACAGTTTCTTTTGTTATTGTAGAAAGCAACACATGATGCTTTTCTTCATTCCTGCAGTCTTAAACACTTTCATGTGTAAATTACAGATATATAATTTTCAAAAAAATCCATGCGTATTTCACCTGAACAATGGGGACCGATTGAGATATGACAGTAGTGAAAACCTTCTGAATAACAATATGTTGCCGCTGCTGGATGGCCCCTAACTGTTTTCTTTTCTTTCATTTGTCGAGTAACAAATTAGTTTGATTAATTTGCCTGTCAAACTCACCGTAGATGTTGCTCTTGTTCTTGTTCAATTTTAGCAATCATTGTCTTAGTCTGTCCACCTGGTCATTGTATCATGCCTGCAAGTGCTGTGCATCTACTCAAAGGTTGCGCCACCTCTTGCTTATCGCACCAGGTGGTGGTGACGAGGTTTCTAAGTGGACTGAAGGTTTGTCATCCTACAATATTCTAATGCCAGAGTAATTCCCATAGCTGATAGAAGGCTGGTAGCGGCATGGAAGCCTATACAATGTCATTATGATATTCTCAATCTTTGGATTATTTAATCATAGCCGAAGTGCCAGCCATCACATACCTGCACTAACTAAGCACCAGGCATTACCGACAAGATTCCAGCATGCTGCTTCAGTGATCTGAGCTAGTAAATCATTGGTTTGCAAATGATTAGCGTCCTACCTGATACTAATATACAGCTCATGCAATCATTAGCAAGATGCTAATCCGGAAACATTATTGTTAATACCATTGCTGTGGTTGTTGCCATTTGATCTCGTATCTGATACTGTGATACAGCTAGTTTAAGAGCTGGTACCTTGGAAAGCCAGATTTGGGCCAATTCTCACATCCATTATTTCTCAGTGCTTCACAGACCTTGTCCTACAGTCATTATGTCTCTGAATTACTCTTATTGGCAGCTGAAATGCAGATGCCACCTTTTCTTGGAACTGCCAAGTGCCAACAAACTGTGTATTCTTTTTTTTTTGTGTAAACTGAATTGTCTGCCTTGATTAAATAGCTTGTATAGTTGTACAATGGTGTTTTGTCAGCTGTATCATCTCATGGTACAGCACTGAATCGGGACACCAGATAAAGCCTCAAGGACTGGTTCCATTCATGATTGAAATGGACAGGACTTGGCATGAAAGCAACAGATGTGGGTGGGTCATGAAGAGGATAGGAGAGTCACTACTATATACATTCAGAGCACGATCGGCCTGTATAATATAGTTCTTCTTTTGTCTTAATGACTTCGCATCCAGGAGGTCATCAGATGGGCAGGACTGGTTGTCTGGCCTTTACTAGCTGGCATTGGATAGACCATCAGCTGCGCCATGAACACTGGATTAGTAGCTGTACAACTATTCCCACCAACGTGTGTCTCATATCGCTTCAGAGAAGCTGTGGGCTGGGTGGTCATGGGTTGGTATCAATCAAAACTGCCTGGGATCCCATGCTTTAGTCCGTAATACTCTGAAATCTGAATTGCAAGGCAATGACATGATCCATGTGATTACAAGCAGTAGTGAAGGTCCATCTAATCACAGAATCACAGCCCGAGTCAAAGTTGCTGTAGGCAGTTTGATGTCGCCATTATAGCAGCGATTGGCCGTTCACGCGGAAGTCAAGGTTTACTTGTTCTTCAGCAGGTAGGTGCGAGGAAACAACTTGGGAAGGATTGAAGGAACACGGGCTACGAAACCGCGGGTCATGGGTGGTCTCCGGGTTTTACTTGTTAGACCAGAAACCAGATGTGCACGGCCGCAGCAAAAGCGTCCAGAAGAACGCCTCCATGGAAGGTTTTCCCATCCGTGCGTCGCAATCAGTCACAGCTGGAACACGGCAAGCTTTCGCAGCTAGAATTAGAATTCGAATTCTTTTGCTTGGTCTTGCCAATCATGCAAGTTTCCAGCCAGCTCTCTCAACTCCGAAGCAAACAGTTGCTAACGGGAGCAATATGGGGTCACGGCATTTTCCTTGATCAATCAAAACTCATGGTGATGTTCATTTCAATCGGGACAAAACTGGGACAGGACGAACGAATTCATTACAGCAGCAGTAAGATGACAACGAATGCAGTAACAATCTCTTCTTTACACAGCGGCCAACCAATCAATCGACGGGACGGAGGAAGAGGATGAAGGAATTTGGAGCAGCGAGCTCGCCCCCCATTCACCAACACGGCCGCGGAATCGAATCTGTCCAAGATGAAAAGGGCACCATCTTTTCTAGTTCCGACGTCCTTTGACCAATCAATTAGCATCCCTCCCTCCTCTGCTCCGATCCGATGATCCATGGGGTGGTCAACGGAGCGGGGTCATGGTCAGGCCCGGCCGGCTCCGTCGTGGGGCGGCGGGTTGAATAGCGGCGGCGCGTCACGGCCGCCGAGGTCCATGGAGGACTTGGCGGAGGCCGGCGGGCCGACGAATCGCGCGGAGAAGTCGCGGTAGCCGGCGTAGTCTCCCTCGGGGCTGGCACCGTGGCCCTCGTCGAAGTTGAGCGCGTAGCTGAGCGCGTCGTAGTTGAGCTTGCGGCCGCCGGCGCCGAAGTGGTGGTGCGGCCGCGTGGGCGGCCCGCTGCGCCCGAACCGCCGGATGAAGGTCTTCCACCGCGGGCCGGCCACGAGCTCCGACCACTCGCGCACCTTGAGGACCGCGTCCACGGCGCGCTGCCACCAGCTCTCCTCCTCCGCCACCAGCCCCGCCGCCGCGCCCACCCGCTGGTGGGACGACGACGAGGTGGGCCACGGGAAGCAGCAGCACCGGCGGCCCCGCCGCGCGAAGAAGGCCGCCTCCGCCTCGTCCATGCCCGCGGCCGACGCGCCGCCGTGGTCGGTGTCCATCGCCCCGCCCGGGTTTCGCGTGTGTGGTGGTGTGGGGCCGGAAAACCCTCTCCCCTCTGCGGCGTGCGGCGGCGGCTGGGAGTTTTTCGGATGGATATTTTTGGGGGCTCTTGTGGGCTTGTGCCGTTTGCGGGCGGCAGATGGGTTTTTATTGGGAGGTGGTTTCGATGCGGCCGTGGTGGAGTCAACGATTGGCGCGGCTCGCTGACGTGGGCCGGGAGCCGCGGGCCCGGGGGCCTCGCAACGTTCCTGAACCTTGCGCTTACCTTTTCTTTCTGGTTCTCGATGTAGTACTAGATTCTTAACGGATCGTGCAGGCAAGTGAATTTTCCAGGCCTCGTGTGTAAAACACGGGATCGACCATTTTTTGTACTTTTTGAGAAAAAAAAGTAAAACCATTTTTTGTAATGAGGATTTGCTAGCTCTAAACCTCTGAAGATAAATTGCAAGAATCCTGTAGAAATACGAAGACCTTGCACCACATCATTTCTCTCGGATGTGATGTGAAGATGCGAGTCGTTCTGTGCAGATATTCCTCGTGATGCATCTACTTCCTCCGTCTCTAAATATAGATCGTTTTCGCTTCCCGAGAAACACGTTTGACCGAATATATAAAAATATATATTAATATTTATGGTACATAACAAATATTATTAAATAGATATTTAAATCTAATTTTTTAATAATTTTTGGAGATTAAAATGTTGTACATATTTTCTACAAATCGAAACAAATTCGTGGCACGAAACTAACGACAAGTTATTTAGGGACCGAACGACGTGCGCCGTAGATGTGCGCCGTCGACGGAGTGGATTGGAAGGACAGCGCGGGCACAGGTCGGCGACGAAGCGGTTGCGCTGCGCGCGTCAGGTCCAGTTGTTATCGCCGGGCTCGACGTGCAGCCTTGTGGGCTCGGCAGTACAGGGGCGTGCCAACTGGTGTGATCGCAGCTACACGAGCCCTGGCGCGGTGGCAACGGCGTTTGCGCACCGCATTATTGACTAGCTGTCTGTATGCGAGCAAATAAAAACTGAATGTACGCGATAAGGGTTAGGGTAGTCTAACTAGTACTACATCAGTAACGTTAGCTCATCAGGTCAGCTGTGCACCTTTTGGGACTTTGATCAGATGTTTCGCAGCAGAAATCACCATAAATAGAGCAGTAAACGAGAGCTAGATTTCGTTGGCTCAAAAGAAGCCAGATTGATTTCTCAACAAACTTTTCCCCAGTATAGATTAATAAGCAGCTTAAGTTGACTCACTGAAAAACAGGGGGAAGGAGATCGTGACCACAGCAGAGGAGAGATTGGTCAGGAGACTTGCTCGATGACTCGCGGCAACTTCCTCTAATTTGGTACGCGGCCATATCCACGCTTGCTTTCAAGCAAAGTCTTGCAAGGCAGAGAGTGGCTTTTTTGAGCATTCCTGACGCGTACGGAAGTAATGGTGGAATAAGTAGGCGAGAACGCGGCCTCGTTGCCTGTTAATTTTCTTATCTTCGTTTTGTATTTTGTCACGAGTCTAATCTTAGCTAATCATATCCATCTAATCCAAACTAATTTGGACAAAAAAAACCAAAATACCCTACATTTTATTAAAATTATATTCATTTGCCACCTAACTAATTTGGACAACAAACCAAAATACCCTGCATTTTATTGAAATTATATACATTTACCATAACTGTACATTTAATGTGTCCATTTAATAAGGGTAGGGTAGTCTAACTAGTACAATTAGCTTGGTGGATAATTCAAAAAAAAAAGGCTAAGCCCCTTTGGAACAAAAGAAAACCAAATAAGAGTTCAAAGCATTCCAATCCCATAGGAAAATTTCTTATGATTGTACTTGTACCCTATGAAAGGAGTTTTCAATTCTTAGAATTCAAATATCATTCAATATTTTCTATTTCTATGTTTTGAGAATCCTATATTTACAGTGGGCCTAAAGAGTGAAGGTTGGTCTCATTGGTGTCTGGTTGCAGTCCACACGCAACAAGGGCCATCTGCTTGTCCCAAGGGCAAGGGCAAGGCAGGCCTGCATGCAATCGCCCCGAATACCGAATTTGCGACCTCTTTATGCCCAAACGATGCTGGAGTGGCATCATGCAGGGGAAGCCCATCTGTTGCTGAGTTGCGGGCCCCTGGGACACTGACAACCGAAATTAACCGGCCCACATGTAACCACGGGAAACCAAACTCCTACACGCACGAGATAAGCACGGCCCATCGATGCAATTGGACGTGACCAAACCGCCGCCCCTATCGCAGCACCAGCAAGCTATCGCCGTCGCCGTCGCTCCGCTCTAACAATTCCGCCTTGTCTTCCTGACCTTCTAGGGCGCACCTGGGTGCCAAAGGCTCAGCGTTGATCTGTCCAGAGCGGACAGTTCGTTTCAGGGCTGAGGTCTTGCTTTGATCACCTTGCACTTGCGTTTCTAATAGCTTTGCCATGATTTTTGATTGGTGTCTGATGAGCACTTTAACTACGTTTGTCCTGCTGAACTCTCAAGGTCGACTATGAGAGTTTCTTTGGTTGTTCACAGTCGCATGTGCGGCAGAGCACTATTCGCACAAATAATGATGTGGTCTCCACAGCATACTGCACGATCATACAGTCATCATACAGAAAACACATACGAAAGAAGAACTGGCAGAAAGTCCTAGCCTGATACACTTCTTTTGGCCAATGATCTGTTGCCGCTTCAGGCCTAACAAGAGGGCTAGCAGTTTGCAGTTTGGAGGTTTAGGCACAATAGCCACCGGGGAGATGTATTTCCTGCAACTGTTTATCCAAAATCTCGCGGGACTACAGTTGCAACTTGCAACTCTGATCCTTTTGACCAAAAGGAATACTTTCACTCTGAACTGTTTATGATGAAAGGAAACAGGGGGTGTTCTTGGGCTTGCTGATAAAAAGTTTCAGGTATCCGGTCAACACTTAGGTAAGACTGTGCGGGGATAAGAATCCATCGAATTAGGTCACTCTCATCATGCGACTAATCATTGTGCAAACAGTGAGCAAATGATTGTATTCAATTTATTGCTCTCCTTGTCATATCATGGCAATGATAGACATATATCGTTGTTGCCTCCATTTGATGATTTACAAGACTAATAACTGCGTGGTGCAAAAGATAAGTCTCCGATTACTGCATGTCACAGTTTTGCTACATGCATGTGTGCTTCAAGGTAGATCGATTGTACATGCAGGATTTTTTAACCAGCACGTCAATGCGTTAATGTTTCACTGAGCCGACAGTTACAGTGCTCTCTTCTGTGCCGCTGTTCCACATGATCCCACCGCTTGACACTCCATTCAAGCCGGTTGTGAGTGTCTGTAGGAGAAGCTGGAATCTACCATCGAAATGAACATTCCAAGCAGGCAAGCTGCGACATGTTCCATCATCGATCATTTGCACACGTCGTTTCTCATGTGCTGCAGCAACTTTTAAATGTGGGTAGCTGCTGCCTGCCCTGCTATTTATCTTTTGCTATGATGGAATTCATCAACTGCTGCATCGAATGATTTGTCATGTGATGATGCACTCTATCTTCTCCGTTAGGTGAGGCATGGCTTTCAGGGGATCTGGTTGCGGTGTAGCTAGAGAGGCCCTCAGCTATGGGAATGGTACCAGGCTTTCTGAAAGTTGCAGTGCGGAGTCTTGTGGCATGTCTGCTTGGTCTTCCTGCATTCTCTGAATATAACAGCCCTGTGTTCATATCGATCGTAAGCCCGAAATAGGCATCGATAGCTTTCCTCAAAAAGGGTAAGGAAGTTAGCTTAACATAGCTGCAAATGTCACGATGAATATATAGGCAAAACCATACAGATTACGTGGTGGACTCGTAGTTACCAATCTTTCGGCATTCGATCAACTTACACGTCAGAAAAGATGATCGCTCCATTCTGTCGGGAAAGTCTCGCTTGCGACGTGGTGAGTCCGGCATGACATTTGCAGGAACACTGCACCTGTTGCTTAAGGTTCCATTCAGCTTGATGTTGCCGAGATCTGGTCCCGCGATTGAAAGATGCCATGCCACTGAACACAATGCTCAATGCGCTAACCTCCAAGGGCGTCCGGGACTTCAGTGGAGGGTCCACCGTTTTGTTGCGGTTTCGTTCCCGCCAATACATTTTCTAATCGAATCACTTCCACACTTACGGCAAATGATCTCTAAGAAAGTTGCAGTTACCACTAAAGATCAGTAATGATTGCCGCCAAAAATCCAATCGCATCACTCTCGGCTGATCCTCCGGCAGGTGCTGCATCACGAGCCTTTTTACCTGCACTTTGCGTCTGAAAGCGCAAGCTTTTGCGGTGCTATTCGTCAAGTGACATGCCCTTTCGCGAAATGGTTTCACTTTGCTTTCTAACACAGCTGACATTTCATCTACCTTGACACTCCGTTAATGCACCCCATGTAAGCAGTTTTGTTTCCTTCCACCAAAGGCTCCCGACAGAAAGAGCACCAGTGCGTCGATGGCGCCTTAAAATACCCGGCGAGGTCGCTCTTCATCTTCAGAACATGTGCTGATTACACATACGAAAGCTATTGTACTAGGATTAGGATAGCTCAAGTGATGGCAGGCCAGGGTTAGTGTCCACTTGCTGTCTCGCACCCGCGAGAGACAGGGCGCATAATTTACGTCCCTTCGCAACATCTTTTGGCTATATTGCGATGTAAATGCTATGCCGCATTAGTGTACAACGATGCACTTGCTTAATTCGTACACTTCGTGTGAGAGTGTCTAATGTAGTATTATGTACACCCATCCTATTCAGGTTTCATATGAGGATACGGATTCGTGGGCGTGCCTCCATCATGGAGAACATGGGAACCCACCACACAACACGATGCGCTCGTCCTGTCTGGTCAGGAGCTCAAGCTGCTGCTGTATTGCTTTATCTTCTAGTAACTGCATAAGCCACAGGATATGGATTTCGCTCTGCAAATTGCAAGATCCTGCTCGGTGACGTGTGCTCTCACTAACCTCACATACACACCATCTCTGCAACAACCAGAAACAGGTTCAAATTAACTTGGTTGATTCTGTTGGACGGGCTGAGCATTGGCTGTGGCTGAAACTGATTGTTCCTGGAAGCTGTTTTCGCAGCCCCACCCCAGCACACGATTATTGTTGTGCAGATGACACGGTCCCTCTCTGCGATCATGCCCAGAACATGCATGGAGCCCCTATTTAAATCCGCAGGCCCTCAGCCTATCTGAGACGGCCGTGCATGTGTACCATGGACACCACACATGACATAGCGGATGCAGATCAGAGAGAGAGAGAGGCGTGCTCTGTCGATCGATCGGATACTGTACAGCAGCGTGTCCATCGCTCACCTGATCAGAGACATGGTAAAACCTTCAGGTTCAGGTTCAGGCCATTACTCCCCGCCGTACGTGCGTGGCTCAGGCTGTGCTCGTGTGGGCTTTGTAGCCGCTGTTCATGCATGGTCCCCGTCCCCGTGCATTCTCGGTTCAGCTCACAGGCCTCGGGTCCCCTCGTGCCGTCAGCTGCCTGCTCGCTCGCTGTTGCTGTCCACCGTGTGGTGGGCTGGTGGCACTGGCCGCACGACGGAGCACCTCGCGTGGGCGCCTCGCTTTCGGGGCATTAAATCCGCGTGGACGCATGCCGCGCCGGCCGACGGCGACGCCGCGCGCACGGACAGGCGCCGGATCGGAGCGCGCCCACCTCGCTCCGGAACCGGAAGCCTTCAATTCAAGGCGCCGGCCCTCTGCACGCACGCACGCCGCGGCGTACAAATGTACAATACGGCGTCGGGGACGCCGGCCGACGGAGACGACTCGCCGGCACCGATCCATCACCGACCAGCCCCGCCGCGTGGGCGTGAGAGTTTGCTAGCTTAATTAACCTGGAAGAACGAGGCGTTAGCCGCGGTTTGCTCAAGGACTTCTCGCCATCTAGCTCGAGGGTTTATTGATTGCGGGGGTAGCGGCCATGGACCAGCGGCCAGCTCGCGTCGTTGAGCCATCCATCACACGCTGGGGGCCACGGGGCAGGGGGGGCCATGGCGGGCGTTAAATGCAGGGGCGCAAGTAGCGGGGACAAAGGCTGGCATGGGGATGCGGGCGACGGCTCCTGTACCTGGGGATGGAGATGGAGGTGAAACGGACCCCGCGTTACTGCAGGTGTTAGCTTTCCTGTGGTGTAGAACACGAGCTGTACGCTTGTGTGGTCAAAATGCTCGCGGGTCGCGGCTGCTCGCTCTCACCGTTGCTCTCGCTGCGTCATGTCGTGTGAGCCCATGGGGAGCGACGGGCCATGTATTGCTATTGCTAGGAACAGATACAGCTGCCTCAGGTTAAGTGGCAATCCCAAATGTTGCAAAAATTAGTTGCTGCAAGATCATGGTTACTACATTGCTCAGAATAAGAACAAACGCTGCCATCGCCAGTCCCTGACTCCCTGGTCAGGTTCAGGCGAGTGCATGGTGAATTGGCGACTCCGCTGGATTGGGACGGAGATCAAATGCAGTTGCTTCTACGACTGCAAGTTAGCAACTGCAGGTGATTTTGGCCGTCTGATTTTCACGTGAATGGGCCAGATGGCATCGAGCTGAACCTGAAGCCCTGAACGCAGAACAAAAGTCCGTGTGGGGCTACCAGCTGCCGCAGCCTGGCCCACCCACCAACACTGTTCGGTAGGCCGACGGCCGGAAGCTCCGGGCCCAGGCCCACGTGTCCCCGTCACCTTAGCCCGGGGCCCAGCGCTACTAGAGGGCCCAGCCCAGCCGTCCATATCCCAGTCCAAGTGGACTACCTCACGACGGGGGCACGCACGGGAGAGGGAGCGGCGACGGCAGCGACTCGGCGAGCGCTCGCGTCCAGTCCAGCGGCCCGGCGACGCGGCCGCTGTCGCCGAGCGTGCCTTGTCGCGCGGCGTGTGACGGACCCGACACGAGTGATTGACGCCGCGAGCGCGAGATGGTCGGGCGGGACGTACGGCCTCTCTCTGGGTGGGATCCGGATCGATCGCGAGCCCTGGCGGTGGTACGTGTCCCTGATATGATCCTGATCCCCGTTGGAAAAAAATCTGCAATGCGATGCCGACATGGGTTAGCTAGCGACATCATAGGCTGGCAGGCGATCGTGCCGTGCAAGCGCTGGATCATGCATCGGGGTCGGCATAATCAGGGGGAGGATAAGCGCCAAGCATGTCTCGACGATCTGGCACCACTCCTGGGACTGGGGTTTAGGGAGACATTAGCTTGGCCAAACCCTACTGCTGGACTGGAAGCATTTCCGCGGACGCTAGCTACCTCTTGCCGTGTTGCGATGAGAAAAGGAGATGAGGAAGAAGCCAGGCTCACGTCTCTTTCGTCGTCTCTTGATCTCTCACGTCCGATCCCCGGGCCATGGCCCCCATGGCTTCCGCGATCGTTCGGCCGGGCCCAGCGACCAGACGCCTCGGAAGCCGCCATACGCTGGGGTGCCAGTTTGCTCATCCTGTCATCGGATCGGATGCCGGACGGATCGGAGCTGGACCCGAGAGTCTGAGACCGGCTAGCCCACCCCCTTCTCCGATCCGGATAGACAGATCGGTGGCGCAGGGACCGCGACGAACAGCCGATGGATAATACTCCGTACATGGCGTTGCGCCGGGCGCCCGGGGCTGGCGCGCGGCTCCCGGCCTCTCTGACGAGGACTAGCGCGTGGTGCCAGCGCAGGCCGCGGCCCCGCGTGCCGGCGCCTTTCGGGCACCCAAACCTTTCGCGGAAAGGGAAGCGCCACGGGAAGGGCCGGCATGTGCGCCCATGCCCGACCCCGACGCCGGCAGAGCAAAAGCCTCGGTCGTGCCAGCCCAACCGAACCCCGGTGGCCGCCGCCGTACGAGCTGGTCCTCGCGAGACGATGCCCGCACGGGCAAGGGGTAGCGCCCGTGGAGCACTCGGATTTGCCGCGCCGTTGCGGGATTCTTCGCATCCGTTGGCCCTGTCAACCATCCCACATGCCAGTGGCGTGTTCCGGCCCTGCTCTCTGAAGTCTGTGTACATGTGCTAGCTAGCTAGCGGTATTTTTGTACGCCTAGCGCACTAGCGACAAAGCGTAGATCAGTACTAGCTGCAGGCTGCTAGTAGCACGTATCGATGCGTTGCCGATGCACACTTGCGCGGTTTGCATCGTCTTTCTCGCTGGGTCGCTTTTCTCTTTCGCCATCGATCGTTGTGGCCATGATGAGTGCCCTCACGGGCTACCCATCTCCCCTTGTTCCTCCTTCCAGGCACACCATCATGAGCCCCTGACAGCGGCCTCTCCTTCACTCGCTGGTCTTTCCCTGCCGTGCATGCAAGTCACCCCTCTCCGATCCGTGCAGAAGGCGCGTTGGTCGCGTTCCCTTTGTCCGATGATGTCGCTCGCTCCCTCTCGTCGCCGGATCGGAATCTCTGACGAGTCGTCTGGTTTATGCGTTGCACCGGACGCCGGGTGTGCGACTGTGCGTGCGTGTCCTTGCTGCTGACTGTTCCACGCTTCCACTGTCTCAAAAGCAAAAGTTCGTCGATCGGATCGGTCCAATTGCTTTGGGACGGCCAATGATGAACGTGCATACTGTTGGAAAAGGGTCGATCACGACCGCTGTCGAGCATATCAAGTGAGACCGTGAATCAGTTTAGCTTGAGGTGAGAAGGAACCTTGAAGATTTAGGGTTTTATGAGAGAAATGATTACGTGGGAAAGCGATTCTTTGATTCTTCATCATGAACTTTGAGAGTTTATGATAGAGAATAACTTTACAGAACAGGAGAAGCTACTTTTTTCAGCTCCCAGCCTCTTAGTTCGTTTCAGAAAATCACTCCATAGAATCAGTAGAGAATCACTTCTCTCTAGAAAACCGTTTGACAGAGCTCCTCTTAGATTTACAGAGAATCAGCTCCGAAGCTCTGTCAAACTGGGCTAAAAAAAACCTTGAAGATTCAACGCCCTGAAGTCTTTGATGCCAAGCCAGGTCGGTAGTTTCCTCACAGTGGTCAGGGCAGTAGCAGGAGTTCGGTTTGATGCGCATGAGCTGGGATTTAAGGAAAACAATGGATACATAAATGAGCAATGGCATTGTCAAGTCGATCAAGCTAGCTTTAGTCAGCGAGGATGGCGGAGGAGTTTGCAGCCAGCCAGCATGTACGGCTGCATGCATGCCGCGAGCTGGCCTGCCACGGCGGCACCTGTGGTCACTTGCAACTTTTCGTACATGGGCAAAGCGGAGAGCCAGAGACGCATCTTCCCGGAACAGTGCTCAGCGCATCAAGGGCTTCCTATCATCTCATGTGTCCCAACCCCGAGTACTCCGGCTATTTTCCCCTCTTAGGCCTTCTTGTTTAGATCCCAAGTTGGGAGCTCCCAATTTGGAAGTTTCCAATCATTAGAGAACTCTAGCATTTCGTTTGTATTTATGAACAATTATTTAAACATTGATTAATTAGGCTCAAAATGTTGGTCTCGCAAAGTACAATAAAACTGTGTAAATAGTTTTTGATTTTATCTAGATTAGTACTCCATGCATGTGTCGACATTTTGATGTGATGAGAATCTTCTTTTTGCATAGTAGAATTTGGGGGTTGAATTTGGGATCTGCCTTATTTTTACGGCAGGATCAGCAGCTTTAAATGATTAAATCTGATACAATGAATTTCGTTTTACTTGGCCCTATATGGATCCCTCTAGTCTCATAACTAAATTTTAGTCCATAACTAAAGTTTAGTCCCTGTCATGTTTGGATGGAGAGACAAAGACATTAAAATCACTCTAAAAATACTAAAGACTATAAATATAGAATAATTTTAGTCTCATTTAGCTATCCCAAGGGACTAATAGAATAAATCATTTAATCATACCTTTTATTCTATCTATTTGGATCTTTATGGACTAAACGTGACTTAAATCCTTTGGATTCAAACGGGCCTTACAATACCCGCACAAGATTTTTGGCCATGCCTTGGCCAAATAAAATATTCATATATTCTATAAATCTTCGTGTGCCCTGCCCATATTCCATAATAACATAAAACAAAACCTGTCTAACATGATTCATCCCCCGTTCAAATCGGATCATGCTTGTCACCTCTTGAGTAGTTTACTGTGGCTAGATTAAGTTACTTGCACACTTTGGCAGACATTAAGTCTCGTACGCACGAACTAATGTGGTGTTTGGATCCAGGTGTTAAAGTTTAGCACTTTAAATAAATGATAATTAGATACATTAAACATAAACTAATTATAAAACTAATTACATAAGTCATGTCTATTTCGCGAGACGAACCTAACAAGCCTAATTTCGCTATAATTAATACATAATTACCATAGGTTTACTATAGCATTATATTGTCTAATCATGGTGTAATTAGGCTTAATAGATTCATCTCGTAAATTACTCCTCGTTTATGTAATAGATTTTTAAATTAATCTATATTTAATACTCCTAATTAACATATTTATATCCGATGTGACGGCACTAAAGTTTAGCGCGTGGGAAACAAACAAGGCCTAAGCATAGATAGGTTGGCTAGATTCCTTTTGGGGAAAGTTTGAGCCTTTGACTTACACGTTACTTTTGGGTAATTATTCCTACAATAGTATATGATTGATGTATTTGTTGATAGTGAGACGTCCGTGTTTAATTCATTAACACCGAGCTATGCACACCTAATCTCTCGAAAGCATTTACATAGATAGAGTGTGTATACGTTTATATGAGTGTCTACGTTTGTACGAGTTAAGATCTTTGTATGTGCACATATTTCGACATGTTAGGCACCGATGTTCTTTTATCTTTGAAAATTTGTAAAAATAACACTAAAAAAATTGTGTGTACAATACTTACCCTTTATATATCATTGTTTTAAAATAGGGAAACAAGTTCCAACATTTGCATAGTATTATTACATCAGCTTATATAATGTAAAAGGGGAAACAAGCGACGTATATTTGTTTTTTCATAATTAGAAACCGATTTATATATCAACATTTAGAGTGAACTTACATACGTAACTATCAATTTTTCTTATATGAAGGCAATTTACGTTTGGAACAGGATGGAGTCACTACCAGAGGAAGCCACATCCGCACCGGTTGGGAACGGGCTTTAGCACCGGATTAAATAACCGGTGCTAAAGGTGCACATTCGTAAAAAAATATGTGCGTTGCTGCGGGGATTCGAACTCAGGACCTCTTGGCTCGCGCGTACCTACCTAACCATCTCACCTACGCAGCACATGTGATAGAATAGAAGATGCGCTCGTTTTGAAGTAGCATGCGACACCCCTTTTAGCACCGGGTCGTATTTACCAACCGGTGCTAAAAGGCCTTTAGCACCGGGTCGTAACACCACCCGGTGCTAAAGGGTCCTCGGGGGCACCCCAATTTTACACCCGGCGCTAATATTGCATTAGCACCGGATCTTGAGTGCACCGAGATATATGAGAGGGGCGGATGTGAAGATCTCTGGTAGTGAGTAAGTTTTTTCTTTCACGTGGATGAAAGTAACTTTGTAGGAGAAAGCTGGAAATATAGAGCAAGCATGCTCTGTAAAGACTGCAATCACAGCCTAACTAGAGAAGAGATAGAGATTAGGCAGCAGATTAGCTAGGAGGGGAGGAAAATAGAGTAGGGGAGCACAAGGACCCAACAAAGCACTTAATGCGACAGCAACCTAGTGGGGCCTGATTGTCGCTGGATATGCTCCACAGGTCCACATCAAATCCCACATTAGCGCATAATGCTCTGCACCGAACGTGACCCCGCTAAACCTTTTAATGATTTTTTTTCCAATCCGGATGAACTAACTAAATCAACAGGGACTACTCAGGAAGAGGAATCCCACGGCTATTTAGAAAAGAGCGGAAACTTATTTTTTCTAGAATCATTAAACAAACTAAAACATTTCTTATGAGAAATGCTCAAGTTTACACCTTGATAATTGGTAGCCACATGTGCAACAAAGCGGGACATAAGTTAAGATTTCGGTAAGAATGGTTCAGGTTTATGAACGGCCGACGTGGCAAATGCACAACGGTAGGATGAAGTGATACATGTCAGAAAGAAAGGTGATAGTGATAATAATGTGTTTGGTGACTTGCCGTGGAGGAGATTGGTTGAGGATCAAAGGTTTGAGCTAAAAACCCATGAGAGGCGTGACGAACAACAATAACTCATCCCTCCTGTGGCTACGGAGAACTGTGGCCTGCGAGATGGTAAGCTGGATGATAGGAAGGGTTGCATCACAATCAACCTACTGTTGAACAATCGACCGTTTCATAGAAATATAGTTTTGTTTTCCAAAATGTACCCTATTCGACCTACTTCCTCGCAAAAAAGAAAAGTAGCCAACCAGCTAATAACAGGTGAGTGAGCACAATTAGTTGAAGCTGTATGCTTTCATTCTTATAATCTCCTCTAATCATCCGTAAGTTAGGTTCACCGATCAATCATACCTGATATTGATCACCCAAAATTTTTAAAAAATCATCATGAGCCCATGATTACTTAGGCAGTCTTAGCGGGATTTTACGAAAAATTTTATATAATTAAATTTGTTAATATAGCAGAGTAGAGACGAGAAAGAATTTTATCACATGCGAGAAGTTTGACCCCGTAAATCTCATCCCATTCACCTTTCTACTCGCCAATTTCGGTGCCATCTCCACGTACGCAACTCATGGAGGTCGCACACACAACTCTGCCCGACAAGTCCTGCCGAATCAACCACCAATCCATGGAAACGTAAAACTGTTGCGCGCTTGTGCAAACAAAGGCCTAGATTCGATGTAAAAAAATTAGGAAAGTTGGATGAAGGAATCCATCAAAGAAACATACATGTTGCAGGATTGGACCCATTCGAGCAATTATAGTTAGCGAGAAAACTGAGAATACCATCTCAATCCATTGAACTCACGAGATGGGCAAAGCAAGATCGATCTCCTGTCAGAATGGCGTCCATTTTACAACGGTCAGCGCGGCCAACCAAAATTCCCCCAAAACAACCCGTCGGAAAACCTCACCGAACCCCATCCCGTGACCTGCTGAAACTGGATGATCTCCTGTTCCCTTCAAGCTTTGTACTTGTACCTGCTTTTGGTGCCTTTTGCCTCACCATTGTCGTCCTAGCTAGCTAACGTCTTGTCCACCTCCACCCTTTCCCTCCTCCCAATCCCCATACCTACTCTTCTAGGAAAACAGAAAGAAAGAAAGAAACAAGTCACTCATTTTGCAAGCGCCAAGCAGTGTCGTTGTAGCTAGCCGTGTCTCCAACTCTCCATATCCCTCGTTTTCCCCTCCCCTGATCATCTTCGGTGGTGGTAGTCTTTTTACAGCACAGCAATGGCGATGGCGCTCACAGCCCGAGCAGGATGTAGTAGACGAGCGTGATCGGTAGGGCGATGAGCATGCCAAAAATGACTCTGCAACAAGCAGGGAAGAAAAAGAAAAAGGGTTAGCGACAGGGCGCCTGTGTCAGCGGCGACTGGAGCGAGAATCTTTGAACAGATCGTGGTGTTCTTGTTTTGTCCGTGCTGGCGTCGTGTTCTCCGACACGGGGGATGGTGGGAGACGAGACTTACGCGGTGCTGAGAATGTCAGGGTGCACGTTGTACTCCTTTGCGAAGACGAAGGGGACAATGCCCTGGGGCAGCGCTGCCTGCTCGTTCGTTTCCGCCATTTTGCAAAGCAAGAAAACACAGGCAGAGCACGGTGAGACAAAGAAAAAGGCAAGAGCTTTTGTGCTGGCCGCCGGGCGCAAAAGGCCGCGGCGGCGTTAGTGAGTGTGTGTGTGAGAGAGGAAGAGGCGAGCACGAGGGGACCCGGAAAAGAAACAGCACAGCGATGATGCCTGGCTGCTGCTGGCCGCGCGCGGGCGGCAGCAACAGGAGACTTTTTTCCCGCTGTGCATCGGTGTTTGATATCTATCTATCTATCCACCCCTCTTCCCCCTTTTTCCCGTCCCAAAGTACCTGGACGATGGCGACGTGCAGAAGCGTGCCCCGGAGGCCCACGGCGAAGGACGCGGCCGCCATCACGGCCGGCCCGGTCAGGAAGCGCACCGCCATGGCGAACGTCGCCACCTTGTTCCCGCACGCGATGATCCGCGGCTGCAGCGCCATGAACAGACCTGCACGTTCGCCGGCAGGTGGGGGTTAGTTATTGAACGAGCCGCCGCCGCCGCCCGGCAATTGATCCTACTGTTGGATGGGTTTTGATTTTGGAGTAGGCGGAGGAGGTGTAGGGAGTAGGGAGGAAGTTAGGCGGCAGCTGGTACCGACCGAGGCTGAACATGGCCATCCCGAGCCCTGCGTCCGACAGGATGGAGATGGATTTCAGGACGATGGCCGGCATCTCGAAGTTCCACCTGCAGGACACCAACAACAAATCCAACAGCGAAGCGATCAGATGACTGCTGCCGCGCCGCGCCGCGCCGCGCGCGCTAGATCACCGGGTACCCTGCTACTGCATCTGCATGTCGTATTGCTACTCCAGTACGGGTACGGACCTGAAGCAGACGAGCGACCAGATGAGGCCGATGAGGCTGGAGTAGGTGTTGGGGTTGCGGATGAGCTTGCGCCACACCATGATCAGGATCAGCCTGGTCATCACGCTCGTGGGTGGCATCGCCGTCGGCGCCGCCACCGCGTTCGGGTCGCCGCCCGTCGCCGCCGCAGCGGCCTTCTCGTCCCCTGCCTCCGCGTCCCTGTCCATGGCGCCCCTGTTCCCGAAGCTGAACTCGTCGCGCTCCACGTAGTCGTCCCGGTCCTTCGCTCCATCCACTTCATCAATCAATAAACAAAAGCAAGGAATGCGTACAAATTAGCCCAAGAAACACGCCCCAAGGCGGGGGCTACGCTACGTGGTGCGAAAGAAAGAAAGGAATTGCTACTTTTGCGGGGGGACTTGACGGCCGCCGCGGCGTCGTTGTAGTCCGGCGCGCCGCCGCCGAAGACGTCCGAGACCGGCGACGCGCTGGAGCTCCAGACGAACATGTGGAGGTCATCGCCCTTGGCCTGCCCGTTGGTTGCCGCCTTCTTGGCGCCCTTGGGCGCCGCCGCGGCCACCGCCGGGTTGGGCGCCGGGTAGTGGCCCGCCCCGGCCGCCGCCGCATTCACGACGGGGAGCGGGTACTTGGGCTTGGACGCGTCGTCCTCGTAGTTGGACGGGCGCGGCGTGGCGCCGGTGCGGATGCCGAACGCGTCGGCGGCGCCGAAGTTGGAGCTGCGCCCCACCATGGAGTAGAAGTCGTTGTGGTTGAAGCTGGAGCCCCGGGGCGTCGGGTTCCGCGACGACTGCAGCGAGTAGATCTCGGCGTTGGTCAGGTTGCTGGGCCGCGGCGTGGTGCTGGAGAACCCCATGGAGCGGCGCGAGTAGATGTCGGAGCGGGAGGCGTTGGAGCGGCGCACGGTGACGTGTATCTTGCCGTCCTCCTTGACCTCGGCCTCCGTCTCGATGGCGTCCCTCCTGCCGTCGAGGGAGACGACGTCGGGGTCGACGACGATGGAGGCGATGGCGCCGGCGGTGTCCGGGAACTGCTCGGTGATAAGCATACGGGCGCCGCGGTACTCGAACATGAAGAGCATGAGCGTGTACCAGATGATGCACTGGAGCACGACGATCTGGACCATGAGGCTGCCGGAGAAGTCGCCGTACATGCCCTTGAGCAAGGGGATGCCCATGACGAGGGTGTTGGGCAGCGTGGAGAGGGAGAAGAGGGTGATGGTCCACTCGAGGCTGCCCCGGCGGCTGAGGTGGCTCCAGGCGGTGAGCATGGCGAGGACCATGAGCTTCTGCAGGGTGTCGGCGGCGATGAAGCGCAGGTTCATGGTGTAGGGGTTGTTGGTGGAGATGAAGTGGAAGGAGAGCAGCGGCACGGCGAAGAGCGCGACGAAGCGGTTGATCCCGGAGCACTGGTCCGGCGAGAAGATGCGCCACCACCGCACCGACCCGTACGCCAGGATCATCGCCACGTACAGCGGCACCATCGCCGTCATGACGTGGTAGAAGTCCGCCGCCGTAATCATCTTCGACGCCGCTCCTCTCTTCCTCCTCCTTTTTCAAGTTTCAGCTCCCTCCTCCTCCTCTCTCACCTCCCAAGTTGAGCTGAGCAGTGAGCACCACTGCACCGCTCTCTCCTCTCCCCGGCGACCAGCACTCCAACTCGATCTTCACAGCTGAGCTGAGCTAGCGAGCAGTAGTCAATTCACTCGGCTAGTGAGGAGGGAGGGAGGGAGGGACTGGACTGAGGAGGAGGCCAGGAGAGGGAGGAGCACGGCGGAGTGGTGGGTGTGCGTGGGAGTGTTTTATTTAGGCGAGGTGGCAGCGCGGCCCAAGCTTTGTTTGGACCATCCCTTGTTTGCTTGCCTTTATCATCTAAGCAACGGTGCGCTGTGAAGGGCGATCCCAGTTTGGTGAGGGGCGCGGCACGATTAGACACCCAATTGCCGGGGCCTCCGGCGGGCTCCAGAGCGGAGGAGGAGGGGTGGCCTGGCGTGGCCGTATCCGTATGCGCCCAGCCATCGTTTCTTTACTCCAGCGAGCATTAGCTTATTATACGTACGCTGGGCTAGCTTTGATCGATCAGAATTCAGAACCAGATGATAGATGTACATACGCTGCACGTACCGCGACATCAAGGGCCGGACAAAAGGTTCAGGGATTTGGTCGGCCGATAATAATGAACTCTATATTATATTGTGCCACCCCATGCTGCTGTATGCGCGCGCTTTTAATTAATACCGGCATGTATCGGCTTAAACTATACTCCGACCATACGTGCCCGTATGTACGTACGTGCCGGTATGCTCCAGTAGATCCTGGGGGTGTATCTTACCTTCTTAATGACCTATAAACTGCGTCGCGGTCTCAAAAGATTATTGGGCCACGTCATCAAAAAAAATCCATCGTCCGATAGACGTTGGACGGTGATAAAAAAAAACTGACACATAACCGCTCCGCTAGCTTAAGGTGGTGTTTGGATTGATAATTAGATATATTAAACATAAACTAATTATAAAACTAATTACATAAGTCAGGTCTATTTCGCGAGACGAACCTAACAAGTCTAATTTCGCTATAATTAATACATAATTACCATACAATTACTGTAGCATTACATTGTCTAATCATGGTGTAATTAGACTTAATAGATTCGTATCGTAAATTACTCGTTGTTTATGTATTGGGTTTTTAAATTAATCTATATTTAATACTCCTAATTAATATATTTATATCCGATGTAACGTCGCTAAAGTTTAGCGCGTGGGAAACAAACATGGCCTAAGAGTAAGGCATACAGCCAACTAATGAACTTTATATCGTTACCACGTAACTTATAGCCAACTAAAAGCTCACCCATATAATGGGTTGGTTAAGGCCAATCCCAACCCATGATGTTTATGGGTAGTGTCTATGATGCCATGTCAATAAGACACTACATTAGAAATTATACTTCTTAACTCATGATTTCTTATAGTGGACCATCAATAAATGAATCATCTCTCTTTTTTACCGATCATATTTGTTCTTCATCTATTATGAAGACACCGCCATCTCCCAATGTAAAACTTGGTGATGTCTAGTGCATAGGTTCTCGTATTGAAATTGGGTCTATAAACTCCCAAAGCAACTATTTGGGTCTTGAAATTTTCTAGGTGGTTCGCTTGAATTTACTTTACTTGAAAGGACCAACTGAAAAGTTTAACTATCTACATGCTCACTTAGAGAGTTCACGAGGCTGGATCAGTGAGGAAGGGATCAATTATACTTGCATGAAATTGTGATAGTTTAGAAAATTAGTTGGTTCCTTCGGGTCTCTTTGAGAGGGTTATATTTCTCGGGGTCTGTTTGGATACACCATCTAATTGATTTTCTTCAGGATAATTGGTTGCTAGCTAATTTTATCTGGAGTGGATTCAGATAGGACTAGCTAAAGCCTTCATAGTACCACCTATTTAGCTGGCCCAATCCAGCTAAATCTAACTACCCAACAAATAAATTAACTGAGTGAATCAAAACTATGCCTTAGTAAATTCAGTTAAAGACTTTAAGTCAAACAGTTTCAAGTTGGCTCAACTTCTACCAAATCAAAACTCAACTACCAACGGTCAGCGAAATATTTACGATGAAACTTGCAAATGTCATAGAGCGAACAAAACTCAACTATACAAATATAACGAGACATACCAAAAAATATATAATGATATTTACTAAACGAACCATTAAATATTGACATGATTTGTAAGAGGCCAAATGATACACATTTAAACTTGAAACTATATATGTTCTTTTTATAAATGCAAAACAAAATTCAAAGCACATCGTGGCGGGCCACACCGTGCGGCAATGGTGCACAATTTGTTAGTATAGATAGGACAGATGTCTAACCCAAGACCCTAGAGAAGCAAAAAAGAATGAAAACTTGTAAATAAAATGTCTTTTTTAAAAAAATAAATGATGCCAGGAAAGGAAAAACGACAAATAAAGAAAAAAAAATGAACCTGGGTTAGGGAAAGCTCTATGAGAAGCTTACAGGTTGGCTAATTTAGAAATTCCAAAACCAAAAAAACTATTAACGCTTATGTGATGTCTCGTGTATGTTGCGAGCTGGGTGCCCCCACTGTTTTGAACTTCTATATTTTATTCCATTGTTTATATGATGTATCCTTGGATTAAGTTTTTCTCTTCATGTGCATTTGCGCGGTATCATGGATTAAGTTTTTTATGTTCTACCACATTTTCTTAGTTGATGGTTCTAAAATCTCATTACTGTCACATGGATTGGCATGTTTCAGAATTTTAAAGCGAGGAGGAAGGTTCCGATGCTTGGAGTTGGGTCACGTGGATGTCCCTGTTTTGAAAGAGATGTAAGTTTTCTTAATCATGTCTATTCGTCTTTGTCCCTATGAGGGATAATGCCTTTAATATTATTTTTTTGTGTGATAGAAAAGACAAACGAGCAAATACCTGGGCTAAAATGTTTTCAACTAGCTTGCAGTTTTTGTCCAAAAATCAACGGGAAATCGATGCTAACCATGTTAACAAGTTGCCATCTATAGCACACACCGTAAATATTGTTCACGGTTGTTAAAACATTGTTCACGGTTGTTCGAAAGTGATTACATTATGTTTCTTTCTATATTGTTAACATGAATGGAAAACAGTTGCACTGATGATGTTGTTTCTCCCTTCAAAAATGACAAATTGCTAATATTGTCTTGCTAGGGTTTTAGAAATTAGTGTAATATTTTCTCCTTTTTTCCTGTTTAGCAATGAGAAAAGCGGTGCAAGCCTTATGTTTATGTCCTACATTATCATTTCTATCCTCTTTCAAATTTGCTGCCTTCTTTTTCAGCTACACCATGTTTATTCGTTTTCTATGATTCCAACTATGGGAGAGCTGGTTGCTGGTGATCGATAGTCGTACCAATACTTAGTTGAGAGTATTCATCGGTTTCCAAATCAGGTATTGCTGTATTGGTGTTGGAGAACTATTAGCATCTCCGTGATTTTGTTTTCTAGCATTTTCTACCGGTCCTCGTCCACCTCCAGATTTATGCATGCATGTATAAACTAGAACATTGTAAAAGGCATATATATATATATATATTGTTTTTTTTTGCTGGGATGGATGTTAACCTAATAAGATAGGGGTGAGAGTGAGTGGGTAGAAAAGGCGACTAAGTTGAGACCAGATTTTTTTGTTCCTTTGTAGGAAAAGTTTGCTCAGATGATCCAGGAAACCGGATTTGATAGGGCGCAATATGAGAATCTCGTGAGTGATGTAGTTGCCATCCACTTTGGAGTGAAACTGTAGATCGACTTGTAAAGTAGGGAGCTGAACCATTCATAATTTTCATTCAGGCAGGATCCTCAACTAGTTAGGTACTACTTTATTTATGCCAGTTAATTAATTTACAGACGACTGCATGCATGAATAACATATACACTGACCTCGCTCGACATAGGGGAAATTACATACTACATTGCTTAGCAGCCGAAGTAACCACGTCCGTACCAAAGATGAGATTAGAATAATTAGCTAGGGCATGCTCTTAATTGCTGCTAGTTGCTACCTTGGCAACTTGGCAAGGAACTTCATCTCCACCTGCTGCTTCTGGAGCACCGGAGTGACGCAGGCAAGCAGAGACGGCTTCTTGGTCTTGGCCGGGAAGAGGAACGACTGCAGTGGCACCTTGCTGGATTTATTGGACGGCACACGCCCCAGGTTGTTGCCACCATGGGTGGAGGAGGAGGAGCTGGAGTCCTCGTCGTCGTCAACCTTGGTCGTCGTCTGCGGTGGCAGGCTAACGCTCCTGCAGTGAAGCTTGGCCATCGCCTGCTCTACCTCCGCCTGGAGCCCCTTGACATGGTCCAGGCCTGCCTGTAGCTCGTCCGACACCCTGTTGTTCTCCTGCTGCATGTTGAGGACCTCCCCCTGGAACTTAGCGGCCTGGTACGACGTGAACTGGGCCACCTCCTCATCAGTCTCCATTTCTAGTGCCGCTGTGATCTCCTCCTGTATGTCGCACAGTGACGTGAACCTGCATTGCAGTTCACCCCTCAGCATCGCGTTCTGCTCCGACCACACTTGCAGCTCCGTCTTGAACGCCCTCAGCTGCTTCTCCGTCGCCCCGTCTTGCTTACTACTGCCATCCTTGTTGTTTATCAGCTGCAACTTCCTCTGCATGCCCTCGTGCTTTCTCTGGAACTCCTGCACCCGCTGCAAGGATGAGCTGAACTTCATCCAGAACTCGAGGTTCTCGTCCAAGAGCGTGTCAATGTCCCTCCTGAACTTCTCTTCCAGAGGCGAGGCGTTCTCCGCCTCAGCAATAGCTGGCAGCCTAAGGTCATCATCCAGGTTAAACAAGCCCCCTTGCTCAGTAGAAGCACCACCATAGGGGTCATTCGACTTGCCACCCCCTGCTGCTTCACCCGAGCCTTCTTGGATGGTCGAGCCCATCCTTATCAGCCTTGAAATGGAAGATACACTTGGTTTCCTCTGATGGACAGACGAATAACTCGGGGTCCTCCTGTGACCCCGGCGAGAGCAACTATTGCTAGAACTCTTCTTGCATGAACCCTCGCCGCCTCCTTCCCCTGTAGAGCTCGCAATCTCCTCACGGAGTGACCGGATCTCATCCAGGCATTCCTCATTCTTTTTCTCCATTTCCGCGAGCCTTCTCTTCGCGTCCTTATTGTCCTCAAGTAGTGTAGTGTACTCACCTAAGAGGACCTTCTCCTTATCTCCTAGGCTATCTGTGAGCCTCTCCTGTAGCTTCATCATGTCAGTAATGCCGTCAGCTGAAGATGAACATACCTTGCTCATCTCTTCATGTTCATCGTGACCTCCAAGGTTGTCCAAAGAAATATGACGAAGCCGTACCAATGAACCCCTCTCATGTGAATTTTTGTCCTGTCCAACATCCAGTTGTTGCTCACTGCTTTTAGAGACACCGGATGATGATTCATCAGTGCCTGCCATAAGTACATCTTCAAGATCGTTCGACATGACAACACCAGAAGCTGCCCCAGCATTGTCAGCGTGGGGTTCAGCAATATGAAACCCCCCCTCCTTCACATCATAGTTCTCATTTAATGATAGCTCCGTCGACTCAACTGGCGGTGTTTCATGGGATGTTTGTACAGATACCGAACCAGTGTGGTGCTCACAAACCGGTGATAGCAATAACTCTGATATATCACTGAATCTGCTTATTGCATCCACAAAATTGGACCGGATTGTGCTTTCATCCTTGTGGAAGGAGCTTTCAAGAGCCTGGACTCTAACAAGCTCCTCTTCTACTTGTTTGAGTTTCTCAATCAATTCGCTTGATCCACTGGCCAGCACCGTATTATCGTCATCCAGGCTCTGTAGGGAACTCTCCAGCTCACTATTTTCCCGACATAGTCGATCTATTTGGGAGGTTTGTGATGAGACCATGAGCTCCAAGTCAACAACTTTGTTGACAAGTTCATCAATTCTCTCTGTAACTTCTGCCATGGAGATGTTGCAGTCCCTCTCAAAGTGTTCCTTGATCTTTTCAATTACAGATTGTGTTTCTATAGCACCTTGTTTGACATGGTATACATCCTCCATCTCTGCGCCATGGTACTTTCGTGTGTTTTTGTCGGAAGAATCCAGACGATCTGGTAGTGATTTGCCATGTTTGTTCATTATAACCATGAGCTTCTCTCTGAAAACCTTGACTCTTTCTGACTCCCCCATTGCTTGCGCCGCAGAGGCCTTCCGCTGTTCTTGCAGTTTCATAATAGTGTCTTCACAGGACTTGAGTGCAGTTGCTGTCATCAAGGCTCTGGCTTCATCATCTTCAATCACCGCGCTTTCGTCAAACTTATCTTGGAAGTGACAAACTTGTTCCTGCATGTCGTTAATTTCCTTCTCAAGATCCCAATACCTTGCGATGCCACTTTCGTAGGAGCTTTTGATAAATTCTTTCTCAGTCTGCATCACAAGTATAGCTTTCTGTAGTTTGCTGATCTCTTCCCCAGCGTTCTCCTTATTGATTGGAGCTGAGGTACTATTCTTTGCCCCTCCACCCAGTGATCCAGAATATTCTCCTTTTTTCTTGTTCATCAATCCATCAACAGTTGACTTGTGGATTTTACGTGGATCAACTGGGGTGAATGCCTTTGGGATGTTGTCATCTTCCTCTTCCAACATTGCATACTGGACCTGGTCAGGAAAAGCAGTGGCGATTGTGTGATTTGCTTTGTGCAGCTCCCCTGACATGATATCATACCGGTCAGCCAGAGACCTGTATGCCCGATATACTTCTTCCACCTGTGTGATCACCTCTGGTCGCCGCTTATAGTACATCTCTGCCCTCTTTGAAAAGGAATCAGCCTCCTCACCAAGGAGCAAGAGCATGCACTTAACCCTGTGTTCCATACCTGCAATCAAGTATCAAGGCTACATTAATATACAACTAACTATACAGAGATTAAAACTTGGTACTCTAATTCTCTAAACAAATGTTGATACATTTAAAATATTTCATGTCTGGCTTTGGAGCAAAGCAGGAGAATTGAAGGAATTAGAAGTCAGTTGCACCGCATTGGGCTCATCATCTTCAAACAAGCCCTCTTACCTTTAGGCCACTCATCTACTCACACAGCACTCAAATTTGCTAATAGACACATAACGACATGCAAGGAATGGATGTCATAAATAGGAGATATAAGGTTGCGCCATGGATGCAGATTTGCCCAGAAAAGTAGAGACGGGTGCATACTACTTTGGACATGTTCTCCACACTATTCTGAAATGACACAGATGGGAACCTGCATATAATTCATGAATCATAGTTGAAGAATCCACTAGATGGGACGAGAGACCAGGTTCGATTGGCCTGCAGAGCATCGAACTCGTGTTGCATCGCGGCGCGCCAATTGTCGTCGCGGAGCGCGGCACGGACGGTCGGCGGGGTGGGAGACAGGGTCGGGGCCGTGCTGACCAAGGCGTACCGGGGATTTGGTCGACGAATGTCGTCCTTGGCGCGCGTCGTCATGTGGTGTCGAGCCGGTGCAGCAGGAGCTGGCGAAGGATCAGGTGGCGGAGCCGGCGAGGATGATCCAGATTGCGGGGACGGAACACCATCGGGCGCGTCGTGGACCACCGTGGAAGGTGGTGGAGATGGCGCGCCGGTGACGCGCGTCGGCGACGGCGGAGCGGGTGGCGCCGGGGCGGGGAGGATGATGGGGTCGTCACAGACGCAGGGGCTCGGCTCGGGTGTCGGGTTGGCAGGCTGCAACTCGCGGAAGGGAAACTGGTCCTCGACGAACACCACATGACGAGACGTGTAGACGCGGCGCGCGGCGAAGTCGTAGCACCGGTAGCCACGATGGTCGCCGGGGTACCCGAGGAAGATGCACGCGACGGAGCGGGGGCTCAACTTGTGCTGCGACGTCGAGGCGGTGTTGGGGTAGCACAAGCAACCGAAAACGCGCAGCTCATCGTAGCGGGGCGGGGCGCCGAGCAAGAGGTGATGCGGCGTCACGGCTCCAGTGGCGCGGCATGGTCGGCGGTTCAGTAGGTAGGCGGCCGTCTGCAGAGCCTCAGCCCAGAACGGCAATGGCGCGCCGCTGTGGATCAACATGGTGCGCACGCAGTCGTTGAGAGTGCGAAGGATTCGCTCCGCCTTCCCATTTTGCTGCGAGGTATAAGGACATGAAAGCCGAAACACAGCTCCCTGGTTAGCGAGAAAGGTGCGCATGGCACTGGAATCAAACTCCTTGCCATTATCGGTCTGCAAGGCGAGAACGTTGAGGCCGAACTGGACGCGCACATAGGAAAAGAAATTGCGGACAATGTCAAACACCTCTGATTTTTGTCGAATCGGGAAAGTCCACACGTAGTGAGTGAAATCGTCAAGAAGAACAACATAATATTTGTAGCCAGAATTACTATGGATGGGGGAAGTCCAAACATCCGAATGCACAATTTGGAAAGGGTAAAATGTGTGATGTGCAGAAGGGAAAAACGGAAGCCTAACATGCTTGCCAACCTTGCAAGAGTGACAAGAATGGAAGGAGGACTTATTACAATGGAAATCAAAGCCTTGCAGGACCCTGGAGAGCGAAGGACGGCCGGGATGACCAAGCCGCTGATGCCACAACTCCACAGACGGCGACGAGGCGACGAAGGCAGAATGTGGAGGTGGCCGCAGCGGGTAGAGATCACCGGGAGTGTCACATCGGAGTTTCACCGTTCGGGTTGGAAGATCCTTGATGACAAAGCCATGAGGGTCAAATTCGATGGATACATTGTTATCACGAGTGAGCTTCTTAACAGAAATCAAATTCTTGACAAGAGGTGGAGAAACAAGAACATCTTTGAGGTGGAGGGGAGAGGTGGATGTAGGAATCACGGCGCGCGCTGTATGCGTGACAGGCAGCGATGCGCCATTTCCGACAGTGATGGAAGCAGGGAGCGACAGAGGTGTGGGGGCAATGAGAATACCAGGGGAGGACGACATATGAACAGATGCGCCGGTGTCGAGGTACCAGTCGGCGGCGCTGGGTGGCTGCTGGGTGTTGACGCCGGCGGACTGAAGAGCAGTGTAGAGGGCGCTGTGATCCCAGGCACCAGAGTTGTGGCCGTCGCCCGGCGCGGGAAGCTGAGGGAGATGGTTCGCCATCATCGCTTGTTGGGCCGGGAATGGCGGACGGGGGCCCAAAACGCCAGCTGCTGGAGGCCTGAAAGGAACGCTCCAGGCCTGCACCAGGCCCGTCCAAGGGTTATAGGCCGTGGTCCAGGGGGCGCCGGGGCGCTGCGGTAGGCCACCGCCGCCGCCGCCAGGAGCACCGCCCCCCCGGCCGCGCCTCTTGCCGTTGCCGCGACCCCTGCCACGGGAAGCAGATCCGGTGTTGGTGGAGCGGGAGCTGTCGGTGTTGGCGTCGCCAGAACGGGGGGTCGCGGTGCCATCGCCGGATCGAGCGGTGTTCGCCGCGTACATGGCGACGCCAGCCTCCACCTTGGCTTCGTGCTGCAGCTGGATCTCCTCGAGGAGCAGGTACGACCTCGCGCTCATGAATGTGTGCGGCGGCGACTTGGAGTTGATGACGGGCTTGACGTGGCGGTACTTGGGGTTGAGGCCGCGGAGGAGATTCAGAACCTGACTAGGTTCCGAGACGGGGTAGCCGACGTCGCGGAGGGAGTCGGCGAGCTGCTTCAGGCGCATGGTGTAGTCGGTGATGCTCATGTCACCTTGGTGGAGGGAGCGGAACTCGGCCTCGTAGTAGGTGGCGCGCTGAAGCTCGTTGTCGCGGAAGACGCTTTCGATGTCGCCCCAAACCGTGAACGCCGAGGCGCGCGGTTTGTAGATGATGTCGAAGACGGGCTTGGCAATGGTGGTGTGGAGCCAATTCACAATGCAGCAATCGATCATCCGCCACTCAGCGTCGCGCTGAGCGACGGGCGGAGGCGCGCGGATGTGGGCGTCGAGACCGAATTTGCCGAAAACAGAGTCGAACATGCAACGCCATTGCCCGTAGTTCGATTTGTCGAGATCAAGAACGATGTGGACATGGTTCCTGATGTTGATGGTTTGGAGGGTGGAGGCGGGAGCGGGAACTGGAGGCTCCTCGCCGTCGGAGCTGGAGGGAGAGGAAGACATGGCGCCGGCGGCGACAGAACAGAGGAGAACAGAGACGAGCGGAAGGATCGGATCAGAGGGTAACTGATACCATGAAGGAAGGGAATTGGATCAACCACACCCCTCTATTGATCTCAAGTGTACAATATATAGGAGTTACAACAGCCTCGGCGTAGCTACAACTACCAGTCCTAATCTGGCGCGCGGCAGGAGCGAGCGACGCGGGCATGGCGAGCGCACGACGCGGGCGTGCGGTGAGCGCGCGTCGCGGGCGTGGACTGCGGCGCACGCGTGCGGCTAGCAGGCTGGTTTCCAACAAATTTATCATCATTTATGCCGTGTGTTACGTACCGGTCCCTAACTCGATAGAGTGATGAATGCGCCCACATGCATGGTTCAACCCCGATGGACGGTTAACGGTAACAAGGGAGGAAAGGACGAGGAGCTGCTGCGGCTAAGTGTGCTCCTAACACGCCCACAAAAGCTGCCCGCGTGTCAGATTTTAATTTCCCGCGTGTGTGTGTGGTGTGCAGATACTGTCCATAAAAATGGCCTTTTACCCTGTCTCCATGCTGTTCGCGAGGGAATAACTTTGGGCAAATTCCCCGGCCGTGTGTCCCGCCACTCGTGCTTACGTGCCGCTGCGGAAAGATGTCTGCTTGAGCGTGCGTGCTATCATTTTTTTTCAAGTACCATCACCGGTTGTAACCTCTACTTACCCAGCTAATCAGAACATGGCTGTGGTTGTACTATGCTCGCCAGTGAAACGCTGTAAAGTGCCCTAGCAGCACTAGCGCCTGCACGCTGCTTCCATATGAAAGCCACTACCACGGCAGAGAGGAATTTAAAATTGGGATAAAGAGGCAAAGTTTTGGAGGGAAAGGGAAAGGGTGCCTGCGTGTAGGCACTTTTTTTTAGGGGAAGATCAGGAACCAATTGCTCGTTTGATTCCAAATGTTCTCTTGATCTCTTCCACGCTTGGCTTTTCGCAAACGATGATATATCTCTTTGGAGGCTCTCCCGGGCCCTCTCTACTGTCCAGCGATAAAGAAAAAAAAATCATGCGGTTGCGCAAAAAGCAATACTAGAATGGCATGGTTGTAGGGTGTGCCGCCACTAGGCTCGTGGCACATCGCCACCGATCCATGAAACGGGGGATTTGGCTGCCCGAGCAGGTGAAATTTCCCCAGATTAGCTCGCATCCTAGCCTGTTTCCCGGAACGAAATTGCTCGTATTCTAAACTCGCGTAAGAAAATGATGAAATTCAAAAAGGTTTCCACGGCGGAGTCAACCGCACCATGCCATGCCTTCCCGGCACCGTCTCTGCGTCGCCGAGGCGGAGATCCACGGCATGGCATGGGCTCCCGCCGTGACGCTGACCGCTCGCCCGCGCCGATGGATGCGATTTGCAGATCACGCACGCCCGACCTCGCGATGATGCGTGTCCGTGATCCGTCGACCACCCGGCGCCGGGAGGCCCAGGACGGTGGGAATCGGCCCGAGCGGCGAGCCCATCGGCGCGTCGGGGTCGGGGTGGGCGCGACCCAGGAAAACCGCGCGCTGGTCCACACCGCCGCAGTCTTTCGGGGACAGAACAATCGAATTCGATGCGGGTGGCGAGGCCACCAGGGCACCATCAGTCCCGTCGTCCGCCGCGGTTCCGCGCCGACGAGAGGCGTCTCCCGATCGCTCGCCACCAGTCGGATGCATCCCTCCTCCTCCTCTTCTCACTCGCTTGTCCAGCCCAGTCCGGACGAACAATGCTTGGCTCGTCCTAGCACAACCTGCTTAATGAAACCAATCAATGCAGCGTCTGTGGTTCCCAACGGCGCTCACATGTGCTAGCTCCTCATTCCGAGTACCCGATCACCTGCATGCTTGCTGCATCCATCTCGTTCGGGTTTATCGACGGGGGATTAGACCGGTCAAACCTCGTTAGGTTCGTCGCTAATCGGGGACCAGTACTTGAGACTAGGAAAGAAAGGCAGGCTCTCCCCGTACGTGTTCCTTTCCTGTGGTGCCGCGGGCGCTGCACGGCGCACGGGCTCGATCTATCGAGTCCTCTGAACCCCCTCTGAATTCAGGCCCAGCTCACAGTACAGTGGCTGGCGTGTCTATAAAGTCAAGCCGCCTACAGTGCCCTCGCCGCTGCGGACCGCAAGGTCTGTCCCCCACACGGACACGGCCACACCTGCTGATCGCGCGGCGCTGGCTCCTGGTCCCCGATGAACCCAAAAGGCAGCTAGGTCGTCGTGGATGATTGCTAGCGATCGATCCAGTCGGGCGTGAGATGTGAGATGATCGCGAGCGCCCAGCGGCACGTGTTGATGAAGCGAGCGAAGCATCTTTTCAGGACCAGCGGCGCGGAGAACCTCTCCGCACCGGATCTCCATCTTTCCATCGTCGTCCTTGCGTATCGCCGCTGCTCGCTTTCCAGCCAAGTCCGCCGCCACTGTTGCTTCTCTCTGATGCGTCGCGGTTCCTTGTGCCGATCGGGTAACAGTCACTATAGCTCTGTATGACATCGCTTGGTACATACAGGGACAGTTTTCAGTGGGCGGAGTGATGATGCTATCAGAGCTATGGAGGCTGTTGAGAGGGAACTGTTGAGCAAGCATAGCGTCTGTTCAGTCCTTGCTCAGTTGCTCATTGGTCAAGTCCTTTCACACATCACAAGTGCTCGATTGTGTGGTGGCGTGTGCATCACATACGAATTACGTACTGTACGTGGAGTAGACGAGTAGGTAGACAGGATTGCAGAATTCCTGCCAACATTCCTCGGTGAGAGTAGACCAGGGTCATTTGCGGATTCCCGATTGGAGGTGCTCTTCGGAAGGTAGCACGTCCTCGCCCCCAAGTTGCGGAGCGGTGTCGAAGAACTGGCCCTGCATGCACATTTATAATTTTTTTTGGGGTAAAGCATGCCATTCCTAATTAAACACTGAGACCATACCATTCCTTCTAGAAGGAACAGCTGTTTGGATGTTGTGGCTGCAGATTTGTGTTGCTGAAACACATGCCAAAATGCAGACGAGCCGGAATAGCATGCATGCTACCACTAGCTGCACAAAGCTGTACGAAAGCTCGGTGCTAGTAGTAGCAGTTGGAAGCCAACGGGGCAGAGCTGAGCATGTTTAAGTTCTGGGCCTGTTGGGTGTTGAGCCGCTGACAGTCAGGCAGTCTTCGTGTGGAGTTATGTTTGTTCACCTCGTCTTAGCTGCAGCACTCGTTATACTTATACCCAAAAGGAACGCGCGACATTATCAGCAATGAAAAAAAATATAAGAACAGGAGGCGAATGAACCTGAGAAACTGGTGCCTACAACATGAACACGAAGTTCTGAGCACTAGAATTGTACTTCTCTTTTTTTTTCCTTGAAGGGAGAGAAATCTTCGATTCCTACAAAGTACAAAATAGACAGCGGCTAGCAGGCAACAGTTTTCCGCGGCAAACAAACAAGACTGCACAACTCTACATATCAACCATGCTAAAAAAAATTCTACATATCAGCCCAGTAGTACTATTTTGAGACACTCAGCCTATTAGTACTTTGTGGCCCAACAGAACCGACGGGGCTGAAATTCTGAAAAGGCCCAGATAGAACATGAAAGCCCATTCAGTAAACCAAAAGACAAATCCACCACAGAGATAGGAGGAGACAATCCAACATACGGTGGCCCAGCCGCAAGTTGAACTGGCCACATGCGTGGGCCCCGCCAATAGCCTATCTGCCGCGGTGCCGCCCTATTCGCACGCCACACGGTGCGAAGGATATGCTTTCACATGGGAAGTGGGGCCCGAGGCGAAGCTGCGTTCGTGGTCCCATATGGCAGTCACTCCAGGGGCGGAAATGCTCTGGTGTGGGATGGGTCTATGATAAATGCACGCTGTCCACTACTCCACTAGCAGTGCGCCACGGCAAGTGGCGCGCCAGATCAGCGTGTCAGTGGGAGCAGGATAAAGTGGCCAGGCGGGGTCCACACGGTAGTGTGCGAGTCTCAATGGTGTGTGGGCCAGTGATCCGACGTTGCTTGGCTGACGGCCGCCGCCACCACTTGGGCAGTGGTCTCGGTCCCACACGTCAGCGGATGTAAGCTGACGAGGGTTTTGCCTTGGTGACCGTGATCCGCGTCCACGCGAGCTCGAAGGCGGTGGTGGTGTCCGTAAGACTATCTATTGCTCGAAGGCCATCTCAACCCTCATAGTCAGCTAGTGTTCATAGAATCAATGAGGCTATCAAGTAAGCAGAAATTCTACGTAGCAGAAGGGTTAAGGAAGTGAGAGAAGAAAAAACATGGAATCCGGGTCACATACAGAAAACCATGTCGTCACGCATTCTAAGGGAGGGGAGGGGGTAAAAACATTCAGACACATATTCCAAAAAGTTGAAGGGGAGTGAATGGACTAGAAAATTAATAAGGGCCCACGAGAAGACACTATGAGTTGGGTACCATAGTTTCTAAATCTGATGTCTTAATGATATGGCAACATAGACACCACTTATAGACATTTTGGGTTGGGATTGGCCTAAATGTTTACTCTAAAAGGAATATTCTAGCCACGTCAGTAAGAATCTTTACTCTACATCAAGTTCTCTTGCACTCCTGTTACTCTATATATTCACTCTATCCCAATAACTATATATTTTATTCATCTATCTTCAACTCCCATCTCCAGTTAAAAATTCATTTGTTAGACTAAAACGTGAGAAACTTTAAGTTTTATGGACTGCAGCGTCTGTGTCGTAAGGTTTCGATTACGCCGGAAATGCTATAAAGCTTCTTTTACGTTTGCGTGCCGTAGTGTTTGCCGCACAACGCTGCAGCTAAAATTACCTCAAATTTTTGCGCTATCTGCATGCCGCCGTGGATGCCGTTCAGCGCTGCAGATAGTCTAAGCGCTGCTCAAAACTGACAACTTTCTGATAGCGCGGGGCGGAACCGTCATCTCACCACGTTACGAAACGTGACAGCCATGACATGCGGGCCATGAGGGTCGATGTCCCCACCTGTCATTGTGAAACACCATTAAGCCTGGCTGGGATATCTGTGAGGCTGTGACAAACGGAAACCCCTGGTCCATGCCTATCCCGTGGTCTACGAGACATGCGCACACCTTTCCTAATTAATTGTACACAGACTGTAGCAAGACGGAATTGACCGGCTAAACCTCGCCTCATTTGGAAATTAACTGCAGATCCCAATTCATTCTCTTTCGGTAAAACCCTCGAATTCTCTTTGCCTAATCCTCTCGTGTGGTCGAGTCGAGTCATCGCCGAAGGGGGAGACGCGAACTAAGCCGGTAGGGGTAGGCTACTAGTCGCTTGCGATTAGCGATAACGACTAAACTAATGCCGTTTCGGCCACTCCGGGACGAGTCAATCGCTGCCGGTGCCAAAAGCTAATCAGAGCCCTTCCGCCTCCGCGTCAGTGGCCATGTCGGATCCACCCACCCACCACCAGCGCCAGGAATAGCAGGCGAGGCGATAGCTGCGACGGCGACCTCGGTCTCGGCGGCGGTGGTGGCGGCGGCATGAAGAACTTCCTCAGGAAGCTACACATCGGCGAGGGCTCTAGCGAAGGAGGCTCATCGCCTCCCCCGCCGCCCTCCCGCAAAGGCGGTAGCGCTGCTGGTGGGGTTCATCATCATCAACCGCACCACGACCAGAGGCAGCACCCCTCGGCTGTATCCAGTTGGCTCGACTCGGTGCCTTCCCGCCCCCCGCCCCCGATTCCGGTGGAAGCAGAGGTGCCCACGTCGGCGTCGTCATCGTCGGTCGGGGTTGGGGCAGAGCAGAGGAGCGCGAGGCAGTCCGCAGCGGCTGAGAGGAGGCGATCGCAGCAGGAAGAGATGGAGCGGAGGCGGTCGCTGGAGGAAGATGCGTTGAGGGAGTGCATGCGGTCGCAGGAGGAGGAGATGGGGAGGGAGCGGAGGCGGTCGCAGGAGGAGGACGAGGTGGAAGAGAGGGTGATAAGGGAGTCGTCGGAGGCGGAGGAGAGGAAGCGGGAAAGGGAGAAGGAGGAGGACGACCTGGAGGCCTACCAGATTCAGCTGGTGCTGGAGATGAGCGCGCGGGACAATCCGGAGGAGATGGAGATTGAGGTCGCCAAGCAGCTTAGTCTGGGCTTCTGCCCGCCTCAGACATCCCCTGCGGAGGTCCTTGCGGCCAGATACTGGGTTAGTTTCCCAATCCAGCACCCTGCATATTTGATTTCATCTTCCAATAGCAGTATCCCGGCTGCAATTGTGAACTGTGATCGTGGAGTAGATTGCATGACGTACGACTGCTTAGGATTACACATGTTTTCCATGCCATTTGCTTGGTCGTACTACCAACTGCCTGCATTACAGTGTTCTAGCTTGTAATTTAGTTTAGTAAGAACAGAATGCGTTTATCTCTCGAACTTAGACACAAATTTAGCTGCATGGATTATGATATCCATTTCATGAAGTTCTCACTGCATGGTCATCCATTTTTCGCAGCACACTTTCTCTCTAAATTTCAGAGTATGCTCATTGTTTGTGTTGCTTATTGAGTTTGCTACCAGTAGTCCTGTATCCCTTTATTGGATTGGTGACAACAAGGATCCTTTCTTTGGAGCGACATTTTTATTCTAGGCGGCGTATTGTTAGTACACCATTATTTTGTTAGGTTGGTAAAAGTTGTGTTGGCTTGGCAAAAGGGACTTCACAATGACATGAATGGCATCTTTATACAATTATACCTTTGACCACTTATCAATCTTAATCTAGAGTATAGTCATGTCTGATAGTCTGTGGCATTGGTGTTTCTGTGAACAAAGTAACCGGCTCATGTTCCCTAATTATTTTTGCCCCACCATGTATCTGATGACATGTCTCATGATACATTTGTCCATGGTTGACAGAATTTCAACGCCCTTAGCTATGATGACAAAATAACGGATGGATTTTATGATCTCTTTTATGTCGGGAATGGGCCGGCATCAGTTACTATGCCCTCTTTTGCTGAGCTACGAGACCAGCCATTTTCACATAAAGTCAACTGGGAAGCTGTGTTGGTCCATAGAGGTGAAGACCCTGTGCTCATGAAACTTCAGCAGGAGGCCTTAATCATGGCTCTTGACCTTCAATCAAGAACTTCCGAATCTCTGGGTGATGCTTTGGTTAAGAGACTTGCTAGTCTAGTTGCTAGACACATGGGTGGAGTGTTTGATCCTGAGAGCATGTCAGTGAAATACCAGAATATGCTTAGCTCCTTAAGAAGTAGCATTGGAGGCATAGTTGTGCCACTTTGCCAGCTAAAAATTGGTCTAGCTCGCCATCGTGCACTGCTATTTAAGGTCAGTAACTTTATAAACATGTTTAAGCTGCTATGGCTATTCTCTGATCCTGTAATTCTTGCACCAGTTCTGAATTTATTTTATAAACTGAATTTGGTAGTAAAAATGGGCATTGAGAAATATCTTCTATAATGATTTATATATTGTTCTCAACTTCAGATTGAACAGTAGCTCTCTAGATACATGTTCTTGTGTTCTAATACTAATACATACCAAAGTGGATAGCTCCGCTTTTGTGCTGTTTGATAAACGCCCTGAACACGTGACATGGAAAACCATTGTTAGCAACTTTTATTCAACTGACAAATCCATCAGTGTGGTAACAATTTATCCTCATCATGCTTCATGCAGGTTTTGGCTGATGGCCTTGATGTACCTTGCCGGTTACTGAAAGGAAGGCAGTACACTGGATCAGATGATGGAGCTTTCAATATTGTGAAATTGAAGGATGGAAGGTATTTCACCCTTTACATGTCCACCATCAGGCTTTGTTTGGGAAATGAAGCATTGAAATGGATTAGAGGGGTTTGGAGTGAAGCAATTTCCTCTACAAGTCAAAATCTTCCTCAATCCCTTCCAATCCCCCTTGATACTCTTCAACACTCTATTTCCCAAACAAAGCCTCAGTGGTATTTCGTAGGATGGACCAACATAGCTAATTGTGTTATACAGTTATGTGCAGCAATGAGAAATGGAATTTGCATTAAATATGCATTTAGCTTTATAACCATCTATGCTATGGCACATTTTGCAGGGAGTTCATTGTTGATCTTGTGGCTGATCCTGGTACACTTATTCCTTCAGAAGGTGCCGTTTTATCTACAGAATTCGATGAAAATTTCGTCTTTGATAATCATCACTCAAACAAAGATGACACTACCAACCTGCTGGGATCTTCTCTTAGCGGAGCATCGAGTTCAGCCTATGGCTCTTTTGAGTATGAGTTACTAGACAGAAGATCCACTTCAAGCAATGTTGGTCCTTCTGATACTGATGTACCTACAACTAATCAGACAAGCAACCGACAAAGTATGCTATCAAGTTCCTTCGAGAAACTATCAGTTAGCACATGCACTAGTGAAAGTAGACATATCAGTAACGAATCTACAAACGCAGACTACACTATGGTTGCAAAAAACAAAGAAAAATCAATTGCACCCGTCGATTCTTCATCAAGTTCACCATCTACGCCAGATATGGGTGGCACTCCAGCTGTCCGGAGAATGAAAGTGAAGGACATTTCAGAGTACATGATTAATGCTGCCAAGGAAAATCCACAATTAGCTCAGAAGATCCATGAGGTTTTACGTGAAAATGGAGTTGTGGCACCACCTGACTTGTTTTCGGAAGATTCCATGGAAGAGCCCAAGGACCTCATCTTATATGACACCACAATGTTTCAAAGCAAGGACGAAATGAAAAAGACGATGGATGAGCTTGAGTCAAGGAAATACACAGATTGTGGTCATGCTCTACCATTGCCTCATCATCCTGGGCATGAACTCCAACCAAAAGTTGTTCCTCACCGGGCAAATATGGAGTCACTTAAGCCTGTTGAGGGTCTGGGCATTTACCATCCCCATGATATCAGAGATATCGCATCTCCCTTTGTCTCTCAATATGAACCTTCTGCGCCTCCTCAGGAAGCTCCATCACCACTTACAAAGCAACTGCCTGTTACAGCTGCTGCTGTTGCAACTGCTGCAGTGGTGGCATCCTCTATGGTTGCTGCTGCTGCTGCTAAATCTAATAGTGACATGAACTTCGATGTGCCTGTTGCTGCAGCCACTGTCACTGCAGCTGCAGTTGTTGCCACAACTGCTGCCGTGAGCAAGCAATATGAACACTTGGAGCCTGGTAATCAGCTGCTTAGCTTACCAAGTCCCTCTAAAGGAAATGAATCGGTTGAGAAAGATGGAGATGATTTTTGGGATAAAGACAACCTTGAAACTGATCATGCCCAAAATAATGCTCTGGATAAAGAAATTCCCCAGGAAGCTGAACGAACCTCAGATAAATCAAGTGGAACAGAGAGTGCGAAATCTGATCTTGCTTTGGATGACGTTGCAGAGTTTGAAATCCAATGGGAAGAAATTGCTATTGGTGAACGGATTGGCCTTGGTACAGTTGTTTTATTACTTAATTATCTACAAAGCTGATCATTGTCTTAATCATACTACTATTTCAGTGTCTGGGAAATGATTTTCTCTGATCCTTCTAAAGAAATAACACTTGATGCTTTATTTTTTTTTCATAATTCTGTCCAACCCTATTGTGTTCCAGGATCATTTGGAGAAGTTTATAGAGGAGAATGGCATGGAACGGTATGTCTTCCAGTCAACAAGTTCCTTGTTTATCATCTGAATCGGCAATATCCAAATGAGCAAGGGAAAAATACCAAAGCAAAGTCAACCCTTTTTGGCATACTAAAGTACTGAACTAAAGATACGAAGAAACATTAATTAGATAATATCATAACATAATCTATGCCATCACTGACATGTAATAGCTCTGTACCTGTCTAGTTTACAGGCATTTAGCAAAATCCAGTTAATAAAAGGCATTGAAAAATTTTATAGTCATTTTATAATTTCTCCTTTTATATAGTGAAAGGTCTTATGACAGAAAAGAGAACATCTGTAGACTTAAACTGCAGACTTTTTTGATCTGTTGTTTTAGTTTTGCCCTAGACCTTTAGGTGACTTCAGATGTCTTTAATGACAGGCCTTAGTATCATTTGTAGAAACAAGTTTCAAGAACATGCCTAGCGTCAGTAGTTTTGTTTGCTTTGAAGCTCTATCCTCTTTTTCATGCAGTTTCGTGTTAAACTAGGCTAGTTATTTTTCATTGTCATTGTTACTGTATTTTTTTCCTTTTTCTTTGTTTACGGCTACCTTTTACAGGATTGTTTTGTCTACAGGAAGTTGCAGTCAAGAAGTTTCTGCAACAAGATCTTTCAGGTGATGCTCTGGAAGAGTTTAGAATTGAGGTATTCTCCTCTCTGGATGTCATTCCACAGGCATAAATAGACTGAAGTACAAGATTTTGGCTTTGTTATTATTATTTATGTTTTTATATTTTCTGAGGCCCACATATCTATCCGCATTCTGTGTATTTCTCTTCGATACTTACAATTTTTTCTTAATTAAAATGCAAATTACTGCTGTCTCTGTCTCAGGTTTTTTGAGAATATGCCAGTAGCTTCAACAATCGTTTTGTTATCTGTAAACTTTACTTTTTTCATATGGGTTTAGGGCCGTTCAAGTTTCATTCTTAGTTGCTCTTGCGCCACCTAATAATGCACTGTTTCACGTCTAGGTGCGAATAATGAAGAGGTTACGCCATCCTAATGTTGTTCTCTTCATGGGTGCTATCACTCGTGTGCCTAATCTTTCGATTGTCACTGAATTTCTTCCAAGGTGGGTTTATTTATTTATTTATACTGCTTTCTTGATATCATGTAGCACACAGGATCACCAGTGATTTGCCTTATGATTCAGAATGCAATGTGTTAGTGGTACAAGCTTTTCTCTAACATCTTCGATGCTGTAGTATGTTTACTGAATAGAATAACAAATGATGCATAGAGATAGAACCTTTTTTTATGGATAATTGTTGTCTTTAAGAAAAGTACATTAAGTTAGTGGGAAGTGATCTGTTACCGAGTTTGTGATGAGTGTGCATTAACTTAAGAAAGAAGAAAAGGTATACTTGGTAGTTGGGATGCTGATATAACTGTATAATTTAACACATGCATGACATGCAATAACTATATAGGAGGCACATATTATTTTAAGCTTAATCCACGCATACTCATTTCAATAACTCCGTCGACCCTTTGTGCACAAAATGTTGGTTGCATTTCTAATACTCATTAAAATTCTGTATTGATGTTACAATTATTACTATTGCAGAGGAAGTTTGTTCCGGTTGATTCACCGGCCCAACAACCAGTTGGATGAAAGGAAGCGCTTAAGAATGGCACTTGATGTGGTATGACTAATTAATAATTTGAATATCATATGTGAAGACTGGAGAAGTATAACTGAGATGTTATCTACTAAACTTTCTTTCAATTGTCTAGGCTCGTGGTATGAATTATCTGCATAATTGCTCACCGGTCATAGTCCATCGAGATCTGAAATCCCCAAATCTACTGGTGGACAAGAATTGGGTTGTGAAGGTAACATACAATCTCCTCTACGACATTGGCATTTTGTGTATTTTATATCACTGGTTGCTACATAACTTTTCGCTATTAGGTTTGCGATTTTGGTTTGTCAAGAATGAAGAACAAAACCTTCCTGTCATCAAGATCAACAGCTGGAACAGTAAGTTTGCATGATTTTTGGTTATTTCAGTACACCTTTTGTTTTGTTCTTCTGCACTCTCCTGAAAAGTATTTTGCATAATCCTTAAACATTTGTGGTTTAACAGCAGGTATAAATTATGCCGCTAGTTACCATGAAAGCATTTTTTGGAGTATAGAAGCACTTAATTTTATTAAGATAATTGTTCCAGTTTTAAGTTCTCTAACTGTGTAAACTGTAAATTATCATCTCCATTTATTCTGAAAAAAAAGTAGCAAATGATTGCATTTATGTTTGGAACCCAAGCACTGCCAGAAGCGGCAAGCTGCTAGCGAATACACTATTCTTGTCTAGTTAACAATAACATCAATTGCATCAGGTATTAATAAACTTTCACCTAGTGCTCCTAGCTCCTTGCACATTGAAAATGAATGAATTACTTGAAGGTATATTTTTTTCTCACAAACATGTAGGGAGAGCTACGTGTCGTTACATTAACAAGGAGTTGTGATAACAATGCAATTCACTAAAAAACAGAAAAACAAGGGCATGATTGGATTCTTTGACAAACACTGTGTTGCCTTGCCAAGGCTAGGATAGCGAGAGAGGCTAGCCATTTGGATCTAGAGCGAGACTCTCTCGGGGCTAGTGTTCTTGTGGATTCTTTGACAAACACTGTGGATCTAGTGCAAACACTGTGGATTCTTTGACAAACACTGTTTATGCAAGGTTTGGCTTGCTAGTGCCGGAGAGCCGAAACCGCTTGCCTGGCCTGGCAAGCACATCATTGCTCATGCCAGCAAGACGAGGCGAGGCGAGTCAAGCGTGGAGAGAGAACCAAACAGCCCCAAACATGCCAACATAAAAGAAATAATCAAATAATACGGCCAAGAGGCGATGGGGGGCTACTAGCAAGACAGCAGGTTCCTTAGCTTCTGCGCCCCAGCTGCACACCAAGCGTCAGAGCATTTGACCTCCACTGCCTGGATCACCGTGTTCATGGTCATTTTAGCACCATTGAGTTGTGGTGCTTCCAGAACTCCCATGTGACAAGGATAACCAGGGAGACGGACCCTTGAATTGTTTGCCAACCGATTTGAGTGCATCCCACTACCAACTGGTGAGGATGGCTGGTTCTGCCTGTGACGATGCCCCTGCAGGCCAATCCTCTGGACTTTAGAGCAGGATAAACCACACTAGAGACCAGTAGGTGCTGGATAGTCTCATCGGGTTGATCCCTGACAAAACGTCGGGCATCTCGCTGGCTGTGGTAGCCCACACCTGATCAATATCCACCATCCAACATCTATTGAGATCCTGAGCCACAAGAATTTGCATCATAAAGGAGCATAAGATTTCAAAACACACTTCCATGCTGCAAATATGATGCATCCAACAAAGAAAGCTTGGTAGTCCAACTTGGTAGAGTAGATCCCCAACACTGATAGTGTCCAGACGTGTTGATCAGGCAACCCATGTTGCAAGGACACCTGCTCTAGGAGGTCCTGGACCTGCAGATACTCATCCAGCGCCCATTGAGATAGGGTTTCCTGGCAGTATAAATTTGACTACCCTAGTATGGAAGGAAGACCGGTGATGATATTTGTAGGGTTATGAGCGGGGAAGGTTGAAAATCTTCCGTGCACATAAAAGTTCTCTATGGACTTGTGTGTTAGTTTCAATTTCTTCTGAAGGTGTTATATTCATCAGATATCCAACAATCATTTCAGTAATTACTACGGAGTATTTACAGAATAAAGAATATGTGGAATGCTATGTAGCATGCAAACATACTACTTTATGCCTTGACCTGATTTCATTTTCCATTTTCCTTTTTTTTTACAATTCTATGTTAAGGACCTGGGTGGCTTGGCTTGGTGCTCATTATATAAGCTGGTTAATTGCACAGCTAGTGCATAATAACAACAACCATTTATTAGATAAAGCTAAAAGGTTGTTCCAGTAAACCCCATGCATAGGCCTCTGCAAGCTGTCATGCTCTACAAGAAATCCTCTCCTACCTTCAGTATGCTCTACAAGCTAACTTCAGTATGCGAGATTTCAATTAAGTCCAAAACAGCTTGCTGTCTAGAGCCCATCACTCTAGAGACAAGTGTAACTCTGCCGATAAGATTAACCTGGGTGAACACTGTTAATAAGTGTGTTTAGGTTAATTTGTGCTATACATTTGTACCATTTTAACAATTGTGATGATGTGCAGGCGGAGTGGATGGCACCAGAAGTACTTCGTAATGAACCATCGGATGAAAAGTAAGCTCTACTGGTTAAAAACCCGGTTCAAATATAACCTTATGTTGAATTATTTTGTGCTTGCTGAAATTGTTTCATGTGTTGGCAGATGTGATGTTTTTAGCTATGGAGTCATATTATGGGAGCTCTGTACGCTATTACAACCTTGGGAAGGAATGAACGCCATGCAAGTTGTTGGAGCAGTTGGATTTCAGAATCGTCGCCTTGATATTCCAGATAATGTCGATCCTGCAATAGCAGAGATAATAGTTAAATGCTGGCATACGTTAGTATTCTTAACTTGCTTGGTGCACTTAAAAAATACCGTTAACCATTCCTCATGCATTCCATACTCTTAATTGATATATGCATTTTTTTTGTTAGCTGACTGAATTCACTTTGTTATTCGTACGTAGGGACCCAAAGTTGCGGCCATCATTTGCAGAGATCATGGCCGCATTAAAACCATTGTTGAAGAACCTAACCAGCAATCAAAGCACCAAGGCAGAGAGTACACCAAATAGATGAGTAAGACGAGGGGATTAGCGACTGCCCAAAGTCAGTGACTTGTATATGATTATTTCTGTACAGTAACAGCAAGCGTGTGGCCAAAGATGAAAAAAGCTGTGATGTTGGTCTGTTTGCTACTCTATCCCCAACTAGAGTACTGGTGTAAGTTTTATGAGGGGCAATGTGACGTCAAGCTTAAGGCCGCTTGCCATTGATCCAGATCTGAAGACCAGCGCTGGTATGCCCATGAACGAAGACGAAGGGCTATGATCTAAGCAAGAAATTGTGCAGAACAATAATGTTTTGGCACAGTGGAACGCTTGAATCAGGAACTGATATGGCAGGCGAAACACAGGGGCTTTTGTTCATACCATCTCTCCTTTTTTCTTTCGTTGTGTGCCTCACCAAACGGTGGGTATTTATCTGTAAATGCCAACAAATGTAATTTGCTGTCAACCAGGAAAAAGAAAGAGAACAGGTTGCTCGGCTTGTGCAGCGAGTTTGGACAAAAACCTCATGGCCGATGCGTGTCCACTTTGCTCATTGCCGATGCGTGTCCACTTTGCTCAAACCTGTTGAAGTTGGCAGGTTCTTTTTTTTCCGTCTCACCGAGTGGTGAATGCTCACCAGCTGGAAGCCTCCTCGGATCAAGTTGATCGATCTGCTGTCGCTGTCGCCCAATTTTTCGTCCCGTCGCCATCTGTTGGGTTCGAAAACAAAGCTACGGCAGATCACCATGGGAGTGGTCGGTCGGCAGGCAAGGCTTGATCCTCTGATTGGACGCCCCCCTCCCAGAATTGGCAAATCCACACCAGCTAATTGGATGCCCCTTCCCAGAATTGGCAAATCCACACCAGCTAGGGAGCCTCAGCCACCCATCATCCAACGTGACCAGTGGAGCCCCCAAGCGCGCACGACGTCGCGAATTCGCCCTGCCAGCCGCGCTCGCCGGCTTCGATTTGACCAGTTCCCGGCCACGAAAGCTCCCGCAAACCTCGCGCGCACGCACGTCGTCGACACGCCATGCACGCACGCCGCGCTAGTTAACCCGACCGACCCCGTCTCCGGAGCCGGCCAAGAGACCGTACCGATCACCCGAGCGCGGACGTTACAGCTCCCCGCACCGGCCGGCCAACGGCGAGCAGCTAGCCTAGGATCAGCGGAGCGCGCGATGGCGGGCGTCTTCTGGGGAGGCGGGAGGGCGGACGAGGTGGCCGACTTCGACGAGTACGACCCCACCCCGTACGGCGGCGGCTACGACATCGCCCTCACCTTCGGCCGCCCCCTCCCGCCCTCCGAGGAGACCTGCTACCCGATCTCCACCGCCGCATCCTCCGCCTCCTCGTACGACCGTCCCCAGCAGCACGGTGGCCGCAGGTCCGGGGCAGAGGAATCCCACGGGTCCGCCGCAGGGTACGGCGGAGGCGGCGGGTACGCGAGGCGGCCGCAGGCTCACGAGGAGGAGATGACCCACGAAACTGTGGGTTCTGGGTACGGGTACGGGAGGAAGGGACACGACGACGACGACGAGCAGCAGGCGTACCGGAAGCCGAAGCCGAAGCCGAAGCCGTCGTACGACGGGGACGAGAGGCCCAGCTACGGCCGAAAGAAGAAGGTGAGAGCAGGCCATTGGGCCGCCTGAACTTAATAATGATATATGGACCGTCGCCCACGCGCGTGGTCAGTTTGATGGGCCTTTGCTAGGCCAACGTAGTAGGCTTGCGGGCTGGGAGCCTGGAGGCCCGTCTTAGCTTGTGATTTACAAGTTCCCGTGCCTGCCATTGCCGCAGGGCGACGGCGACGAGGACTCCGATGACGACGAGAAGAGGAAGCCGCGTTACAAGAAGTACGACGACGACGACTCCGACTCCGACGACAAGAAGAAGCGTTACGAGAAGAACAACCGCCGCCGCGATTACGATGACTGAACCGGCCGTGCATGCAGCAGTCTCGTAGACTGATGACGTATTGACGTGTATGTGTATCATCCCCCGATGCATCTCCTGCTAGTAAATAAGCATGGCTGGGGAATGCACACAATTTTGCTTCCCAAATGGACCCCCCTAATTTCCTTTCATTTTACATTTTTCACTTTCTGCTGTTCTGTTATGCTGGGCTACTTGAGAATTGTGATTTTCCCTGGAAGAATAAAATGTACGCAGCTGAGGCGCATTTTATAGGGTTCGTTATTTATGAAGGTTGTCAGAATGCAGCTGAACATGCTACTATAGTTCATAACTGTCTCGTAATAGCAACCAGGAGTATTTGAAAAATGTTTTAGGCCTTGTTTAGATCCCAAATTCTACCCCTAAAGTTCACTATGCAAAAAGAAGATTCTCATCACATCAAAATGCCATAGCATGGAGAAATTAAAAACTAATTGCACCGAGACGAACATTTTGAGCCTAATTAATCAATTTTTGGACAATTTTTCACACATACAAACAAAATGCTACAATAGCGCACGCACTCCAAAAGACCCAAATTTGGCTCCCAATTTCGAAAACTAAACAAGGCCTTAGGCATCTCCCAAACTAGCCATTGTACTGCTGACAACTACTGTGCCCCTGCTTCCTGTGGTAACGGACCGGCGTAGGCGTATTGGCAAGGCCTCCCAGGTACAAAAGCGTACGTACAAGCAATTCAAGCCCCCTGATCATCATCTTTTGGGCTGGAAAGCAATTGGGTGCCTATTTGATGTCACTGGTATACATCTTCTCCCGTGTAGTAAGTAACTAGTACGTCACGTACACTTGTTTGGGTGTTTCTCGTGCCGGGTTAATTTTTGGATGCGCCTTTCTGATTCACGCGGTGCCTGCATGATCCTAGTAGGATGATGTTTCTTTTTTTTTCCTTTTTACAGTTTGAGCTTTTTTTTTAGCCTTTCCCACATCGCAACTCCCCTCTTTTTATCCTCATAGGAGCCGTTTAAATCCACCAACTAATTACTAGCTAGCTAATTTTAGCTGTGATGGATCCAAACAAGACCACATAATTCTTGACTAATGCTATTTTTATTAGCTGAATGGTAATTATATAATTAGCCGATCCAGCTCAGCTAATTCTAGCTAACTAGCTAATAAATTAGTTGGATGAATAAAACATGTACCTAAATCTGAAAAAAGAGAGTAAAAATCGTTATCCTCAAGTGTACATGTACACCGTTTCTGCCAAAAAAACAACATATTGTTTTAGGCGATTGTTTGGTAGAGGGTGCAATGTCAGATAAGCTATGCTGGCTCGGACCTGTCTGGCTAGCTGCAACCGAGCTGGGGCAAAAAAGAAAAGAATGATTCAGCCCTTGTTTAGTTCTCAACTGCCAAATTCCACCCCAAATTCTACTAAAAAAGAAGATTCTTATCCCATTAAAATATCGGCACATGCATGGAGTACTAAATGTAGATGAAATTAAAAATTAATTGTATAGTTTTGTTGTACTTTGTGAGACGCACATTTTGAGCCTAATTAATCAATGTTTGGACAATTTTTTACCAATACAAACGAAACGTATTTACGACGGAATCCAAACTTTGAGATATGTTTAAACAGGGCCTGAGTTACTTTCACCGCACATGGTAACATTATTACCCTCTTCAGTCTTCACCGCTTGCTGGAGTTTTGGGGAGCCAAAGCAACCGAGCTCCTCACGTGAGTGCGCGCGAGACAAGCCGAGTGGAAATGGTGGGATTCCGCGTTCCTCAGCCAGGCCCGGGCCTTTTCTTTTTCATCGGCCAACTAAACAAATTACCGAATCCCAAAAGATGCTGCCTGGCCAAGGGGAACCGAGAAACTTCACGCCCTAAGATTGAAAATTACTACTACTACTACTACACACAGGTGGATCGTGGATAATAGAGTTGGCTTCATGTACACGTACGCCATCAGAAAGATTTGCTCCCTAGATATGATATAGCAAGATATCACAACCTTATATGCAGGACATAGGTGTGGTCGTTGCTCTCTCGGGCTCCCCACTTCCGTTGATTCAAACCGAACCGTTTCCGCTTGTGCGCAGATATCACAACCTTATATTGTATAGCAAACTTCACAAAAACACATCGTGGTTCATGAGAAGCAATCAATTTGCTCTTACTTGCGTGTAAATATTCTTCTATATGCTATGCGCATCACCAAATCATTTGAGAGAGTCAAAGTGGTCTCACTGAACGAAGCATTGTTGGCTTTCAGCAAAAGGCAAGTTTCCATATGTAAATTGGAGGAATCCAAACTGATGAAAAACATAAGTACACAGTCAAGTTGGTTTCAGTGATTCAGGATCTTATCTGCAGGAAAGCATTGGCTATCAGCAAATGGCAAGTTTCCATATGAAAATTGGAGGAATCCAAACTGATGAAAACAAAAGTAAAGTTGATTTCAGTGATTAAGGACCATATCTGCAGGAAAGCATTGGCTTTCAGCAATTGGCAAGTTTCCACACTAGAATAGGAGAACCGTCCAAACTGATGAAAAAAGAAACTATACTATCACGTTGGTTCCAGTGTTTCAGAATCTTGTCTCCAGGCAGTTCGAGGCATGGAGTGTTGCCCCTGAATAAAGGAAGAAAACAGTAGCTGGCACTAATTACATCTGATAGAACCAGAGTATTCTAAGATAGGATTGTGAGCCCGGTGTGTCTGCCCCCCTTCAAAGCTATGCTATAAAACTTACATATTTCTGTTTGACGATCACGGCTTTACGTTGCAATTAATCTAACATTCTAGCTCACTGTGGCACGCCCATGATTCTTATCCTCCAAAAGGAGATCTCGACTCGACTGTCATCAGAACCGATGATGGTTGCTGATAGCCGTGATAGCAGCAAATAAGGACCACGTAACGAGTCGTACTGCTTTTAGTAGCTTAGCTGGGACGGATTGTGCAGCGTTCAGTGCTGATGTGACCGGTTGTTGGATCCTGCTCGTGTTGCTGGCCTGATTAACGAAACCCCCGATCGCAGGAAGCTAGTGGACAGGAACACACATCACATCATGACTGATCTACCGCCCATGCTTCCTTGCTCGATCGTCAGAATTGTTGCCTTTCAATGCATCCATGCGTGCAGATCGAGCTTGGTAGGAAGCAAGCCCAGGAATCATCACCTAATAATTTGCACTAGGAAATTAAATCCCGTAGTCAAGCAACCCGGCCTTTTCGTATGCAGCTAGCTTGGGTGAGAATCCTATCATTCCCAGGCTTTGGGAACATGGCTGCTGGCACGTACGTTATTAAAGGAGTAGCTACTATATATTAACAATTCTCAACAGCTTATTAATTATTCCAAGGACGTCGCCTACTACGCGGCTACGCCACGGCCGGCTGCACGTACGTTGGCATCCAGTCCGGCCGGCGCGGTCTCCGTGCCCGTCGTGCCCGCCGCCGACGCCACCGCCCACCGCCGGCGGCGCGGACTCGGCCGGAGAGCTAGCCGGAGATGAGCAAGGCAGCGGCACGCGAGAATGGCGAGCTGGGGCAGCGGGCGCCCCTGGCAGGTGGCGGCAAGGGAGGAGGTGAGCGCACGGTCGCCATCATGGAGGATAACACTAGTCTCGATCGGCAGACAACTCGGGATGTGCGTTCCTGAACTGGAATCTATTATATTAGTATAATAGTGGTAAAAGGAGCCACCACGTTCGCCGAGAGGGTCAAGAAATTCCCACGTTAATCTAAAAAAGAGAAGAATACAAGCCGTCGGATTTTATGAAGATTTAACGGTCTATAATATTCCGTTAATGCAAAAAAGAGAAAAACGTATGCCGTCAGATTTTATGAAGATCTAACGGTCTATATTATTCCGTTAATAAAAAAGAAGAAATATGCCATCGGATTTTATAAAGATCTAATGGTCTATATTATTTCGTCCGCCGCCACCGTTCCACGGTCGTCGCGCGAGCCGTCCGCCGCCGCCGTAGGAGGCCTTCACCGTCGCCACGTGGCCATCCGCGGGAGCCCTTGCCGCGGCAACACGGTCGTCTGTGGCCGTCGCCGCCGCGGGAGCCATTTGCTACGCGTCTTCAGAGTTTGGGGTCCATCCGCTCCGCGCAGCCGTGCATGGCCGTGTAGGAGGCCTCTTCACCGTTACCGCGTGGCCATCCGCGGGAGCCCTCCACCGCTGCAACACAGTCATCTGTGACCGTCGCCGCGCGACCATCGACGCGATGGGAGCCATTTGCTGCGCGTCTTCGGAGTTTGGGGTCCGGCCGCTCCGCGCGCCACCAGAGGCCGGCGGGGCTACCGCCGCACGAGTCGTCTGCTGGTACCCTCACCGCATAGCCGTCCATGGCTACCGTAGGAGGCCTTCGCCGTCGCCGTGTGGCCATCCGTGGGAGCCCTCCACCACTGCAGCGCGGTCGTAAGTGGCTATCGCCATGTGAGCCGTCTGCTGCCGCTGCCGCGCAGCTGTCCATGGGCGCTGTAGGAGGCCTCCACCGATGTCGTGCGGCCATCCGCGGGAGCCCTCCACCGCCGACGTGTGGCCGTCCGTGGCCGCCACGGGAGTACTTCGCCGTCACCACGCGACCTTCCGCTGCCGTCGCACGATCGCAGCGCGAGCCATCCGCCGCCGCCGTAGGAGGCCTTCACCGTCGCCGTGTGGCCATCCGCGGGAGCCCTCGCCACGGCAGCAAGGTCGTCCGTGGCCATCGCCGCGCGACCATCTGCCGCCGGGAGGCTGTGCGTCGTCGTCGCCGCCGCTAGAGCCATTTGCTACGCGTCTTCGGAGTTTGGGGTCCATCCGCTCCGCGCAGCCGTCCATGGCCACCGTAGGAGGCCTCTTGACCGTTACCGCGTGGCCATCCGCGGGAGCCCTCCACTGCCGCAGCACAGTCATCCGTGGCCGTCGCCGCGCGACCATCGACGCGATGGGAGGCGTCCGTCGTCGTCGCCGCCGCGAGAGCCATTTGCTGCGCGTCTTTGGAGTTTGGGGTCCGGCCGCTCCGCGCGCCGCCAGAGGCCGGCGGGGCTGCCGCCGCGCGAGTCGTCTGCTGGTACCGCCACCGCATAGCCGTCCATGGCTGCCGTAGGAGGCCTTCGCCGTCGCCGTGTGGCCATCCGTAGGAGCCCTCCACCACTGCAGTGCGGTCGTCAGTGGCTGTCGCCGCGTGAGCCGTCTGCTGCCGGTGTCGCGCAGCTGTCCATGGACGCTGTAGGAGGCCTCCACCGATGCCGTGTAGCCGTCCGCGGGAGCCCTCCACCGCCGATGTGCGACCGTCCGTGGCCGCCATGGGAGTACTTCGCCGTCGCCGCGCGACCTTCCGCTGTCGTCGCCGCCGCGGGAGCCTTTCGCGGCTGCCGCGGTAGCTGCCTGCGCGTCTTCGGAGTTCGGGTCCGGCCGCTCCGTGCGCCACTGGAGGCCGGCACCTCTCACTGTCGTCGCCGCCACTAGATAGGAAGGGATAGAGGGAGAGAGATAGAGTGGGGGGAGTGGTGGCGTCCTTGAAAGAAAAGGAGAAAAAGATATGGGTGGACTCATGTGTTGATAGTTGGTATACAATATAAGATTTAGAGGATAACGAGTAGTTGGTAGTTGGCAGAAGAAATTGATATAGAGGAGAGAATTTCAATGACTAGGCAGAAATATTCCTTTTAAAGGATGAGAATATAGTACGACGAGTGTGGACAGCCTGAAGCCCCATGTGCCCTACCATGTTCCTCTATACATGAGGCAACGTTCAACAATGAGCAGAGGACAACACGTCGATCTACACGCGTATCTGATGGGAGGTTCTCGGATTTAGGACATTTAACAAGTTTATGAGCACAGTGGGAGAGAACAATTCTCCTGTCCGAAGGGGGAGAATCGCTTCTGGGATTGAGCACCATAGCCGCGCTCAACACTCATTGTCTTTGTCAACACAAGTGGAAGATCATCAAATGCTTTGCCCTAACGAGTCCATGCAAGAAGGAGCAGATTTAGAAAAAAAACAAAGCGAAGAAACTCAGGTGTCATATGACTTTGTTGATGCACGTGCTTGCCGTGCACATGTGTTGACATGGAAGTTGAGTAACCATAGCTCGGCAAAGGAATTCTTCTCTTAATGCCCGACATAATCATGCAACTATAAATATTGATCATTCACTAGATCGGGCATGAACCGTGTCTATATATTACTCCATCTTTTACCGGAGGAGGAAAAGGGTAAAAGATTGGTCCATAACCGTGATAGGCACCCATTTCCAAATCCACACTCCATTCTCGAGGGTTTATAGAAAGCCCTATATTTATGAGGGCTATTGCTGGAGTTGTATCATTTTTGTGGCCCTTAAAAAATAGAGATAGCCTCCATTTAGTATTTAGAGAGTCTGGTTTGAGAGGTATCAGTGGAGTTAGCTTTAATAATATATTGTTATTACTATATTAATTGAAATAAAATAATATACACCATTGGTTTTTGGTGAGATCTAATAATCTATATTAACACTTAAAGTTTATTGATTAGAGTCAATAAATAGTTAAATTCTAAATTAAACAAATAAAGAAATTATAAATTGATCAAAGAATTAATATCAAATACAATTAGTAAATATAAGCTTGCATGATTAATTCATACCATGTGCCACATAGATAATGATAAAAAATAATATGTTAGTTTAGGTACACTTGGACAAACCATATTAGCAATGAAACAACATATTTAAACAAAATTATATTTATGTTTAAAAAATATAAATATTAGTATTAAAACTAGCTACCCGCGTAAATTTGTGCGGGTCATGGCATCGATAGCTATCTCGGGCGGTCACCTTGCTAGTTCAATGCACCGCATCGATAGCTCTATCTTCTTCTCCGTATCATGGCATTGTTATTATTATTTGAAGGGAACACATGGGGGTGAGCACTGTTCATGATGCATTTTTAGTCGACCGGCCGAGATCGAATTTCCTTTTTTAAATAGGGTTTGGTCACATCTTCCTTCGATGCTCGCGTCGGGGATCACATGCATGGCGTCACTGGTATGGCTCGTGCTCTGTAAGTGTGAGGACCGAGGAATTTACACGTGGGTTAGGAAACAGAAAGAGGCTGTTGCATTATCCATTATGGCCTTTGTGTGCTGTCCTACCTCTTACGCGAGCGACACATGTATGATTGTTTTTTCTGCCCAAAACAATCTAGTTTTGACTCAACAACCGGAGATTCTAAGTTTTTTTTAAAGAAAAGGTCCTCTAAGGTTCATGTACGATTTAAGAAGGAAAACATGCGTAGTTTTAGAGTTGTATTTCGAATAATCAAAGTAAAACTCAGGTGTAAAAGCAACTTCATGCTCTTGCCTAACGCAATTTCTACGATTTTCTCATAGCTACTAGCTAGTGTTATACACTCACAACTATTGATGTTTCTGAACCTCAGATGCTTAAGATAAAAATCTTAGTATTTACTCCGACGTTCACATACATGCACACACATTCACTTCGACTCCTATAAGCATTTACGAGAGATTGAGAGGACAAATTTTGAAATTGACTAGCGACGCGTGTCAAGTTGTTCTTCTGGCTCGTGACAAGAGGGCGTGTATGGCAGATAGGAGACGACGTCGAGGACTAGGTGCCGATGATCTCTGTCTTATGTGTGATCAAGCTGACGAAACGGTGAGCCATTTGCTAGTTTCCTGTCCGGTAGCAAAAGAGGTCTGGTGGCGAATCCTAGCCTGGGCCAATTGCGAGTGCACTTTCATTGCAAAATGAGGCTTCCTTGCAAGACTGGTGGGAGCGTCTGCTCGCTATTCAATCACCAAGACTGAGGAAAGGCATTAACAGCCTATTCATGGCGGTTGGATGGCACCTAGGGAAGGAACGGGACGCGAGGCTGTTTGATCAGACCGCGGTGGCTACTTCGACCGCAGTGACAAGGATTCAACAGGAGATTCATCTTTGGATCACTGTTGGGGCTACGAAGTTAGGTTGTTTGTTTTGCGAGTAGTCCGCTTGATCTCGCGCGCTTGTGTGCTTGTATTCGAACTGTTTTTTCTCTTTAATACAAAGATGTGCAGCTCTCCTGCGTATTCGTGAATAGAATCTTAAAATTAACGAAGTCACCGCAAATACATCCTTGTTGAAGAAAATTTCATCTACCATTGAAACAAATAGTGAGTACCCGTGACAAGTCAAAAACTCAAATTCGGATGAATAGGTTTCACTAAAAAAATCTTTCCAGTCGAGCGCTCAGTTTGTCGGATACATAATTTTTATTATATATATAGACATAACTATATCTAGTGCATAACAAAGTCTATTTATCTACAAGACCAAAACAAATTATAATTTGGGGGAGTAGCTTATTTTAAAAATAAATAAATAAAAATTCAGGCTGCTTTGTGAGAAAAGTGTAGAGGAATGTTGTACCCTGTCGGTGAAGAAATAGACAAAATATCTAAATATCACGTTTTGTGGTTATTCTTACATGAAAAATATCTCACCAGCCTTAATAAGGTACGGAGTATACTTACGAAAAGACGAAATGAAAAGGCACGCGATCCACGATTCCACGAAGACAAAGCGACCGAACAGCATGGTTTCACAAGCCGCCCGCTAAAGCCAAAAAGCCTTTCCATCCCTCTCGCTAGCTTCAGCCTTCATCAGGGCTGCACCCTCCCTCCTCTCCCGGGGAGCCTCTCGCCTCCAGCCTTCTTCAGTTCCCCTGCTTTTCCTCGCCACACCAACGTAGGCGCGCCAAAAATAAACGCCACGCCACTACGTGGCGAGGGAGCTTGTCACATCGCGCCACCTCTCCCTGGTGGTGGAGGCGGGCAGGCGGCCTCGCTCGTCGCGACGATGGAGGTTGCCGACTCGGCCGCGCCGGCGGCGCCCGACTCGGACGTGCTGGACGAGCGCGGCGCGGCGGTGTTCCTCCCAAGGCTGCTCGCCGGCGTCGTCTCCGGCGCCCTCACCGGCCTCTTCGCTCTCGGTACTTGCACTTCTTGCACCTGCTCCATTCTCTCTCGCGAGCGCGCGCTCCGGCGTCTCGCTTCTTGCTCTGCTTGTTGCCCTGTCCTGAGTTCACGTGCCTAATGCGGCGTGTAAAGCTGGGGCCTTGACCGGAGCCGTCACGGGCGCGGTGGCGGGGAGAGCTTCGGACAGCGGCGTCCTGCGGGGAGCAGGGTTGGGGGCGTTCGCCGGAGCCGTCCTCTCCATTGAGGTTCTTGAGGCTTCGCGAGCTTATTGGTGCTCCGACCGGCTGGGCTCGCACGGCGCATCTTCCATGGTCGGTGCAGTAAAACTTCTTCCACGCCCCTATCGGTGTCTAGCATATCTGCTTTTCAGTTTCTGATGATGCATACGCATCTGCGCATACTTTCAGCTTGGATAATGTTTTCCTAATAACACATGTATATATCTTACTCGAACTAAATTATGATGAGATGCTTGCTTGCGCGTTAGGTGTACGTGAACGATGTCTGTGTTAGGTGTGATCGTTATCATCTTGTCCCTGCGAGACCGTGACTGCTAGTTCATGAGCTTGATTTCACTTGCACCTATACAAGCACGAAAAGTTTTCACTTACAATGTTGCTAGGTCGTTCGAAGGTCTAGATCCCAAATGTGATTTTACAATGGTAACAATTAGTTTTTTTTTCTAGATGTGCTCTCGCATGAAAATTCATGGTTTGGTGTGCAGGCCGATTTCATTGAGCAGCTCATTCAGGCCCGGTTTGTGCAAGAGCAATTTACATCTTCAGGATATGCATCATCTCGCTGGCAGGTCAGTGGCGCTAAATTTTGATTTTGACAGCACGGAACTACAGAAAATATGATAATGGATTATCAGCATTATGTTTGATGTGGAATGGAGAGATTATACTATTCTAGTGACCTTTTTGTCTATGCTTGTCAAAGTCAGACAGTCAGTATATCTTTATGCTGTTGTTATAAAGGTTGAATGCTAATACCGCACAAAAATGTCACAGTTATTGGTTGGTTGTGTGTTTCCACTTTCTAAGAGTTTTAGATTTTTCTCATTGACAGGTCAGCATATCAGATTTTGGTCATGGTGACCTATATGACATCTTTGGAGATGTTTCATCTAAAGGTCTCTCACAAGAGTCGTTGAAGAAATTACCACATTATGTGGTAGCTGACCAAATGCGGGACTCCTTCGGAGAAATCATGTCTTGCCCTATATGTCTACAGGTAGAATTTACTGAAGCACAAAAAATGTCTAAGAAGCCTTGTTGCACAATATGCACTTTGTTTTGGTTAAAATTAGAAGGAATAAAAGAAACCAAACAATATTAAAAGTATGCTCTTCTCATAGTGATCTTGCTCCTTTATATAAGTTTGAAATACTTGTAAGTAAAACAAGGCAACCATTGTGATCACTAATGTTTTGAAAATTGATACTCCCTGTCTCTTTTTGAGGGGTAACCATTGTGATCACTAATGATTTTTAAAAGTAATATTTAAAATATTTTGGCTAACAATTACGCAAATTATATGCATACCTAGTGGGATAAAAGTTATATCAATAGATTCTTATTTCATAAATATTTTAATACAGACATTGAATTTGTAGAGATTGATAATATAATGTAAAAAATCAATGTTCAAAGTAGACTTCTAAATTCTTTTTCAAATCATAATAGGCCTTAAAAAACAGAGGGAGTACTGGGATACTTATCATTAGGTGGTTGCTACACGCTTCCGGCCTGTTATCAGCAGTGTCGTGTGATTTGTCCATAAGCGGATATTAAATATGTTATGTCTGCTATAGATCTTTGTCCTGATGATTTTGTTTTTATTTTGCTCAAAGAATATTACAAAGTTTATGTTGTTTCTGATTAGAACAATGTTAGACTCGTCTGCAATCATTCAGTACAAGGTTAGCACAAGGCCCAATCGATCGGTAATCAACGATTTTCCAAACCATTTTCTTGGAAATAATTTGTGAGCATCATACTGTTCAACCAGAAAATTGGGCTCATCCTGGCGCTGATAATGGGATCGTGAATGCGATAATGACATAGTGAATGCATGCTAGGAGTGATACATACACTGATAGGATATGTAGTGAGATGCAACAACCTCTGAACGGGGCAACTGCAATTAGCAATGTCCATACCAAAATTTGTTTGCTACTAAATGCAATGTGGTTGGCATCTGCTTTGCGCAGTTTATGTTCTCATCAACGCCGACCTAATAGCGCCCTGCTTTGCAGGACTTTGTAGCCGGTGAAACAGCGAGGAGGTTGCCCAATTGCTCTCACACTTTCCACCAGCCCTGCGTGGACAAATGGCTCGTCGATCATGGCTCATGCCCCGTGTGCAGGCAAGAGGTGTAAGATAGGTAACCTGCGGCTTAATTAGACGAAGAATTTAGTTGGGTGAACTGAAATGTTGGTTCCTGCATTTCATGTAGAGATACTCCTGCATACGGTGATGTAAATTACTAGTAGAATTCTGCTTGTTTCACTAGCGGCGAATCGTCTCTCTGTGCATCTGGCAGCCTGACTTCGTTTCTCGCACCCAGTTAGGATGTGAAAGGAAATAAGATCGCAGTGGAAGCAGTTTCTGTTCCGGGGTGTGTTATCCTTGAAAAGGAAGGTCGAAAAGTCGCATCGGTGCACTGTAGCACTTTTCGTTTGTTTGTGGTAATTATTGTCCTATCATGATCTAACTAGGCTCAAAAGATTCGTCTCGTCGTGTACATCAAAACTATACAATTAGTTTTTTTATTTACCTACATTTAATGCTCCATGCATGAGGAGAGAGATTTATGTGCTGTGACGAAACTTTTTGCGTAGTGAAATTTTGGGAACTAAACACAGCGTGTAGTTTCTGTCTTGTTTCTTATTCTGCAGAACATAGCTACTCCCTGAATTTTGGGGTGGAATTTTGGGAACTAAACACAGCCTGTAGTTTCTGTCTTGTTTCGCATTCTGCAGAACATAGCTACTCCCTCTGTCTCTAAATATAGGTCGTTTTCGCTTCCAAGAAACATCTTTGACCGAATATATAAAAATATATATTAATATTTATGATACATAATAAATATCATTAGATAGATATTTGAATCTAGTTTTTTAATAAATTTATTTAGAGATTAAAATGTTACACGCATTTTCTTTAAATCGAAACAAAGTTGTAGCACGAAAAATCAACTGTGACAGTAGTTATTCAGGGATAGAGGGAGTAGTTTGCGTGCGCGGACAGTTCCAGCAGTGCCGGCAAATATTGTACCTGTCCTCAACCCTGCCGATGCAGATCCTCTGTTTGGCATCAAGCGTCGATGACTGATGGCAGGTCTGATACTGATGGTGTCACGGCCCAATCCTGAATCCCACATGGAGCGCTGTTGAGTGTTTTTTTTTTTTGAAACGAGCGCTGTTGAGTGTTGACAGGATCAACCCGTTGCTGTGCTGGATCAACCCGTTGCTCGAAATCTTGCAGTCTTTAAACTTCCCAAAAAAAAATTGCAGTCTGACCGGTCTGACAGAGTCCTGGTTTTGATCGCTATTGTTAATTCCAATCCAAATATCTAAACCAAAGCCCCCATAAAAGGCCCAAATAAATTACCAACATCAATCGCGATCCGGTTTTTGTCGTAAAACCCTCCTGATTCCTGGTTATTCCCCTCCCCTCGTGCCCGTCGGGGTCGGCGCATGGGGACAGCGGGCGCAGCGGAGAAGAGCTCGAGGAAGGGCGGGCAGAAGGGACGGAGCTCCAGGCAAGGCAAGACGGTCGGATGAGCCCCGATGGTGTCTAGGGGACCCTGGAGGTGGCCGGTCGACACCCACGGGCACGGCAGCGGCTAAGATAGGAGACCGGGAGTGGTGGTGCGCCACCGCAGGATGCGGGATGCCAGGCGCTGAGATGCCGATACGGCGGCGATGGTGACAGGGATGGATCATTGTGTGAATGTGATCGTAGCTTCGCAAAACATTTCGTCTAGCTTTATGCTTTGGAAACCTTAAAATTCCCAATTCCGGTGTGCAGAGCTTCAATTCTATGAAACTTGCCTCGGGTGCTCGTGGCTTCCGTGTGCTAATTAAACGGTATGGTTTAGAGGTGCAATTAAGCCAAAAACACACTAGTACTACCTACGGTTACTCGTGTGCGTGCACATTCTCCATAAGACTTTTTTTCGTGCAGTTGGAAACAAAGTCATGCACACGTAGCTGTATTAGGTTTTTTTCACAAAATTTTATTAGCCCCCAACAGTTTCATGTGATACTAGATTCAATATTTTTGTCAACCTAATTCAACATTTTAAGAATATTGGTTCAAAACTTAGAAAACTAATTCAACATTTTCTAAAAAATATTGAAATCGTACATTACAAATGCTGAACTAGTTTACGGCGGCATAAATTCTAACTAATACTACCGTTCAAACGGATTTGAAAAATAATTTATAGCTTGGAAAAAAATAAATTCAAAGATCGAAATCTAAACTCAATGACATCCGATGAGCCGCGTACGGCCAGTTGTCCACGTGCACCTCTCTCGCTGTTGTCGGCTCTTCTTCCACAATAATCTGGTTCATTCATCTGATGTGCACTCATCTCAAACAGTGGAAGCCATCTAGTTAAAACAATCCGAAAGCTATATAGGTTTTCCGAGTTGCCTCGGCCTAGCATACAGTCGTCCCACCAAAACGCCCTAGGGGCCCAGCCAAAAAATTGACACAGCACTAGCACGCTTCGGGCAGCCTGGCCCTCGCTTGACTAGAGGCACAAAAAAGACTCGGCACGCTGCAACGATGGATGATCCAGTCGGCCCATCCAGCCAAGCCACGTCAGTACGTTTAGATGGGCCCAGTCGCCTAGATATGCCATCTATTTACCCGGTCCCAGCACACCAGGACGCTGGTGGCTTTTTACTCAAGATCAATTTCATCTGTCCCAAAGCGTATCTCGAGCTTCCATACACAATACACGTCTGTCCAAGACTCGGTATTGGTTTTTCAAGAATACCATATGTAAAAAAAAGACCATGTAACTAATGATTGAGTCATTGCTATTGCCTAAGAAACAACAAAAAAGAGACTACACTAGAATGACTAACTCAAATATTGCAATATAAGTCACAAACTGCCTAGGAGCACATAAAAGACGAAAAAAGCAATTACCCACGATCCGAATCACGATCTATATTCAATGACAAGGGCAAGCAATACTTGCAAGTGTAATAAACAGTCCAACAACTTGTTGACTTTGTTGTCCACAAAGAACTTCGGTAACAAAACATGCAACTCCTAAGATGGTGGTGCATCACTGCTCTTGACAGCAAAACAAACACTTCACGAAGACTCATTTGCTCATGCAGCATAGGTTTTTGGCTCCTGATTCATAACACCATTTCGTGTCCCTATGGATGAAAAAAAGTTGTCGGGAATCGGGATACACTAACAACGATAGGTGCAATGATCAAATGGGATTGTGGCCCACCGGTGGCGCATGCGCAAAGTTGGACGTGCACCTTTGGCTCACTCGTAGCAGGTAAGGTGACGGGTGGGTCTGGTATGAACACTCATTAGTATTAAGTTACTATTTTTTGTTACTTTTTACTTACAATATTTGTCTATTTATCTTATTTAAATATTTTATTGGTGATTTAATTTATCATCGAAGATTTAGGTTTGATATTTTTATATATTTAAACTATTTTTTAATAAAACGGATGATCTATAATAAATAGTAATCTATATGAAGAGAGTAATCGTGAGAAACAACTCCCCGCGGCCACTTCCTAAACATCACAATAACGGTCAGATATATGAAGAGCGGATGCCTGCCAATGCCGGTGCCCAATGGGGCCGCGGCGGTCAGCCCTTGTCGCCGCTTCTCCGTCCTCCTCACCAAGCTGCGGAGCGGAAGGGCGATGGGGAGTTCCTCCTCTGAGCCCAACTAGGCCCCGCTTGTGCCACCCCCACGTCGAAGGACTTCTCCGGAGATCCTTCGGTGGCCTTCTCGGGGAAGAAGCTGCGGGGATCTGCTATTGCGGTCAAGGCGTTGGGGGGAGGCGACTACCAGGCGCCATCCGGCTCCCCGTGGACCAAGCTCTAGGGCGCTTCGTCGGCGTGCACCTCTGTGCTTCCGTCACTGCCGCATTGAAGGCGGCAGACGTCGCATTTCGCGCACCTTTCCACTCCGCAACATCCCCTACGAAGGCGCAACGGCGACCCGCTCCTCGTGCCATGGGTCTGAAGGCGGCTTGGTCAGCAACTTCCCACTCCTCCACGGTGAGGAGGCCCTCCATTCCTCGGGGTGCCTTTTACTCCGTGGACGGGGGTTTCTCAATGCCCCCGCTCTCGGCCCCTCCATTGCTCCCATGTTGTTCCCAGGAGCAACGACAGGAAGGCAGGGATACAAGAAACAGCAGGTATATGTTACTAATTATTTTGTTTTGTTTGTGTTTTCATTACTTTCAGCATTACACAACTAAGATATAGCAGTGCCTTTGAAATTGAATAGCATCTAAGTTTTGTGTGTATTGTCATCTGACGACCATTAAACAAGTTTCAATAGATAATGCTTATGCTATTGTAGATTATGGAGAAGTCTCTAGTTAATTATGCAAAATCCTGGATGCAGCTGAACACTAGAGTTTAAATTGATTTATTTTGATGACTCAAACATTAAAGAATAAAGGAAAGTTTATGAAGAATTATAACTTGTATGTGGTCAAATTATTCGAAAATTAGATCATAGGCATTATGTGTACCAGAATTACCTACTCTTGCGAGCTTAGATCATGCACAGATCAATCACAGGACATGCAATTTGCTTTGTTTTCCGCTACTAAGCACAACACTAGTTAACTTCAGGTTAAATGAGCAAGGATTATCCCTTCCTCCTCAATTAAGCAACCTTCTTTGGTACTGATTTTATGAAGCGTGTATTGCAAAAGTAGTGTGTGTTTTATTCTTTTCGTAACAAGTTAATCACAGAGCACACCTTCATTGGAATTTTTATATCTATAAATTTGATATTTTAGGTTCAATGACTACCAGTATAAGATAACTATCCTTGGTAGCAGAGCAATCACATTCTTATATTTGGTGCTTAAATCTGATGTTAAGAAGAAGGTTGACAGAAAGTTTAAGATGAAGAAGTTGCAAGGTAAGGATAGACTTCTTATGGCGAAGCAACAAGAATCAGACAAAAAAGTATATGAAGATTGAGGATTTAAAAATGAAGTTCAACAAAAGGGGAAAGAGGTGGTTCTTCTAAGGTAGGTTCAACCATTTACATTCATGTCACTATATGAAGAGAATAAGTATATGTCTTACAAGTGAGATGGAATCGAATTTTTGGAGTCACCTAGTTTTCTGTTCATAGATTTCAAGTCACACATTCTTGAGGTAATGCATCTGAATGAAATAAATCTATATTTATGTCTATGCGTACATAGTGACTATTAGTGTAACATGGAGTTATCATACTTTTGTGAGGAATATTCGTTTGTGTATTTTAGTCTATGACGTCTAGTTTGCTCTTCCTGTGCTCAAAACAGCTTGCATATCTCTGTAATTTCGTGCATTATCTGTTAAAAAAAGAAAAAGGTACATATAGTAGCTTGGACCTCAATTTTGTCTATTTGACCTCATGATTCGGTTCATATTTATTAGTTTGTTCGTTGTCCTTTCTTGCATCTACGGTGTAATTTCTTGATGTGGGAATCGCTTTCGAGATATTGAGTTCACAATTTCAACATCTCCATTTTGTACAGATTCAAACGTTTAATAGAAGAGCCAATTAATTTCATCAGTTCATAGTTAAAAGACTAAAATGCATGTCAAGTCACTAAAGTTGAATTAAATCTACGCTCAAATCACTTAACTTTTCAAATAGTATATAATACATCATCAAACTTACATCCTTATTCACTGCAAGTCTTTTTTATATTCGATAAATTTTATTGGTCGGGGTTATCAAACTTGTATCCTTATTCACTGGAGGTCTTTTTTACACATCTAATTGATTCTATCGTCTGTAAGAGATTACATTGATTTGTACGACACATGTGATCATGTGTGAGGGCTAGAGGTTTGCTCAAGTTAAATAAATAAAAATTAGGAGTATGTGTTACTCAATCGTAGATGTATAGTTCTAAAGATTTGCAATTTACGTTGAGTTCACATGTCACATGAATGTTCTAGTTAAGAAAACACCATTCGTTTTTTGTTTGATGGAATGCTATCCTATTTATATAGAGAAGTATGAGATATTTTTGCACACTCTTTATAACTTATTCAAGAACGACCACCTGTGCTGTGCACGGTTTTGCGAACCAAACTTGGACGGCAAACTGACTAGGAAAACGCTGCACAGACACTTGCACGTACACGGACATCTCACACACACACGTTTCCCGCACGCGGTCGGCACGGCGGCAGGGAAGCACACCGCGCCGGCCGGGTTGCCCCTCAAAGTCAAAGGTCCAATTCGGCCATCTAGCGCCGCGCTAGCGCTACGGCGGAGAGGAGTATGAGCAGCACGAGCAGCGCCATGGCCGCGAACGAGCCGATGAGGGAGCCGGAGATGCGCTCGCAGAATGCGTCCAACTGCTGGCAGATGGGGAACCAGTTCGCTCTCGCGTTCCCCTTGTGCGCCAGGTACACGATCGCCGTGGCCGCCGACGCCGCCGACGTCACCAGCGCCAGCATTGCCTTCGATTATCAAGAGTGCCAAACTCTCTCAGTACTGAATGCACATTCAGTTGCTGTGTGTGTGCTATGCAGAGAGAATGAAGAGCCTGTGTCTTACCGCATCAAAGAACACCAAGACCAGCCTGCTGTACTTTGCTCTGCTTCTGATGACGTGCACGATGGACAGAGGGGTCGACAGGACCAGGTACGCCGCGACGATCGAATTCACCACCACGAAGAACCTGTCAAGTGAGATGAAGAAGCGGATACAACCATCAGAAGCATCTGAGTTGAATAAGTGGACACAAGCAAGCAATCACCAAGTGCATCGATCGGCTGGATTCTGGATATATGGGGTTTGTCGCGCGTACGTTAGCGTCGGGAGATCGTCGTACTGCGCCTTGAACCGGAGGAACTGCGTGAAGAAGGGCAGCGTCTGGTTGGTGGTGCCCATGGAGATGGCGCTGCCGACGGTGGCGATCACCGCCACGGAGCGGAGGATGAGGTCGACCACGGCCAGCCCGCGGCGCGCCGCCCTGCCCCCGCCGCCGCTGGCCACCTCGTCGAGCGCGGCGGCCTTGGAGGTCTCCTCCTCCCCGTGCTCCGACGGCACCGGGGCTTTGCCGGCGTCCATCGTGATGATAGAGCGCGCTCGTCGACGCCTCAAATTTGGAGTTCTCGGCGCGGCTACCTGCGTGGAGTTTTACAGCTCGCTCGAGCGTTGTTGGGTGTTGCGCGAGCGAGCGCACGTGTGTTATATATGTGCACCGTGCACCGGTGCACGAGAGGCTCCGTGCGGGGTGGATTAGGTGATTCTGATGTGAGCACGTGATGCGCGCGTACGTGCCGGGGGCGATGCAGTTTGGTTGGCACCAACTCTCACTTGCTCCGTCAGGACGTGTACTGAGGCTAACGACATCAGCTAGCTTTATGCCAGTGGACGGTAGCGCCCGCGACGACACGCTCCGTGCCTGAGCTCCTAATACTTTTCTTCTTTTAAAGGAACTTTGCGGATTAACCATTTTACTAGCATGTCGTGTCGATGAGAGGAGACGATGACCATTAAGTAGAGTTCTTGGCACAGGCTCCTGTTTTTGCCTTCCTCGCGGGCTCGCGGCCATGGCGCTGCTCGATGGCTGTAGCAGGCCTCCCAATTAGCCGGCTCATTTAACGGCCCGTTGGGCCAGACAGAGCGTAGCCTGAGTTCAGCCCGGTCACTTTTTGGCCCGACAACGATGGAGAGAATACTTGGCCACCCATTACCCACCTTATCCACTGAAAAATTCCCATCCTACAAACTTGATCTCCGAACCAAACATGAGCCCCACAGAGACTTCCAAACATGAGCATCCTACAAATTTCCATGTTCAGGTAATTTGAGGGGAAACCATGCATGGCGTGCTTCGTACAGATATAAGTGATAAGGGCGTGAAAACCATGAACACGGACAGTGTCTAGTGTGTTGTTGGCTTGTTGATACTGCTTTCTGAATCTGAATAAACCGAGAACAGTATAGTGTTGCGTTTAGCGTTGCTAGTTTGTTACCATGACCTTGAATGAGTAGACAGAGCCCACGAGCATTATTGACGGTTCATTCAGTAATGGTCGGATCGATGGGTCTTGTGTTGCAGAGGTCGGGATCGGCGAAGGTGAGGGCGTTCCCGTCGCTGGACGTTGTGCCGCTGATGGTGACGATGCTGGAGCAAGTGGAATTGTCGCGGGACTACGTCGTGACCAAATTCATCTGGCATCTCAGCGACACCGCCCTCAAGAACGTCTGTGAGTGCCGCCGCTGATGCATGTCTCATATACTGAACTAGCAGTACAGTGCAGTGCAGAGCAGGTCTCTATGAATCAATTTGTCATATTGTTCCCTCTCATCCACAGACACCTTCTACGCCATGTTCACGGCCTGGGGCGTCTGCTTCTCTGCGTCCATGAAGGCAAGCACACATCGGCAATAGCCATCACTTGGCAGAAGCATTATACTGAAAATCTATTGGATTAATCTTGACACGGTGGTTTTGGACTGAACACAAGATCCCTTCTACGACAGCGATGCGTACAGGAGCCAGGGGGGAGATGGAGCATCGTAAAAGAGCTCGAGATGGAACCGTGCACTGGTACTACGACAGGGTAAGCATGCGGGGTGGGAAACTTTCCCTTGCCCTGCACTGCATATGATTCGGCTAGTGTTCACGTCAGCATGCAAACATGTTGACAGATTTGTAGTAGTTGGGTAACGCATGGTTGCATCCCGTTTGCTTTCTGTATTATGGTTTCGTCCAAGAGTACAGTAATAACCACACATGTACCAACAGACGAGTTATCCAACACAAAAACAAACAAAAAAAAGAGAGAAAAAGAACAGATGAGTGAGCTGTTTTCCATCTTAAATAAAAGAGGGACATACAAAAAAAAGGACGAATTCTGGTCTGGCTACAGCAGTGCTCTGTAGTGTGTACAGTACATGGCGAACTAGAACTGTAGCGTACAGCATCGATCGCCGCTCGGCCCAGAGAGTTTCAGAGATTTCAGAGGCGTACATGTACATGCACCGTCTGCAGGCTCCGCGGGCCTCGCCGCGCCGGCAGCTACGCGTACGCAAGCAGCGGAGAGCCGTGCGCCGAGAAACGCAGGGCGGGGCGGGGCCGGGCCAGGAAGCTGCTGCTGCAACTGCAATAGCCTGCAGCTGCAAGGCTGCAATGCTGACGAGTGTCCAGCAGGCAGCCGACCGGACCCCTACCGGTTACGGCACCGTCGGCAGCAGCGGCGGCGGCGGCGTCTCCGATGTACGGCGGGGGAATCAGTGACCAATCGTTCAGTGGCATGGAAACCTGAGCCTATCAGGTGTGCGATCGTTCTGCTCCATCAGTCCATCAGAACGTTGGGTGGTGTTTTTTTCACGGTTTTTTTTCCTGCTCTGAACTTTAGTAAACTCCGTAATGACCATGCGTTCTCAAGGGGCGACACTCGGCGAAAAATATCAAATACGGAGTATCTGTTTTTTATTACGGACCGAGAACATATATTACATATCATATCAGCTAACATGAAACGATTCGTTTGAAAAAAGAACAATATATATGAACATGAAACAGAACCAAAATAGGTAAATGCAAAGTCTTTAGCTTATACTATTAGACATAGGAACGCATACTGGCTCAGGGAGACAGGGATCCTGATTAATTAGTTGATGCTGGCTATTCTCACCTTAGTCTTTGCACAGCGCGAAGAACGAGAAAAAGGCAAAGGGGACTCCGTACGCGCTTCAGAGAACAGAAACTCCACATCAAATCATCTGAGTCCCGTACGATAAATCTGCAGCTCGATCTCCCTCCAAACCGCATGATGTACTCGCACCCAACACCAACAGGACTTTTGCTACCTGCGACAGAAGCTTAAAGAAATTCACGGAAGCAAGCACACCATCAAGAACAAAAGTGATTGTAGATTCAGAAACCATACCTTTTTTTTGGCGAACAAGCTAGCATATACTGGTATAACCTAGCTTGAAAATTAATAAATAATGCACTGGCCGGATCACACACACCATCTGAGGTCCTGCATGAGAAAACGAGGCTATCATGTAGCCAACGAGAAGAACCTGCCGGTCAATATGTCTCACAGCTCTACCGAAAATGCTAGCATGCAAGCGCGCAGCTAGCGTTTCTCGGCGAGATCATCGAGACAACACGGCCGGCAAGTCATCCTTGGCTACACAAGAAAACACAACCTCCTCCCCACATGCAAGCCCTCAGATGATACTACACGCATTATCATCGCAACGAACTGAACACCGGCCACAATGCATGATGCGACGAGCGAGATGAACCCGAGATCGCCATTGTATCGCTGCATGCATCCTAGCAAAAGCTAGCTAGCACACACGACTTGATGCATCATGCTGGGAACAACAAGATCGCATGAGAAACAGCGGAATGTAATGGGTAGCTGTAGAAACTAGGAAGATCGAGGAGGAACACATCGGAGGGGAGGGAGAGAAAGGAAGCTCCGGCTGGGCCGGGAACGCTGTCAAGCTAGCTTCTTCAGCTGTAGACGCTTACCTTGCATAAAGCATAGACAAGCTGCTCGATCGCTCGGCTGTCTATATATATGTGGGCTGGGCATGTTATGTGGCGTTACTCTGGAGGATCAGATCAATCGATCTCTGGGTTTACTTGAGTTCGTATTGGGGGTTGGTGGGCGTCTATAAAGAAAGTGCATCTAAAAGCGAGCGAGGTGGCGCTGACGAGATGTGCCTTTAAGAGTGTTGGGTGTGCATGCAGGCATGCAATGCAATGCAATGCAGATGCAGCGCAGCACGGCCCCTGGCCTGCATGGATTTGACGCTGCGGCACTGACAGGTCTAGGCCCTTTAGGGTGGCCGGCCGGGCCGTGGTCGACGTTCATTGCATTTTTCGTTCTTGTGAGGGCAAGAGATCAGAGATAGATGCACCGTTGTTGCTTGCTAGTCCAAGCTAGGGAACGCCTCAGCTTGTCTAGGCCACTTTTTTCCAGGTACATGCATGCATGTGAAACTGTCGCGATATGCTGCCGCCTCGTCTCAATCTATCAAAGTCGAAACGTGGAAATTCAGCTTAATGGAATGCTCACTGCGTTCATTCTTCACCCAAAAAAAATAACTATTATATTGTGCACATAAGTGTGTCGCCCATTCTGTCATCTCGAGCTAGAGACTACAGTTTACCAGCTGAACCGTATATCTTATCAAAACCGCCGCCTGATGAATCGGAGTACTCCGTAGAGATCGATCATTATTATGTACTCACTAGCACGGTGAAATGTTAAAATGTAGATAGAAAAGGTAAAAGTGAATGCAGAGCGCTGTACTTGTCCGGGCCAAGCCAAGGATCAGCGCGCTCCGATCCAAGCAACTTTTTACCTCCTGGCACGCGAGTACATGCCAAGTTTCACATCTCCAGCGGCAGAAAGGACTCGCAAGGGCAGTAACCCTGTAAAATCCTTTGGCCAGTGGACACGGAGAAATGTCAAAGGAGAAGCCCCTCCAATTGAAGCTCGAAAGAGTAGCGGGAACAGTGCATCTAGTCCTCTTGCCAAAGCCGACACGTGTCACGTCATGTTCGGCAACAGACAGGCTAGGATCGGGGCGCCATGAATCTCTAGTTGTGCAGGGCACTGTGGCGGTGGCCCCCTGCCTCTCCGCTGATGCCTTTTGCTTTTTTTTTTGCCCTGTCAGTTTTGATGAAACAGTACGAGAAATATGACACTGCAGCAGCAGCGTGTAAGGACAAGCTCCAGCACAAGCCAATTGTTGGAGGGTTAATGCATTTGCAGGACCGTACTGAACTCAAGATCCATGCGGAGACAAAAGCTAAAGGTTTAACCGCGTTATATTTCTACTCCCTTGTCTAAACATGACTAGTTATACCAAAGAAATTCAGGGAGAATATGAAGCTATTGCTGAACTACCAAGCAACTCATCAGCAAAGTTTCATTGCACTGCAGATGAGCTGCTGATCCTTAATCAGTAAGGTTTTCAGGCTTTACAACGTATAGAACAGCTGGGCTGGCAATGCGTAGTATATTATCCTTTTATGAGTTAGCCATGTCATAGTAGAGTAGATAGCAGGATGCAATTGAGGTGCAAGTCTAGGGCATGGAGTCATGAGCTAGTGAAGTAGAAAACAGCATGGCGTGCACAGAGATTAGGATATGCCAGTGAGATGTTCAAAGAAGAACAGAAGCACACACGGCTTTTTTTTGGCAGCCTGCAAAAGCTTTCAGACACTGATCGTTAGGGCCTGCAGTGGTTTTGGTTGGCTCTAGTTGTGTTAGGATCGGGTTGTGTTAGGCTTGAAGTGTTGTTGTTTTGTTGGGTTTTTTTTACCATTTTCCCGTCTAATAAAAATTACGATAAAAATTTTGCCGTTCCTTTAAAAAAAACTACTTGCCAAATGATCTCCAGGAATAGACCGACCAAAGTGCAACCTCCAAGCGTGCAACGATCCACGTATTACCAATTTACCATGGAGGAAAAAAAAAGAAAAGGGCTTTCTCCATCGAGTATGCATCGGCGATCGATGGGATTGTTACGAACAAAAGCCCATTAACTAATGGGCCCGACCTGCTCGAACATGTTTGGACCCTCATTTTGGCCTTTTGGTTTGCATCGAATCGAAGTAGACAAAAATACGCTTTCGTAGTAGCTTTACGCCTTTACGTATTTACGTGGGCTCCGGATTAGCCACGGAAGCGGAAGCGAGAGCAAGACGCCGACATGCCGTGGCTGGTCGCGGTTCCGCCGACGATCCAGCCCGGCCGGCGGCGGCCTTCGACTTCGGTATCCCGACGGGGCTGCACCCTCGCCGCACTCCCTTTCCGCTGCCGCTGCGGTCGGCGGAACCTCATCGGTGCCTCCTCAGCTGCCGCCCTCCTCCCTATCCTCTCCCCTCCCTCCACGGCCGCGCCGCCCATCGACCCCGAGGTGAGCTGCTCCGGTGCTCCTCGTTTACGTTCTCCTCTATGTGTAGTCGGTTGATTGCTCCCTTTTTATTTGGTTGGGCAGGTGATGCTCGAGCAAGTGCACCCGTCCAGGCCGGACTGGTACGAGGAGTTCTATGCCACGGCCATGGATCAGGGCATGAAGTCATACGAAGCAGAGGTATACAGTTTTGTCTCTCATCAAAATCTAATTATAATTCGAATTCTCCAGTTACCTACTGAATCATGTGCTTTTGTAAATATAAAATAAAAACCCCTGATAAAGAATCTGTGCTCAAGCCTCAAGCCTCAAGCCTAAGCAGTTAGCCTTGTGACGATTAAGAACATGTGGTCCATCATCCCTACCACTCTAGTCTGCTATGCTGCTCTTGAGACTTCAGAGAGAAGAATTAGCAATTGGGAGCCTCGCCTGATTCAGTGATGAGTGCACATAATCTGACTATTAACCTACCATATATGACATTCTGTGGCCATTTCCTCTAATTATTTCTGTAGCTGGGTTTCGGTCTGATAAATATAACAACTTAACATGGAACATTTTTTCCAATGCTTGTTAGTGCCCATGATTAATTATACTACTTTTGCTGCTTCAAAAGAATAAAAGTTCGTGAGTCCTGGAATAACAATGCCATCTTTAGAAGATATGAGATTGGCACTTGTGTTGGTATACTTAAACTTGTTAATGCCCACCATAAACGGCTCTAGTGTTTGCTTTTTCAAAGAATAAAAATTGCATCAGTACTGAAATAGCAATGTCGTAATCATGATCCTGCTAAACGTTTCACTTTGTGAAGATTGCAGATTGCAGGATATAAAGCAAAGCTCTTTTCCCAATTGTCAGCTACAGGAAAGAACATTCTGGAGCTTGGTGTTGGAACAGGCCCTAACTTCAAATATTATGCAAGCGACAATGGAGTCATTGTAACTGGGGTGGATCCTAACAAGCACATGGAGGATTATGCCAGAAGAGCAGCAGTGTCTGCAGGACTTCCATCATCATGCTTCACTTTCAAAAAGGGGGTATGGTGCTGTCCGTTTGCATCATTAACTGTGTTTTTTCTGTTAGTATAAGAACTGCATTTGATGCGCAATTCTATTTAGGTTGCTGAGGCATTGCCAGCAGAGGACAATTCCATGGATGTGGTGATTGGCACACTGGTATTGTGTTCTGTAAATAACATTGCCATGGCGTTGAGAGGTAATACTTGTTCTTCTTTAGCCTCTACAATAATAAATTAGAGACATGCCAACATGTTGAAGTGAACAGCTGATTAATTCTCATACTGTGTTGAAATTCTGCACATGTCAAAATGGCTACAAATAGTATTTAACTAGCAAATCAGTTCTTAGTTTCATACGCAGATTTCAAATATTTTTGCCGCTAAAAAGCGATGTGTGTTTGCTTGCCATAAAGACTCAGACTACACTATGCAATTAGGCAGAGACTACAATTAGGTAGAGTTTTTATTTATAAATCTTCTATTCTTGTCTTATTTTGGTTTCAGTGATGTGGAAATGATCATAAAAAGAATCTATTACCTAGTTGAGGCTGCTGATTGCAAGACTAACTTTTGTTTCATAGCTGATTCTTTGTTGCACCTTGAGTCAACCCTTGTATTCCTATCTGCATTCTTTTGTTTCATTTCACCATCTGTTAGCATTGCTATTTTGTCGTGAACAAAACTTTCAGCCTGAATAACCTAATTGTTTTGTGCAGAAATATATAGAGTCCTAAAGCCTGGCGGTGTCTATCTGTTCGTTGAGCATGTTGCTGCACCAGGTACTCAAGGACCTCAACAACTAATAACCTAAAACTTTTACTCCTCTAAGTTATTGATGGCCCAGCTCTTTCTGCCTGTGTTGCAGATGGTTCCTTGCTCCGGTTCGTGCAGGGTGCCTTCGATCCGTTGCAGCAATTCGTTGCTGATGGATGCCACCTCACTAGGAAAACTGGAGAAAACATCAGAGGTGTGGGGTTCTCGAGCCTGAGCCTGGACAGTGTCCGGCTCTCAAATGCATACATCATTAGCCCTCATGTTTATGGCGTGGCCTGCAAGTGAAGTTATCTGCAATAAAATAACTGTGAATGATGCATCTTCCGTCTATAAAGCTGCTTGTTATAATTTTTTTTGATATAATGCAAGGCTAGTGGCGCTGGGCTTTGATTTCACTGGACGTAGAATGGGCTGGACTTCTTAAGACGAAAGCAGAGTGAAGACATGGGCTCATCGAAGTTTGGGCTTTGCAAGTCTCCTCCTGCCACGGTTTGGTTTGGTCAGCCTCCTCCTTCCTGCTCCGTTTGCAGGTGTCGGTGTTTAATGGCGTTCAATTCAATGCATAGAAGTGGGGACAGCCAGACAGACAGACAGGGAGCACTGTCGCCCTGCGTGACCCTCCCTCGGCGGAGCCCGGTGGCCGGCGACGGCGAGGGGCAAACTGGGCTGCAAGGCTGCGATGCGAGGGTCCTTTCCTCACCGTCAGACGCCGCAGGACACTTGCACGTTTCGCTGCGTCGCGCAGGCGACACGTCTCGCGTCCCTGGGCTTTGGAGGCACTCCATGTGCACACAGGCTCTGGACCGCGCGTCCGTTGGGACGTGGCCTCGCGCCACGGCCTCCATTCAATACGCTTTGCTTGTGCAGGGCTTGCTGGTCACGGGTCCCTCTCCCGTTTCTGCAAAGGAAAAGCCCGCGACAGCCTCTACTGTTTTTATGTCCACTCATGTGTATTGCCAACGCATCACATCACATTTGAAAAAAAACGATTTGCATGCATGCGCGGGTTGGGATTTTAACTGTTTTACACGTTCGAAACCGTAGAAATCTTTGTAGGCGAGGTGCTGTTCGCCCGCGTGTTTTTTTTTTGAAAAGAGATAAGCGTGTTTTCGGCAGCGGAATCTGGAGGAGAGAAGCGTCTGCGTGACTTTGGACAAACGATCTTCTGTGCAGAGGGAGCATGTGCGAGTTCGGCCTTGGTCAGATACCAAAAGCAACTCCCAAATTTACTATAAAAAAAGATTTCCCGTCACATTAAAATGTCATAACATATATGGAGTACTAAATATAGATGAAATCAAAAACTATGTGTACAGTTTTGTTGTGCTCCGCGAGACGAACATTTTGAGTCTAATTAATCAATTTTTGAACAATTTTTCACAAATATAGACAGTGACGTAATGATTACGAAGTGACATCAAACTCCCAATTTCAACATCTAGGCCTTGTGTAGATCCAAAATATGGGGGTGGGAATTTGGGGGTTAGGGGTCACATCGTAATTATTGCGTCACTGTAGCATTTCGTTTGTATGTATAAAAAATTATCCAAAAATTGATTAATAAGGCTCAAAATGTTCGTCTCACAGAGTACAACAAAACTGTGTAATTAGTTTTTTATTTCATCTACATTTAGTACTCCATACAAGCTATGACATTTTGATGTCATTAAAATCTTGTTTTTGTACAGTAAACTTTGAGGTTGCTTTTTTGCCTTCGTTGCTGGCCTGCTGCTTCTCGGGCTGCAAGTCATGTACTCCTGTGTATTGGGGTAGGCGCCGTTAAGACCCGTGGAAGCAACTGCGAGGTGCCAATTTGACATCTTAAATTGGGAGTTTTGGGAATCGCGTGTCACTGTAGCATTTTGTTTGTATGTGTAAAAAATTATCCAAAAATTAATTAATTAGGTTCAAAATGTTTGTCTCACAGAGTACAACAAACTGTGTAATTAGTTTTTGATTTCATCTATATTTAGTACTTCATGCATGTTATGACATTTTGATGTGATAAAAATCTTCTTTTTGCATAGTAGAATTTGGGATTGAATTTGGGATCTAAACAAGGCCTAAATGTACATAAAAAATGTTAAGCCAGTGACAGAGTATACTAAAACACATGCAGGAGTTCAGAAACAAGAAAATATTTGAGTGAGAAAGAAAACAATGGCAGGTGCTAAATAATGTTGATTTTTTTCGATTATCAACAACAAGTCAACAGTATTTTTCTCTCAGCACAAACTACAGCCACCTGCCACCAACCGGACGAACAGGTACGAGTCAGGACGATTATTTTTAAAGCTAGCAAGGCCTTGTTTAGATGCCAAATTTGGGTGTCAAATTTGGTGTCTTGATGCGCGTGCGTCACTGCAGCATTTTGTTTGTATTTGTGAAAAATTGTCCAAACATTGATTAATTAGGCTCAAAATGTTCGTCTCGCAAAATACAACAAAACTGTGCAATTAGTTTTTGATTTCATCTATATCTAGTACTCTATGCATGTTATGACATATTGATATGATGAGAATTTTCTTTTTGCATCGTGAAATTTGGGGCGGAATTTGGTTCTAAACAGGCCTGGCCTCGGAAGTGGAGGACACATGAGGAGCTGTAGCACATCCTGACAGGGGAAATTGAAGGCCGCACCAACCGATATGTACAGCGCTAACAGAATTCTGGGCTACGCGCCAAGTCTGCCAAGAGCAGCTGACCACGGTGCCTTGGCTCAGCGCAGCCTTTCCAAGGCTTTCCGGGCCAAACTTGAGACTCGTCCGATACTAAATATCGTTTCATTATAAATAATCGTTCAAACATTAATTAATTAGATTTAAAATGTTCGTCTTGTGAAGTACAACAAAACTGTGTAATTAATTTTTAATTTAGTACTTGCATGTGCCGACATTTTGATGCGATGTAAATCTTCTTTTTGCATAGTGGAATTTGGAGGTGAAATTTGTGTTTAGTTCCTAAATTCCCACCTCAAATTTCACCATGCAAAAAGAAGATTTCCATCACATCAAAATATCGACACATGTATGGTGTACTAAATGTAGATGAAATTAAAAACTAATTGCACAATTTTGTTGTACTTTATGAGGTAAACATTTTGAGTCTAATTAATTAATGTTTGGACAATTATTCACAAATACAATCGAAATGCTGTAGTGTCGCGTTTATGACACTTTCTAAACTTGGACTCTAAAGTTTGGAACTAAACATGGGCTTAGTTTCTACTACACCTTAGGCCTGAGCATGCACATGGCGTGTTCATTGGGATCCTAAGGCTATCTCCAACGAGTGACCCAAAAGAAGAATCAAACCCAAAATAGATCTTTGTTGGTACTATTTTAGCCCCCAGCAGAGTACTCATATCCAAACCTAAAATGAGTTTTTAGGAGAGAGAACCTAAATCTGGATATCCTTTCTTTTCGTGATCCATTCGCAGAAAGGACTCTCTTCTGGGTCTTCTGTTGGAGAAACGAGTTTATTGGTCACGGACTTTTTACTGTAGGCAACCTAAAGTGGTAAATGGTTCTCCGATTTGGGTCTCCGTTGTTGGAGCCAGTCTCAGCACGTGAAGTATATTCACTGTTCACACGCTTCAATTGTGGCCTTGTATTAAGTTCCCACAGTTTGGGTCCAGATTTACTATAACAAAAGAAGATTCTCCATCACATCAAAATGCCGGCACATGCATGAAGTACTAAATGTAGATGAAATAAAAAACTAATTGCATAGTTTAGTTAACTTTACGAGACGAACGTTTTGAGCCTAATTAGTCAATATTTGTACAATTTTTACTAAATACAAATCAAATGCTACAGTGACCCTACAATGTATTATTTTGCTGACTTTGCACACCCCAAATTGGGAAACTAAACAAGCTCTGTATTTGAGAATTTTGGTTTAGCTTGGGGGTGTTTGGATCTAAGGTGCTAAAGTTTAGTCACTTAAATAATTAACAATTCGAATTATTAAATATAAATTAATTATAAAACTAATTACATAAGTCATTGCTACACGAGACAAATCTAACAAGCCTAATTAACCTATAATTAATATATACTTATCATATATTTATCGTAGCATTACATTGTCTAATTATGATGTGATTAGGCTTAATAGATTCGTCCCGTAAATTATTCATCGATTATGTAATGAGTTTTTTAATTAATCTATATTTAATACTTATAATTAACATTTTTACATCTGATGTGACGAGACTAAATTTTAGTGGGAGGAAAGCAAACACCCGTAAGATGATCTCGTGATGCCTAATTTCAGGCTACCAGAAGGCAAAACAAATAAATAACTACGGAGTACTCAAGGAAACCGAGGTAGCAGTAGAATACCAATTCGAGGTATGCGTGGTGTTCCTTTTCGCTACAAAAGGCAAAGAAAACACTAATTCGAATTGATCTCCAAGGATGCATGCGAGGGGCTACTACGAGCCATGTGTGGGTCTGGCCCATTAGATACGGTGGCCCATCAGGCCACGAGCAAGTGGGCTAGCACTGCCCGGCCCGGGTGCCCATTGAATGCAGTACCTAGGGTGCATTAAACACGACTACTACGGCGGCTACCTTCACACTGTACTGTTCCTACCGTAGCACGCTCGGCTGGAAAACTTTTTTTTTCCAAGCCTCTCGTCTGGATACAGCTGTGTAGTATGTATTCATACTCGTGACTACGTCATTATTGAGATCACCGAAGTCTCGTGGCTTCGGAGACGACGGGTGCGTCGTAATCTGTTTGTGGCTCCATGTAAGAGAGGCAGCTGATTTATTTTGGGGACAAGCCCGGGTGAGACCCGCACCGATTCTAGGATCGAACGCGGGTGGACAGCGCGCGCATGCCAACCGAGCTACGGCTCGTTCTCGTCTGGAAACCCCTTGTTTAGGTTTGAAATCTGCCATCAGTTGCCCCGGCGCGATTAGCCCCCTGTTCAGTTCAAAAACAACCCCAAAGTTCACTATATAAAAAGAAGATTCACATCACATCAAAATATCGGTCCATATATGGAGTACTAAATGTAGATGAAATCAAAAACTAACTGCACAATTTTATTGTACTCCGCGAGACAAATATTTTGAGCCTAATTAATTAATTTTTAGATAATTTTTTACACATACAAACGAAACGAAATGTTATCGTGGCGCAATGATTACGAAGTGACCCTAAACATCTAAATCTCCCTATTTTACATCTAAACAAAGCCTAGAATTGGGAGGATAACGCAGCGCCGCAGTGGTCAAATCCTTACACCTGGTGGAGCCGTGCCTACTCGTCAGAAGACCGCATTTTGCTGCCGTAGCGCTCCTGGAGGCCGGTGGTGCCAAAGTTCGTTAGAACACCGTCACATGCTCGTGTTCCCACGGAGCACGGGCTATTTCCTGCCTACGTACGGACTCGATGGGGATTATCGCAACAACTGACCCTCCGCGCTCTTGTTGAGGCCGTCTTAAATTTCAATTCCACCACGAAAGAAAAGGTTCTCGTCACATCAAAATATCGACACATATATATACAGTACTAAATGCAGATAAAATTTAAAACTAATTGCATAACTTTATTGTACGAGACGAACATTTTAAACCTAATTAATCAATGTTTAGATAATTATTTACAAATATAAATAAAATACTATAAACTAAATTTTATAGTGCCATGTTTATGATAAAATGTCAAGTTTATCTCTTCTAAATTGGATCTAAACAAGCCCTCGGTCCGCGCACACTAGCGCACGACCTTGTGGGCTGGGCCGTGACTGATTTTCCCACCGGCAGCGGGCAAGTCATCCATCGCCCAAGCAAACGAACGGGGCGGCGCGCCCCACGTTCAACTTGCAAAGCCGCCGCCGCACCGTCACCGCGACGGTCTCCCCCGCCCGCCTCCACGCCCAGCCCTACTTTTTTTTTCTTTTTCCGTCGGTCCGCTCGCCACGCCTCCCAAGGCCGCCCGCCAGAAAACCCGTGTCCCTACGCGGCAGCTCATCGACTTTTCGCAGGGCATGGCGTGCCCCACACCCGCAACCACCGCCGTCCCCGCCCCGGCGCCCACGCCCTGCCCGCCCCGGCCACCACGCGCACCGCGCGCGCCGGTTTGAAACCCTGCCGCCACCCCTTCTATTTATCCCACCCCCGCACAGCCCCACCTCCAACTCACCTCACCTCCCAGCCGCCCCACCCCGCCGGCCCGCCCCAAGCCCTGAGCGCGCAATGGCGTCTCGCCAAGCCCTCCTCGCGGTCCTCCTCCTGGCGTCGCTGCTCCCGCCCGCGCTCTCCCGCGGGGCGGTGTTTGGGCGCGGGCATCACGGGGTGGGGCTCGGCCACCATCACCCGCAGCCGCACGTGCACGCGCCGCTCGCGGGTGGCGCGTGGTCCTCGGCCCACGCCACCTTCTACGGCGGCGGCGACGCGTCCGGCACCATGGGTACGTCCGCCTTCGCTACCCCCATTCTCCCGTCCTAGATTGCACCCACGGATTTGCTTCGCTCGAGCGATGGGACTGATTTGTTCGTATCTGCTTTCGTGTGTGTGTGCAGGAGGTGCGTGCGGGTACGGCAACCTGTACAGCCAGGGGTACGGCACCAACACTGCGGCGCTGAGCACGGCGCTCTTCAACAACGGCCTCAGCTGCGGCGCCTGCTTCGAGGTGCGGTGCGACGCCGCTGGCGGCGGCAGCCACTCGTGCCTGCCGGGCTCCGTCGTCGTCACGGCCACCAACTTCTGCCCGCCCAACAACGCGCTCCCTTCCGACGACGGCGGCTGGTGCAACCCGCCCCGCGCCCACTTCGACATGTCCCAGCCCGTGTTCCAGCGCATCGCGCTCTACCGCGCCGGCATTGTCCCCGTCTCCTACCGCAGGTCTGCGGCGCCCCCCTCCCCCCCACTCATCGCCCCTCGTTCCTGCAAGCGTTTCGCTTTCTCCTTTGAAAAAAAACATAGTAAAATGCAATCAGATCTGACAATGTCTCGCTTGTTTGCTTGCGGCGTGCTGCAGGGTCGCGTGCAACAAGAAGGGCGGCATCCGGTTCACCATCAACGGCCACTCGTACTTCAACCTGGTGCTGGTCACCAACGTGGGCGGCGCCGGCGACGTGCACGCCGTGGTCGTGAAGGGCGACCGCTCCCCGGGCTGGCAGGCCCTGTCCCGGAACTGGGGCCAGAACTGGCAGAGCAACGCGCTCCTCGACGGCCAGGCCCTCACCTTCCGCGTCACCACCAGCGACGGCCGCTCCGTGGTCTCCAACAACGCCGCCCCCCGCGGCTGGTCCTTCGGCCAGACCTTCAGCGGGGCCCAGTTCAACTGAGCATCGCCGCCATGGCCGCAGTGTCATCGACGGCCGCGCAAGTAGCAGTAGTGGTACTGCTAGTCCAAGGTCGTAGTAGTTCTTCGTCACCCCCAATTGGAGCTTGCCGGGAGGCGCCATGGTTTTATGAGTGGCGCATCTCGCATTGGTTCTTGGGATTTACCAGTAGTTAGGCCTAGTAAGCATGGGTTTTATCGTGCTGGTGCGAGCCTAGAGTGAGTGAGTGTTCCTTCTTCCTTGGTTGTTTTGGCTAGGGAATTGGAGGTGGTGGTAAAGGCTGGCTTGGAGATTAATGGCGGCCGCCTTGTATCACCCGCCAATCAGTGTTTTGGGCCTCAATGGTGATGGCCAACATGTTGAAGATGAGATGAAATGTTTTGTGTGGTTAAAAGTGTGTTGGGTGTAATGAACCTTATCAAGTTATCTTTCTGAACCAATTTGTGTTGGTACTGTTTGAGTGCGCGTGATCTGAGTTGTTGGTAGTAGTTGGTACTCCGTACCTTGTTCTCTGAAATCCCATGAGAATTCTAGCTCGGCCTCGAGTGCACAGTCTACAGTAGCGCATTTTAGAAACTAAACCGGTCTCAGAGTGCACAGTTTTATTATTTTGAACATAATTAATCAATTTTTTTGATAATTTTTCATACGTACCAACGAAATGCTATAGTAGCGCATACTCCGAAAGATCCAAATTTAACTCCAATTTCAAATTTGACTCCAATTTTAGGAAACTAAACAGGGCCTCGGTCTCTAGGGCGTGGCCCTTCAAAAAAATGTGCGGTGTGTAACTGTGTAAGGGGATCCCAAATTTGCACCCCCAAATTTTATATGCAAAAAGAAGATTCTCATCACATTAAAATGCATGGAGTACTAAATGTAGATGAAATCAAAAACTAATTACATGGTTTTGTTGTACTCCGCGAGACGAACATTTTGATCCTAATTAATCAATTTTTGGATAACTTTTCACGCATACAAACGAAATACTACCGTGTGAAATTCCCCCCTTCCAAATTGGGAGTCACCAATTTGGGAACTAACAAGGCCTAAAGATGAGCACACCATGGTGCAGGAAGTGTCGAAGATGAGACGCAGAACAGAGCTGTGTGGCCCTAAACCCTAAACGAAACCTGTTCGTTCGTTTCGCTGGAGCTGATAAGCATAGCGAACGGGGCAAGCTTCCATGGGAAAACGTTTGACTAATAATTAAAGGTATTAAATAAAGTTAGTTTATAAAACTACTTTCATAACACTAAATTAATTCACGAGACAAATCTAATAAAGTTTTTGACCACACAATTAGAGAATGATTACTAAAGTATTATTGTAGTAAATTTTAGACTAATTAGGCTCATTAGATTCGTCGTCTAAAGTTACCCATCCCTATAAAGGTTTTACAAATAAATTTTATTTAATACTTTATACATGTAAGATTCTAGATTCGTCGCGTAAAGTTACCCATCCCTATAAAAATTTTATAAATAAATTTTAATTAATACTTTATACGTGTAAGATTCTCTTTAGAAATATATTTTTCAAGAGAGAAAAAACACGGCCTTCAACGGAAATTATTTATGCAGCGGCAATTGCCAAGGTTCAGTGTTTGATTTCGGAGGTCTCATTTTCTCGGGGAACCGTGGATAGTTTACCACTCTGGCTACTTTCTTGAAAAAGGGGGCCCATTTAAAAAAATCTTAAAGAAGTGCATGATACACATAGTCTGGTACTTGGTGCAATCTAATTTAAATAAAAAATATCTCTGATAATGGAGAAACGAACGCATGCCTTGTGACACAGTGCTTATTACTGTCATTACATGGGGCGTTATTTATAGCAGAGTGGTCATCTCCTCCTTCCTGGAAACGTCTAGGAACACACATGAGAAACCCCTTCCTCCCTTTTCACTTGTTTCATTTTTTTGATGATTGTGTGTTTCTCCCTTTTCACTTGTACTATTTTTTTGATGATTGTGTGTTGTGGTATTGAGCTATCAGGTCTCGCCGATTGCGGCCTATTCGGCTGGCTGGTGGCTGGCTTGTGCTGAAAGAAAAAAATACCGTTGGTTGGCTGGTGACTGGTGCTGGTTTGTGCTGAAAAAAATACCGTTGGCTGTCTGGTGGTTGGTGCTGATGTGTGCAGAGAGAAAAATTTACCAGCCGAACAGTGCTGCGAGCCTGCTATTCCCTCCATTCGAAATTAAAATTTTAATTTGCTTTGATTTTGTCGATGTATCAAAAAATAAAATAAAATGTGATTTAGAATGAAGAGATTTTTGTCAAAATCTAGGCCGTTTTGGCGAAACTGGTTTTGGCCATGTTTCTTTGACTTTTGAAAAAAAATTCAAAGAAAATCTTGCATGTACGGAGTATTAAATGAAATTTATTTACAAATTTTTTTAGGGATGAATGTAACTTTGCGCGACGAATCTATTGAGCCTAATTAATCCATGATTTAATATAATAATATTACAGTAACTATCCTCTAATCGTGCGATCAACCTCATTACATTTGTCTCGTAAATTAATCTGGAGTTGTAAAGATAGTTTTGTAAACCAACTTTATTTAATACTTTTTATTTGTCAAACGTGTCTAAATTTTTTTCTGTTATAGATGTTGATGCATTTTTTATGTAAATCTTATTTGAATTAAATAGATTGATTAGAATAAAACTAAAACATACTCCCTGCAGTGAGCTGTCTTGACTCAGTTATGTGATAATCCTAGGTCTTGTTTAGTTCCCGATTTTAGCATGTTAAAGTTGACATTTTTCCATTAATGCGCCATTATAGCATTTTGTTTTTATTTGTGAAGAATTGTCAAAACATTGATAAATTAGGCCTTAAAATGTTCGTCTCGTAAAGTACAACAAAACTGTGTAATTAGTTTTTGATTTTATCTAAATTTAGTACTCCATGCATGTGTCGATATTTTGATGTGATTGAAATTTTCTTTTTACATAGTGGAATTTGGGGGTAAAATGGGGGAACTAAGGCCTTGTTTAGTTCTCAAATTTTACCCCTAAATTCCACAATGAAAAAAGAAAAATTACTATCACATGAAAATATCGGCACATGCATGGAGTACTAAACATAGATGAAATCAAAAACTAATTGTATAGCTTTGTTGTACTTTGTGAGCCGACATTTTGAGCCTAATTAATCAATGTTTGGACAATTATTCACAAATACAAACGAAATGCTACAGTAAGTATTTATGACAAAGTTTAAAGTTTGGAACTAAGGTCCAGTTTGTTTTCCACGCGCTAAACTTTAGTGCCGTCACATCGGATATAAATAGGTTAATTAGGAGTATTAAATATAGATTAATTAAAAAACCCATTACATAAATGAGGAGTAATTTACGAGACGAATCCATTAATCCTAATTACACCATGATTAGACAACGTAATGCTACAGTAAATGTATGGTAATTATGTATTAATTATAGCAAAATGAGGTTTGTTAGGTTCGTCTCGCGAAATAGACATGACTTATATAATTAGTATTATAATTAGTTTATGTTTAATACATCTAATTATCACTTATTTAAAGCGCTAAACTTTAGCACATAATCCAAACACCACCTAAACAATGGCTAAACAAGGCAAGAATATGCTGCTGGAAGGTCAAAAATCATATTTATAATTATGTTTTGAAGCACGAAAAATCATGCTAGCTTAGGCCATGTTTAGTTCTTCGAGGTGTTGTTTAGTTCCAGAATTTGTGAGCCAAACTTTGGTCTTGTGGGGTGCGCGCGCGCACTGTAGCATTTTTGTTTATATGTGTGAAAAATTATCCAAAAATTGATTAATTAGGCTCAAAATGTTGGTATCGTAGAGTACAATAAAATTGTGCAATTAGTCTTTAATTTCATCTACATTTTCATGCATATGCCGAAATTTTGATGCGATGGAAATCTTCTTTTTACATAGTAAACTTTGGGGTGGAATTTGGGATCTAAACAAGGGCCACGATTGTCCCAAATTTCACTATGCAAAAAGATAATTTCCATCACATCATCATGCCAGCACATGCATGAAGTACTAAATATAGATGAAATCAAAAACTAATTGCACGGTTTTGTTATACTTTGTGAACGAATATTTTGAGTCTAATTAATCAATGTTTGGATAATTATTCAGAAACACAAACGAAATGCTACATCGACGCAATAATAACAAAATAACAACTTTGACGTGACAAACGCCCTGTTCGTTTGGCTTATTAGCCACGAGCCAGCGGTACTTTACTCTCAGAACAAATCAGCCACCAGCCACCGACCATTTCTCTCAGAACAAATCACCACCAGCCACCACCGAGACGAAGAGGAAGTTGGAAACTAAACATGGCCCTTGTTTAGTTCCCAAATTTGGGAGCCAAACTTTGACCTTTTGGAGTGCGTGCGTGACTGTAGCATTTCATTTGTATGTGTGAAAATTATCTAAAAATTAATTAAGTAGGCTCAGAATATTCGTCTCTCATAGTACAACAAAACTGTACAATTAGTTTTTGATTTCGTCTACATTTAGTAGTCCATATATGTGCCTATATTTTGATGTGATGAATTTTTTTTATATAGTTAATTTTAGGGGTGGAATTTGAGATCTAAACGAGTCCACGGTCTTGTTACATTACATGACAGGTACGTGCCGGGTAATGCCAATGCAAAGTTTGATTTTTCTGTACTATGCCCCTGGCATAGAGATTCTTGCTGCTCGTACTGCTGAACGCTGCCCTGAAGTTACCGTGCATCCCAGACGAGTACCGGTAAAACTCGTGCTTGGTGCTACTACCTACTGCCCCACCACGCCATGCTTATAGCTGCACAGCTCGAGAAGTGAGCCGCCAAAAGTAGGGGTCTAGTCCTAAAATAAAGCCATGCAAAGCAATCGGGTTCTGTTGGGTTTTGGATTTCTAGAACAGTCATTCCATCTCTGACCGCCTGGTTTGACCGTAGACCATCCGGTCATGCAGCCATGCAGGCCATCTTCTACACATTGGATTCTTCTGATGGTGGTCCGACAAAGCATCAGTATTTGTGTTCCATTACGGGGGAGAAAACAAAGAGACATGGAGTGCCAGCTCACAGCACCAAGAATATTACGGAGATGATTAGGGCCATGCCCTGCTAGGCTGCTCCTGTGGGGCTCCAATAGTTTTTTGGGTCAAAATTCTAAGAAGGCCGAGGCAAAATATCGGGATATCAGGTTAGGCCATGTACAAAACATAAACAGCAGTTGTCTTTTCGTTGCCACATAGATCAAATGAGCTGATGTGGTCATCATTTAATGAGGAAAAAAAGTGTTGTTGTCTACTATATCGTGTACTTCTTTCGCTCGTGCTCCCATGCAAAACATCATAAACCAGAGTGCGTATTTATTATCACACAGACAGCTAAATAGACAGCACATGTCTAAACTATTGTAGAGCTGACTATTTAACTGTGTCTATGTGTTAAATAGACAGCAGCTGTTTAAACTATTATACAAGCCATTATAAGGACATACCTGTCAGTCATACAAGAAGGCACCCACACCACCAGCGGTCCGACAATCTAGAACCGTACAAAAGGGCCCCTGACAAACATCAAAGACAGAGCAGCTCTACTCTGAATAATCACGAGGACAAGAGTCTCTTAAAGCAAGCATCTACGGACGTGAACCTCCACCGGAACCCTCGACATGGTCGCACAAAAGCTAAAGTGCTCCATTAACAACACCTTTATAGGAAGGATAAGACGCGTAACGTCAGTGTTAGATTTTAACCCCAAGTTAACGCAATGGAGGTAACTGTAGAGCAGCGCCCCCAACGGGGAAGAGAAGTCTGAAACCACTCTACTGCCCGATCCGGGGTTGGACCAACGCTTTCGCCTGCGAATCAACATAAAAAAGGATCAGAAGAGCCAAGCATAAAAAGCACGCCGCCATCCAGTAGCCACACCTCGTAATCGCCGACCACTCCATAAGACCCATCTGTGACTAGAAACGCTACACGAACCACACGTCCGGGATCATGTGCCCTCGATGCGCCTCAAACATTGCCGCCTCTATTGGAGGTGACACTGAGCATTTCCAATCGAAAATTAAAACTTGAATCTCACGTAGGAGAGCGGCGGCCGAACGGGGATTACCAACAGGAGACGCTGCGCAGGTCGAATTCTATGGGATGACGAGGTCGAAGGTCGAACTCCCCTCCCGCTCACCTCACCAAGCTAGGCCAGAGGCAAGCGGGAGGAGCAGGGCAAGGCCCGACGGAAGGAGGGGGGGCAGCGCCAGTCCAGCGCCGCCACCGCCGGGCGACGCCGCACCCCCCCTCAAGAAAACCGAGGCCGGCGGCAGCCCCGCCGCCGAACTGTTGGAGCCCGAGCCGCCAGAGGCAGCTCAGTCCCTGCAGCCACGAGCAAAGGCCGCGTCGCCGTTGTCGGGGCTCCCTCCATCCCGCCGAACTCCCGCGCCGGCGAGGGAGAGGGCGGAAGCGCCGCCGCCGTCCCAGGTCCACGGGAAGCGCCCCCGAATCGCCCAGTCCCGCCTCCGCCGCCGGGATCTGGGAGCGCCACGAGGCCCCGCCGAGGGGAGGTGAAGAGCCCACGTTGCCTTCCTCGCGGGCGAGCTGCTTAGCCCGCAGTCTGCACGCACGGCGCCGTGGCGTGGAGCAACGTCGGCCTGGTTAGGTTGCGGCGGCGCGGAGATTAGGGTTTCGCCCGTCGTTCTGGGGCTCCCCCCCTCCCCCCTCGTCGTTTTCTTTTTGGGTCTAAATTTGACAGCCATTTCTGCTCCACAAGCACGAATTCGTTTGCTCTTTGAATTCGCTGCAAGATTGGACATACTATACCAGAGTTGCTCTTTGAATTCGCTGCAAGATTGGACATACTATACCAGAGAGTTAACAAATTTAAATTGAGTATCAATAGATGCCGATCGTTTTAGTTTCTGCATGACGTCCTCTCTGCCGCGAAGAGAGTTTGCAATTACAATAATCTTTTGCCATGTGCGGCAGAAGCGCAAGTAATTTCACGCCGGAGGGATAGCCGACAGCGTCCGCTCGCATGGGAAAAGCTATCGACCTCCTCCGGCATGCGAATGGGAGTTGGCGATGGCCATCGATGCGTTTCCCCAGCTAGGGCAGACACGGCGCAAAAGGCTACTACACCGCCTCCTGCTTCTCTCTCACGGACGTGGAGACGGTGGGTGGCAAGCAACGTGCGAGTGTCAGCGGCCACAGCGCAGCGATGGCAGCAGAGATACGCATGGCCGTGGCGGGGGCGCACATGAAACTTCGTACTATGCTTTGAATCTTTGTGATATCTTCTTTGCAGTTGCAGTGTCCTGTGTCCGTGGACTGGAGGGTGACTAGGGTTGGAATGGACGGCCAGGAAAAATCCCTCTTTTTCACCTTTTTTTTGTTACTTTACCTTTATTTTCCGTTTGTATGTGCTTTTTGTTAATTGTTCTTGGCGCGTAAATTTATCTCTCTGTTGGAGAGACACAGCAACAGCATCCCTGCCTGCTGAGTGTTGACCATTTGTTCAGGTTTCAAATCGTACCAAACGAATAAACATCCTCTTTCGCAAAAAAAAGAATAAACATCCAGGAGAGAATTGTTTGACTCGCTAACATAATTGGTGAAGTGCTACATTCTTAGTAAAGCCGTAACCGCATTATCTTTCGGTCTTTTCAAACCATAAACAAGTATATCCTTCGTATGGCATACTGACAGTATCCTTTTGTGAATGATAATTATAGATAAGTACATGGACAAAGCATGCAGGCATGCAGATTGACTGGGGTCCAGTCCATAGACCATGGGAGGAACGTGCATATAAAATTGCGCACTGTACCATGCAAAGGTACTTCCTCCAGATGCTAATCGAAAAGCCGGCCGTATTATCTGCATGCTTCCGGTTTAAAAATCGAAAAGCGCTAGAATGAAATCGAGTGGGTTTGCACTTTGCAGTAGCAGGATTTCCCGGAAGCGGGACGCAAGTCACAGGACAGAGCCGAAGGGAACTCCGGACGGACGGGACGGAACGGAAGCGTACGTTCTCGTCGCGTATTTCCGGGGAGTGTACGCCGTGGCACGGGAGCCGAGCCGAGAGGGCCGAAGAAGACCTGTCACTCACTCACCTGTCTCGGTCGTCCTCCGTCTGCCGCGGCGGCCTCGAACGGCGCAGCGACGCCCCCGTCCGGCACCATCCGACCTGACCGGATGCGTGCTGTCGCCGCCTTGCTTGCCCAGTGCCCGTCTCGCGATTTGTTCAACGGCAAGCATCACTGGACGCGCGAGTTTTCTCCGCCCAACTCGAACGGTGTGCTTCCTCGGGCTCGCCGACGACCGCAGGGGCGAACCGTAATCGGCGACGGCCGCCAAAGGGCACCAAGGCCGGGTCGGATGTGCAAAGGCTCGTTTTTGTTTTTCGCCGCTCCGGGCTTTTGGTCCTGGGCCTAGCGTTCTGGGCTTTGTGCAGCCGATTGCCTAGCGGGTCAAGCCCATCATCACGTACTACATCAAAATAGTTGGGCCCTCAGAATTACCGAGATGACGATCCTCTGCCACACCGGCAACGGATAATAACTGATCCCGTGTATTCCCAAGCTTTTGGTGGAAAATAGGTAGATTGAAAAAATATACTTTCACAAGTAGTAGTATTTTAGATGTTACTCCTATATTTTAATAAAAAATGTTAGTCAAAATTCAATTTTGCAGATGCTGTGAATTTACCAAGTGGCTTATGTTTGTGATCAGAGAAACAAATCAAACTTTTTTAAATACAAAGATACACGTGCGTATTCTCGAAAAAAGATCAGAGGAAGCATCAAATTTTACTAAAAAATAACGCATCATGGCCAGTGATCAGAACTCAAAATTTGGAATGTTTTTCAGTCATTAATATCATAGGTACACTTCAGGCATGCCAGTAGGTGCCACCAAGATGTGATCATGTGAACACAACTCTTCTCTAAATACATCGGTTGTGTTTCAGATACATCAACAGGTTTCAGAGCCATTTTGCTGCACCAATGGGATTAATAGATGGCACATTAATCTCTTAATCACTATATAACTCATTTGATCTTCCACGCGCTTATCCTATCATGAAGTAGAGCATACGGCAAATACTCTACTCCATTGCACAGCACAGGAGCTGTGCTTTAGAGATCTGCAACCATTACGACCAACATTTTGAACACAGTCATAACATGTGACCAATTTGTCAATTTCATCTTGCGACTGCTCAGTCTTCGGTGACACTAAGACCGATGAACTGAAATCCAATTGCAAAATACATGACAGATTGAGGGAGAACGAATAGGTACAAATAGTCATCTCTGTATATGTAGTCAAAGCACGCAGACACCAGAAGGAATAGGCCGATAAAAATCTCAAGACAATGGAACCTGACAAGAAGCAGGATAGCAAATTAGCGACAAGGGCCAAGGCTATGATACAATGAAGCGTACCTGATGAATATATTCTTCTATATGAGAGTTACCTGTCTTTGAAACGACCGTTCCCTGTAACACGGGCAATGGACTTTAGCTTCTGCAAATTCCCCAGTTTTTGTGTGACAATCCATTCATTGGCCCTATCTGCTTCGAAAAATCCTATCAATATGGCTTTAAATCGATGCAGCGCCATTACGTTCTCAAACAAGACCCACACTATAATAAGGTGGATAGACCTGCAACACAACAGGAATTCAGCTTCTGCAACGTTCACACACAAAATCTTGTGCTCGCTCCACTCAAGTACACTTGAGTGTAGGCAGTAGCTAAGAAACTCAGTCAAGCAAACATTAATCTAACCTTGGAGTCCCAACAGAGTTGAGAAGAGTGATAGCTGTGGGGATATATATCAGCTCCCACACAGGAATCTGCGCTTCTGGGAATAAGATGTTTAGAGGAATTAGTATGCTGAAAAAGAAGAAAGTGAAGAATGTGCCTACGATCCTCCGGGCAATGAAGAAGTCATAGATCATGTAGAACTTCTTCCAAACCGACACCTCCTGCACGAGGAAAATTAACTGATAGTATAAGCATGTTGACAATGAATCATCGAACAAAAATGGGGCACTGCACGCTACTGCATCTTGCCATACGTCAGAGTGGGTGTAGAAGGCTAACCTTGGCAGCAAGAATTTCCCAGAACATCTTCTTGAACAGAAACGCAGGGCCGCATGACCAACGATGCTGCTGGGAGCGGTATGCCTTCAGAGTGCTCGGCAGCTCGCTCTTAACCTGAAAGTGAATTGCGATGTCCAATCTCGGATCAGTTTGCTAGAGCTGCATGTCTGACTCTGACATGATAATACGTTGGATCAATTGGTTAGAACAGTGAACCTTTATGCTGCCAACATAAACAAATTCCCAGCCCAGGAGACCTGCTCTCAACGCCAAGTCCATGTCCTCAGCAGTAGTTCGATCCTCCCAACCCCCGGACTCGATAACTGCTTGTGTTCTCCATACCCCAGCGGTTCCTGCGTGGATGTGTTAAGCATCCTCCTTTCTCTAACAAAAATTGAAAAAATGGAACAATTGCCAGCAGAGAAGAGAGGGTAGTGGGATACCATTGTAGCCGAAGAAGTTGCAGAGCGAGGAGCCTGCTTCCTGCTCCACCTTGAAATGGTAGTCCATCGACATCTCTTGCATTCTCGTTAGCAAGCAGTCGTTGGCATTCACTACAGGGCAGCTTAAACGAAAAAATTGTCAGTATTTGCTATTACAGTTGTAGCACAAAACACTGCGTTAATTGGGATTGAACAGACTGATGAACGTGCATAGAAGCTCTGAACGATACACTGAAATCTTGTCCCTCTCGCCTCCAGGTTTGATCACGTGCGCCTTTTTTTATTTTGCATCTGAAGCTCTGAACAAGGGCCCAATAAGCAATAACGAGCCCAGAAGTAAGCATGGGCCCAATAAGCAATAACGAGCCAAGAAGCAAGCGTGGGCCCAAGAGGAACAGCGTCGGCATTTAGGCAGACTAATAGTTGGGCCTTAATGTAAGAAAATATAAGGAAATGGGCTACAAATCCTAGCCGAGCTGGTGCTGTTGTGTTAGTACTAGTAGGCCTGCTTGAAGCCCAAGCTTACCACATCCCTAAGGCCTAAGCTCGACAACGCTATAAATATCAAGTGTTATCAGCAAGGTAAGCCAAAGTACCCAGCAGCGCAGGCAACTTGCATCTGTTCACTCACCAATAATAAAATATAAGCGTAAAGCACAGTGTCAATCGTTGTCAGTTGGCAGCACGAGCGAGACTCACCGAACTTCCAGCGGGTCTGCACGAGCGCGAGGCTGGGGTTGTGGACGAGGAACGGGACGGTCTTGACGAGGAAGTCCGGCGCCGGCTGGAAGTCGGCGTCGAACATGGCGACGAACTCGCAGCCCCGCACGTAGGCGTGGCGCATCCCCTCCTTGAGGTTGCCGGCCTTGTACCCGGCCCTGTCCTTGCGCGTCTCGTACTTGATGTTTATCCCCTCCTCCGCTGCCCACCGCTCGCACTCGCTCTTCACCAGCTCCTGCATGCCCATCCAGATCACAAACCCAAGCAAAGATTCGCGTCAGCCATCGAGCTCCTCTGTAACTCTCTCAACCACTCCCGTCGTGCGAATCAAATTGCGGTGAGCAAACGGCCAAAAACAACGTAGATTGGAAATGGAAAGTTTCAAAAGGAAAGTAAAAAATGGTAGGTTTTTTTGTTGTTTGGTATCCAGGACCATGCACTCCTGCCGGCACCCCGCTCTTGTGCTGCCTGTTCCCCTGGCAAATGGCAGGGCATTCAAGCTGGGCAGCAGGTGAAAACGAAGGCCGATCTCACCTTGATGACGGCGTCGGTGGAGTCGTCCAGGACCTGCACTATTAATCGATCCACCGGCCATGTGAGCCTACAAGCTGCCCCTATTGATAGCTGGTACACCTGCATACGTGTTCCAAAAATCTTGTCAGGGATGATGACGTGGGACTACTCTTCTTCCACGATGACTCTGTAATTTGAGGACAAAACACCCCTTGTTCTGCATTCTAATTCACCTTTGCCGGTAATCTAGAGCTATGGCTACTAGCGCATACATAGTATTAGAAATGAAATACTTATTTAGTTCAATCCAAAAGACTCTCAGAAAGCGTCAGATGCTGGAATTGTTTGCACGAGGATCAGGAGTTCAGCAATTAGCTCACTCTGAACAACTGTCAGAGTTCACCAAGAACACCTGATCCTGCGAGAAGCAGAGTCCGGAACACAGAAGCGCCAGCGCCGTACCTCCTTCTCGTTGTACATGGGGATCTGGACGAGCACCATGGGGTAGGCCTCGGGGCCAGCAGCCGCCTCCTCGTCCGGCCGCGCGATGGGGTCGCACCTGTACGTCCGCCACGGCCGCCGGCGCAGCAGCTTCATCACGGAGCTCACCGTCCCCAGGAACACCTTCTCGGCCAGCACGATCACCGACATGGCCATGCACAACACCACCGCCGCCCTGAGCAGCGGCACGAGGAGCTCGGCCCTGACCTGCCCCCACGCCTGGAGCCACCACTCGATGACGGCGGCGATCGTCCCGGAGAAGGAGAGCTGATCATCAGACGCGCGGAAGAAGACCTCGCCGGCGGCGCGCAGCGCGTGCCCACCTGGCATTGGAACCGGCCGGCGCAAGAGTGGCGGGATTAAAGACTTGCCCATTGAGCACAAGGAATAATTACTCCTAGCCATAGCAAGAACAAGGGTGTGAGGTGTTACCTTCCATGGCTGCCGCGTTGAGTGGCGTCGTCGCACTTCAGGCGCTGCTGGTCTGAGGAGGCAATGCTGAGGGTGGTTGTGGCATGGGAGACCCACACAAGGGGAAGGAGAATGCGCAGAGTTAAGACAGGCTCGGATTGACTAAATAGGCGTCTCAGATCTGCAGGATAGACGACGACTTTGGTCTCTCAACATGTCCGGCTCACTGCAGTTGTTAATAAGTCCTGTAGCGTAGTAGTGAGCAACTTTACAGCAGATGCGATTTTTATTAGGGAGATCGAGCAACATAAGCCGACATCTTGTTTTGTCAGGACCTGTGTGATCGCGAACCTATGGAGTACTATATTTGATGGATCATGCGCAAGAAAAAAAATGGTACAAAATTTTTCTCTTCACACGTTGCCATGTGAGCCCTGCAGGATAGGTGTAGCGTTTTGGACGCTCTTTAGCCGATGGGCGCATCCAATGGACAGGACAGTGTGGTTGGTTGGCCAGCTTGTGTCGATGGAGCCATGGAGGCCCAAGCATTTGCTACGAGCTAGCTAGACAGGATCTACTTGGGCCGTGTTTCTTTGCTCACCGTAAATTTTTTTTCAAAGAGAATCTTGCATGCATAAAGTATTAAATGAAGTCTATTTGCAAAATCTTTTTATAGATGAGTGTAACTTTACGCGACGAATCTAATTAGTCCATGATTTGCTACCGCAATGCTACAGTAACCATCCTCTAATCGTGTGGTCAGATGCCTCATTAGATTTGTCCCATGAATTAATTTAGGATTATGAAAATAGTTTTGTAAACTGACTTTATTTAATACCCTTAATTATTGGTCAAACAGGGTGCAAAAAAATTTCGACAACAAAAAAACACGGCCTTGCATACGAAGTAGTAGTTGCATTTCATGTGACAGCCTGTGGGATAGCTAGGCGCAATTCAGAGACGACGACGTTCGCATCAACGTGTTTGGTGCATCAGATTAATTGCAGGGATGCTAAGTCGTAGCAGCCACAGTGGGAGATGAGTCTGGTCTTGTACTTGTTTTATGCGCATCCTGAGGGTGCCAATTATTGGAGCACACGTCCTTTTTGATGTGCCACTATCGTAGAAATCTATGCCGTCAATGGCGACGTTGCTTTCTTCCAGCTAGATCGTCGGCGGCGGCTGAGGTAATTAGGATTTGAAGGTTTGAGAGTGTTTTATGTGTCAAAGTTATTGGATGTGAGAGGTACTGCTTTGCAATTCGATTATCTCTTATAGGGAAGATTCCAATCACGAGAGGAACATACGCTCCATCTTGTAGTCTGCAGAACTAACGTTTGTGCATGCAGTCAAGGCAATGTAACAAAAATGGCGCGCGCGATTAATCTAATGAGTACACCTTCTACGTACAACTTCATTTATCGGCGGAATGCACGCGCCTCCAAAACTCGATAATTCACATTACCTGGAACAGAGCAGAGTGCTTCAGACTGGAGTATGAAGCTACGGTAGCACCGCAACAAACCTACACCACCGTCGCTGTCTTAATGCCCCCCGCCCGGTGGCATCATCGCGTCGCGCGCCAGCCCACGCTCCCCCAGCACGGCGGCACGCCAACCACCGTCGCCCGGCGCAAATGCGCCGCACGCACCACCGCGCAGAAGAAACACGGCCGCGCGTGAGCGCGTCCAGAGCCTCGCGCGACAGGACTACGGGAGGCGCGTCGGCGTCGCCAACCAGCTCCCCTCATCACCACTGGTACTTGGCCTTGACGAGCACGTCCTCATACAGCTCGGCGGCGTGGTCCCAGCTGAGGTCCTGCGCCATGCCGCGCGCCTGCAGGCCGCGCCAGCTCTCCTTGTAGTTCCGGTACGTGTTGAGGCAGTGCCCGAGCGCGTCGATCATCCGGTTGGCCTCGGCGCGGTCGAACGTCCACCCGAGCCCGGCGTCCGCGAACGGGTCGAACGGCGCCACCGTGTCCCGGAGCCCCCCCACGGCGTGCACCACGGGCACCGTCCCGTACGCCATCGCGTACAGCTGGTTCAGCCCGCACGGCTCGAACCGCGACGGCATCAGCAGCGCGTCCGCGCCCGCCGTGATGCGGTGCGCCATGGGCACCGAGAACCCCACCCACGCGCGCACCTTGTCGCCGTGCTCCGCCTCGAGCCGCCGCAGCGTCTCCTCCAGGTCGGGGCGCCCCGTGCCCAGCAGCACCAGCTGCACGTCCTGCCCCGCGATCCAGTGGATCGCGTCCGCGATGATGTCCACGCCCTTCTGCTGGTCCAGCCGCCCGATGAACCCCACCAGCGGCACGTCGTCGCGGACCTCAAGCCCCAGCTGCCGCTGCAGGGCGGCCTTGCACTGGCGCTTGCCCGTGTCAAGCGTCTCGAAGGTGTAGTTGGTGTAGCCGTCCGAGTGCAGGTGCACGTCCACAGCGGGGTTCCACTCGCTCATGTCGATGCCGTTCACGATGCCGTGCAGCTTCCAGTCGTTCTGGTTTATGATGTCGTGGAGCCCCCACCCACCCTCCGACGTCTTCAGCTCCCACAGGTAGCCGCTGCTCACGGTGACCACCCGGTCCGCCATCTTCAGCCCGGCAGCAAAAACGTTGCTGTGATCGCCACCAACAGGATCGTACAGTTTGAAGTGATCGATGTAGTGTTCAGGCAAGTCGAAGTTGGCAAAGTCATCTACAGGGCCACGACCCTGCAAGGGGAAAAATATGCATAATCTCCTGCATCAGTAATTTTGGCCTCTTGGGTGTCAAGTAGCAAAAGCTAACTGAAATACATTAACCTAAGCAACAATTTATGTCTGAAGTACTATGGCAGTCTTCATTATTATGTTTCGTCAGCTAAGAACTAAATTGATGCCTGAAATTTACAAAGAACCAAATTAACGCTTGAAACTAACAAAGAACTGATGCCTGAAAGCAGCAAAAGAACTGATGCCTGAATTAGCAAAAGGAACTGATCCCTGAAAGTAACAAATGTTTTGCATATCCAGCAAAACTATTCCTTAAACACCATCAAGCGAAAACATGTTTCTAGATATGGGTAACATTCCTGTCCAAGAAAAAAAGGGTGACTTCACTAATATACTACCCTACCACATTCTGTCCTTTCACTGAACTTTGTGGTTTCATTTAATCTGAAACTAGGAACATAACATGCTTTCAGATTTAGCAAGTTGTGAAATAATTGATATCATTAGATATATCTGAAAATATCTGCATCACTAAAGCCTATAGAGATATGGACAACATAAGGACAGGTGATTCAGATTGAAGTACATTACTGGGTCAAGTATTCATAGAGAAAAGAGAGGCAAGCAAAGATTAAGGTGCAAAACCTGATGAGCAATGTTGTGTATAACAAGAATGGAGCGAGCATACAGCATCAAACCATTGTCTCGGTAATAGGCCTTCAGATAGACAGGCAAAAGTGCAGTATGCCAATCATTAGCAATGAAAACTAAATTGCCATCACCATAGACGGAACCACCACATGGAGCATACCACGGAACCTGCAAACGTCCAGAATAAATTTTACAATGAACATAATGGCATATTGATTCACCCATAATAAACATAGACATGACTTTCCATCGATATGTTATGCAAAACTATTCATGACTCATGAGGCGCATAGACTGATAGACACATGGAGAGCTTGCTGAAGGAATTTCAAAAGCAATTTCAGATTTCTGTAAAAAAAATATTACCCTGCTGGAAAAATAGAAAAAACATATAATGGTTAAGGCCACCGAGCAGTCCGGCACAGAGTACAATACTGTACAGGTGGGGGACCAGGACACAGTTGCATTGTCAAATACGACCAGTAATGAATTATCTTCTTAGTGGTCAATAATCAATTAGATATTACAAGTCCAAATTAGTTCTCATTGTGATTTTCTTAGAAATCTATAGCGGTTAGCAGTACAATAGGGAAAGGTACCTCAACAGCAGCCTTGCAGAACAAAATCATTCGCTTCAAAACATCCTGCCATCATATGACAAAATGTACAAACATAGTTTACATAAATATGGTAGGCATTCAATTTAATTTTCTACTGTTAAGAGCACTAGAAGACTGGACTTTACCAATCTTTCTCCTCCATAAATATTATTGTGCCGGTGCCGGAAGGGAGGGGCTTCTATAAATACAAAATCAACTCCATCAATGTAAGAATGAAAATAAGTGACTTCTGAATCCTGCAAATCACCAGAAGGATAAATTCAGTTCATTATCTTTTTCTTTCATGTAGGACACTGCAGACTCTTTGTTTCCATTTTTTGTAACATACCTGTCCAGCTACCCTGTAACGTCTCCGTACACCTAAATCCTGAGCTTCTGCGTACTCTCCATATCTTGGTATCACAACCTGGCATTGGAAGTTTGGAACACATATTTGCATTACTTTTTTCTTTTTTGAAAAATTTGCAGGAGCACTGCATTGTCATTTATGAAGGGCCTTTATGAAGAGGAGCAAGCAATGGTTCTTACAGCGTAATATTACATAAAAAAGTAGACTCGACTCTAAAATTTTTTGCATCACTTTTCTTGTCACATATGCATTCTAATTTTCCTCCTTTTTTTTATGGAACTGTGATATATGAGGTTGTTTTTCCATACTGTACAAAGAACAAGAATTGCGCATGACAGCTCAAGCAGCATCTGTTGTCTCATTTTAATGCATCTCCTTAGCATTTAGAACTACTCTTGTGCAAGGGATGACAGAAGATTTAAATCAGTAAATGAGTATGTACCATAACACGGTGTCCTCTCCTTGCCAAAGCCTTGGGCAAAGCACCCACAACATCCCCGAGACCACCTATGCGACAGCAATAGTCAAAGCAAACAATGAGACTAATGACTCAGAACCAGTACATTGTAAATGCGAATGCTTAGTTTGGATTCAGTAACACAGCAGAAATGTGATTTACCCGTTTTGCAGAAAGGAGCACATTCAGAAGCCACCACGACGACATTCATCACATTTGGCCCAGCCAATGGGCCAGGTTCTTTGTCCTCACTGTCATCGGCGGCACCCACTGCCACATCCGTAGCTTGCACCGTTTCAGCAACGCCAACGCTTGCCTTAGCATCATCCAATGCAGCGGGCTTAGGTTCTGAAACCTTCGCGCTGGCATCTGCTTTCGTCTCGGAGACAGGAGCTGGCGACTCGGCTATCGGTTCGGACGCTGGCGCGGCAGATTCGCTCGCATTGCTGCTCCCAAGCGCCCCGTTTTGCTTTGCAGCGCTGTGACGTTGCTCGGGCGCTGATGTCACGGGTTTGGGAGGTGAAGCAGAATCTGCAGCCTGAATGCACAATGGATTCGGTCAGAGATTCAGCATTTTAAACATAAAATCCAGGCGTGTGTCACATGTATGTTACAGCGAGGAAAAATAAACGCATGGCTTAAACTACACGTGAAGATGCATTCCGACAGAAACGGCCACTAGCTGCGCAATTTGAACTAAATAATCCTCCCTATTGACAAGCAAACAGTGCACAAATCCCCAACGATTTTACGAAACAAAATAAAATTGACATGTTCCAAGTGTCAAACTGTGTAGGGAATCAACCTTGGCCTTGCTGCTCTGCACGGCGACCCCCTTCGGCGTGGAGCTCTCTCCTGCCGCCGCTGGGCCCTCCTCGTCCTCGCCCCCGGCGGGCGCCGCCCCGGCGCGCACTACCGCCGCTCCATCCCGAGACGGCGGCGGCCGCGCCCAATGCAGCCGCAGCCCCGCGCCGCCGTAGCCGCACGAGCGCAGCGCAGCGTCCACCCTGCTCCGCCTGCTGCGCCGCGGCGAGGAGGACGACGCGACGATGAGGAGCAAAGCCGAGGACGAGGAAGCGATTGCCCCCGACATGGGATCCCAAAGCACGGCTGCTGCTGCTGCTGCTGCTTCTACTTCGCCCGCCGCTACCAGTACCAGGAGTATTCGAGGAGGCGAGGATGGCTAGGCTAGCGGCGCGGCGCACGAGGGAATTGAGCGGTGAAAGATCTGCGGCTGGTTGTGAGGCCGGCGTTGAGGTTGAGGCGGGGCCGGTGGGCCCTGCAGGGGGAGGGGGGACAGGCCGGGGGCGAGCCGATCGAGTGGCTTGGGTGGAGAGATGGGGGAGAGCGAGAGCGAGAGGGCGTACGGGGGAGGGAGGGAACGACGGCCTGGGTCACTCCCCTCCCCTGCTTTCCTTCGCATTTTGAGTGGGAGATATATTTTTCTCCGATGTTTATCGGCTTTATTTTGACTCGCAGAGTGGCTGACCTGTGGGCCAGGGATGGCTATCGGTGTGCACCACGTGGAGTAATGGCTGTATGCTATTGACCGATGGAGAAACGGGTCCCAGCGGTGTCGGGAAGCGTACTGATGAGAGGTCGAGAGATTCGTTACGTGGTCGTTTCCGACTGACAGGTGGGCACGTGAAAATTGCGAGAGTAAAAAAATGCAGCTTCAGCGGGGACAAGGAGGAGCGTCAAACTAGGCCACAGGCCATGTTTGTTTAGGGTAATTAGCCATGTTTCTTTTCAAATAAAAAAATAAGACCATTAATTAAAAGTATTAAATAAAATCAGTTTATAAAGTTAGATACAAAATTTTCGGTTAATTTGCGAGATCTATTTAATGAGTTCTCTGACCGTATAATTAGAAATCTTATTCTATTCGATAAAATATCCTTAAAAACAACGAAATGAAGCTCGGCACCGATCAAACTCCTCGCCTTTGACTCAAAATGCAAATTGTGAATTGAGCATTAAAAGTCTAGTTCTACCGGTTTGGACTCAAATTTTTAAACTTAGGGCGAAGTTATTTGAAACATATAATAAAATAATTTCTGCTCAAATGCTAGAGTGGTAGTCTTACTATCTTACTAATGCAGCCATTTCAATCGTTGTGATATCAACTTCTATCTTTGAAAGTTGGAACCGTCTAAAACACAACCTTCAACCTTTTTCTTCGACTTAAAAAAAAAATCCAAAACCACAAAGGTAGGCAGGCAAAGGCCCATGGCCATGGCTTCTTGATTACTCCATCCCGTTTGGTAAAGAGGTCGTTTTGGACAACGACGCGGTCTCTCCAAAACGTAACTTTGACTTATTATTTTTACAAAAATATTTATTAAAATAATATATGGATACTTTTATAAAAATATTTTTCATAAATCTATTCTTATGGTTTTCACATTTCCAAAATTAAAGACTTAAAAGTTATTCGTGATTTATATTCTCAATATTTGATTAAAATCTTATCCTAAACGATCTCTTTTACCAAACCGGAGGGAGTACATAGTGTTGGCAGGACGATGCAAAGGTCCATGAGCCATGGTTTCCATGTGTACATCATCATTAGAGGCATTGCTCATGCATCAGTAGTAACTGAGCACCCGCAATCACGAGCAATAATGTTTAATAGTAAATGTAACACAGTTACCATGCACCCGGTTCCAGAGGAAGAATATAATCAGAATACATATCAAGTTTTGGAGATAGTGACTATAAAAAAAAAGAAAAAGTCTATATCACCCTCTCACATATGAGGGTTGGACTACATAGCCCCCTAACCTATGAAACGGTCTATATCACCCCCTAAACTTTCCAAAACCGATCAAATTACCATCTAAAGCAATTTTGAAAAATCATAGTAAATCATAAAAAAATCGTAAAATAGAAAATTCAATTGTGTTGGACTGAAAATGAGTATATCTACACAGTGAACATATAATATGATTTGCTTCGGTACATTTTTTATAGCTATGAAGAAAAACATAGATCTAAAGCTACAGAAAAAAATGTATTAAAACATATGATATTATATGTTCACTGTGTATATAAACTCATTTGAATTCCAACACAATTGGATTTTATATTTTATGATTTTTTGGTGATTTACTATAATTTTTCAAAATTTCTTTAGGGGGTAATTTGACTGATTTTGAAAAGTTCGGGGGTGATATAGACCATTTTATAGGTTGGGGGGTTACGTAGTCCAACCCCCATAGGTGAGGGGGTGATCTAGACTTTTTCCAAAAAAAAATCTTGTCTTAGAATGGGTAGTGATTCACAACAGATGACGATAACCGAGGAAAATCTTGTCTACTTTCAACTGTTTTGCACAAAATAATACATAATCAAGGTAAAAATAAACTGAGTGTCAGGTGGATTAAGTTTTTTTTGTTAGGTTTTAACGGCTTCGACATAACCGAGAAAACCATTTTTGATGAAACTCTACCAAACATCTCATAATAAGATCATTATATACCTAAGTTCAAAAAAACACCATAATATACCATACTACAACATTCATAAATCAGACATATTTGAATCTTAATCTCATGAGCCTTTTAAAATAATAACAAAATCTCTCAACCACGAAATTCTAGGTTATGCATGCACGTGTTAAGATATGTCGTTTCCTGTGTTAACAGCCATCAGAAGGCGTTGTGCCAAAATGAAAGGTGACATGGACCCGTCAAGTTACCGTTAAAGTTACAAAATTTAACACTGTTGATGCACATGCTCGTCGACCACATATCACATATGGTAGGAAGAAGAGGCTCACTAAGCTTAGTCTCGTGTCACTCCAGGTCGTCTCCGTTCAAGCCAATTTCTTTTTTTAACTTAGAAGAAACATAGGAAAATTGTCATATTTTATCTATTCAGAAGATCACAGGTGCATGATTTCTGAATGTAAAAAGCTGGACCTGAAAATTTTCGAGTAACAAATACTCCGGGTTGGATAATTGGGGCATGCTATTTCGCCAACCCGGTTATAAATTCCTTTTTTAGTGATATTTTCCTTGTTATGAACACAAAATGGCCTGACCGGGTGAAAAGATCTGCAATGAATATGACGTGGCGACGCGCCACCCACGTACTCAACGGGGAAGGCTCCAACCTCCAAGAGTTCACCGCTCGTGTGACTTGGCACACGTCTCAACCACTCGCCCGGATCCAAAAAAAAAAAATGGAAACAAACAAAACCTGATCCTTACCCGATCCGGACCGTCCGATCGCTCGATCCAACGGCCATCATCTCCCGCAATCCCCCCTCATCCTATCCATCCACTCCCACTTCACTACCGTGCTCCGCTGTGCTCGCAGCTCACACTCGAGCACGTCGAGCTCAAACGAAAGATCCTCCCTCCTCGCCGAGGCTGCTGAGGCCGAAAGCCAAGAATCCCCGCAACAATGACTTCCCTCTCCTCCGCCGTGGCATTGCCGTCGTCGTGCCGGGCCCGCCCGGCGGGCGGCAGCTGGAGGGCGCGGCTGCTGGTGACGCGGGCCGCGGCGTCGAGCCCCAAGCTGCCGAACGGGCGGCGGCTGCGGGTGGCGGTGGTGGGGGGCGGCCCCGCGGGCGGCGCGGCAGCGGAGGCGCTGGCGAAGGGCGGCGTGGAGACGGTGCTCATCGAGCGGAAGATGGACAACTGCAAGCCCTGCGGCGGCGCCATCCCGCTGTGCATGGTGTCGGAGTTCGACCTGCCGCTGGACCTCGTCGACCGCAAGGTGAGGAAGATGAAGATGATCTCGCCGTCCAACGTCGCCGTCGACATCGGCCGCACGCTCGCGCCGCACGAGTACATCGGGATGGTCAGGCGCGAGGTGCTCGACGCCTACCTCCGCTCACGGGCCCAGTCCGCCGGCGCGGAGGTCGTCAATGGCCTCTTCCTAAGGTATGCTACACTACATCTATCGAAAACCAAACTGCAAGATTTGGATGAAATTCTATAATATAGTGTCTGCAGCATGAAAAATAACATGATGTACTCTGCTTGGTACCAACAAGTTTGATTTGGCCTTACTTTGTGCATGCATGTAATTCTAGGGAGTTGATTTGTGCATGCATGTAATTTTAGGGGGGTAATTTGTGCATGTGTGTTAAGACCCTCAATTCTACTAGTACTTTCACAAAGTTTGGGGAATTCGATTCAAATTGCATAATCAAAAGCACACGGGGGAAATGGATCTGCATGCGGTAGAATTTGAGCTAGAAATCCAGCTCTGAATTAATCGCCAGTTCCTATTGAAAGTACTAGCACGCATGTCAACGAGCAGGGATTGATTGATCAATGCGACAATGTCTGCTGTGGTCAGGTACGAGGCGCCCAAGGAGCCGAACGGCTCGTACGTTGTGCACTACAACCACTACGACGGCAGCAGCAACGGCAAGGTGGGCGGCGAGAAGCGTTCTTTCGAGGTGGACGCGATCGTGGGCGCGGACGGCGCCAACTCCCGCGTGGCCAAGGACATGGGCGCCGGCGACTACGAGTACGCCATCGCGTTCCAGGAGCGCGTCAAGATCCCCGACGACAAGATGGTGTACTACGAGGAGCGCGCCGAGATGTACGTCGGCGACGACGTCTCCCCCGACTTCTACGGCTGGGTCTTCCCCAAGTGCGACCACGTCGCCGTCGGCACCGGCACCGTCACCCACAAGGCCGACATCAAGAAGTTCCAGGCCGCCACCCGCCTCCGCGCCAAGGACAAGATCGAGGGCGGCAAGATCATCCGCGTCGAGGCCCACCCCATCCCCGAGCACCCAAGGCCCAAGAGGTACTTCTACCGTAGTAGTAGTACTAAACTACTAATCAACGAACTCCAGCACAATGCATGCACAATGGCAGCATGGAGATGGGTTTGATCATGGATCCATGGCTCCAATGGCAGGGTGGCCGGGCGTGTGACGCTGGTGGGCGACGCGGCGGGGTACGTGACCAAGTGCTCCGGCGAGGGCATCTACTTCGCGGCGAAGAGCGGGCGGATGTGCGCGGAGGCGATCGTGGCCGGGTCGGCGAACGGGACGCGGATGGTGGAGGAGAGCGACCTGCGAAAGTACCTGGCCGAGTTCGACCGGCTCTACTGGCCCACGTACAAGGTGCTGGACATCCTGCAGAAGGTGTTCTACCGCTCCAACGCGGCGCGGGAGGCGTTCGTGGAGATGTGCGCCGACGACTACGTGCAGAAGATGACCTTCGACAGCTACCTCTACAAGCGCGTCGTGCCGGGGAACCCGCTCGACGACATCAAGCTCGCCGTCAACACCATCGGGAGCCTCGTCAGGGCCACCGCGCTGCGCCGGGAGATGGAGAAGGTCACCTTGTGAGAGCGCCGCCGCCCGCCGGCCGCGACGTCGTTGTCGTCGTCGAGCTGCCTGCCGGTTCACACTGGAGGCCGGTGTTCTTCGAGTCGCGTGCAGCTGATCGGTGTGTATTAGTAGAGATTTCGCGGGTGATCAAGCGGGTTGATTAGGCACGGAGAGAAAGAGAAGAGGTTGTGCAGGTGGAGCGAGTCGATCAAAGAAGTGCTGTCTGTTTCTATTGATCGATCCTGCCGGCCTGTTCATGTAAAACATGGCGTCTGGTGATGTTCAGAACTCGGAGCAGTTCGATTGAATTGAACTACTGAAAACGGCAAAGTTCGACGTGAATGAATCTACCATACATAAAGATAAAAGACCCGTATTTTGAGTCCTGTATGCATGCATATCCTTAGATTCTGAATTCTGACGAGCAAGGGAATGCATTGAAACTGTTAATTCTAGCAGAAACAAAATTCATGATCGTGACCCAACAATTCTGAAATTTTAAGATCAAGTTACAACCAAGAACCCGTCAGATAGCTCTAACCTCTAAGGCTGTGCGCTGCCGATCAAGGTTGTGCTTGTGCAGGTAAACATCTGGTGATGTTTCATGTTTCCAAAACTTGGATTACTGAAGATGGAAAAGCAAATGAAATGAAATCGTTAGATTGTTTCTAACCGAAAATAAGCTTGGTGACGAAACTCTTTATAGAACAATTTGGAACTTCAAAATGGGAGGTTAGCAAGGACCAAATGAGGCAAGGGCAGTTACATACAGTAATATGGCGCCTGCTGTCCAGATTTACTTACTTGCTAATAACAAGCTTAACCTGATTTAACATCACATTACGGACTAACACCATTACTAGTTAAGCTACGCGACGGCTAATACTTTGCCATCAGACAAAATTCCTTTGACCAAACCTGCAGCTGCACAAAATCCAGGACCAGAATCAGCAAAGCAGAGTCATCTTTTTCACCAGGCGTCATGGCCCGTGTGCCGCCTCCTCTTGAACGTCTCCTTGAAGCACAACTGCCTGAGCTCCTTCGTCTTCTCATCCAGCATCACCTCGGGCCTCTCCTCGATCAGCTTCTTCATCCACTGCAGGACTTCCACCGTGTTCCTTGTCAGATGCCCGTCCTCATGTGCATACTTGAAGCACACCTGCCTGAGCTCCTTCGTCTGCTCATCCAGCATCATCTCGGGCCTCTCCTCGATCAGCTTCTCCATCCGCTGCAGGACTTCCACCATTCTCCTTGTCAGATGCCCGTCCTCATGTGCAGTCTGCTTCCCGAGCTCCTGCAGGACGCGCAACCCAAGTTCGTCAGTTCTTGCAGAGAAATCTTACTTGAAACCAATTTGACGCCAGCTTCAAGAGCGATATATAGAAGCATAAGACCTGGACGTTGTTGATGAGCGTCTGCAGGCTCTTCACCTTGCGGTGCGGCCACCGCGTGATGCCGAGCTCCCTGCACCGCTTCTTCAGGATCGTGACCCCGACGCTGAGCTCCCGCGCCGCCTGCTTGATCGGCATGCAGAAGTGCCGCGACACCAGCTCGAACGTCAATGCCTTCTTGCCTGATGAACCACTGCCCCAACTTCCTTGCATCCGTGGACCCTTCGGCACACTGCCAATGCCAGCCTCCAGATTGATCAGTGCCTTCTCACAATAGCCTTCTTTGTTCTCGCAACGTGCATTCTCCTCCTCCACCTGAGCCCAGAAACTGTCGAAATCGACCTCAGAGAGGCAACCAAGCTCGTCTGCATTACAGGAAAGACGAAAGAGTAAGAACACGAAACTCCAGAAAATTTTGCAGTAGTGCTAGATTTTGCTCGCACGCATTCTTGTTCACAAAAAATCACTGTACCTCGAGAGAAGCTGCTCTCTGGACAAGAAATGGCGCAGAAATGCTGAGCTGAGAACAACGTGTCCTCCTCTCCGAGTAGGTGGCCAGCACTGGAGTGTGACAGAAAGAGTAGTAGCTTCGATCAAAACTTCTTAACATACCCACGTAAGAACCGATGGCGACATCACAGAGAGTGCTTACCTGAAATCCTGGAACTGAAAGTAGCTCTCGTCCTCACGGAGCTTGAGCCCATGGTTGTAGTAGTCCCCTTCCTCGTAGAATCGGAGGTCTTCCATGGCGAAGTCGTCGAGGACCAATGCCTCGTTAACCGCCGCGCGCTGCTGCGTAGGCGACTCCGATGACCGTCGGCTCCGGGCAGGAGCGCAGAGCGTTTCTCCCTGATCGCGCTCTCCTTCACGCGCTGCCGTGGCAGTGCAGTTCCCGGCGACCGGCGGCGCCGCCAAGGCGCAAGGTCTAGCAGAGTTGCAAGAAAGCTCGAGGAGACGCCACTGATACTGGAGCGCGTACTTGCAATGTGGAGCCGGATCGTACACTGCCAATGTGACCAATCGTTTCATTTGCCAGTGTTCATTATTAGAAAATTCTCGGTTCCCAACACATATCCCATTTTGGCCACCCCTTTGCTCTCACCTCTGTGAGTGCCAAATAAAAAATGCAAGCATTCATGCACAAGTGAGCAACCACTACTTCTCTGGAGAGCACGCTTACTCTCATTTATCTGATTTTTTCCCTCAACCATTTTTTTTTCCTGATAATCTAGTCGATGATTATTACTATCAGGGTAAAATGCACAAAGGTTGTCTCCTTTCATATCATGGTATCGTATGCTCGTTTCAGCATTTTTTATCACGTTAAATTTGCTGGATTGAAGCTGCACACGTGGCTACCAATAAAGAAAGAAATGAAATCTTGAAGAATAAAGCACACACGATACACGAGTGCAGTGTACAAAACCAGTATATACTTTTTCTAGATAAAATGATATGTAATTGTCCTGTATATTCAAGAAAAATAACGTATCCTCGCGATTTTGCAAAGAATTACTTTTCCATTTCTATACAGTGCTGGTCACTCTGATTACAAAAGAGATAAGCTCTGAATTTATATAGATACCCACTAATCATCGTCATATATGTTAAAGCTAGCACAGCAAACTTGTAATATCGCCGAAGTACTTTTCATAACTTTCACTTATTCAGTACTACCATCTTATAGAAATATTAAAAAAATTTAAAATAATGGATAGAAATCAGGCCTCTACTAGAAATACGAACATACAGTGCTGAAACCATCTAGTGACACAACTTGGCATTGGTTCCACACATGGGCTATCATACAACATCCAGGACCGCGGGATATTCTTATAGCGGCATCGCGTTCTTTGGTCCAAGTGGCCAAGGTTATTTTTGCCCGGACGTATGGATGTCAGTCTAGTCTTAGTATTGACAGCTACTAGTGGCCAGGGTATCTTCACAAACTTTTGTATGGTTGTGTGCCGATTCGGTAGAGGTCGGGAACGTCTTTTCAGGTGGATGTATCACATCGATGTATCTAACTGAAAAATTAATAAAACATCCTTTTTAAAAAAACAGTGCTGAAATATTTCAACTAAGACATAATCTCTCTGTATGATCGCGAGGAATACTTCTTCATGTTAAAAGGACAGGAAAAATGAAGGCCTGGCCGTTACTAGGACGTTGTGAGTCGTGACTAAACAACTGTAGGAGGCCACGTACGCCTCCTAGAAACGTTTGTATAATACTCCTAGCATTTAATGCACCAAAATGTTTATGTTGATCTTCTCTTCTGATTCATGATTGCGCACGGGTCTAATCTAAGCAAAGAATCTTTACAGCACGCGATGTCGCCTAAGTACTCCGTAGAGTACAAGCCCGAGCAGCAGAGTCCACATTAGACCGACAAGAAGCAGGAGCTACCACTACATCCAAAAGGTTTTGCAAAGTACTCCATGCTCAACGCAGCTTGCAAAATCAAAACCAGAGAATGCCAGCCGTGTTTCGTTGGGATAGAAATATTTTTTCAACCAATAATTAAGGGTATTAAATAAAGTCAGTTTATAAAACTACCTTCACAACCTTAGACTAATTCACAAGACCTATCCAATAAAGCCTCTGGCCGTACGATTAGAGGATGATTACTGTAGCATTACTGTAGTAAATTATAGAATAATTAGGCTTATTAGATTCCTCGTGTAAATTTACACTCATCCCTAAAAAAGTTTTGTAAATAGACTTTATTTAATACTTCATACATGTAAGATTCCCTTTAAAAAAATATTTTCGTTTTGGAACGAAACACGGCCTGACAAATCTGTACTCCGTATTAGATTGCTATACGAGATTCAGATCGAACAAAGCGAAGACGAAAGTCTCATGAAGCGGCCGTAGTCCAGTGGCAGTGCTCTCTGCTGAAACCGGCGCAAATGTTTCTCTTGCAGAAATCATCACTCCCGAGTCCCGAGGCAGAAGCAACTTCCGGATCGACGGCTTGCCCGAGCGTGCTTGTTCGCTGCGAATCCAAGGCCTTGGTTGCCGAGACAAATTTTGGATTTTTAAAATGTATGTGTTACCGTAGCATTTCGTTTATATATGTGAAAAATTATCCAAAAATTGATTAATTAGGCTCAAAATGTTCGTCTCACAACAAAACTGTATAATTAGTTTTTGATTTTATCTATATTTACACTCCCGAGTCCCGAGGCAGAAGCAACTTCCGGATCGACGGCTTGCCCGAGCGTGCTTGTTCGCTGCGAATCCAAGGCCTTGGTTGCCGAGACAAATTTTGGATTTTTGAAATGTATGTGTTACCGTAGCATTTCGTTTATATATGTGAAAAATTATCCAAAAATTGATTAATTAGGCTCAAAATGTTCGTCTCGTAGAGTACAACAAAACTGTATAATTAGTTTTTGATTTTATCTATATTTAGTACTCCATACATACTATGATATTTTAATGTGATGAGAATTTTCTTTTTTACAGTAAACTTCGGGGTGAAATTTGGGAGGCACAAGACCTGCAGCTAGCCCATGGCTCGCACTGCAGCCTGCCGCTGCATCATGCGCGTCTTGTCTTTACGCTCCACCTCGTGTTAGATCACATTAATTACCGTGCCAAGCGCAACCACATTAATTCGACCCGGCTGGCCCGCTATGCAAAAGGATATAAGGCCGGTCGAAGTTTTATGAACAATAAACGTTACCATTTTTGATGATATATCATATATTAATTAATAGAGAGTTGAAATGAATTTTATGGTGATGAAACTCCATATACACAGTTACCTAGACAACTTGTGTCTTGCACGTGACCTAAGAAACAACAATTGATGAAACTATGTATTAAGAGGGATGTGGTTCATCCTAATTTCAAACACTTAGATAATTGTATCCATAAAACTTCCATTGAGACTGGCCTAAGCAAATGACCTCTTCGGCCCTCTTCGTTCGGCTTATCAGCTGTCGGTGCCAGGATCGGTCGGTCAATCCCCGGCGCCTAACAGAACGCGCTGTGTCCCGTCCCTTGACGGTTGATGCAAGAGCTAGCACGATGAGACGAGCGATTATCCTGGTTCCGACCGCGAGGTCGTACGTCCAGCAGGGTGCGCTCGGAGCGCTGTACTATCTTGCACCGGAGTGCTTGCAGAGGGGGGCTACAAGCAAGGCGAGAGAGGAGGAGGAGCCTCCAGGTCCCTGAAAGCGAGTGTGATTGAGGCGAGTGCCGATATCGTGTCTCTGTCTGTCTGTCTCCTTACCTCCTTTTATAGGTCAAGGAGAGAAAGGTGGGGGTAGGGCTTACAAGTACAAGCGTGACGTGCTACAGGGATATGTACTGGAGAGCATGGCGCCGGGCGTGCATCGTCCTTGATCCTGGCGGGGGATTTATGGCGAGCCCCGGCTTCTGCGAGTGTCGCGGCCGTCCCTGTGCTTGTCCTGGAGCGGCTTCGAGGGGTGTCGCCGCCGTAGCCCGCGTCCAGCTGCCCGTTCGCTGGTTGACCTCGAGGGCGGGGCAGGTGAGGAAGGACCGGAGTTGGCGGTACAGGGGTCGGCATGGTGGCTGCCGTCGACCACAGTGCGCGGCGTACTCGGTTCACCAGGGGATGGTCGAGAGTTGGCGGATTTGACCCGGCGTTCGTCATCACCAGGCCACGCCTGACCGGAGTCTGTACTCGGTCGTTGCCCAGATATTTGTTCGAGGGTCCGCCATGCCCATTCGAGGGCTCCCTACCGGGGGGAAGGACGGGAGTGGGTATAACAGTGGCTTGGAATGGCGCCTGTCAGTCAGCACAGGACCTCGCGCAGTTCTGCGTGCGCCCGCACAGTGTTGGAGAGGACGCTGGGTGACCGGAGCAGGTGGAGTGGGTGGAGCAGTGTGCTCTGTTGGTGTCAGCGGCGCGGCGTGGGGGGAAGATTGCCTTTTGACTTCGGTGCCCGCCTGACGGGGCGGGCATTAAATGCCGCTGTCGGGCAAGGTGCCGGAGTGCGCCGCGTTAAGTAGAGAGTTGGCCTCGAGCGAGGCGGAGTCGGCTCGCCTGCTCGAGGGGGTGCGCGACCCTCGAGCGAGGCGGGGTTTGCGTCGTGCGAGATGAAGCGGAAGGTTGCGGATGAAGCGGAAGGTTGCGGATGATCATGGCGTCGTCGGTGGCCCCGCCCAGCTGGCAGGCCAGGCGATAGTCGTTGAGCCACGTCTCGGGTTTCGTCTCACCCGAATACTTGGTGATGGTGGTTGGTTGGCGAAAACGCGGCGGGATGGCGGCCGAACGGATCTTCCGGCTGAACACCGGGGTTCCCGGGGGTTCCGGCGTCGGGCTTCTGTCCTCCTCGCTGTCATAGCGACCTCCCCGTCGGGGGTGCCTGCTGCGGGGAGGCGCCGCGTCCTGCCTCTTCTTGTTCAGGACGTTGCGCGCATCGCCATCGTCGACGGCGCCCCGCGTGTCCACAAGTCGGTCCTTCGCGGACCTCCTCGTTTCGCCATCGCCGGTCACGAGCGCCCTTCCGTCGTTCGTTGGACGGTGAGGCGTCCACGCGCCCCTGGGCGGGGTGTGGACGGATTGCTCCTTATCCCACTTGCCGCCTCCAGCTCTTGAACTGTTTTGGTGGCGCATGCGGGGGGCGGAACTTTCCGCTTGTTGCACGGCCGCTTCTTCGACAAGGGCCTGCACCTGGCGCCGCATGCTGCGCGCTTCCGGTGTCGATGGTTCGGGCATGGCCCGAATCAAGGTTGCTGCGGCGACGAGCTTCTGGCTTGCTCGTGGCGGCATGGCAGGACCGGCGTCGTCGCCGTCGCCCATGATGCGCGCTTGAGCAATATGCCCGGCAGCTCGCGCGCGTTCGCCGCGTTTGGGCTGCCGGGCTTCCAGAGCTGCGCGCAGCTCCTGTACCTGCTGGCGCTCCTGTTGGAGCTTGGCTTCCAGCTCTTGCACCTGCGCAAGCTGTGCTTGCGCGAGTGCGGCTTCACTCGCTGGTTCGGCGGGCGCCGGTGGCGGTTCGTCGTGTCCGGCCCCGTCGCACGTCTCTTCGTCCTCTCCCACCGACTCTACTTCGCCGTCGTGGACGAAGCATTCCCGCGTGGGGTCATATTCCCCCTCGCTGGAGTCATCGGAGCAGGTGAGGCAGAAGTCCGCGATGGCCTGGAAGGAGATAAGGCCTTCGCGGTCGCGCAACCCCGAGTAGTCCAAGTTCGGGTGCTCCTGCCCGTGCGCACTCTCTTCGTCATCCGACTCGGACTGGGGTCCGCCGGGTGAGGAAATGTTGAGGTCGCGGATCGAACCCAGCTGGTGACCTGGCGAATCCTCGTGCGCGTCCGGGTTGGTGCTGATTGCCGCGGAGTAGCTTGCGGCTGCGTTGTTCATCCCGTAGGGGAGCTGCGTCGGTCCGGCCACATTTTCCCAGCGTGCTCCCTCCGCGGGAGCCGCCGGCGGGGGTCCGCCCCCCTGAAATGTGGCGGCGGGCTGGAGTAGCAGGTGTGCGTCCCAGTCGGGAAGGACGATGCGTGGGGCGACGTGCCGCTCTACGCGAATCTGCAGCTCGCGCAGCATACGACGTCTTCTGAGTTGGGATGGCGTTAGTGGTGTCGGGGTGACGGGCGTCATGTTGGGCGGCCTGGAGGCGAGCCGCATGAGGACGCCCTCACCGGTCGCCTCGAACTCCAGGCTCCCAAACATGATCCGGTACCCGCGCGGGAGCGGGCCGGGGGACCCCGTGGCGGATCGTGGCGACATGGCCTTGGCGTGGCTTGCCGTCAAGGGAACTGATCGGGCGAGGTTGATCACAGCGCAGCCCCCTACCTGGCGCGCCACTGTCGGTGCCGGGATCGGTCGGTCAATCCCCGACGCCTAACAGAACGCGCTGTGTCCCGTCCCTTGACGGTTGATGCAAGAGCTAGCACGATGAGACGAGCGATTATCCTGGTTCCGACCGCGAGGTCGTACGTCCAGCAGGGTGCGCTCGGAGCGCTGTACTATCTTGCACCGGAGTGCTTGCAGAGGGGGGCTACAAGCAAGGCGAGAGAGGAGGAGGAGCCTCCAGGTCCATGAAAGCGAGTGTGATTGAGGCGAGTGCCGATATCGTGTCTCTGTCTGTCTGTCTCCTTACCTCCTTTTATAGGTCAAGGAGAGAAAGGTGGGGGTAGGGCTTACAAGTACAAGCGTGATGTGCTACAGGGATATGTACTGGAGAGCATGGCGCCGGGCGTGCATCGTCCTTGATCCTGGCGGGGGATTTATGGCGAGCCCCGGCTTCTGCGAGTGTCGCGGCCGTCCCTGTGCTTGTCCTGGAGCGGCTTCGAGGGGTGTCGCCGCCGTAGCCTGCGTCCAGCTGCCCGTTCGCTGGTTGACCTCGAGGGCGGGGCAGGTGAGGAAGGACCGGAGTTGGCGGTACAGGGGTCGGCATGGTGGCTGCCGTCGACCACAGTGCGCGGCGTACTCGGTTCACCAGGGGATGGTCGAGAGTTGGCGGATTTGACCCGGCGTTCGTCATCACCAGGCCACGCCTGACCGGAGTCTGTACTCGGTCGTTGCCCAGATATTTGTTCGAGGGTCCGCCATGCCCATTCGAGGGCTCCCCACCGGGGGGAAGGACGGGAGTGGGTATAACAGTGGCTTGGAATGACGCCTGTCAGTCAGCACAGGACCTCGCGCAGTTCTGCGTGCGCCCGCACAGTGTTGGAGAGGACGCTGGGTGACCGGAGCAGGTGGAGTGGGTGGAGCAGTGTGCTCTGTTGGTGTCAGCGGCGCGGCGTGGGGGGAAGATTGCCTTTTGACTTCGGTGCCCGCTTGACGGGACGGTGAAAGGACCAACACTAGGCCTAGAGGGGGGGTGAATAGGCCTGTTTAAAAATTCCTGCAAAATTCCTCCGAAAACTGTCAGAAAGTCGGATGATCCGACACAGTCTCGGATCTTCCGGCCAGGAAGATCCGACACTGTACAGGATCTTCCGACAGGGACAGACAACCGGAAGATCCGATGGAAAGCCGGATCTTCCGACAGGCAATACAAGTAAACTTCGAGATTTGGAAACTAATGACCTTTTAACAATTCCACTTGAATACAAAGCTCACAAATGATGTAAGGAACCTTCTATATATGATCAATATCAGAGTAGAGCCACAAATAAGTAGATCGGGACAAATCAAGATATAGAAACAATATGAACAAGAATGAAAGTGGAGACAAAGAATTTTCTTCCGAAGTTCACTCCACAAAGGAGCTACGTCTCCGTTGAGATGCTCACAAAGAGCCGGGCTGTCACACTAACCCCAAGTCTCTCCCAATCAACCACAAAGGAGGATTGAGTTACTTACTATGTGCTCCCACGAAGAGAGAGGGTAATACAAACTTCCGGGACTCAAACCACAAGAGAATGGGAGTTCACCGGCACCTCTAACCGTCTAGGAGCAAGCTCCAAGAGTAACAAACGTGAATTGACGAATCCAAGTGCTTCAAGTGCTTGAGAGATGAACTAGTTGAGGGAGCTCAAGATGGCACTAGGTCTCTCACCACAAATCTTCTCTCTCACTCAAACCCTAGGTGAATCTTGGAAGGATCAAACCTTGGAAGGGAGTAGAGAGGTGGAGTGAATGCTCAAGTGGGAGTTTGTCTCGTGTTAGGTCAGTGTGTTCAGCTACAGTGAATGAAAGGGGGTGAGGGGTATATATACCAACCCCCAAAATATGACCGTTATGTTCACTGCGAAGGGGTACCGGATCTTCCGACACTTGGTCGGATCTTCCGATAAGCAACAGATATGTGTGAGGAAAACTCCAGAAAAGTTCCAGGGGCCGGATCTTCCGACAGTAGGTCGGATCTTCCGGGGGACCCCGGAACTTCCGGCCCGGAGAAAGCCAAGACAGAGCCGGCCGGAACTTCCGGTCGGATCTTCCGGCCTCGGGTCGGAACTTGCAACAGGACACTCGTGAGCTCGAAAAACAGCTAAGTCTTGTAACTTCCGAAGCAATGGCCGGAACTTCCGGCCAGGAAAAACGCAAGACCGAGCCGCCCGGAACTTCCGGTCGGATCTTCCGGCCTAAGTTCCGGCCGAGCAGAAAAGGTGTTTGTGAAGTGTTTTTGTGACTATCAAGAGTTTGTCATCTCAATCAAAGCACTTTTAGCAACTAGAATTTATCAACTACGTCCCCCTTGATAGTACGGTGGTCCTATACTCAATTTCAAACGGAAAATTAAATTTAAATCCACCAATTGAGTCCTCCACCATATGGATGAGCGTTGGGGTCCTTCCTTTAGTATTGTCTTCCTTTTATTTCATTTTATTCTGCACAACTCATGCAAAGCATCATATCCAAATTTCTATTTTCATTAATCACCAAAATAGATTAAATGCCTAGATGCACTTTCAATCTCCCCCTTTTTGGTGATTGATGACAACACAAATTTGGGTTCACAAGATGGGAATAAAATTCATGTTTTGCATCCAATGTTTTTTGGAGAGGCTCCCCCTAAATATGTGCATGTTCAACTTAAATAGCCTCAAATGCTTGTGCACATGTTTTGCAAGAGTCTCTCAAAATAAGATGCATAAAGGTGCTTGGTGTGATGAAATAAACGTGATGCATATGACAAGATATACACATCAATAAAGTGAGAAATAACATCACATCATTCATAAGCAACTCACAATAAAATAGATAACGAGATCCACATCACACTAGCAATAACCAAATTAAGTCTTACAAATAAAAGTCTCACTTGGCACACCATACATAACACAAATTCAAGTTCTCACAAGTTCACAAGCTAGAACATGAATAAAAGATAGATAGGTGATGAGTTTCCAATGGCCACATTCACTCCCCCTTTGTCATCAAGGACCAAAAAGGGAGCTACTCGTCCTCGTCGTCGTCGTCATCATCACCACCCTCGTCATCGTCATCATCATCGTCGTCCTCATCATCATCGGCTACAACGGTCTTGCCCTTGCGACGATCCTCATCCGTCTCGGGCTCACTGACATATTCCTCTTCTTCTTCCTCAGTTTCTTCTTCTGCTATTTCTTCTTCAACTTCTTCTTCCTCTTCTACTATCTCCTCTTCTCCTTGTCCTTGGTGTTTAGAGGCACCAAAGACATACTCCTGTGAGTAATCCTCCCAAGGATTTGCAAAAGAGGGTGGAGGAGTAACTTCCCTGAGTTGATGAACAGGAGAATGTGGCATGTTTAACTTTTCAAGAAGCTCTTTGTGACGCTTATCCGCCATGTATCTATCATATTCGGCGCGTTGCTCACGCTCATGAGACCTCTTGACCTGATATTTGCACATGTTGAAGCAAGAAAACATGCCTTGGAGCAGAAAATCTATTTTGCTCTTCTTGCCTTTGGGAGTAAAGGAGGGGCCACTAGAAGGAGCTGGAGCAGCTGATGGAGGAGCTTGGGAAGAAGAAGCACCTTGAGATGATGGAGTTGGAGCACCTTGATAAGCCTTTGACTTGATTTTCAGAAGCTGTGTAATCTTGCCCTGAGGAGATTTGTATGCAGGATGGAGCTTATCAGACAAGATGTTTATCCCAGACACATGCTTGATCATGTGGAAGATGTATGGGGCATAGTGGCAGCCACTGGAAGCATCATATGAGCAGTAAATAATTTCATTCCAAATGAAATTGAAAACCTTGAACTTGGGCTTCCCGGGGGCCATTTGAAACAGCAAGTTTTTGGCCCTCTTGGAGATATTGTCAGCATCTCCTGCTCTTGGATACAAGGTCCCTCTAAGAAGTTGATTCAGCAATTTGTAGAAAGGAGAAAGACCCTTGTATTTCCCAAACACAACTTCACCATATGCATGATCATACATGAAAGCCAACTTTGTGTCATCTAAGATTCTGCCTAAGTGAAGATCCACTTTGCTCCTATCATTGCTTGTATGGGCATAGGCGGTCTCCTCAGCAAGCCCAAACAAACTAGCAAAGTCATGTAGAGAGATAGATAGGCGTTTTCCACATAAGGTCCAATGCATTTCATAACGATCCTCATCGACCCATAGAGTGGCATAGAATTGGGCTATTACCTCCTCATTGTATGGACATTCAAAGGCCATCAACTTGTCCAAGTCCATCTCCACACACCGCTTATAAACATCATCAACAACTGGCTTGAGCGGTGGTGGGAAACTCTTCAGGTATTTCCAGTCGACCCAATACATAGGAGTGCAAATGCGGGTCATTTTGAGAATTACAGATTCATACCAATCAGCTTGATGTGAAACCCAAAAACGAGGATCACCCTTGAAGAGCTTGTACTGGATGTTCCTTGGATCCTCATTCTCACTGAATCTCAGGGGCTTCATGCTATTCTGGGCCAGCTTGAAATTGACCAAGGAACTGTCAAGTGAGTGACGAAAAGGAATAGCAGTACTGATGAAGTTGTTAGCAAGAAAAGATAGATCAATGTCATCGTTGTACTGCGTCCCTGGTCCTTCTTCTTGATTGGCCCGCTTAACTCTGGGACGAGACGGGATCTTGCGCCCCGGCACACTGGATTGGGCTCTTCCACGAACAGAGCGTGAAGCTGCTTGCTCCATTGATCTCTTGCCCTTTCCAACATCTCTTGTCTCCCTATCTGAAGCAGAATCCAGATCGGAGGATGAACCGCTGGGAGGATGAAATGAGCTCTTAGTGCGACCGATGCTTGGGCGCACTGTCAAAGATGTGGTCTTCTTCTGCGTAACCTTCTCCTTAACCATCTGACAAGATATGAAAAAGGTGTATTTAGGGACACAGGCAAGGAATTGCAGCTAAGTTGATAGGATAGGACTTGACTCTGTCGGATCTTCCGGCAATGGGTCGGAAGATCCGGGGGTCCGGATCTTCCGGTCCATGATCGGATGATCCGACAGGGTCGGGTCAAACCCTAAAAACGTAGGAACCGAAGATTTAGCGCACCGAACGACATGAGATCATAGGGAAGTGTTCTAGGCATGTATATGAGATGATTCACCAAGGGAAAAACAGCTAGAACCTCCTACATTGATAGATCGGGCGATGGGGATTTTGAATCAATACCGTTGAGATTTCCCGCGAAAACTCCGGAAGATCCGATGGAGATTGAGTCTTGGAGAGTTGGGGAATCAAACGATGTCACTCAATGAAGAAATCCACGGTCCAATCTTCAAATCGCCGTATGGGGTGAAGAGAGGGAGAGAGGAGGCGTCGGTGGAGGACAAGAGAGAACGAATGAGAAAGATAACGGTTCGGTCCAGGTATTTAAATTCGCGCACAGGCCGGAAGTTCCGACATAGCGTCGGAAGATCCGGTAGCAACAGAACCAGAGAGAGAACAACACCGGAAGTTCCGAGAGCTCCCAGGTCCGGAAGATCCGACAGAGTGTCGGAAGATCCGACCGAGTCGGAAGATCCGGAAAAATTTCAGAGAGAACGATGAGAGACAGAGCCGCCCGGAACTTCCAGGGGTAAGTTCCGGGGGACTGTCGGAAGATCCGGTCCAGAGAAGATGTGTCCCAAAGATGATTTTCCACGACGAGATTTGATTGAAGATTTTGAGAGAACTAGCTGATGAACATGTAAGAAACTTGTCCCAAAATTGATCAGCAACAAACAATCAACACATAACCATGATCAACTCGGAACAAGAAAAGATCCAACTATCAAAATTTTGAAAAACTCACACAATAAAAATAGAATAAGATCATTTTTCTTCTAGTCTAGGCATCAATCAATTGTGTGTGCAACAAGTCAAGCCAAGTTACGAGAATCCAAGATATTTAGCTCACTCCTCAAGGAACAAAACCTTTGCTCATCAAGAGGCTTGGTGAAGATATCGGCTAATTGTTTTTCGGTTCCTACATGGCATATGGCGATATCTCCTTTGGCTTCATGATCTCTAAGAAAGTGGTGTCGAATGTCTATGTGCTTGGTTCTTGAGTGTTGAACGGGGTTGTTTGCAAGTTTTATGGCACTCTCATTGTCACACAAGAGTGGGATATTTTTGAATTCACAACCAAAGTCACTCAAGGTTTGTCTCATCCAAAGTAGTTGAGCACAACAAGCACCGGCTGCAACATACTCGGCCTCGGCGGTGGAAAGCGCAACGGAATTTTGTTTCTTAGAGCTCCATGACACCAAAGACCTACCAAGAAATTGGCAAGTCCCCGTTGTACTCTTCCGATCTACTTTGCAACCGGCATAATCCGAATCGGAGTAGCCAAGTAGATCAAAAGTGGAGCCCTTGGGATACCACAAGCCAAGGTTTGGAGTATGCACTAAATATCTAAAAATTCTCTTAACAGCCATAAGATGAGATTCCTTAGGATTGGCTTGAAATCTTGCGCACATGCACACACTAAGCATAATATCCGGCCTAGATGCACAAAGGTAAAGCAAGGAACCAATCATGGAGCGATATACCTTTTGATCGACCGATTTGCCTTCCTCATTTAGATCAAGATGACCATTCACCGGCATAGGGGTCTTGATTGGCTTAGCATTGGCCATGTCAAACTTTTTGAGCATATCACTTGTATATTTGGTTTGACATATGAACGTGCCATGCTTTAGTTGCTTGATTTGAAATCCGAGAAAGAATTTCAATTCTCCCATCATTGACATCTCAAATCTCTTGGTCATTATCCTACTATACTCTTCACAAAAAGTTTCATTAGTAGAACCAAAGATTATATCATCAACATAAATTTGACAAACAAACAAATCTTTGTCTATTTTCCTAATGAAGAGAGTAGAATCGGCTTTGCCCATTACAAAGCCATTCTTGAGAAGAAAATCCTTAAGGCATTCATACCATGCTCTAGGTGCTTGCTTAAGCCCATAGAGCGCCTTATGGAGTTTGTAGACATGGTCGGGGTGCTTGGGGTCTTCAAATCCCGGTGGTTGCTCCACATATACTAGCTCCCCGAGAGGCCCATTCAAAAATGCACTCTTCACATCCATTTGATACAACTTGAAGTTGTGATGTGATGCATAGGCCAAAAGGATACGAATTGACTCAAGCCTTGCCACCGGGGCATATGTCTCACCAAAATCAAGCCCTTCAATTTGAGTGAAGCCTTGAGCAACCAATCTAGCTTTGTTTCTTGTGACAATGCCATTTTCATCTTGTTTGTTCCGGAAAACCCACTTGGTGCCAATCACATTTTGCTTGGGTCTTGGGACCAACTCTCATACTTCATTTCTTGAAAAGTTGTTCAACTCTTCTTGCATTGCAATAACCCAATCCGCATCTCCAAGAGCTTCTTCTACCTTGAGAGGTTCCAAAGAGGAGACAAACGAGTAAAATCCACAAAAATTTGCTAAACGTGAACGAGTGGTTACCCCTCTTTGGATGCTCCCTAGAATGTTGTCAACGGGATGATCCCGTTGAACACTTTGGTGAACTCTTGGATGTGAGAATGTTGATTGACGTTGGATGGGTCCATCATCATCTTCTTCATGATGTGACTCAACATCTTGAGCATCGTCACCTTGAGCTCCCCCTTGATCATTGTCATGGTCATGATCGTCACCATGATCTTGGACTTGATCTTGTGATGAGCTTGGTGGTTCAACTCTTGTTGACGGTGATGAATCGATGTTGAACATGATTTCCGGATCTTGGTCTTGTTCTTCATCTTCATTTGGAAACTCTTGAGGCTTCACTTCCCCTAAACTCAAGTTCTTGATGGCTTGACTTGGCGGGACTTCATCTACAAGGTCATTTATAACTTGCTCTACTTGAGAGCCGTTTGATTCATCAAATTTTACGTCTACCGTGATCTCAACACAACCGGTGGTTTTGTTGAAAACACGGTAGGCGTGTTCGTTAGTACCATAACCAAGTAGAAAGCCTTCATCAACCTTAGGTGCAAACTTTGAGCTTTTGGTTTTCTTGTTAAGAATGTAACATTTGCAACCAAAGACTCGAAAGTAGTGCACCTTTGGTTTGTTACCGGTTAGGATCTCGTATGGAGTCTTGTTCAAGTACTTTTGAAGATAGAGACGGTTAGTGGCATGGCAAGCCGTGCTAACCGCCTCGGCCCAAAAGTTATCCGGAGTCTTGTACTCATCAAGCATGGTCCGTGCCATCTCAATCAAAGTCCTATTCTTCCTCTCAACAATGCCATTTTGTTGAGGTGTGTATGGCGCGGAAAGCTCATGCTTGATTCCTTCTTCATCAAGAAACTCTTCAACATTTGTGTTCTTGAACTCCGTCCCATTGTCACTTCTTATATGCTTGATCTTCAACTCAAACTCATTTTGAGCTCTTCTAATGAATCTCTTGATGATTGTTTGAGCTTCACTCTTGTCTTGCAAAAAGAAGACCCATGTGAAACGGGAAAAGTCATCTACAATGACAAGTCCATACTTGTTCCCGCCAATGCTAACATAAGCAACCGGTCCAAATAAATCCATATGAAGCAACTTGAGTGGTCTTGAGCTAGTCAAAATATTTTTGGGTGGATGTGGTGCACCGACTTGCTTCCCGGCTTGACAAGCACTACACAACCGATCTTTCTCAAACACAACATTTGTTAGTCCTAGGATGTGTTCATCCTTTTGAAGTTTGGCCAAGTTCCTCATCCCAACATGAGCTAGCCGGCGATGCCAAAGCCAACCCAAGCTAGATTTTGCCACTAGACAAGTCTTCGGTTCCACTTTACTAGTTGTGAAATCAACTAAGTAAAGCTTTCCCTTAAGTCGACCCGTAAATGCAATAGAGGAATCCTCCCTTCTTAGGATGCTCACACCCTCATTAGTAAAGAGACAATTGTAGCCTTTCTCACAAAGTTGTGAAACCGACAACAAGTTGTATCCCAAAGAATCAACAAGATAAACATTTGAAAGAGATGAGTCTTGTGAAATAGCTACTTCACCTTGACCTATGACATCACCATGATTGTTGTCACCAAATGTGATCTTCTCAACGGGTGAGTCATATTCTTGTAGCTTCGCAAACATATTCCTTTCTCCGGTCATATGATTTGAACATCCACTATCCAATAACCACGAAGGTCCTCCGGAGGAATATGCCTACAAAACAAGTTTTAGGCCTTGGACTTAGGTACCCAAAATTGATTGGGTCCTTGAGAGTTAGCTTTAGACATTTTAGGCACCCACACACTTCTCATCATTTTCCTAGCGTGAGCACCTATATACTTTACCGCCATCTTTCCATTTTGGTCCCAAGTGACCATGTAGTCGATGGAGTAGTTTGGTGATGGCTTGTGCTCAATGACCTTCTTTTCTTTCTTGGTCTTGATCTTGACATTTTGAGTGGATACCTTTTTCTTTGGCAAGGACTCCATGGGTCTTACCACCCCATGAGCCGCATCCATTAGTTCACCTAGATAGGTCCCCTTGGTGAACAATGTCACATCACGATCATTTACCCTTTTTGTGCCATTTGCCTTTCCTCCTCGAGTGTATCCAAGCCCATCCTTGATAGTACCATATCTACCGGCTTTATATGCCGGGTGGGTTTCGAATACACTCTTGTTCTTACTTTGATCTTGGCCAATGGCATTGGTCAACTTTTGGATTTGAGCATCTTTAGCCTTGACTTTCTCTTCTAGCTTTGAAATGTTAGTTGCACAAGCATCCAAATCAATTTTATAACATCTTGAGCAACCTTCACTAGTAGAGCCACTTGAGTCAAGAGTTGTTTTGGAGTCGTTCTTGGCACTTTCCCAAAGTGAGCTAAAATTGGCTTCTAGATCTTTGTATTTGATCTCTAGGCTTGAATGCCTTTCTTGAAGCTCATTTTTAGCATTCTTTAGGTTAGTGAGAGAGTCATTTGTCAAAGACAAGTTCTTTGACATCCTCTCCCGTGAGTAATTGACTTGAGATAACTCACTAGCCAACTTCTCAACCTTGAGTTTCTCCTCAACTAGAGCCTCTTCTAGGACAAGGTTTCTCTCCTTCTCAAGGATGAGCAATTCTTCTTGCCTTTCGAGACTCTCTTCTCTTTTCCCAATTTTCTCTAGTAGTTTTTTAATAAATTTGTAACCGTCTTTACCAAACTTCTTTATCATGTTTTTCTCATATTCGGCTTCTTCATTATCTAGTTCATTTTCAATGTTACTAGATGATGATAGAGTGGATGGAGAAGGTGGTGTGGTGTCAAATACCTTGGTCCCTTGAGCCATGAGGCACATGGGAGCTTCATCATCGCTCTCATCAATGTTGTTGAAGAGTCTTGAGGTTGATGTAGGAGCATGGATGGCACAAGTGGCCATTTCTTCATCACCGGAGTCGTCACTTGATGAATCCCAACCTTCACCAACATGAGCGCTTCCAAACCTTTTCTTGTACTCTCGACTCTTCTCCTTGTATTTCTTGTCTTTGTCACCGACCTTGTCCTTGATCTTCTTGTCATCCTTGTCATCCTTCTTGCGGGGACAATCGGCAATGAAATGACCTTTCTCCCCACACTCATAGCATCTTCGTTGAGAGAAGCTCTTCTTTTCACCTCTCGTCTTCATGAATCTCTTGAAGTTTCTAACCAACATAGCGGTTTCTTCATCGGTGCTCTCATGGTCGTTTGAATCTTCGTTTTTCTTGGAAGTTGAGGTCTTCTCATTTGACTCAACTTTCTTGCTTGGTTCGGCCTTAAGAGCGATGGTCTTGACTTCGGTTTGTTGGATAGACCTTGTCACATCCAAGCTATTCATTTCATGATATTGCAACTTGTTGAATAGCTCCATGGGCACCATTGTCTTGACTTGTCACTTTCTCTAATCATTGTGGCAAGCATTGGGTTCTTGGGTGCGTATGCTCTAAGCAATTTCTTTGTGACCTTGTTCTCGCCCCAATCATTGCTTCCAAGCATCCTAATTTCGGTGACTAGGAGCTTCAATCGATCATACATTTCTTGCAAGGACTCATCCTTCTTCATGACGAAAGCTTCTAGTTCTCCTTGTAGGAGATCCACCTTGCCTTCCTTGACTTCTTCCGATCCTTCATGAGCCATTCGAAGAGTGTCCCATAGCTCTTTGGCACTATCGATTCCTCTAATCTTGTTGTACTCATAAGAGCTTAGAGCACTCCTAAGCACGGTCACGGCTTGAGAGTTGCGGAAGATGTCGTATTCTTGTTCACGACTTGGCGTTGCACTCTTGTCAACACCTATATTCACAATAGTCCAAAGAGATGGATGAAGACCATGCAATTAAATTTTCATATCATCACTCCATCGGGCATAGTCAATCCCATTGAATTTGGGGACTTTGCCCATTGGAATGGATGAGAAATTAAGACTAGAAGGGTCAAAAGATTTGTTAGAAGAAGATGTCTCATATCGATAAGACACCGAGTGAAGTCCGTCGAGAGCGTCTCTTTCTCGTATCTTCTTCTTGAAAAGCTTTTGTGCCTCTCTTTCGGCCTTCTCCTTAATCTTCTTCCTTATCTTCTCCCTTCTTTGCTTTTTCTTTTCTTGTTCATCCAAGCTTTCATCAACATCGCTAATGTTGAATTCATCATCACTCGAGCTTGACTCAACGGGCGTCGGATGTTTATCTTTGTGGGCGGAAGCCATCTCGGATACATCTCCCATACCGGCCATAGTGTTTTCCCTTAGCGGTTAAGCCTAAACAAGGGATTAGGCTCTGATACCAATTGAAAGGACCAACACTAGGCCTAGAGGGGGGGTGAATAGGCCTGTTTAAAAATTCCTGCAAAATTCCTCCGAAAACTGTCAGAAAGTCGGATGATCCGACACAGTCTCGGATCTTCCGGCCAGGAAGATCCGACACTGTACAGGATCTTCCGACAGGGACAGACAACCGGAAGATCCGATGGAAAGCCGGATCTTCCGACAGGCAATACAAGTAAACTTCGAGATTTGAAAACTAATGACCTTTTAACAATTCCACTTGAATACAAAGCTCACAAATGATGTAAGGAACCTTCTATATATGATCAATATCAGAGTAGAGCCACAAATAAGTAGATCGGGACAAATCAAGATATAGAAACAATATGAACAAGAATGAAAGTGGAGACAAAGAATTTTCTTCCGAAGTTCACTCCACAAAGGAGCTACGTCTCCGTTGAGATGCTCACAAAGAGCCGGGCTGTCACACTAACCCCAAGTCTCTCCCAATCAACCACAAAGGAGGATTGAGTTACTTACTATGTGCTCCCACGAAGAGAGAGGGTAATACAAACTTCCGGGACTCAAACCACAAGAGAATGGGAGTTCACCGGCACCTCTAACCGTCTAGGAGCAAGCTCCAAGAGTAACAAACGTGAATTGACGAATCCAAGTGCTTCAAGTGCTTGAGAGATGAACTAGTTGAGGGAGCTCAAGATGGCACTAGGTCTCTCACCACAAATCTTCTCTCTCACTCAAACCCTAGGTGAATCTTGGAAGGATCAAACCTTGGAAGGGAGTAGAGAGGTGGAGTGAATGCTCAAGTGGGAGTTTGTCTCGTGTTAGGTCAGTGTGTTCAGCTACAGTGAATGAAAGGGGGTGAGGGGTATATATACCAACCCCCAAAATATGACCGTTATGTTCACTGCGAAGGGGTACCGGATCTTCCGACACTTGGTCGGATCTTCCGATAAGCAACAGATATGTGTGAGGAAAACTCCAGAAAAGTTCCAGGGGCCGGATCTTCCGACAGTAGGTCGGATCTTCCGGGGGACCCCGGAACTTCCGGCCCGGAGAAAGCCAAGACAGAGCCGGCCGGAACTTCCGGTCGGATCTTCCGGCCTCGGGTCGGAACTTGCAACAGGACACTCGTGAGCTCGAAAAACAGCTAAGTCTTGTAACTTCCGAAGCAATGGCCGGAACTTCCGGCCAGGAAAAACGCAAGACCGAGCCGCCCGGAACTTCCGGTCGGATCTTCCGGCCTAAGTTCCGGCCGAGCAGAAAAGGTGTTTGTGAAGTGTTTTTGTGACTATCAAGAGTTTGTCATCTCAATCAAAGCACTTTTAGCAACTAGAATTTATCAACTACGTCCCCCTTGATAGTACGGTGGTCCTATACTCAATTTCAAACGGAAAATTAAATTTAAATCCACCAATTGAGTCCTCCACCATATGGATGAGCGTTGGGGTCCTTCCTTTAGTATTGTCTTCCTTTTATTTCATTTTATTCTGCACAACTCATGCAAAGCATCATATCCAAATTTCTATTTTCATTAATCACCAAAATAGATTAAATGCCTAGATGCACTTTCAGACGGGCATTAAATGCCGCTGTCGGGCAGGGTGCCGGAGTGCGCCGCGTTAAGTAGAGAGTTGGCCTCGAGCGAGGCGGAGTCGGCTCGCCTGCTCGAGGGGGTGCGCGACCCTCGAGCGAGGCGGGGTTTGCGTCGTGCCTGCTTGAGGGCGCGCGGCCCTTGAGCGAGGCGGAGATGTGGGTAGCGATTTGGGTCCCACTGACGGGCGAGCTCGGGCGGCCGTTCACGGGCCGCGATAGGCTGTGACGGGCCGAGCTGCCCGGCCGGGCCTTCCGGGCTGTCGGAGATTCGGCCTTTCGTGGCATATCGTTTTTTGAGGGTAATTACCCCGATGATTAGGGGACCCCCTGGGTTTGTCCCCGACATCAGCAATCGATACTTTTCTCTCAAAACAAATCAGCCACTAGACATCAATTTTTTCTCTCAGAACAAATCAGCACCGGGCACCACCGTCCAAGGTCAAAGGATCCGGGATAACTTACCCGCAAAAAAAAAAGATCCTGAATAACTGCACCAGAAAAAAAAATAGGGAGAAAACTCATTTCTTGTAGTACCAAGATTTACATGGTCCATATAGAAAAACAAAGTTTTTACAAAGTCATGGAGCCAAAATAGCCATATATATATCGCTATCTAAGGGAAGCAGAAGCAATGCTACGTGTCTCGGTTCAGTTGGCTTGATTTGGAAATGAATCCAGTCCAGCTTCACTGCTAAAAAATGTAACAGGTCACCATAGACTAGGACTAGGGCAGCAAACCCTTCAAACTCGAGGACATTTTACTCATATTTAAGGTATGGGCATATGCTACCAGCATCCTAAAGAACCGCCCAAGCATAGCTAGCTCAGATGTCTACACTTTGCAAAGCAGCTCGATTGGGCAGCAGTACTCAACTGGCTAACAGTGAAATTGAGATGACTACACTTTCGTTCTACTTCCACACTATATCACCCAAAAACTTGAGAGCCGGAACACCTCTGATCTCCACATCTACAAGTGGTGCTTGGATAATGTTCAACCCCATCAACTCTGGATCACTCCGTATCATGTCCAAAGCACGTGTTTGATCCTGTGTGAAAGAAAATGCATAAATGTCCCTGTAGGGTAGCTTTTACAAAACCAGTTACTAGTCGAAAATCTGAACGTATCATTTCGTACCTTTCTTTTTATAGCACAAAATTTACAGTCTGATGTTGAAGGTGGTAGAACTTGGTTCACGATGAGCCTCCTTACAGGTACGCTTTCCTTTTGCAATGAAGAATGTAGTCTTGATGACTCACTGATTGCCATCACCTGAAAAATGCCAAACCAAAAGAAAAGAGAAGGGTATAAATATAGAAAACATATGAAGGGGCCTGGGAACTTCAAGTTAAGTGCACAATTGTTACCGTTGGGATTGTCACGATTATAAACTCCGTTGATTCTGTGTCACGAAAAAGTTCTCGCACTTTCACCATCCTCTCTCTCAGTTGCTCCAATTTGTTGGCCTTTAGTAGGATGAATATAAGCTAAAGGTTTGTAACAACCATGAAGAAACAATATACTACTCCACAAGAACTGGTCAGAACACTTACTGCATCCTGCTGTTGAACCTCTTGTCCAAATACTGATTTAATAGCTGATGTCGCAGAAGCAATCTTGCTCCTCAGCTGTGCAAAAACGAAGAACCATAACACAAACGACATTTCAAGTTGTAAGATACCACAAAAATTCCTATTCCGGTGACATATATAGCTCTTAGCCAAGAGTCTTGAAGAACGGCTTTACATAAAATTCTAGTTGGGTGGACAAAGAACTACACACAAGCGAGCCTTATATCTTGGTCATATCAAGCAGTTGATGGTAAAGGATCCTTATGTCTGGTCATATCAAGCAGTTGATGGCAAAGGATCCTTATATCTGGTCATATCAAGCAGTTGGTGGCAAAGGATCTAGGGTCAAAAGAATGTTCGAGATCACTGAACACTGAGCTAAACAAATTATAACCATGTATGGAGCAAATGCATATAGAAGCAGGCTATAAAAGTTTCCAATTTCGCAAGTTGAATGATGAAACAGAATGGCGTATTGTGGAAATTGCATGGACAGCAACAATTAAATAATGCCCTAACAGCAGGAGATACGATCACTATTGAATTGTTTAGCCATCAAAGTAAAATCACGATGATTCGAAAAACAATGCAAGTAAGATGTTCCTCATACAACAATCAGTATATAGTAAGGGACGTAATCTTAGCATGGTAGCTTAAAGCACAGAAGCTAAAAATACCTTCAGGATCTTCCCAATGGATGCATCCAGAAAGTCTGGCAATGATAGTAACCGAAGTGTATGCCCCTGTCAACAAGGAAAGCAAAGAATATATGATATTGTGATCGGGTATCTGGAGTCAACTATGGGATGCAAAATGCCAAAATGATATATTGTAGTTACCGTTGGGGCAGTATCAAATACAATGCGGCTAAACATGCTGTACTCCTGTGCTTCAAGAAATTGCATAACCTGAATGACATGACAGCAGCAAGTCACAAACTACAAACGGAAGAACAAGTAGGGAGATCGTAATCAGACAAGCATGTTCTTACCTTTGAAATTGCTATTGCTTCATCCAATCCTGGTGGTGGTGAGTCCAACAGCTCCCCCAATTTTAATTCTCCAACCTGTACTGAATAAGATCATTGTTAGCCAATTACGGAAATGAACTTGGACAGAAAGATTCATGCTAATCACTAACATCAGAACTAGTATGACTGAGCAAGATGGTAAGATGTCACAACTCGGAAGAATAAGTACACAGAAATATGGCCATGCACCTGCTCAGCAAGCACCCCAAGGCCCATGCTGTCCATGAAATCTTTTACCCCAGTTCCTCCGTTCTTTTGACTTGCTGTCCGAAACTCTTCTCGAGCCTTCTCAGGATTTATCTGCATTAGAATTCCCAGCGTGCCACACTTAAGAACTATCCACACCAATCAAGAGTATGCCATATGCTGTTAGTCCAGCCTTCACTGCCTAATTGCCTATCATACAATACCTTGTGGGTTGTGATTTCTAAACATATTATCAGATTTAACAGTTCTCAGGATTTATCCAATTCCCAGTGTGCCGCACCTAACTATCCACATCAATCAAAAGTAAGCCAATCCTTAGTCCAACCTTCACTACTTGTACCATGGAACATTAACACTTGTCATTTGCAAACATCGATTTAACAGTTCAACATTTTCATAACTTTACATAACCAATCAGTTGTATCAGCCTTCCTGTTGACATTTTTTTTCATAGAAATACCATAGGCATCAGTGTGAAACTTGTGCAGGAGAAGCCAATAATGTGACTAGTTTTCTACAATTTTCATCTTGCACGGATTAAAGCTGTTGGGGATCAGTTTACATGCGTATGCTTATATATATTATTACCAAAGCAAAAACACTAGCTGCTACACTGTTGTCTGCGTGTGCTTCTTGTCACCGTTCACATTCTGATGTTACTAACCTCTAACGCAAACAGGGGCGAATCAGGACCCTCGACCTGCACGAGCGACCCGCCAGTCAAATCCTGAAACGCCAAGCAAGTAAAACGAAGCAGTTAAGTTAAGAACAATATACTAGAGAATCAAACACATCTCAAAGCAGAGATGTTGGGCGGGGTGCGCCCACCTGCGCGAAGGAGTCGCTCAGCGAGTGCGCCGGGTCGGTGGAGACGACGAGGGTCGGGTGGCCGTTGTTGGCGAAGCGCACGGCCAGCGACGCCGCGCAGCTCGTCTTCCCGACCCCACCCTTTCCCCCGAGCATGTAGTACCGCCGCCGCGTCCCGGACGTCATCTCCTGGAACCCCAGCTCCTCCGCCCCCTCCTTCGCGGGCGGGGCGGCCTCCGCCGCAGCCGCCGACGCCGACGCCGAGACGCGTAGCGACGCGGAACGTCCCGGGCGCCGCCGCGGGAGGCGTACGGCGCAGCGGGCCTGCGCATCGGCGGCGGGCGCCGCCAGCGTGAGGCCGCGCGCGGCGGCGTGGAGGCCCGGCGAGGCGGTCGCGAGCATCGTGGCGAGCGGGGGATGGGGGCGGATTGCTTGGGTTTCTCTTCTCTTCGCTTCGCTTCTGGCGACGAGGCTCTCCGCTCTCGGCTCTCGCACCACCACCGCGGAGAGCACCGGCGCAGCCAGCCAGCCACGCCCGATGCCGCAAGGCAGCCCAGCCAACAGAGCCCGGTAAGCTGCGGGCCAGGACACGAGCCCACGTAATGAAATGGGCCCGTAGGCTGTGCCAAGCCCAGATTGAGTTTACGGTCCTCTCGTCGCCTTGTACGGGCTGAATTGAGGCTGCACTGGACCCACACACATGAGCTTATCTTAGCCCAAGCGCGGCGGCCGCTTTGCAGCCACGCCTCTTGAGCCAGCAGCCAAAACACTCACTCCGTCAGCAACTTGGCCCATAGTGAAGCAATTGTGGGTGTACCCAATCTTCTTCCTCCTCGCAAAACTCTCTCGAGAAGCAACAAAAAACAACACACAATAAAAACCCCGTGCTGTCTAGTCGTTTGTTCAGGCATGTTGACTTCATGTTCAGGCCAATCACCAAATGGGAAAGGTAAACAGCTAAACAGGACACATCACGAGAAATCTTTGCTACCGCGCGCGACGAATTGAAGAAACCTGCCGAACTGACGAATCCATCTACGATCACTAGCTCCAGAGCTGCACAGTTAGCCTACACACTGTGGCATTAGCTCAGAAAATGCTCGCTCACCACCTGACCAAATCAAATAAACGCCAACAGTGACGCTGCTCCTCGCCCTGTAGCTAGTCAAACACAGCGCCTCCCATCCATGGATGGATGACGCCATTCCGTATGATCCAAGCTCATCGAGCTGTCCGCCGCTAATTGTTTGCAAAGCTTCCGTTAACCACCCTCGCTTTGCCAGCGTGCGTCCGATGCCCTCTCCTAATCACGCGACTCGGCGTTCTTAATCCACCGCGCAGCTGCGCGTTCTTAGCCAAACGCGAGGAATTGGAATTGAGAAATTGCAATGGGCGGTTGGGTACAGGCGACCACTTGATCCACTTGGGGCTCGTCCTGACAGAGCAAAAGACAGCGCTGTCGCCAGATTAATCGAGGGTTCCATCGCCTCAAGCTGACGGGATTGGTGACTTGTGAAAATGTCGACTCCTTTTGGAATCGAGGCCGAAAGCCGGTTCAGTCAACTGACAGGTTCTTAATTACAAGATGGCTTCCTGTCATGTTCACGAGCGACCCAGATTGGTTTTGGCTGCTCTTCATTGGATAATAGCTGCACGCAAGCGTGACGCCATCTTGAATAAATTATCACGCTCAAGAATTGCATGGAAACACGAAGCCCGTACTACTGAATGTTTTAGCTAAGACCTTTTCTCTGAAAAAAAAACGTACAGTTTTAGCTAAAGACTTAATTTCAGGAAAAGAAAAGGGAATCCTATTGCTACTTAGGTGCTGTTTAGTTCGTCGAAACGTAACCTAAACCGATTGTACTGGTAATTGATTGCGTTAGATCTTGTTTGTTTACAATGCGCTGTAATCTGTTACCACGGAAAGTGATACGGGCTAGTGAAAAACTATTACTCCTCCCACACGAGGGTTATCCGATACCGCTGCGGGGCAGCACCTGTTCTGCTGCTGTTCATCCGCTCGTGCGTGCCTCTCTCCTTAAGCCCTCGGTCGTCCACCCAGGCCACCTAGCATAGGCTAGTGCAGTCGGAGGCATATGACTCTGATAAATTTATCCGTCTTTTGATACCGTTACTTCCACTGAACCAAACAAAAGCTGCAATTATCCATTTCCCATCTGATACCGTTGTGATCTGTTTCCATTTACGTTAGCGTTAACGCTGCTGTAACCAAACAACACCTTAACTTTTAAGCTTGGCTGGATCTTCAGAATTCAGATACACAATAAAATGTATGATACAAATGATCTGTAACTAACCACAAGTGATTCAGTAGGTACAACTGACATGATTGCAGAACAATGCAGCCACAGGAGCAAGCTTCAGACAGAATGGAAAAAGGATTCAGAATTAGGCAGTCTCCATCGCGTTCCTATCATAAAAGGCACCACATCTTGGCAATTTCTTCTACTTCTACACTCACTAGACTCTAGGATGAAAGCTAGCGAGAGCAGCCGAGCCGAGCTCCTAGCTCCAGAGAAATCATTGGCCTGAACGATGAAGCAATCAGTGTGGCCGCCCGGTCCTCCACGGGCTCGAGAACGGCGTCAGGATCAGGCAGGTTCTCCGGCTTTCAGGTGTCCCCCTCTCCAGTCCAGAAGCTCCTCCTTTCCATCTGTAATTCGGTGCAGCCGCGGATGAACTGACGCATTCACAGCCTGATAGAAAGGCTAGCATTTTTAGGTCAAAAACCAGCGAGGTTCTCGACGATCAGACCTCCACTATCTCTCACACGCATGTCAACCTCTCTCGTGTCGACATTGCTCAACCCTCTCGCAGTGCACCGAATCATATACGCCTACACGGCTATGGCGACGGCACGGGCCTGCAGTGGCCAACATGTTCCAATGCTTCTACCGCTCTAATCAAATCCAGGACGATGCTAATAGGCGTAGTGATGGGACCGATCACTTGCTTACTCGATCAGTAGAGGGTGGCCATGGAGCACCATTCCTGTCCGCCCCCTAACCCGGATGCCGCCTCTCCTTCTCAAGTGAATGCTAGATGTACTTGCTGTATCGAAGTGGTGGATTGCAGTAGAAGAGTGACCCATGTGTCCGAAATCTGAACATTAGTACAGTGGGCTAAGACGCTTAACGCCACGATTTTGGGCGATTTGACAGGCAGACTGATATGGTTCTCGCCTTGGGATCCAAGTTGTGGGGTCAGGGGTAAGCGAGAACAGCTGCAAGAATCTGCCTACTAATTGGACCTGGAAAAACCAGGTAAACCACGGATGGTGATTTTGCAGCTAATGATGCTTCTTCAGAATCAGACACCAGGTGAGGAATTGATCTGACCAGGGAGCAGGACACTACTGTGACCTAAGCAGATATTCGATGGTACGACTTGACAGATGACACAGGTGTCGTGGCTAGGTTGGAGCTCGAACTCAGAACAGTGAAATGTGGAACCTGAACTGTATTTGGCTCTGAAATTTGGGCTGATATGGATGGCTGCCTGATTACAGGAGCATGAATGGACAGGAGTGACGATTTCTGAATTTATCTGATGCATGTGTACTCCTCTGTCACTAAATATAGGTCGTTTTCGCTTACTGAGAAACATTTTTGATCGAATATATAAAAAAATATATTAATATTTATAGTACATAATAAATATCATTAGATAGATATTTGAATCTAGTTTTTAATAAATTTATTTAGAGATTAAAATGTTGCACGTATTTTCTATAAATTAAAGCAAAGTCGTGGCACGAAAACCAACGGCGACCGTTATTTAGAGACGGAGGGAGTAGTGCAGTGCAGACAAAGCAAAGCAATGATCAGCATACTAGAGATATCAATAATACTAATGTGTGTCAGGATGCATCCGCGACTGATCTGATCGATCTATCGTCAGCTATGATACCGGTTTCCGTCGACATGGGGCGGGAGAAGCATGGTTTGATATTTCCTCTTGTGGCTTCGTGCTAACACATTGTTAGGTGGAGTTCAGCAGAGCCGTCTGTTTTCACCTGTAACAAGTCAAGGACGTATGCGCACGGCCACACGCATTACGCATACACATTCTAAGCATGTATGGACACCTGAAAAGTGTTTCCTGTATGCATTCTTCTTGTACAGTCTCTTTGCACATGCTGACAACAAGTTCCAGAAATGCAGCCTCTCTGTACTCTGCAATCTCATTTCTGATCCTGATACTCGATAAGTTAGAGGTCGGCCTGCAAAGCCAGGCTGCCGGGTCTCTCGAGGCTTCGGATTTTCCCGAGTTGAGTGGCTGACTTGCAACGAGTTGTAGTGATCACAAAAGCCGACTCCTTTTGGAAAGCACAGTGCCACGCATGGAAGAACTTGCGAGGCATCACAATCCAATGCTGGGAGAGTGTGGGAGTGCAGGCGCCTACCCACTGCTACTCCCCCATCAGGGAGCTTTGCAATTGCAATTGCAATTGCCCACCGAGAGAAGTGGCATAACTGTTGATGCATGATACGGTGGTCCATATGGGCCTACCCACAACAGATTAGGCCTGAAAACGTCAGGTTCCGAAATCTTGAAACTAAATTCCGTGAATTTTTCCGGTTACAGCGCCTCTGTTGCTCTACCGACACAGCACCGTGGTACTACAGTGGTATCTGGGAAAAGAAACAGTGGGGCACAGTAGAGAATCGTTGACCTTATGCTTGGTACATCGATTTGTACCTTTTTTCCATTGCTCAAATTTGCTATTGTTGATGGTCGAGAATTCAGGATGATGAAAATTCAGACAATGTGAACTGGTGAGTTCTGAACTCTGAAGCCTGAACCTGAAGGTAGTAGTTTGTATATGAAATCCTACTGTCCCAGTACGCATCTGAATACAAATAGGCAAACTGAAGGAGAGAGGAGAAATGTCAGTTGGGAGTACGGAGGACTGGGAATTGCTAAAGTAACGAACAAGATATTTTCAAAAGTGGCAGGTTGTTCTTTCCCTTTTTTGAAACCAGTGGCAGTTCAGTTTTGACAGTGACCATCATAGTAGCAAGCATTGGGCCTGAGCTCACTCGACACATCTGCAGAGCTGCTAACCGAGCAATGTGCATGCTGAAGCACAGAGTGGTTAGGATAACTCCATATTGTAATGTACTCTTAGCAAATCTACAACTGCTCATCATTTCAATTCGGTCGCTGGACATGCCGAGTTGGCGGTCCCTGCAATTGAAAAATCGCTCACTTTCTGCAGCTCTATCGTTGATATGGCAATGGCGGCAATGCAATGACAGGGACAATGTCCCTCGGCCAATTGTAATTCTTGGTACGGTTTGTCCTCGCTGGCTTTGCTGACGCTGCGTGTATTGTACGAGCAGAATATATATGCGAGATGTCAACTTATACAAGTCCGGCGTGAGGACGTCGATGCCAAAATATCCGAACCTACAATAGCATTTCTCCATTGGGATCGAGCGCCCTGCCCCTCCCTATTTTAGAATTTGTTCGTCACCCCCATATCAGCGTCATGACCTCGACGTTGCGCTTTATCCTGCAGCATATTATACATACTAGCGAATTTACAACCGCAATTATTTTACCTGCACACACAAATAACATTGTTTTATTCGCAATCACGGGGATGACGCGAATTTCTGTCCTTGGTAAGAGCAAATATAAGCATGTGAGTTCATACACCTCGGCCAATGCGCATCCGACAACATGTTCCAAAGAGATTATAGTTATACTACCTGAAACGCCATTTAGAAATTGTTCGAGGGGGGATGGTCCGTGTTGATCCTTGACTGATCGGAGAGCTGAACAAAACACTGCATCCTCTGGTGATCCGACAAGTAGGCCTAATAAAAAGGCAGTGGGTACCTGTCATCTCTAGCTCACTCCTTGCAGACTTGGCTCTCCCTATAAATACCTCCTGCTCATTGCCTCCAGGAGCAAGCAAGCAAAGAAAGAGAGCTTGAGAGCTGCAAGCTTCTGCTTCTTCGTCTTCCTCCTCGGACTAGAGAAACTCACGTGTGTTCTCGCACGCACACGTAGCTCGGCCGTCGGAAATGTCGACCAACTCGAGATCCAACTCCAGGGCCAACTTCAACAACGAGATCCATGACATCGCCACGGTGCAGAACTCCACCATGCCCCCCATGTACTACAACGAGAAGACGCTAGCCGACTTCTTCCCTCCCCATCTCCTCAAGAAGGTAAGATCACAGAGCTGCATCGCCTGATCGATTCTGTTCTTGTCTTGTTCATGGCTGAGAGCTGTGGGCTAATGCGAACGCGCTGCCATGGCGCGCGCCCTGCTCCTGGGGAACGTGTACGTGCAGGTCGTATCGGAGGTGGTGTCCACGTTCTTGCTGGTGTTCGTGACGTGCGGGGCGTCGGCGATCAGCGGCAGCGACCTGCAGCGCATATCGCAGCTGGGGCAGTCGGTCGCCGGCGGGCTCATCGTCACCGTGATGATCTACGCCGTCGGCCACATCTCCGGCGCGCACATGAACCCCGCCGTGACGCTCGCGTTCGCCGTGTTCCGCCATTTTCCCTGGATTCAGGTACGCACCGGTGCAGCACCAACAGCTTCAGCTGCATACAGCTTCCTGCATCAAAATTTAGCCATGGTTGTCCGTACGATTCATTCAGACGACAGGCACTTGAGAGTTGACATACAGCTCTTCAGTGAGATAATTAGCAACACACCGCAATTGCTTACGTTTTTCTTGAACTCTTCTTGTTTTGACATTCTTATCTCGATACTTCTTTAATCTATACACAAAAAGCATTTCAATCTGTTCTTTATTTCTGTCCTAGGGGAAGATAGATGCTGCCATGCTGGCAAACATACAGCTACTTTGAGTGCCAACTGGTTATAAGTTAAATAGGAATACTTCAGCAGGAAATGTCTTCTTTTGACCCAAAAGGTCCTACATGGATATGTCACCTGTTTTTTTTTTGGTCGTAGCTAAAATATTTCAGAACCATTTTAAAAGTGGAACAAACCGAAATTCATTGGCTCTAGTCACGGCAAATACATGGCTTAAGTCGCACATACTTATCAGGATGTGGTCATGGCCCAAAATTATTCACGTCTGTTTAAAACGCACATATGCCAAATTCTGCACCTCTGCTTGTGTTCTCAGCCGCCTAAAAGAAAGTCAAACCCCAAAAGCAATAGGTCAGTATATGCTCATATGTAACTTGCTTGCTATCCCGGGCCAACCAATCGTACGTGTATCTTTCACATTATAAGCCAAATAACGGCCACGGGGAATTAAGAATCTCGCAGCAGCGACCTTAGCTTGTTCTCCTCACTCTCACGTCCCTTTCCCTGGCCAATTTGATCGCCTAGCTGAAACCTAGCTGCGTTAGCATCACAAATAATGCAGAGTAATATATCGTATACGAAGGCAGGCAATACGTCGGGCACAGCGCCATGTGAAGACGACCGGCCGGCCCCAGCTGACATGGCGGCGCGAAACCAAGCACGGAACCGCCGGCCATGAGCGAGCTCGTCGTAGCTTGTAACAGACAGGGACATGCCTGTTACTGCTGTGAGTCCGTGACAGTTAGAGAGTAATTGAGGTAGTGGCCAGAAAGCACATATATATTGCATCACCATCCACAGCGGCCGGGCACCAACCCGGCTAGGCGACGTCGCTCTCGGGGCACGGCGATCTCCCTCGCGTTCCCACGGCCGGACACAAAGTGCTCCCGGCCTTTTTGGCAGCCTCTCCGCCCGGCTCCGGCCGGTGCAAAAGCTGCAGGGGCATATGCAACCGCGAGGGGTTTGGCCGTCGGGTCGGGGGGCCACGCGTACGTGCGGTGCCGGCGCGGGGCGAGGGAGTGGCCGCGCACGCCGAGGCATGTGCAGAGATATATTCGGGCGGGGCCGGGATCGATGTGCCGGAGAGGAGACGGCAGCGCGGCCGGCCTCGATCGGCCTCTGGTTCGGGCACCCTATTCCGGCAGCTGGGCCTCTGTCTGGTTCGCCCAGTTGCGTGGTGAATGCTGCCATATTCACCCATCATCTGATCCACGGCGACGGGTGAGGCTGACGGGAACCGATTCGATGTGCCTGCCGATCGAGCACCCGCGGCGGTGGAAGATCACGTGCCGTGCCGTGCGCTGGCTGCTCCGACGGGACACGTCACGTCGCTACTCGCTAGGCAGAGGTCCATCAGGGATGTTAATTAACGAATAGCTAAAGATCGATCTATCTGCGCATATATTATATATATACATGTATGGATGTGTTTCCGATCTCTCTGACGATTTGTTGGGTGGCGTGCAGGTCCCGTTCTACTGGGCGGCGCAGTTCACCGGCGCCATCTGCGCGTCGTTCGTGCTCAAGGCGGTGCTGCACCCCATCAGCGTGATCGGCACCACCACGCCGACGGGGCCGCACTGGCATGCCCTCGTCATCGAGGTCATCGTGACCTTCAACATGATGTTCGTCACCCTCGCCGTCGCCACGGACACGAGAGCGGTAAGCTAAGTCGCCGATCGTCAGAGCTTGATCGAGCAGACAAGTTCTGTGTTAATTAATTAGTTTCGCTGTGAAACCCAATTCTGACGCTGTTTTCTCCTGCTTACTGTGTGGTGTTATATGTGGATGCAGGTGGGTGAGTTGGCCGGGTTGGCAGTTGGTTCCGCGGTTTGCATTACGTCCATCTTCGCAGGGTAAATCCATACACGTATAATACGCCCGTACGCGCGCTTAGAAACTGACACACACCACCACATCTATCTCTACATGCCGGGTTATTCGATCAGTTCGTTAAATTAATTAATTCAACGTTGAAATAGCTGAGAGGGCTACGTCAATCTGTCTGATCACTAAACTGCCACTTGCCTCTCTTACCAGTAGTAAACAACAGCAAGATCCAGAACATGATTAGGCGACAGTAACAATTCTTTAATTCAACGTGCAAATCAGTACTAGTACTAGCACGCCAGCCCTGACGACCTGGTTCCGACGCAAATTTATTTGACCATGTCTGTCGTGCTGTGTGTCGGCTGGCTCCTGATGAACGATCGAGCACAGCACGTCACGTACACTGCCATAGAGCTGAGCAATACTATCTATATAGACATATAGTAGCATGAACACGAATGCATGATGAACTGGAGACTGAGACGCGAGGCCGGGCAACCGATCGAGTGGTGATTGCAGGGCCGTGTCGGGCGGATCGATGAACCCGGCGAGGACGCTGGGGCCGGCGCTGGCGAGCAACCTCTACACCGGCCTCTGGATCTACTTCTTGGGACCCGTCCTCGGCACCCTCTCCGGGGCCTGGACCTACACCTACATCCGCTTCGACGTCGCGCCCAGCAGCAAGGACGCGCCGCAGAAGCTCTCCTCCTTCAAGCTCCGCCGCCTGCAGAGCCAGTCCGTCGCCGCCGACGAAGACGACGAGCTCGACCACATCCAGGTGTGATATATGTTGTCTCCGGCACTCCGGCGGATCGGAGCAAGCTAGCTAGCATTGAGATAGTACGACGTACACACACGCACGCAAGTACGTACTACTCACTGCAAGGATCACTCGATATCCATTATTCCATGACGTATCAGTATACTAGGATGATAGCTCTGTAATGTCTCTGTGTGTGTCGCCTCTTTTGTACCGATTGATCGATGCACGCGTGAGTATGCACTGGCACGGTAGATGGCTCGCTCTGTTAATGTGCCAAAAGGCTGGAGCTTAGTTTTGGGACGAACACTGTGTGATGCGTGCCAAGTGTATCTCTCCTGCTGTCGTCGCTTGTTCCAAAAGTTGTTGGTGCCTATATAAACAGTCTCTCTTCTTCCATTATTGTTCCTGATCGATCGAGTTGCATGCATTTTGGCATTTTGCCGTCGCTCCCGGATGACAGAATATTTCACCAATCATCGACGCTAGCTTTTTCAGAAACAGATGAAATGAACCATATGCTTGTATTAATCATTTCATTTCTCTTGAGGGCAGTCCTCAGGTATAGCTTTCATTCTCTCCATGCGTGTCAATGATTCGATTCAAAACGGCACCAATTGAAACACTTGGTGCTAGTTCTTATCTAATCCAAGCCGGTTAAAGGTTACATGCCCATTCCTACATATATACTACCATATCCGTAACAGAAAGATGAGAAGCATATACTCTCTCCTTTACGACTCGCCTTTTGTCATCTTCTTTTTGGATTTCCAACCTTTTGCATAAATTTGGTTCCCTGTCCAAGGGAGCTAGTAGCTTGGTGATGATGGATTTTGTTATTACCCAGCCGTCATTGTCCTTGCATGACAGTTAAGGATACAGACCTTGTCGAGAAAGGCGGATCATCAAGCGCTAGATTTTTCTTCAAAAGAAGAAGTATAAAGAAAATTTAAATAAGAAAACTGGATTTGGAATCAACAACTACTGGCTTAAAGTAAGCCATCTGTAGGTGGAGCTGATGATATAAACCATCATTACCTCTTTCTAACGAAGCTAGAGGATCACAATTTGAGGTCGGTGGGCTCTACATGCATCTTTTCGTGAGACGAGACAACGTTACACAATCATGATGATGTAACCGCATTGCAACAGGCACACTAAAAATTGGTGTGTAATATTTATGAATATACAAAAAAAAACTTCAGGCATTCAAGTGATCAGTTCCCCCCAAGTACGTGCCTGTCATACTTCTTTAATTTGGTCATGTAAAAGTAAGAATGCAGACGGACAACAGTTTTAGTTGCAGTAAAATATAGTACTACCTCCATCCTTTCTTATATGACGTTAGGACCAAAGCCCATTTCCACTAGTAATTTTCTGTCCTGAACGTCATCTATTAGGAAACAGAGGTTGTGCTAAAAAAAAAGGAAACAGAGGTAGTATCATCTCAGTACAGTATAGTAGTCGCTGGTGGAACTTATTAGCTCATTAGCGCTGCACTATTGACCACTTACTCGTTTTAAAGGACATGGGATCCGAGAAAAAGATGACCACACAAACAAGCCGGCATTATTCTCGATTCTTCGCCACACTCCGAAGGGCTCGCTCGCACAGTCGCACCCACTTGAGACGACAAAGATGGAATACAAATGATGCCCGTGTCGCGTAATGCCCTAAAACCAATTTCTCTGTCATGCATGGCCTCACGCCGCAGATCGAACGCGCCCGCAGAATCCAATCATGCACACTCGCTGATCTATCAGACATAATCGAGTCGTTATATATATGCTCGTTCGGCACTCGCCATTATTATTCCAGTTCCAGGGCCCCAATAATGCGAGCATCTCAAAGCAGTCGCTGAATTAATGGCTTCGCTAGCTGCTGGGTCCGGTACGGCGGCTGTCGTGGATGGCCTCCGAGCCATCAGTGTAGGTTTGTGGCCGTCGCTAATCGACCTTGCAGCCGGGACCGGCCGCGGTGAACGGCCTACCATTCTGTCCGTCCGTCGGCGTACGTCGTCGATCGCCACAGAATTTTTCATGCCGCTGTTTGAGAGAAAGGAGCATCATAGCGTGCTCGAAGAATCAAGACATCATTTGATCTGTGACCACACTTTTTCCCCCCGATAAGAAAGAGGATCACGCTTTGCGTGATATATATAGCAGTGCTCCATGACTACATCAACTTGTGCTAGCTCCTACAAGGATTAGAATATAAGAAGACATAAGTATTAAATTCTTATAAGCAGTGCTCAATGTTGTTTTTTTGTTTCCTTTGTTGTTTGTGGTTTTAAACTGTCGACGGTTGTTGTATTTTTTACCTCTTTTCTATCTAATAAAACCCGCGGCAAATCTTTTGCCGCCCTTTAAAAAAAAGCTCTTTTACGGTACCTTATACAACTGATTGGTGGTATATGGTACAGAGAATGAGTAATATGGTAATTTGCATCTAAATATGTTAACTAAGCATCATTTCCCTTGTTCTTGACAGCGGCGCGCATCGCCGATTCGAGATCCATACCACCAGAGCGCATTAACTGTCGGCCTGAAACGCATGATTGAATGAAAAAATAAAATATATCTAAATTACAGTGATGTCATTTAGATTTTTTTCTAATAATACCCTTATACTGCTATACTATTCACCATATACTACATATACCACTTATCAACATTACACTAGTATACAATTATTCAGTTGAGGGCCGCATAGCTAATCGCAATTGTTTAACTTTGCTCTCTCTTGTTAAATTTCTTACACTTACCATATAGATATTTTGTAAGCTCAATCCTATTGAACTTTGACTACCAGCCACTCCATATGCTTTTCCATCCATATTTATAACTTTTCACCTTTGCCATCGAAGCACTATGTCTTCAATACGTATTTAGTTGAAACTTGAAACATTACGTTAAATTATATTAGCTTGTGTTGCAGCCATGTGATGGATAGAATTTGGCTTTTCAATTTTTTCTGAGTCGAGGACTTCAACCCGGGTGTGCAGGTTCTATCAAATCTTACTTATTTTTTATGGATATATAGATCATAGACTACACTATCTTACTTATTTTTTATGGATATATAGATCATAGACTACACTCTAGTTGCAAATAATGGCATGAATATAATCGACATTTCAGCTTTGAACCACAATGCACAAGATGTTGAATTTACTCTATCAAATAAATATGAGCGTAGCAATATACTTTTTCATGAAAAAAACAGTGGTAGTGTCATTGGTACCACGTGATTCCTTAAAAGCCATTTTTCACGATCACTAAACTATGAAAATATATACGTACTTATATCCCTCATATATGTAAGTATGCATGTCACATGCGGCCCAGTTTGTATGGCCCAGTAGTGGCCCGTGAGTGCAGGATGCACGTGTTTAGTGCCACATTGCTAGTTTAGCAAGGGTGGAGGCAACTTATAAGCCCTTGTCTTCCAGCCATAGCACATTCGGGTTAACCCTTTTACACGAAGCGATGATGAAAGTGTAAGCATGGTGCTATGTGTACACGTGCACGCCCCTCGGAAGGGCCGTGCGGGACGGCTTTGGAGGACAGGGTGTTACAAATGGTATCAGAGCCGACCCTCGCGGTTGCGCGTACGGGTCAGTGTGCGGGCATAGGGCGCATGGCGCGTATGGCCCGGGTAGGGCATACGGAATGGACTAATGCATGCCCAAGTAACCTTGAAGAATGAAGATATGAGTATACTATAAGAAGCCAAGCCTGTGCAACAGAAGACTACAAGACGACATCAAACTCATTGCCACTACAACTAAGAAGTTGGGGTCAAGCTGAAGGATGACTATATCAAGAGAGTTGAAGATTTGTCTATTCCTAGGAGGATGCCCTAAACCCTTACTAATAATGTTTAGTATCGTTTTATGCTTGAGTGGTTAACCTTGGCTGAGTGCGTCTGTAATGCTTGTCCTTATGCATTTGATTGATTTGCTTCTTTGCAATGATTGCTTATTTGGGTTCTCTTTCCATTTTCCCTGGGCATCCTTGTTTTCTTGCTATCTTATCCATGTAAATTGAATGAAGAACATCAAGGATGAAACCAGAAGGCAATCTCCGCAACGAATAAACAAAGCAAAAGAAGATTTGAAGTAGAGACTACGCAACCGCATCAACAACGAAGACGAACCAGCTACGTCAATTGATACATCTTGTTATCTTGTTTTCTCCCTTCTAGAAACTTGTTGTTCCATTCTCCTCCTTGATCGCTAGCCTCTGCGAATCTCGGGACGAGATTCTGTTCAAGGGGGGTAGTTTGTCACACCCCAAAATTTTTGGATTTTGGGATGTGATTTTAAAGAATAATTAAATAAAGAATTTTTCATAAATTTAAAATTTTTATCAATTTTATATATTTTTCAGGGAATTTAGTATAGGAAAAATTCTATTTCTGAATTAAATTAAAAAATGTAGGTTGTAACACCCTAAAATGCATTTCTTAAATTTAGTAATTAAATTACTTTTGATCGGAAATGCTCATAATTAATATAGGGGAAAATAAACTATTTATGAGAATTTAAAATCAAATATAAGGTTAGAAACATTTATGTTGCGTTCATGCTAACTACATTGAATTTTGAGTGTGTGTGGTTCAAATTGGAATTGAAATCTACTTTAAAATCAAGTTTGAATCACCTTCATTTGAGCCCTAGAAGTTATTTAAGTCAGAGTTCGTTTGTGCCCCTCAAGCTTTTGACCCAAACCACCTTGGCCCCTCGGCATGCTCCTTCTTTCATCGGCCCAGCCCTCCCACGCGCGCCGGCCCACTCCTCCTTTTCCCTCCCCCGCTCGGCCCGACGTCCCGTCGGCCCACTTCTACCGCTCCCTCCCCACGCCAGCCCGTTCCTCCACCCGGCCCACCTCTCGTCGCGCAGGCCCACCCGCTTCCCCTGGCCCAGCTCGCCAGCAGCTGCGCTCGGCCCAGCTCCTCGCGTCGGCCCAGCAGAGCGAGCCGCGCCTGCCGCCTGCCTCCCGCGCGCAGCGAGCTGCCGCCGCCGCTCCACAGTCGCCGCGCGCAATCTCCGCAGCGCCGCCGCCGGTTTCCTTCTCGGCGTCCGCATCCCGTGCCTATTTAGCGAGCGCCCTGAGCCTCCCCTCCCCCATCTCGCCTGTGTAGCGCTGCCGCCAGGTACCTCCGCCAAGAGCGCAGCACCGCCACCGCCTTCGTCGAGCTTCCTCTGCCGCCGCTCGATCCACTGCGGTGGAGCGCTGACGGAGAAGGCAAGGCCACCCCGAGATCCGCGTCGTTGAGCCATACCTCCCCCGCCTAACCTCGTCGTCGTTCCTCCACCGAACGAGCTTCCCCACGTGGAGCCCTCGCCGCCGACCACCATGTCCGTCGCCGGCCAAATCCCGACCGCCTCTGCCCGTGGTGAGCCCCCTCGCGAGTCCCCCTCGATCCCCTCTCTCTATTGCGCGCGTCCTGTAGGCCCCCGATCCCCTCAGCGCCGGCGAGCAGCGCCGCCATGGAGCGCCGGCGAAGCCTCCCCTTCCTGTCTAAAGGTAGAAGCAGGAGGATTTGCGATTAGACCCTCGAGGAAGCACGAAACTTTAGATCGATTTTTTGTGTCTTGGCTTTTTAACAGAAAACCCCCTGCAAGTTTTCCCCCTTTCCACTTAAACCCAGCCGAGCCCCTTTTGCGGATATAACCCCGACGATAACCCTAATTGCATGCAATGTTCCCTGTGCCTTGCGAATCTCCCTAGCTACCCCCTGGAATCTACGGATAATTACGATTAGGTCCTTGCAATCTTGTTTAAGCTCTAGTTTCCGCGTTTTAGCTGTGTTTCAACTCGTTCAAGTTGCGTTAGATTAGTACAAACTCAAACTACACGTTAGTACTCATATTTACTATGTCACGTGTTTCTGAATTTTATTTAAATATTAATTTGACTAAAGAATATTTAAATATGTTTTCTGTACTAAAATATAGTTAAGATTTATACTCAGCTTTTAAATGCTAAAATAAATTTGATTAATATTTATTCAATTAGATTTATAAATAAAAGTTGACTAGTTTATATCTCGGTTTTTCATAAATGAATTTTAATTTGATTAATGTTTATTTAAAGCTATCTTTTCTAATTAAATTCTGCTTAGAGTTAAACTTTGAGTTTTCACAAAATAATTATTAATATTGATTAATATCAACATGAATATCTTTTTATTATAATATTGACTAGTTCAAAACGAAATGTCTTATCATTATTCGATTAGACGCTCTCACATATTTTTATCACTTAAGGATTAAATATTTAATTCTATGTAAACATTTATAAATAAAATATGATTAGTTTTATCCCGGCTTTTACAAAATTCAAATAGAATTGAATTAATTCTAACATAAGATGTTTCTCTGAAATATCTCTTATATTATTTATTCAATTAAAATTTATCAAGCATATAGCCTTTTATTTTCTTTTATAATCCAAATCATCCAATAGTTGTATCTTTTCAACCGTAGCTCCGTTTTCAGCGATTCTTACGCTCACGTGATCCTAGAATCGAGCCCTATCCTTTAGTGTGCTATTTTAAAGCTTTTATTTTGATTGGTGTACTGTTCTTAGTTGTATATTGTTTGCTTGCTTGTTTAGCTGCATGTTGTGCTCGATGATTGCTGCGAGTAGAGGAACGTCATCGAGAGATTTCAAGCAGAACAATTGAAGATCAAGATTTGAAGAATATGAGTAATTACAATGGATTTGAGGCAAGTTATAGCACGGACAATCCTTGCTACCTACCCACTATGTACTACATTATTTCATACCTGCATGTGTCTAATTTGATGTACCATTAAGGTTGTACCTAGTTTGTTTATCCTCTCCTTGTTACCTTGGGATTGATGCATATGGGTAGAGTTTTTGCTATGCGCAGCTACTGCCACTATTATTTAACTGTTAATTTTGACTTAATGGTTCACTTCAACATTAATGATAAAATTTGCTTTTTAGCAAATTGGTTTAGGGAGCTAGAGCATGTGCTGTGTGCTTTGCTCTAGTGTCTCTCCGTAAGGTCCGGTTCTTAAAGCGGCAACCCAGGAGCCTGTTGCCACCGCTAGAACTATTATGGCTCTGGTCTTGGTCAAGTAACTTGTACGGATCTAGCTTGCCAGTGGCTACCATTGGGGCCAACGGCGTTAGTGGACACAAGGTGAAAGGGTGTTTCCGGATTCCACCGAGGACGGGCAATCCGTCGGCTAGGTCACGTTAGACCCAGTCCCTTGTTGGGAGTCCCTGCGATGGGGAACTCCACATGTTGCGCATGGATGGGTGCGATGCCCGCGCTCTAGACGCCATCGACCCCCCTATGGTGTGACTCCGTAGGCGTACATCGATCTCAGTTCCTATGGTCTCACCGCCTTGTTAAACTAGCGGCTACTGTCTTGTTAGGGTGTCTTATGAAAAACCTCGTAGCGTCCCTATGCCGTCACACCTCGGAAGTGTTGATGTGCGTGGTTGGGTGCAAAGTTCCTTTAGACTTTTACGCGACTGGTGGGTAAAGGGCGAAACCTCTGCAGAGTGTAAAATCTATCATGATAGCCTTGCTCAGGGTCACGAGCGGTCTGGATCCTTTTTTATTAGAAGATGATGTTTATTTATGATTAATGTCTCTTATACTTGTTTAATTGGGTTACAACTGGGTTTCATTCACTTGTAGTAACTTGGTTAATGCTAAAATGAATCAACTAAAAGTGATAATGCAGTTCAGCCGTGTCAAGCCTTCTTTTAAGCCTTCATACACCGTGCTATACTTGCTAAGTAAATGTTTTACTTACACTTGCCATTATTCAACAAAATCCCGGACGGGTAATAGATGAATCAGTGATTGAGACAGCTACTGAGTTTCCTGAGGATTTTCCATTACTTCTGAGCTGTGGTCAACCAGTCGGTGTCCCTGTGGACTTGAGGCTCTACCTGTCGAGATAGTTAATACATAGACTTCCGCTGTGCTTTATTTAGGTAAACTCTGATGTAAACTATTTTATTTCGAGCATTTGTACTCTGATTTCCATATTTGTAAGCTGTATGTGTTCTGTGGACATCCTGGGCACACAAATAGCAGCATTCGGGTTTCTGTGTAAATCCGGGTGTGACACCTATAAGCCATTGTCTTCCAGCCACAGCACCTTCAGGTTAACCCTTTTACACGAAGCGAGGACGAAAGTGTAAGCAGTGTACTATATGTACGCGTGTACGCCCCTCGGAAGGGCTGTGCGGGGCGGCCTTGGAGGGCGGGGTGTTACAATGCATACTTTGATTTACATGGCGGTACAAAATATCCGTGTTTAATACTTTAATTACTTTGAGCAGTTAGTTTTTGTATACTAGCGGAGGCACATGTACGCACGCACATGTATAAAATAAATCACGCATAGCATATAAAATATACACATCCAAAATAAACTCAAGTTTCATGCTCTCATGAAACAAAAAATATCTCTTCAGCTGCCCCAATGTTTGCGATATGTCTAGAAAATTGAAACACCTCAAATGTTACTAATAGTGATATTTGATATGACCCCGTCCTCTTATGCGTGACGGACGGGTGAAGAAAACTCTAACTCTCGTGGCTATGACGGAAACCCTAACATGAGGCTAGGACAAAAACCCTAATGAGATCGATGCACGCGGCTGGAAGCCCTAATGTAAGGGACGGTCAGTCCACAGCCGGTAGCAGCCAGTGATCGGCCGGCCATAGCCAGGCGTGGCCAGGTCAGAGCCAGCCATGACAATCTGTGGCTGGGCCACAACCGACAGTGGCTCGTGATCAGCTAGCCACGGCTAGACCACAGTCGGCCAGGCCAAAGGCGGCCACAGTCGGCCGCGCCCAAGAACTATCGGCTCCACAGTGCTTCTTAAACCTAAAAATAAAGGAATTTGAGCTATGTTAAGCAATCGTCAAATACCTATATCTGAAATTGTACTTCTCATAGCAGAATTGTTTGTGTTAGACACATCTCCAGTATCCATCTCCAATGGCGGAAGAACAAGTGATCCTGGCAACAACAGTTCGGAGGAGGAAGAACCAAGCAGAGGAAAGAATAAATTCCGCCACAAGTTAACTTTTCTAAAAGAAACACGTCGAGATTTTCCGAAAATACATGGACGTGTATGACGAGCGGGTAGAAAATACATCTGTGAGAAAATAGGGGAGGGCGGAGCAGACTCACATGTTAATTTTTCGCTCAGTCAACATATTAAACCGGTATTAAGGGAACAAGGTATTTTATTTAGTGCAAAAAGTTTTCAAAAGAATTGCATCCTTATAATCCCTATAATTCATATAAAATATTTATCTAGATATTTTGATCCCCAATTCATAAAAAATAACATGCAAATTTTCTATAATTTTGACTCCAAAATTGGCTAGCTTTTTTTTTGAAAAAAATCTAGCCCCGTACTATTTATTGTTACTGGACTATAATCTCGCCTGTTTTTTTTTTGCTTGCCTGCGTACTAATTTTTTATTATCGGACTAATCTCATATGTTTTTTTTTGCTCGTCAATTTTTTTTTCATGATCGCTCTTCGTCGACAACGCATGCCGGAGTCGTCGTCGCTAAGACGTTAACCTTGAAACCGGCGATCCTGTTGTTGTACTCGCCGATGACTACTTCGACTGCCGATGACTACTTCGACGACGCCGGCTACTTCAACGTCGCTAGCAATCGGATCTGCACTGACTCGTCATCACGCTGGAAGGTCCTGGTCCTGCCGAACTGTCGTACACGAAATGCTTCGAAATCGTTCGTTGAAACAAGACACACGGTATGAATGAATTATTTAAATCATGTATGTATGTTGTAGATAAAATTTGTGCTCCGACAAAGGTGGAATATTTTTTTTCAATCTACTACTTGATCGGCCACGAAGGCTAATAGCCAATCAAGGAACCTGTTCGTGACCTTGGCAATCACGGATATGTATGTGTTCTTATTGAATTGAAATCATAAAAGAATAACAAGTAGCCAATCAAGGAACCTATACGTGACCTTGGCATTCACGGATCTGTATGTGTTCTTATTGAAATCATAAAATAATAACAAGCCTATGATGACGTGCGTTAAAGCATATGGAAAGGTATTGTATACAGGAATAAAAATAAATAGGGAATAAAAAATCAGGAATAAAATTTTCAAAAAAACAAGATGTGTATAAAATACATGTGTGAAAAAAACGGGGGTAAGGGGTGAACTCACATGTATTTTTTCGCTCTGTCAATTTGAAACCATTGACATGTGGGTCCAGGTGGGTCCGACGTGAGGGGTAGAGGAGGTTTTCGTTGGTAAAAAAGTTTTCAAAATAACTCGATCCTTTTAGTATAGTATAGATAAACCATTCACAATTAACAATTATATATCTAACAAAAAGCAAAAAGTAAAACAAAGATGAAATCTCTCCTTGCATGCCATGGATATGGAAAGAAGCAAAACAATATACTACCTCCATGTCGTAATATTTGTCGCTGGCTAGTTCAACTTTGAGCTGGTCAGCGTCAAATATAACGATTTGGAGGTAGTATCAAGCAGGAGATTGATTTATGGAAGTGATCATGAATTTGCTCGCTTTATCTCTTAATCCAAAGCAGCATCCTACGAATCACGAATAACAGTGTACTAATTAAGCGTGCTGCTGCAGAGGCAGTCGGCGGCGGGGCTGACGACGCGTCTGTGACGAACCGGATTCTCACCGACGAGAACCCGACTCCCTGTACGCTTGAGATAGTCCCAGGAATAGCAGCTATCTCGTACAGAACTCATCTCAGTCGAATATCACATCCATACAACGATAAAAGATTCATTACATGACATATATAAAGACAAAGCGTCTGGTACAAGCCCTCTGGGCTAAATCGACAATAAGAAACATCTGCGCAGCGGTAGCTAGAACTTCAGGGTCCTCTCCTCCACAGGCATTCTTGAGCGTAGCGCACACCCTTCAGTCGTACCACCCGTCCTGGTTGAACTCGTGGTCGGGGTCTTCACCTGAGAACCCAAAGTCTGTCCCCAAGGAAATGGGACAGGTCCACGTCACCAACCATAATATGATGCAAGCTTTAAAGTGGCCTATTCTAAGGTATAGAAATAATCAAGGTTTAAGCCAGGGTTTTCTTATGCAAGCAACAGCAATAACCCAATTTCATCTCATCACCAACTCCTGCTCACACTCACACATCCACACCCCAAAACCAACCATCAGCCTCACATTTTCCCATCGGGCTCGTCCTGCCACGGCAGGTTCCCGCAAATCATTATCCACCAACACCTTTCTCTCTCTAGTCGACTCGGTGAGCTCCCTCCCCACCTTGTCTCAACAGCCTCAGCTGGACCAATCTCTCATAACCCGAATCAAAGGATGAGGTAAGAAAGCAGATTCCCATGCTAGCCGGGGCTTCTCAGAAATGGGTCGTCCGTAACCGTGGACATGGCTATACGTATAGTTTACACTCTGCAGAGGTGGCACTCCAGGAATCCATCCGGGCTGCAAGGCTAGTCAGCGACCAACCTGAGACGCAGCCCACAGCAAAGACCCTAAACAGTAGCGGCGCCAATCCTGTCTCCCTGGGCTCGGGAAACATCCGATCTAACATCTGCCCCAGGGTCGTGAAACCTTCCCACCGGGGCCAGTCGGGGGCCGTGGTAAATCAGGGAGATTACGCCGCAACGAATCCCCCCTACACATATCAAACTCGATTCTCCTACAGTCTCGGCGCCGCACTAGAGTAGGCTTGCTGGAACCCTCCCCATATTGGGTAGATGGTGAGCACGGTATTTCCCAAGTCCAAAGTGGGGGCACGACTCGGTCCTTAATTGTTCGGTAAAGCGAGTATCTGCATCACAAGCGATCCGCCGCAACGGTCCGCAATCGGCACCCATAACAGTTATTGCCGCCCAAACTCCTCAGGTACTCACCGAGTACCAATCCCCAAGTAACCATGTTGTTGACGTGAAATCCGCACCTCACGCCAAGCACACAGCAAGCCGAATTAGCTAGCTTCACACGTGGCCCGGACTTTTGAATCCGGAAGCGTGCCGGTCAGTTTGCCTGAAAACTAACAAAGGGACAAAACGTTTAGATCAAAATCTGGAACGTGCCGGGTGAGACCAGACAGTTCCATATTTGTGGCTATGGAGCCAATTTCGAACGACAAATAGCTATAGAGAAGCTATCTGTCGGCAGTTAAAGCCTCATTCGGCAATCGGCAAGGCACGCAAGGAACGCATTGCCGAATGCGTGACGTAAGCATGACGAAAGATCGGCTTTCAACCGAATGAACATTGTAACACATACTCATAGCCGATTAACGAGAAACAGAAAATGATAGATAAATAAAAGGGTGAAAACATGATCATAAATTCGTAGTAAGCAAGGAATGCATAGGCCGAAAGCAGCACCCGTCAAGCATGATAACAAAACAAGTTAATCCACCGCATGATACGACTTGTTTGAGACCACACCACTAATCAGATTAGACCAATCCACCGCATGATACAATCTAACCATGAAAAGCTAAAAGCATTCAATGTTTAATTACGAACCCACAACACAGTCACGAATTTACATTGAAACAAGAATGCATAGGCCGAAAGCAGCACCCGTCAAGCGCGGCAACAAACGAATTAATCCACCGCATGATACAACTCGTTTGAGGTCACACCACCAATCAGATTAGATCAATCCACCGCATGATACAATCTAATCGTGAAAGGCTAAAAACATTCATTGTCCAATGCGAACCCACGAACACACGTTCACTCGTGAGAGCACTGCCGAATACGGCTACTTAGCCGAATCGGGGTCCGCGGCGAAGGAACAAACTTAATCGGTAAAGATAAATCTATCAGATCGAATCGAATTCTAATCCACCGGATGATTAGCTCTAAGACGACCCAAAAACCTGCATCTACCGCATGATACCCGGTTCTGTCAAGACCGACACGATACCGACAAGTTCGAACCCGCGACACGTGGCAACCTAGATCGGTTTCGGATTCGGCTATGAGGGGATAAGTCGTCGCACCGTAAAGCAAAGCCGATTCTAGCCGATCTAGATTGGGCAAAGGTGTGTTGCATGAATTAAACACAGAGTAAAAACGAAGCAACACGGGGTAACTTAATGAATCTGTCAGATCTTGCCGAAATCTAACAGAGCCGATAACTTGGTCCATACTAGATCTTAGCCCACCGCATGGCTCATGACCTAACAGAGGAACCTTCTTGAGACCACAACTTAAATCCACCGGATGATACTAAGCATGGTAACAAGACTACTTGCATCAAAGCTTAAATCCACCGCATGATACTAAGCATGATACAAGGTTGCCGGTACTTACGGAGGTCGACGGATCGATGACTCCTCTCGAAGAACTCGACGACTCGACTAAAGGACTCGATGTTGGCACGGGGCCGGTTTTTTGTATGATTGATTGTCTTTTTTCTCCCTTTTTACAGCTGCCATGGGTTTATATTTATACCCAGGTCTTGATACAACTCCTAGTCGGACACGACTACAACACTTGTTTCTAAAAATAAATGACGGATCTTCGTGCCCATATTGCGTTCCTTGTTCGAACCGGCCTTTTCCTTATGTTTTTCCACGTCATCGTGCCTTCCCGAATGCTACCGCTTTTACCTGCGGAACCATGCCTCTGCCGAATGACGACGCATTCCCGACCGCAGAACGTCTTTGCCGAATGCCTCTGGGGAAAAACTCCTTTGCCGAATGACATCTCTTCGACGACTCCGGCCCACACGTCAGCCTCTTCCTGGTGCCAATTTTTGGTGTCAACACATGCCCCTTCAATTTCGGGATAAGAGGTAACTTTTATCTCGGAATTGACCAGAAGCACTTAACATTTCCAAGTTAGTTCTGCTCGGCACCCGCTTCTCCTTTTGAATCTTCAGAGCTCTCATCCGGATCCGAACCCTAAGTCATCGACTTCCAAGATCCAACCTTCAAATGGCGGACCAAGATCTTGCTCTCCAGGTAAACTTCAATCCCCTCAAGCATGTTCGGCATCCTTTTTTCGATTTGCATTTTAAATTTCTTCTTATCCCCTTTCATTCTTGATAGGCCCTAGCTACCGAAATCCTCATCCCTGTTGAGGAAAAATCTCCATCCTACTTCCTCGGTCCCGTAGGAGATTCAGATCCTTCTGAAATCATTGCGGCCGAATCTCAGCGAATTCCTTTTAAGATTTCACTGACAAAACCTCATGAGTGGCAAGACGCCTTCAAGAACTGGCCTTTGCCCCCAATTGCCGGATGGAGAAATTGGTACAAAAGGATTTCTGACGATAAAAGTCCCCAGACGCAGAATTGGGACAGTCTTCGTATTTCTCATTGCTTGGAGCTATCTCTAGCTGAAACACCAAAGAATGAGAACCTTCTGATCGCAGCTTGCCACTTCTGGTCCAATGGTGCAAATGCTTTTCTTTTCGGCCATGGCCCAATGTCCCCTACCTTAGCCGATGTCTACATGATGACCGGCTTGAATGTTACAGGAACTGTGTACCCATATGACCATAAAGGTTCCTCCAAGCAGACAGGAGTAAGAACAGGGGTTGGATACAAGAGATATATCCAGAATCATATGTCTGATGGTCCTCTGACTGATGTCGAATACAGAGCTTTCCTGAACATGTGGTTATGCAGATCAGTCTTTTGTGGCAAAGCCAATGAGCCAACCTTGAATCATATCGTGATGGCCGAAGAGCTGGCTGCTGGAAAAGTCATCCCACTTGGGAAATACCTCCTGGGAAGTGTTTACCATATGCTCAACCAAACCACCCACCTGATGCACACTAGCAAGAAGATCCCCTGTGTCAATGGTCCCTGGTGGTTTGTCCAAATGTGGCTGCAATTATACATGCACCAAATCGTTGCTATTGATCTCAACAGCCGAGACTTCCCTTCAATCAATTATAAAGAAGGAGAAACCCGGAGAACCAAAGGTTGTCAAACCTATGAAGAAGTTGCCTCCACTGTACCTATCAACAAGAACATTGGTGAACTGTTTGAGCTCTTCTTCAGAGGTTTTGCCAATCCTCTTTGGTTCCCATATTCGGACAATGACAATCTTACTCTCCCTTGCGAATTCAGCTTTGAGACTAGATGCACTGATGTACAATCTGTAGCAATTTTTAATGCCTTCATCCAGCCCTGCATCCTGCCAGCCGAATTCTGTGGAGGGAGGCTAGTCCAAAGCACTTATGAATATTATCAGCCAAACATGATGGCTAGACAGTTGGGATGTGGCCAAGTGCCCCCTAGGCTATTTCTCCATGAATTCCTCAGGCCTAGAGAAATAGTCAAGGATTCCACAGAAACAAGAAGGATTTTCACCTATAAATGCTGTGGAACTATTTATGCACCTGATCCTTTTGTGCCAATAATATCTGCCCATCCTTCCTTCACTCTCTGGTGGCAAGAATTCCATGATCATATCTTCAATATGCCAATCTATCCCTTCTGCCTTGAGTTAATGCCTGATTATCAGCCAACTGCAGAGGTAATATGCTTATTCCTTTATCTGTCTTCATAACATTGACTCCAATCGATTCTGACTCTATTATTTTGCAGGACATAACACCTGCCCCCCTTGCCAGAGTAATCTTATACAAAACCGCAGGCCCAATATCTGCTTTGGGGCATCAATCTCCTACCTTGGCTCGGCTGATGGCTAGACAAGCTTCTTCAGATCCAATACTCACTAGACCATCATCTGTTAAGAGGAAAACCCTCCTTATAGCTGCTCCCTCAGTTGTAAAGAAGAAAAGAACAAGTAGCAAAATCAAGGTCAGAGTCTTTTTTCTTTGACTATAATGCTTTTGGTGTTTTGCTCAGCTTTATTTCTTTTTGATTTTCAGGCCAGAGAACAGCAGCCAGCAATCAGTACAGGTCCTGCCGATGCTTCAATGATTGGTAAAATTTCTCACTATTTTGTCTTTAAAGTTCCTCTCCATCGGCATTGATTCCTTTTCAGTTTCAGAGCAAATCTCAATAGACCCAATCTTGGAGAGTCCTCCTTCTCATCAAGAACTAGCTTCAGCTTCACCTGATGTTCCTCAACCAGAAGCCTCTTCTCCACCAAAAGATCTTCCAAGCTCTCCTCAGCATGACATACAAGAATCTTTGCCTGAGCTCGAGCTGCCCTCTCTTTCCATCCAAGAGATCAGGAATGAGGTAGAGATAATTACCCAGTCTTCCAGTTCTTTATTTAATGGATCATCAATAATTCGGCAGAATCTTCTTTCAGGAGAAAACCACTTCTTCACCCAGCTATTCATTTGCTGTGGATGATCTAGTTGCCGAACAAGGAGAAGAAACCTCTTCTGGTCAAACTTTATCAGAGGAGAACCAAGCAAAACTGAAGGAAATCCTCTCTTTTCTGCATAAGGACACTCGGGAACAAGTTACCAATGCTGATCTTTTAAGAGACTTGCTTGAATCATTTGACCAAGATCTTCCTGCCGATATCAAGACTTCTTTAGATCCAATTTCCAGATTGGATGATCATTTTATCGCAGTGAAGCAAGCTCTGAAGAATCAATCTGCTCAACCAGCCTTGGAGCAAAGGAGAACTTTGGTCAAGCAATCTGTAAAAGACCTGCATACTCAAGTCCAGAATGACAAGGAATTATTGACCAAACTGGAATCTGAACTTGAAATGAAGGAGATCAGAAAAGCTGCACTTGAAGCCGAATTGAGAGATCTATCGGCCGAAATTGAAGCTGACAAGAAGAAAATAGTCGAGCTTCCCAAGCTAACAGAGAGGAGGCGAAAGGAAGCCTTAGCAGCTCTAAACGAAGACAAACAACTCAAGGCGAAGCTTGCTGCCCTGACCAGAACCCAAGAAGCTGATAAAAACTTATTAGAGAACATTAGCAACATGATATCAAATGCCAAAAATGTAATCTCAAAGTTCTTGGGTGTGTGAATTGTGTCAAATAGTTTGATAGCCGAATGTTTTATCAACCCTGTAATCTTGTCATCTTTTAACTCTGCTTTTCTCCATTGTGGATGACTCATTCGGCAAAGTTGGCCATAATAGCACTTAGACCCGAAAACACTTCAACCACGACATAGCCGAATCTCATCCAGTCAAAGCCGAATACGACTCGATAAGAATCCCAAACGACATGGGAACTGATCGGCTGTAAAATCCTTTCCACCTTCCGAACTCTTCGGAATACGCGCCACGATCTTTGGCCACGATTTCCTCTGCGGGTTCTATAAATAAACATACCGAGTATCCCACAGTTTTTCACCAAGTTCTTCGTCTTCCAAGTTCTTGCCGGCTCAAGTCATTCTTTTCCCCATCCACAGTAACTCCGAGGAACTTCCAATGGCCGACAACAACAGGAGGCGCCCGGCCGTCGATGAGGCCGAAGGAAGTCGCGCCGGCGCTCGCCGCAGGTGATTGGCTGCTTGCTTCTCTCTGTTCTTCTCGAGATTCCCTTTCTCTTTCTTGACGAATCTTCTTTGTTCTTTCAGGGTAATCCAATGGATTGCCGGCGCTGGTGCGCCAGTTGCGGCTCCAGCCGCTGCTCCTGCGGCGCCCAACTCCTCGAGTTCGTCCAATCGGACTCGTTCATCGGACGACTCCCGCTACTCAGACGGCGATGCTCACCGATTCAAGGCGGAGCGCGACGACTCTCGTCGCGAACTGGAGATCATCTCCAAGCAAGCTGGGATTGCGGACCTCGAATGGCAGGCCGAGCGCAAGCAGCTGCTTGAAGTCATTGATGGTGAGTCCTGCAATCTGCTCAATCTCAATTCCCGTCCTCCAAATGATATTAATCTGTTATCCCCTTGTGACTTTGCAGCGCGTGATGCTGAACTTGATCGACTGAAGGCGCTGGTGGAGGAGCTGGCGGACAAGGTGAACGCCCAAGGGGACACACCCGAGGCACGCCTTGGTGCGGTGGCAGGTCGTGTCGACGAAGTGGCTTCCCATGGCGTTCGCCTGGGCGTCGCTGCGGGTCTCGTCGCTATGTCGACGCACACCGGCACCGACTATTCCAGAATGCCGGTTGGTTTTGCCAACAACAACCCAGAAGACATCGACGACATTGACGCTTCCATTGATCGTCTTGATGGCCATGGCACTGCCATTGCCGATTCCATTCATCCCCAGTCTGTTTTGAACAGGCTCTTTCAGTAGTTTGTACTAGGGATTTATGGAATTTCGGCAATAAAACTTATCTTTTGCATGAACTCTTGATGTAACATATTTTGTGCTAAGGGCAATACATTCAGTATTGGCCATTTTTCTTTTTCTCCAATGTCTCTGTCAATTTCCTTCTAAAGACGATTTCTTCCCAAATATCGGCTGTTCGGCAATTTAATATATCAATCACCGATCGATTTCAACACTGGGATAATACCTCTTCAAATATCTTCCATTTATAGCAGAAGCAAATTCCTCTCCCAATAATGTCTTCAAAATATATGCATTTCCAGGCACGCATCTAACTACTCTGAAAGGGCCTTCCCAATTTGGAGACCATTTGCCGAATGCTGCATATTTGGTTCCAATCGGCAATATCGCTTTCCAAACTAGATCACCTTCTGTAAATTGCTTAACTTGCACCTTCTTGTTGTAATATTTAGCAACTCGCATTTTATTTTTCTCGATATTTTCCAAGGCCCTGAGACGAATCATATGCAAATCTTCTAATTCGTCCATCATTAAATCATTATAATCTTTAGAACTTAAATCCTTTTGCAACTTTATTCTCCTTGAGTCTAATTGTATTTCCCATGGCAAGATAGCATGATGCCCATACACCAACTCATAAGGAGACGTCTGTGTAGCCCCATGTGGAGCCATTCGGTAAGCCCATAAAGCCTCATTGAGTACCGAATGCCACTTTCTCGGCTTCTGATCAATCTTCTTCTGTATAATTTTAATCATAATCTTGTTAGAAGCCTCTGCCTGACCATTAGCTTGGGCATAATAAGGAGAAGAATTTAACAATTTGATGCCCATACTTTCAGCAAAATCTTTGAACTCTGAAGATGTAAATTGAGCTCCTTGATCTGTGGTGATTGTTTGAGGAATCCCAAATCTGTAAATGATATGTTCTTTAACAAATTCAACCATATTCTCCGACGTCACCTTCTTTAATGGAATTGCCTCAACCCACTTGGTAAAATAATCGGTCGCCAAAAGCACAAACTTATGCCCCTTGCTAGATGGAGGATTCATTTGGCCAATCAAATCTATTCCCCATCCTCTGAATGGCCATGGCTTGATAATGGGATTCAAAGCTGATGCCGGAACTCTCTAAATGTTTCCAAATCTCTGACAGTCTTGACATCCCTTATAATATTCAAAACAATCTTCCAACATTGTCGGCCAGTAATATCCAGTTCTTCTAATAACCCACTTCATTCGGTAGGCCGATTGATGTGCTCCACACAACCCATCATGTACTTCACTCATCAGCCTTTTTGCTTCTTCATGATTTAAGCAATGTAACAGCACCCCATCCAAGGATTTATAATACAAATTATCATCAAGAAGAACAAACTTTAAAGCTTTGTACCTGAGCTTTCTAGAAACCTTTCGGGATGGATTCTCCAGATAATCGGCAATCTCTTTTCTCCAATCATCTTCTGCCAGATTATTCCCGAAAGCATGTACATCATTAGCAAAAACTTCTCGAAGCTCTTTATAACCTGATGCACTTTGGGCCAATCTATTTGCCTCTCCATTATCCCCTCTAGGAATGTGTTGTAGAATTACTGACCGAAAGCTCTTCAATATTTCTTTGCATTCTTCATAGTAATTCCTCAAGGTATCACTTTTGCACTCATATTCACCATTCAATTGTTTTATGACCAATTCTGAATCTCCAAAAATTTCAACCGCAATGGCCTTTGCTTCTTTCAAATATTGGAGCCCTTTGAGCAATGCTTCATACTCAGCCTGATTGTTAGTAACAGCAGATTGAATGGGAACAGCAAACTCAAATGTTTCTCCTTTGGGTGAAATTAATAAGATACCTGCTCCACCACCTTTGTTGCATGAAGATCCATCAAAGAATAACACCCAAGGAACAATGTTAAGCAAATTTATTGATGTATCATGATGTTCAGTAATGAAGTCGGCAATAATCTGTCCCTTAACAGCCTTTGCCGATTCAAACCTTAACTCAAATTCAGACAAAGCTAAAATCCATTTGCCAATCCTTCCGTTCAAAATTGGCATAGACAACATGTGTTTTATCACATCAAACTTTGAATACACAATGCATTCGGCATGTAGTAAGTAGTGCCGAAATTTTGTACAGGAGTAGTAAACACATAAGCAAAGCTTCTCTATAGCCGAATACCTTGTCTCTGGATCTAGTAACTTTCGGCTAAGGTATGCAACTACTCTTTCCTTCCCTTCAAATTCTTGAATGAGGGCCGATCCAATAGTTTGGGCATCGGCCGCCACGTACAACTTGAAAGGCTTGTTCAATTGTGGAGGCACCAATACTGGTGGCTTCTTCATGTACTCCTTTATTTCATCAAAAGCCTTCTGTTGTTCGTCACCCCATACAAACTTTTGATCCTTTTTTATTTTCAACAGTGAGGAAAAGGGCAACACCTTTTGTGACAAGTTTGATATGAACCTTCTCACAAAATTTATCTTGCCAAGCAGCGATTGTAACTCTTTAAGATTAGTTGGAGGAACAATTTCATCAATTGCCTTCATGCTTTTCTTACCAACTCCTATTCCTCCTTCATGTATCAAAAATCCCAGAAACTCTCCAGCCGAAACTCCAAAAGCACACTTGTTCGGGTTCATCTTAAGCCCATGTTTCCTGGTGCATTCTAGAGTTTTCCTTATGTCGGTCAAATGAGACTCATGATCCAATGACTTGATCACCACATCATCAATATATATTTCCACAATCTTGCCGATCAACTCATGAAAAATATAATTCATAGCCCTTTGATAAGTTGCACCGGCATTTTTCAATCCAAAGGTCATGACAACCCACTCAAACAACCCTATGTGTCCAGGACACCTGAAAGCTGTCTTTACTATATCTTCCAATGCCATATAAATCTGATTGTATCCTGCGTTACCATCCATGAAACTGAGCACTTTGTATCCAGCAGCAGCATCAACCAATGAATCAGCAATAGGCATTGGATATCCATCCATGGGTGTAGCCTTGTTTAGGTCTCTAAAATCTATGCAAACCCTCATCTTTCCATTTTTCTTATAGACAGGAACAATATTAGAGATCCAATCCGCGTATTTACATGGCCGAATGAAATTTGCATCTAGTAATCTTTCAATCTCCTTTTTCACATCGGCCAATACTTCTTCCCTGTAGATTTTTCGGGGTGGTTGCTTGTAAGGCCTGTATCCAGGTTTGATTGGCAACCGATGCTCAACAATAGAACGGTCTAGACCGGGCATCTCCGAATAATCCCAAGCAAAGCAGTCCTTGTATTCTTTTAACAATGTCACCAACTTTTCTTTGAAAACCGAATCCAAGTTAGCACTGATAAATGTCGGCCTTGGCTTGTCACCATCTCCAATGTCCACTTCTTCTAATTTATCGGCCGACACAAATCCACGTCCTAATTTTCCATCAGTTCCATCAATTGGATTTTCCATCAAAAATTACTATGAGAGCCGACTGCTTCGATCGGCTGCTGATCACTGCTGGCTGGTGCCACAGGACCTTCTCCCCAGTCTTTGCCTGAGAAACAATCTATGCCTTGATATTCCCAGAAAGCTGGTTCCATATTTGCCACGCTTATTGAATCATCTGCTTGGACAATCTCCACCTCATCATCTATCCACTGAATAAGCTGTTGATGCATAGTAGATGGAATACAACAATTTGCATGAATCCAATCTCTTCCAAGCAGCAAGCTATATGCCCCTTTGCCCTCAATGACAAAGAAAGTCGTAAGCAGAGTCTTGGACCCAATCATCAGATCAACGTGCACGCATCCCTTGGTGTCCGAAGGATTTCCAGCAAAATCATTTAGAATTATGCTCGTTGGTGTCAAATCTCTAGGGCCCATACCAAGCTTCCTGAATGTGGTATATGGCATTACATTGACCGCAGCTCCTCCATCGACAAACATCTTGGTCAATGGTTTGCCATTAACATATCCCTTCAAGTACAGTGGCTTCATGTGCCGATTCTGGGCTGGTTTCTCAAAAACAGCTTGTTTGTTCAACATCAATTGTGCCATTAACCCAAATCGTTCGGCATCATCTATATCAGGCAATATCTCTTCCTGTACAATTTGGTTAGCTGGAGCCATGAATTCATTCGGCAGAAAACATACCATACATGTAGGAGCCGAATGACCATGTTCGTCAGGCCTGTCTTTTGGGAGCCATATTGATTTCACCTTGACCTTTGCTTGCTTCAATTCCCGATTCCTCAGGCGCTGTACTCTTCTCTTCTGGCTCTTCCTCAAACCAGGTGGGCACCATTGTCCTTTTTGCCAAACATAAGCATGATCTTCTTCTTCTTCATGATTAACCCATTTATAATCAGCATGTCTCTTTCTTGGTCGATCATCAAAACGCCGATCATCACTAGGATGCACCCTGCCAATTCTTTCATGGACAGATCGGCGATTGACAGTTCCCTGCCTATATTCATCATACCTATTATTGCATTCAGGACAACTATTCCATGTGGGAAGCTTCAAACTTTCGTTCCAACAGTGTCTGAAGAATGCACACCCCCAATGCGCACGTTCCTGCTCTCGAGCATATTCTTCTTGTTCTTCCTCAAGCCTTTCTTCTTCGCGCCTTCTTTTCTCCTCCTCGTATTCACGCCTTTGAAAACGCTCCTTTTCTTGCTGACGCTGCCATTTGTTGAGGAGAATACGTGTAGTAACTCTAGGTTTAAAGGATTCTCCCACTTCAAATCGGCTATTCGGGAACCGAAGATCTTTCTGGCGAATCTGTTCAATTGTGATCTGCCGAGTGGGATCAACTGAACCATCCCGTCTTGCCTTTTTTGAGGTTAAAACTTTCAATCTTCCCTTTTCTCCAGATGGAACAGCATTCAGCATATTAACCGAGAACCCGATCATATTCTGAGGGAAAGGGTTACTGTCCAGTTTCATCTTGTTGTCGAATTTCAGATGTCCTTCCTGGATAGCTTTCTGAATCTTCATCCTAAAGACTCTGCATTCATTAATGGAATGAGAATTTCTATCATGAAACCCACAGTACCTCTTATCTTTCACTCCATCAGGCCGAAGCATAGAATGCCCCTCCGGCAATTTGATTCGGCCTTCTTTCACCAGGAACTCAAACAATTTGTCCGCCTTAGTCACATCAAAATCATACGTTCCCTTCACCTGTTTGATCCATCTTTGAGTCATTGTAACTGGTTCTTTGCTCCACACTATCTCTGCTGCGGCTATCTCCTCGCTATCTTCATACCCATCTTCTTGATCTGCTCTTTCAAGGAATTGGTTATAGATGTCAGCTACATCATTATTTTTAGCAAATCTGGCATCTTTCTTGAAACCATATGCCTGGTTACTCATCAAGGCCAATCTGTGCGACAACTGGCCCAGATCATCAAACTCCATCCCGAATAGCTTCTCCCGAATGACAGGCAGCATTCCAGCTACAGCCATACCAGCCAGTTGATCATCAGGTATGTTCAGAGAAAAGCACATACTCTTTGTTTCCCTAAATCTCCTGAGGAACTCTGTAGGTGTTTCATTATTCCTCTGCCTTAAGCTGGTCAAATCAACCAACTTTTTCTCGGTACTGCCAATGTAGTAATGAGCATGGAATTTCTGTTCCAGGTCTTTCCAAGTACAAATCGACTGAGCAGGCAAAGAAGCAAACCATGTAAAAGCTGGACCCGTCAGTGACAAAGGAAAGTATCTGATTCTGAAAGCTTCATCTGCCGAAGCCTCTCCAAGCTGCATCAGATATCGAGCTATATGTTCCACAGTGCTAGTATCATCTTGTCCTGAGAATTTAGTAAACTCTGTAGGCACCTTGACTCTATTCGGCAATGATACCCTTTGGTACCATTCCGGGAAAGGAGACGAGTACATGTACCCCTGATTTTTAGGCTTCAGACCGAATTGATTTTGCAATACATCGGTCATTTTCTGCACCATGAGGTCAATACTGGTATCTTGATTCCCTGGTCTTCCAGCAAGCATGCCTGCAGTACCAACATATCCAGGATTCGGGAGAGCGTCGATAGCATTGTAATCCATAAACTCTGAATATCCGTTTCCATATAAGTCCCTCTGCAGTCTGTTGTTCAAGGGAGATATCTTGTAAGCAGAAGCAGGCGGATTCCCTGTGGTGCCGAATGCCATATCACCGTATGTGCGAGTTTTCGGCAATGCAGGCTGAGGATCTTGCTGAATCGGTTGTCCATTTGTATCTTTAGCACCAGAACCTCCAGTTTCATCAGCATTTCCTTTACCATGTAGTTTCTGAACTGGTGCTTGAACATTGAAGTACGTCGGACCACCCAATTGCCCATGTATTTGCTCGAAGGGTTTATCCACATGCTGACCAAAAATGCTTACCATTATATGCCGAAAACTGTTCAAGAACGCAGCATTGTGATTGGTCATTGCTTCTCCCAAAGCTTTGTATAACAAGCCCGAGAATCTCTCCCTCTCTTCTTCTTCAGTAAAATCAGACTGCCCAGGAAGGAGAACTCTTGGCAAGTCGGATTTGAGAAACGGTGCACCACTCCTGTTCTTGGCGAAAGACAGTAAACATTTGTTAATGAATTGACCAGCAGCAGCCTTTACCATCTGTTGATGCTCTTCAGACAACTCTTCCAAAGTGACATCCATGATGTCGCTCAACTCAGGCATCTTGAAAACTTGTGTGTGTCCCACCGGGCGTGCCAAAAAGTGTGTTGACGTGAAATCCGCACCTCACGCCAAGCACACAGCAAGCCGAATTAGCTAGCTTCACACGTGGCCCGGGCTTTTGAATCCGGAAGCGTGCCAGTCAGTTTGCCTGAAAACTAACAAAGGGACAAAACATTTAGATCAAAATCTGGAACGTGCCGGGTGAGACCAGACAGTTCCATATTTGTGGCTATGGAGCCAATTTCGAACGACAAATAGCTATAGAGAAGCTATCTGTCGGCAGTTAAAGCCTCATTCGGCAATCGGCAAGGCACGCAAGGAACGCATTGCCGAATGCGTGACGTAAGCATGACGAAAGATCGGCTTTCAACCGAATGAACATTGTAACACATACTCATAGCCGATTAACGAGAAACAGAAAATGATAGATAAATAAAAGGGTGAAAACATGATCATAAATTCGTAGTAAGCAAGGAATGCATAGGCCGAAAGCAGCACCCGTCAAGCATGATAACAAAACAAGTTAATCCACCGCATGATACGACTTGTTTGAGACCACACCACTAATCAGATTAGACCAATCCACCGCATGATACAATCTAACCATGAAAAGCTAAAAGCATTCAATGTTTAATTACGAACCCACAACACAGTCACGAATTTACATTGAAACAAGAATGCATAGGCCGAAAGCAGCACCCGTCAAGCGCGGCAACAAACGAATTAATCCACCGCATGATACAACTCGTTTGAGGTCACACCACCAATCAGATTAGATCAATCCACCGCATGATACAATCTAATCGTGAAAGGCTAAAAACATTCATTGTCCAATGCGAACCCACGAACACACGTTCACTCGTGAGAGCACTGCCGAATACGGCTACTTAGCCGAATCGGGGTCCGCGGCGAAGGAACAAACTTAATCGGTAAAGATAAATCTATCAGATCGAATCGAATTCTAATCCACCGGATGATTAGCTCTAAGACGACCCAAAAACCTGCATCTACCGCATGATACCCGGTTCTGTCAAGACCGACACGATACCGACAAGTTCGAACCCGCGACACGTGGCAACCTAGATCGGTTTCGGATTCGGCTATGAGGGGATAAGTCGTCGCACCGTAAAGCAAAGCCGATTCTAGCCGATCTAGATTGGGCAAAGGTGTGTTGCATGAATTAAACACAGAGTAAAAACGAAGCAACACGGGGTAACTTAATGAATCTGTCAGATCTTGCCGAAATCTAACAGAGCCGATAACTTGGTCCATACTAGATCTTAGCCCACCGCATGGCTCATGACCTAACAGAGGAACCTTCTTGAGACCACAACTTAAATCCACCGGATGATACTAAGCATGGTAACAAGACTACTTGCATCAAAGCTTAAATCCACCGCATGATACTAAGCATGATACAAGGTTGCCGGTACTTACGGAGGTCGACGGATCGATGACTCCTCTCGAAGAACTCGACGACTCGACTAAAGGACTCGATGTTGGCACGGGGCCGGTTTGTTGTATGATTGATTGTCTTTTTTCTCCCTTTTTACAGCTGCCATGGGTTTATATTTATACCCAGGTCTTGATACAACTCCTAGTCGGACACGACTACAACACTTGTTTCTAAAAATAAATGACGGATCTTCGTGCCCATATTGCGTTCCTTGTTCGAACCGGCCTTTTCCTTATGTTTTTCCACGTCATCGCGCCTTCCCGAATGCTACCGCTTTTACCTGCGGAACCATGCCTCTGCCGAATGACGACGCATTCCCGACCGCAGAACGTCTTTGCCGAATGCCTCTGGGGAAAAACTCCTTTGCCGAATGACATCTCTTCGACGACTCCGGCCCACACGTCAGCCTCTTCCTGGTGCCAATTTTTGGTGTCAACACATGTACCCGCAACAGGTACCCCATAGGGACTGCCCGAGTGCAGCCCCTCAGCACCTCGATCAACGATCGAGTTGTTATTACTCGCTTACACCGCCTAGCTGCATTACTCCTCCCAAACCACCCACAACTCACGCCAAGAGGATCAATCACAACCATCCCAACACATGCATCGCATAGCATATTTATAAAGTGAGTAGTAGGTAGCAAGGTAACAGGATAATAACAAAGGCAGTGCAAGTTTATCATGCGAGTAAAGTAAAGCGCTAGCATACTAGTTTGCATGTCTAATAGGTATTTCAGAGATGGTCGGGCGTGAACCTGGGCAAAGGTCTTCGTCCTCGCTGAAGCAGTTGTTGTAGTAGTCCGGCTCCTCCTGACTCTCCGGAGCTCCTAGGGTCGCGCGAAAAAAAATAAGACGCGGCTACTAGCAAAGAAACACTAAGACAGCGACGAAAGAAGACCCAAATAACACCAAACTCTACACTAACGCGTAGATCATGATTTTAGAAAAATATAGAAACTGGTTTCATATTTTTCTGAGCTACGGTTGAATTATTATTAATTTTCGAAGTTTAAATCATTTTCTGAAAATATTAAATAATTTCCGAAAAAGCAAACAGACAAAAATTAGCCTGCTGACGTTAGCATGACGTCATGCTGACGTCAGCAGTGGGGTCCGCCTAGGATGACGTCAACAGTGGGCCCTACTGACGTTAGCGTTGACCGGTCAACGGTCAACGGTCAGCGGGTCAACACTGGTCAGTGGGTCCCATGTGTCAGTGACTCGCAGAGTATGACAGGTGGGTCCCATATGTCAGCGCTGTTAAAAGAAAAAGAAAAAGAATAAACGATGGCTGGGCTGGAATTGGGCCGAAAGCGACTGGGCCGGAAGAGTTTAGGGTGGTTAAACAGACTTAAACGCGAACATTCGGCCCACGAAGGGGTGGCTGCTGGATTCGCTCTGGTGGACCAAGTCCACCGTGAACCGTGAGTGTGGTCCACGTGAGCCGGGTGCACGGGATCAATCTGCGGCCGACTCGGGATCTTCTGTGGGTGAGCGTGTGTGATGCTGGTGTGGTCCTGCGTGTGGCATGGCCTCGGCGCGACGCGACGCGCGCACGGCGCGCTCTAGAACGCGCCGGCGGCGACGGACGTCGGCGGTTATCGCCGGAAACAGCTCGGCTGGGCTCAAGATCGGCCGGGTTAGCTTCGCTAGGGCTCGGTGGTCACGGACAGGGTGAACAAGGCTCGGATTGGGTTCGGATCGGGCCCTCCCGACGCGTTTAGCGGCGGCTCGGCCATGGACGCCGGCGAGCACGACGGCGACACGGGATTTTTGGCGCAAAAGTGCTCGGAAAGGGTTATGCGTGTGCGCGTGCGGCTCCAGCAGCTGCTGGGACGCATCTGGGTGCGCATGCGCGGGCTCGTGGTCGCCCACGGCCGCGCATGGCCTCGGCGTTCGCGCGCGGTGAGCGGAGCTCGGCCGCGGCTGCGGGGAACAAGGCGACGGCGGTTTGCAGCGGGGTTAGCGGCGACAGGGACCTGCACAAGAAGTCGACCACGACACGAAGGTCGGGTCCCAGGGGGCTGGCCACGCGACGGCGGCGGAAATCGCCGGAGACAGAGAAGAAGGGGGAACTCGGCGGCGCTCACCTAGGGGTCTCGTCGAGGTACGCTGCAGCTCGGGGAAGGCTCGACGTGGCTCGGCGATGCTCGTGCGCTTCCTCCCGTCCTTGGTCCGGCTCCCCTTCGACAGCTCCACGAGCGGCGGCGATGGCTTCGACGGCGGCGTTGCGGGGAAGGCGCTGGGCTCCTCCTCTCCTTGCTCCAACTGCACCACAACCTTCCCCACCTCTCTCCTACTCCTCCCTTCCCACGAATTGGATCGGGTTGGAACCCCAAAGGGGCGGCGCGGCTTGGGGAAGAAGAAGACCGACGGCGGGTTATAAAGGCGCTAGGCTAGGGCTTCGCGGCACAGACGGCGAGATTGGGATGGCCAGGCGGCCGCGGACACGCGGCACGCATCGGACGGGCCGCACAGGGGGCGATGGGGCCGGCTGGGTGGTTGGGTTCACGGGCGGCGCGCTCGGGAGAGAGGGAGCGGCGTCGCGAGGAAGATGACGCGGGGGAGAAGAAGGCTGACAGGCGGGGCCCGCCTGTCAGTGGGAGGAGGCGGCGACGCGGAGTCGACGCGGCGGGGAGAAAGATGGGCCGCTGCTGGGCCGAAAGGCCGAGCGGGCCGATTGGGTTGCTGGCTCGGGAAAGAAGTTCAAGGGTGAAAGATGGACTTTAGTTTCGCGAATTCGGCCCACAACAGTTAGAAGGGTTGGAAATTAGTTTAGTCAATTAGAGTTTGAATTCAAATCTAGAATTTGAATTCAAACCAACCAAAAATCCAAATAAATCCAAATAAATCCAAATCACACTATTTCATCCTTAGCACTTCAAATTGATTTTAAATTTGAATTTAAATTGCCTAAGAATTTAGGGAGCAAACAGAAGACACTCTTATATGTTTGTTTGCATGCACACAATTCACCAAAAATTTTTAAATTCAATTTTTTTTTGCACTCAACAAAACCTATAGGAATTTTAGGGTTGTTACACGTCGTACTCCGTTGTCAAATCCAACGGCGCAGTTGCACAATGGTCTGCACCACGACGCCGTCGCCGTTGCGGCGGAGGTCGATGTCCCGGTCCCGGACCACGATGCTGGTGCAGGGCACGGTGTCGCTGCAGGCGAACCCGATCACCTCGGCGCGACGGGTTGTGCCGGTGACGTTGCGGCGGCGGTGCTGCTGTTCCGGTAGGGGCTCCTCGCATGGGCGTCGCAGTAGAACTGGTCAATGATGATGCGGTGGTCCACATTGGCGAAACGCACGACCCGGACGTAGCCGGCGCCGCCCTGCCACGTCTTGAACCGCACGCCGTTCTACGCCCGGCTGATCCGCGCCGTGTCCAGCGCCACGTACAACCCGGGCGTCCTTCCCCAGGCTCCCGATGTTGCACACACGGCGACGTCCTCTCCGTCCATGGGGTGAAACCCTAGAGGGTTTTTTTTCCTCCACGATGGAGCGAAGGGAAAAAAACAAATCGGACGAGGATAGTATTATGGGGATTGACTCATCCGTTTTCAATACAATTTAGAGTCCGACGGTTATTTTATAATGTTTGATTGGTGGGTACACGGGTGGATAAATAAATTATATGATGAGAAAAATAATGTCCAAAACGGCAAAAACTTTCTAAAAACATCGTTTTTGAGAAACTTTCCACGCCGTTTCCATTCGGGAGAGCGTCGATAGCATTGTAATCCATGAACTCTGAATATCCGTTCCCATACACATCTCTTTGCAGCCTGTTGTTTAGAGGGGAAATCTTGTAAGCAGAGGCAGGTAGATTTCCCGTGGTGCCGAATGCCATATCACCATATGTACGAGGTTTCGGCAATGCATGCTGAAGCTCTTGCTGAATCGGCTGTCCATTCGCGTCTTTGGTTCCAGAAACTTCAGTTTCTTCAATACCTTTACCATGACGTTTTGGGACCGATGCTTGAATATTGAAATATGTTGGTCCACCAAGTTGTCCATGTGCTTGCTCAAAAGGTTTATCCACGTGTTGACCAAAGATGTTGACCAGTATGAGCCGAAAACTGTTCAGGAATGCAGCATTATGATTGGTCATTGTTTCTCCTAAAGCCTTGTATAACAAGCTAGAGAACTTCTCCCTTTCTTCATCTTCAGTAAGATCAGATTGTCCCGGTAACAGGACTCTTGGCAAATCCGACTTGAGAAACGGTGCACCACTCCTGTTCTTAGCAAAAGACAACAAGCATTTCTGGATGAACTGATCTGCAGCAGTCTTCACCATTTGCTGATGTTCATCAGACAATTCTTCAAAAGTGACATCCAGAATGTCTTTTAATTCAGGCATCTTTGAAGCTTGTGGTCCCACCGGGCGTGCCAAAAAGTGTGTTGACGTAAAATCCGCGCTTCACACCAAGCACACAGCAAGCCGAATTAGCTGGCTTCACACGTGGCCCGAGCGTTTGAATCCGAAAAGCGTGCCAGTCAATTTTCCTGAAACTGACAAAGGGAGAAAAAATGTTTAGATAACACCTGGAACGTACCGGGTGATACCAGTCAGTTCCATATTTGTGGCTACGGAGCCAGTTTCGAACGACACATAGCTACAGGGAAGCTATCTGTCAGCAGTTAAAGCATCATTCGGCAATCGGCAAAGCACGTAGGAAGCGCACTGCCGAATGCGTGACGTAAGCATGACAAAAGATCGGTTTTTTGACTGAATAAACATTGTAACACATATTCATAACCGATTAACGAGGAAACAGAGTATGATAAATAAAAGGGCGAAAACATGACCATAATTTCATGATAAACAAGAATGCATAGATTAAAAGCACTAGTCTACCGCATGTCTAGGTACTTTCCAACCCGTCGAGCATGAAACAAGCATGTTAATCCACCGCATGATACGACTTGCTTGGAATCACACCACCAACCAAGAATAGATCAATCCACCGCATGATACAACTCTAATCGTGGAAGGCTAAAAGCATTCTTTATTTAAAACAAAACCGTGAACATGTTTCGCTCGTGTCGATACTGCCGAATACAGCTATATAGCCGAATCGGGTTCCATGAAGAAGGAACATGCTTCGTTGATGATGATAGATCTATCAGATCGAATCGAATTCTAATCCACCGGATGATTAGCTCTAAGACGACCCAAAAACCTGCATCCACCGCATGATACCCGGTTCTGTCAAGATCTACACAAGACCAACGAGCTTGGACCCGCAACACGTGGCAATCTAGATTGACTTCGAATTCGGCTATGGAGACGCAGTGCATTATGAGCTAGAACCGAATCTAATCAACCTAGACTGGGCAAAGGGGTGTTGTAATGAATTAAACACAAAGGTAAAATCCAAAGCAAACACATGATAACTTAATGGATCTATCAGATCTTGCCAAAATCTAATAAAACCGATAACTTGTTCCAAGCTAAAGCTTAGCCCACCGCATGGCTCATGATCTAACAATGGAACCTTCCTGAACCAAAGCCTAAATCCACCGCATGATACTAGGCATGGTGCAGGGTTGCCGGTACTTACGGAGGTCGACGGATCGATGATTCCTCTCGAAGAACTCGACGACTCGACTAAAGGACTCGAAGTTGGCACGGGGCCGGTTTGTTGTATGATTGATTGATTCTATATCCTCTACAATTACCACGGGTTTATATTTATACCCAGGTTTCGACACGACTCCTAATCGATTACGATTACATTATTTATTTCCTAAAAACGATAAACGCCGGGGCACCGTATCCGTCTTGCATTCCAAGTTAAACCAGCCTTTTCCTTATACTTGATCCACGTCATCACGCACTCCCGAATGCCTCCCGCGGAACAGTTCTCTTGCCGAATGACGATGCGTTCCCGACCGCAGAACGTCTTTACCGAATGCTCTGGGGAAAAACTCCTTTGCCGAATGATATCTTTTCAACGAATCCGGCCCACATGTCATCCTCTTCCTGGTGCCAATTTTTGGTGTCAACACATGCCCCTTCAATTTCGGGATAAAAGATAATTTTATCTCGGAATTGACCAGAAGTACTCAACATTTCCAAGTTATCGACACCCGCTTCTCCTTTTGAATCTTTTAGAGCTCTCATCCAGATCCGAACCCTAGGTTATCGACTCCCAAGATTCAATCTTCAAATGGCGGACCAAGATTTTGCCCTCCAGGTAAACTTCAATCCCCTCAAGCACATTCGGTATTCTTCTTTCGATTTGCATTTGAAAATTCCTCTCATCTCTTTCCATTCTTGATAGGCACTAGCTGCCGAAATCCTCATCCCCGTTGAGGAAAAAGCTCCATCCTACTTCCTCGGCCCTGTAGGGAATTCAGATCCTTCCGAACTCATCACGGCCGAATCTCAGAGGGTTCCTTTCAAGATTTCATTAACAAAACCTCATGAGTGGCAAGACGCCTTCAAGAACTGGCCTTTGCCCCCAATTGCCGGCTGGAGAAATTGGTACAAAAGGATATCTGATGACAAAAGCCCCCAAACACAGAACTGGGACCACCTGCGTATTTCTCACTGCCTGGAGCTGTCACTAGCCGAAACACCAAAGAACGAGAACCTTCTGATCACAGCTTGCCATTTTTGGTCCAATGGTGCAAATGCTTTTCTCTTCGGTCATGGCCCAATGTCTCCTACTTTGGCCGATGTCTACATGATGACCGGCCTGAACGTCACAGGAACTGTATATCCATATGACCACAAAGGTTCCTCCAAGCAGACAGGAGTAAAAACAGGGGTTGGATACAAGAGATACATTCAGAACCATATGTCTGATGGCCCTCTGACCGATGTCGAATATAGAGCCTTCCTAAACATGTGGCTATGCAGATCAGTCTTCTGTGGCAAAGCCAATGAGCCAACCCTGAATCATATCGTGATGGCTGAAGAGCTGGCTGCAGGAAAACTTATTCCACTTGGGAAATACCTCCTGGGAAGTGTCTATCATATGCTCAATCAAACCACCCACCTGATGCACACCAGCAAGAAAATCCCCTGTGTCAATGGTCCTTGGTGGTTTGTCCAAATGTGGCTACAGTTGTACATGCATCAAATCGTTGCCATTGATCTCAACAGCCGAGATTTTCCTTCAATCAATTACAAAGAAGGAGAAACCCGGAGAACCAAAGGTTGTCAAACCTATGGAGAAGCTGCCTCCACTGTACCTATCAATAAGAACATCGGTGAACTATTCGAGCTCTTCTTCAAAGGCTTTGCTCATCCTCTTTGGTTCCCATATCTGGACAACGACAACCTCACTCTCCCTTGCGAATTCAGCTTTGAAACTGGATGCACTGATGTACAATCTATAGCGATCTTCAATGCCTTCATCCAGCCCTGCATCCTGCCAGCCGAATTCTGTGGGGGAAGGCTGGTTCAAAGCACTTATGAATACTATCAGCCAAACATGATGGCTAGACAATTGGGATGTGGCCAAGTGCCCCCTAGGCTATTTCTTCACGAATTTCTCAAGCCTAGGGAGATTGTCAAGGATTCCACAGAGACAAGAAGGATTTTTACTTATAAATGCTGCGGAACCATCTATGCACCTGAGCCTTTTGTGCCAATAATATCTGCCCATCCTTCGTTCACTCTCTGGTGGCAAGAATTCCATGATCATATCTTCAACATGCCAGTCCATCCCTTCTGTCTCGAGTTAATGCCTGATTATCAGCCAACTTCAGAGGTAATATGCTCATCCCTCATTTGTCTCAATAATATTAACCCCAATTGATTCTGATTCTGTCATCTTGCAGGACATAACACCTGCCCCTCCTGCCAGGGCGATCTCATACAAAGCTGCAGGCCCAATATCTGCTTTGGGGCACCAATCTCCTACCTTGGCTCAACTGATGGCTAGACAGGCTTCTCTAGATCCAATACTTACTAGACCATCATCTGTCAAGAGAAAAACCCTTCCTTTAGCTGCTCCCTCAGTTGTAAAGAAGAAAAGAACAAGCAGCAAAGAAGTTATCAAGGTCAGAGCCCTCTTTCTTTAACCATAACGCCATTGGTATTTTGCTCAGCTTTATCTCTTCTTGGTTTCAGGCCAGAGCACAGCAACTAGCAATCAGTGCAGATCTTGCCGATGCTTCATTGACTGGTAAAATTCTACCACTTTATCCTCTTAACTTCTTTTTCATCGGCATTCATCCCTTATTAACTGCAGAACAATCCTCAATGGATCCAATCTTGGAGAGCTCTTCTTCTCATCACGATTCATCTTTAGCTTTACAACTTCTTCCTCAATCAGAAGCATTATCTTCACCAAGAAATCTTCCAGCTTCTCCTCAGCAAGATACACAGAATCTTTCCATTGAGCCTGAGAGGCTTCCTTCCCCCATTCGGGAAGTCAGGAACGAGGTAAACAAAATCATTCAACTTTCTCTACCCTTTTACTCAGCGGATTATTACTAATTCGGCAAGATTCTCTTTTAGGAGAAATCCATTTCATCATCCAGCTATTCTTTTGCTGTGGACGACTTGGTTGCCGAACAAGGGGAAGAAACATCTTCTGGCCAAACTCTGTCAGAAGAAAATCAAACAAAGCTAAAAGATATTTTTGCTTTGCTGCACAAGAGTATTCAAGATCAAGTCAAAGATGCTGATCTCTTAAGGGATGTACTGGAATCCATCGACCAAGAACTCCCTGATGATATCAAAACTTCTTTGGAACCAGTTTCTCATTTGGATCAACAATACGCCGCAGTAAAGCAGGCTCTAAAAAACCAATCTTCTCAACCAGCTCTGGAACAGAGGAGATCCACAGCCAAACAATCTGTGAAAGACCTGCATACTCAAGCTCAGAACAGCAAAGAATTACTGACCAAATTGGAATCTGAACTTGAAACGAAGAAGGTCAGAAAAGCTGCACTTGAAGCCGAATTGAGAGATCTATCGGCCGAAATTGAAGCTGATGAGAAGAAGATAGCTGAGCTCCCTAAATTAACAGAGAAGATACGCAAGGAAGCTTCAGCAGCTCTGAACGAAGAAAAACAACTCAAGGCAAAGCTTGCTGCTCTGGCTAGAACCCAAGAAGCTGACAAAAACTTATTAGAGAGCATTAGCAATATGATATCAGATGCTAAAAATGTAATCTCAAAGTACTTGGGTTTGTAATTGTAACAAACAGTCGATAGCCGAATGCTTTATCAATCTCGCAATCTTGTCATTTCTTAACTCTGTTTTTTCTCCATTGTGGATAACTCATTCGGCAAAGCTGGCTATAACAGTGTCAGACCCGAAAACGCTTCAAACACGACATAGCCGAATCTCATTCAGTCAAAACTGAATACGACTCGGCAAGAATCCCAAACGACATGGAAATTGATCGGTTGGAAAATCCTTTCCACCTTCCGAACTCCTTGGGAAATGCACCACAATCTTCGGCCACGATCTCTTCGTTAGTTCCATAAATAAGAACCTTGAGCGCTCCTAATCTTTTATCAAATCCTCCGTCTTCCAAACTTTCTGCTAGCCTGAGCCCCCTCTTCTTCGAGCATAGTAATCTTCAGAAAACCCCAATGGCCAACAACAACGGAAGACGCCCGGCCGTCGATGAAGCTGAAGGGAGCTGCGCCGGTGCTCGTCGGAGGTGATGACTGTCTGCCTCTCCTTATCCTTTCCTCCAGATTTTGCCTTATTCTCAACTTTCTTTGTGTTTTCAGGCTCATCCAATGGAACCCCGCTACTGCCTTGACTGCGGCTCTGGCTGCAGCGGGTGACTCTTCGGAGTCATCTAGCCGATCCCCTAGGCCCAACTGGGATCTGCCCTACTCAGACAGCGATGCCCGCCGATTCAAGCAAGAACGTGACGACACTCGGCATGAGCTGGAGGTCATCTCCAAACAAGCCGAGATTGCAGATCTAGAGTGGCAACACCAGCGCAAGCAACTGCTCGAGACCATCGACGGTAATTTCTGCGGTTCGCTTAACTTCAGTCTGACCTTGGACTAACCCGCCGTTGCTTCGTAATCCTACAGCTCGCGACGCCGAACTCGATCAGCTAAAGACATTGGTTGAGTCTTTGGCAAACAAGGTGAATGCTCCTGGGGACATGCCAGAAGCTCGCCTCGGTGCAGTGGCAGGCCGCATCGACGAGGTGGCCTCACACGGCATCCGTCTGGGCACTGCCGCAGGCCTAGTCGCCATGTCGACGCACACTGGCGCTGACTATTCCAGGCTACCGCCCGGCTTTGCCAATGGCAATCCGGAGGAGATCGACGACATTGAGGCCTCCATAGATCGCCTTGATGCTCATGGCGCCGCTATTGCCGATTCCATTCATCCCCAGTCTGTTTTGAACAGGTTGTTCCATTAGTTTGTACTAGGGATTATGGAATTTCGGCAATAAAACTTATCTTTCGCAGTCTTTATGTGATGACTCTGTCAAACTTATTTTTTGTAATATATTTGCACTAAGGGCAATACGCTCTGGTATTGGCCATTTCTTCTTCTGTCAATATTTTTGTTCTGAAGACGGCTCCTTCCCGAATGCCGGCTGTTTCAGTCGTTCTGACATTAAATATTTCAATCAGCGATCAATCTCAATACTAGGATAATATTTCTTCAAGTATCTCCCATTGATAGCAGCAGTAAACTCCTCTCCTAGTAAAGTTTTCAGGATATATGCATTTCCAGGCACGCATCTGACCACTCTGAAAGGACCTTCCCAGTTTGGAGACCACTTACCGAATGCACTGTATTTAGTTCCAATCGGCAATATTGCTTTCCAAACCAAATCTCCTTCTGCAAATTGCTTGACTCTCACCTTCTTGTTGTAATATTTAGCAACTCGCATTTTATTTTTCTCAACATTTTCCAAGGCCCTGAGACGAATCATATGCAAATCTTCTAATTCGTCCATCATTAAATCATTATAATCTTTAGAACTTAAATCTTTTTGCAACTTAATTCTCCTTGAGTCTGACTGCATCTCCCATGGCAAGATAGCATGATGTCCATATACCAATTCATAAGGAGACGTCTGTGTAGCTCCATGTGGAGCCATTCGGTAAGCCCATAAAGCCTCATTGAGTACCGAATGCCACTTTCTTGGCTTCTGATCAATCTTCTTCTGTATAATTTTAATCATAATCTTGTTAGAAGCCTCTGCCTGACCATTAGCTTGGGCATAATAAGGAGAAGAATTCAACAATTTGACGCCCATATTTTCAGCAAAATTTCTGAACTCTGAAGATGTAAACTGAGTTCCTTGATCTGTGGTGATTGTTTGAGGAATTCCAAATCTGTAAATGATATGTTCTTTAACAAATTCAACCATATTCTCTGATGTCACCTTCTTTAATGGAATCGCCTCAACCCACTTAGTAAAATAATCGGTTGCTAAAAGCACAAACTTATGCCCCTTGCTAGATGGAGGATTTATTTGGCCAATCAAATCTATTCCCCATCCTCTGAATGGCCATGGCTTGATAATAGGATTCAGGACCGATGCTGGAACTCTTTGAATGTTTCCAAATCTCTGGCAATCTTGGCATCCCTTGTAATATTCAAAGCAGTCTTCTAGCATTGTGGGCCAATAGTACCCAGTTCTCCTAATAACCCATTTCATTCGGTAAGCCGATTGATGTACTCCACACAGCCCATCATGCACTTCACTTATCAGCCTTTTTGCTTCTTCTTGATTTAAGCAATGTAACAGCACCCCATCCAAGGATTTATAATATAAATTATCATCAAGAAGAACAAACTTTAAAGCTTTATACCTGAGCTTTCTAGAAACCTTTTGAGATGGATTCTCCAGATAATCAACAATTTCTTTTCTCCAATCATCTTCTGCCAGATTACTCCCGAAAGCATATACATCATTAGCAAAAACTTCTTGAAGCTCTTTATAACCCGAAGCACTTTGAGCTAATCTGTTTGCTTCTTCATTGTCTTTCCTAGGAATATGCTGCAGAATTACTGACTGAAACTCCGTTAAGATTTGCTTGCATTCCTCATAGTAATTTCTTAAGATATCGTTTCTGCACTCATATTCGCCATTTAGTTGCCTTATGACTGATTCTGAATCTCCAAGGATTTCAACTGCAATGGCCTTTGCTTCTCTCAAGTATTGAAGTCCTCTGAGCAACGCTTCATACTCGGCTTGATTATTAGTGACAGTAGGTTGAATAGGAATAGCAAATTCAAATACCTCTCCTTTTGGCGAAATTAACAAAATACCTACTCCACCACCTTTGTCACATGAAGATCCATCGAAGAATAATACCCAAGGAGTAATTTCAAGCAAATTAGCCGATGAATCGCGATGTTCAGTAATGAAATCAGCAATAATCTGTCCTTTAACAGCTTTTGCCGATTCAAACTTTAACTCAAATTCAGACAAAGCTAAAATCCATTTGCCAATCCTTCCATTCAAAATTGGCATAGACAACATGTGCTTTATCACATCAAATTTTGAATACACAATGCATTCGGCATGTAGCAAGTAGTGCCGAAATTTTGTACAGGAGTAGTAAACACATAAACAAAGTTTCTCGGTAGCCGAATACCTCGTTTCGGGATCAAGCAATTTCCGGCTAAGGTATGCAACTACCCTTTCCTTTCCCTCAAATTCTTGTATGAGGGTCGATCCAATAGTTTGGGCATCGGCCGCCACGTACAACTTAAAAGGCTTGTTTAGCTGTGGAGGTACCAATACTGGTGGTTCTTTCATGTATTCCTTGATCTCATCAAAAGCCTTTTGTTGTTCGTCACCCCATACAAATTTCTGATCCTTCTTGACTTTTAGCAGTGAAGAGAAAGGTAACACCTTTTGTGATAAGTTTGATATGAATCTTCTCATGAAATTAATCTTGCCAAGTAATGACTGTAATTCCTTAAGATTAGTTGGAGGAACAACTTCATCAATGGTTTTCATACTTTTCTTGCCAACTCCTATTCCTCCTTCATGCACCAAAAATCCCAGAAATTCTCCTGCCGAAACTCCAAAAGCACATTTATTCGGGTTCATCTTGAGCCCATGTTTCCTAGTGCACTCTAGAGTTTTCCTTATGTCGGCCAAATGTGCTTCATGATCCAATGATTTAATCACAACATCATCAATATATATCTCCACAGTTTTGCCGATCAACTCATGAAAAATATAATTCATGGCTCTCTGATAAGTTGCACCAGCATTCTTCAAACCAAACGTCATGACAACCCATTCAAACAACCCTATATGTCCTGGACATCTGAAAGCTGTTTTCGCTATATCTTCCAATGCCATAAAAATTTGATTGTACCGCGCATTACCATCCATGAAACTAATCACTTTATATCCAGCAGCAGCATCAACCAACGAGTCAGCAATAGGTATTGGATATCCATCCATGGGTGTAGCTCTGTTCAGATCTCTAAAGTCTATGCAAACTCTCATCTTTCCATTTTTCTTGTACACAGGAACAATATTAGAGATCCATTCTGCATATCTGCATGGCCGAATAAAATTTGCTGCTATTAATCTTTCCACTTCTTTCTTTACATCAGCCAACACTTCATCTTTGTAGATTTTCCGGGGTGGTTGCTTGTAAGGTTTATAACCAGGCTTGATCGGCAATCGATGCTCAACAATGGAACGATCTAAACCAGGCATCTCCGAATAATCCCAAGCAAAGCAATCTTTGTATTCTTTTAACAACTCAATCAACTTTTCTCTGAAAACCGAATCCAAGCTAGCACTGATGAATATCGGCCTTGGTTTGTCACCATCTCCAATGTCTACTTCTTCTAATTTATCAGCCGACACAAATCCATGTCCTAGCTTCCCGTCAGTCCCATCGATTGGATTATCCATTAAAAATTACTAAAAGAGCCGACTGCTTCGATCGGCTGTTGATCACTGCTGACTGGCTCAACAGGACCTTCTCCCCAGTCTTTACCTGAGAAACAATCTATGCCTTGATATTCCCAGAAGGCTGGTTCCACATTAGCCACGCTAATTGAATCATCTGCTGGGACAATTTCCACTTCATCATCTATCCACTGAATAAGCTGCTGATGCATAGTAGATGGAATACAACAATTCGCATGGATCCAATCCCTTCCAAGTAGCAAGCTGTATGCCCCTTTGCCTTCAATAACAAAGAAGGTTGTAAGCAGAATCTTAGATCCAATCATCAGATCTACATGTACACATCCTTTGGTGTCCGAAGGATTTCCAGCAAAATCATTCAAAACTATGCTTGTTGGCGTTAAATCTCCAGGGCTCATGCCAAGTTTTCTGAATGTATTGTATGGCATCACATTAACAGCAGCTCCACCATCAACAAACATCTTCGTTAGTGGCTTTCCGTTGACATATCCTCTTAAGTACAGTGGTTTCATGTGCCGATTTTGGACTGGCTTCTCGAAAATAGCTTGCTTATTCAATACCAACTGTGCCATTAACCCACATTGCTCGGCTTCATCCACTTCTGACAATATCTCTTCCTGTACAATTTGATTAGCTGGAGCCATGAATTCATTCGGCAAGAAACATACCATGCATGTAGGAGCCGAATGACCCGATTCGTCGGGTTTGTCTTTTGGACGCCATATCGATCTCATCTTGGTTCCTGCTCGCTTCAACTCTTGATTCCTCAGGCGTTGGACTCTTCTCTTCTGGCTCTTTCTTAAACCAGGTGGACACCACTGTCCTTCCTGCCATACATACTCACGATCTTCTTCTTCATGATCAATCCATCTACGATCAGCATGTCTTTTCCTTGGTTGATCATCATTCTTATATATTTTTAGACGCCGATCATCACTAGGATGTATCCTTCCAATTCTTTCGTGGACGGATCGGCGACTGGCACCATTTTGCCTATGTTCGACATATCCATTATTGCATTCAGGGCAGTTATTCCATGTAGGCAGCTTTAAACCCTCATTCCAACTGGCCCAGATCATCGAACTCCATTCCAAATAGCTTTTCCCGAATGGCAGGCAGCATGCCAGCTACAGCCATACCAGCTAGCTGGTCATCAGGTATGTTCAGAGAAAAGCACATGCTCTTTGTTTCCCTAAATCTCCTGAGGAACTCCGTAGGTGTTTCATTATTCCTCTGCCTTAAGCTGGTCAAATCAACCAACTTTTTCTCGGTACTGCCGATGTAGTAATGAGCATGGAATTTCTGCTCCAGGTCTTTCCAAGTACAAATTGACTGAGCAGGCAAAGAAGCAAACCATGTAAAAGCTGGACCCGTCAGCGACAAAGGAAAGTATCTGATTCTGAAAGCCTCATCTACTGAAGCTTCTCCAAGCTGCATCAGATATCGAGCTATATGTTCTACAGTGCTAGTATCATCTTGTCCTGAAAACTTAGTGAACTCTGTAGGCACCTTGACTCTATTCGGCAATGATACCCTTTGGTACCATTCTGGGAAAGGAGACGAGTACATGTACCCCTGATTTTTAGGCTTCAGACCGAATTGATTTTGTAATACATCGGTCATTTTTTGCACCATGAGGTCAATATTGGCATCTTGATTCCCTGGTCTCCCAGCAGGCATCCCTGTAGTACCAACATACCCGGGATTCGGGAGAGCGTCGATATCATTGTAATCCATGAACTCTGAATATCCGTTCCCATACACATCTCTTTGCAGCCTGTTGTTCAGAGGGGAAATCTTGTAAGCAGAGGCAGGTAGATTTCCCGTGGTGCCGAATGCCATATCACCATATGTACGAGGTTTCGGCAATGCATGCTGAAGCTCTTGCTGAATCGGCTGTCCATTCGCGTCTTTGGTTCCAGAAACTTCAGTTTCTTCAATACCTTTACCATGACGTTTTGGGACCGATGCTTGAATATTGAAATATGTTGGTCCACCAAGTTGTCCATGTGCTTGCTCAAAAGGTTTATCCACGTGTTGACCAAAGATGTTGACCAGTATGAGCCGAAAACTGTTCAGGAATGCAGCATTATGATTGGTCATTGTTTCTCCTAAAGCCTTGTATAACAAGCTAGAGAACTTCTCCCTTTCTTCATCTTCAGTAAGATCAGATTGTCCCGGTAACAGGACTCTTGGCAAATCCGACTTGAGAAACGGTGCACCACTCCTGTTCTTAGCAAAAGACAGCAAGCATTTTTGGATGAACTGATCTGCAGCAGTCTTCACCATTTGCTGATGTTCATCAGACAATTCTTCAAAAGTGACATCCAGAATGTCTTTTAATTCAGGCATCTTTGAAGCTTGTGGTCCCACCGGGCGTGCCAAAAAGTGTGTTGACATAAAATCCGCGCTTCACGCCAAGCACACAGCAAGCCGAATTAGTTGGCTTCACACGTGGCCCGAGCGTTTGAATCCGAAAAGCGTGCCAGTCAATTTTCCTGAAACTGACAAAGGGAGAAAAAATGTTTAGATAACACCTGGAACGTACCGGGTGATACCAGTCAGTTCCATATTTGTGGCTACGGAGCCAGTTTCGAACGACACATAGCTACAGGGAAGCTATCTGTCAGCAGTTAAAGCATCATTCGGCAATCGGCAAAGCACGCAGGAAGCGCACTGCCGAATGCGTGACGTAAGCATGACAAAAGATCGGTTTTTTGACTGAATAAACATTGTAACGCATATTCATAACCGATTAACGAGGAAACAGAGTATGATAAATAAAAGGGCGAAAACATGACCATAATTTCATGATAAACAAGAATGCATAGATTAAAAGCACTAGTCTACCGCATGTCTAGGTACTTTCCAACCCGTCGAGCATGAAACAAGCAAGTTAATCCACCGCATGATACGACTTGCTTGGAATCACACCACCAACCAAGAATAGATCAATCCACCGCATGATACGACTCTAATCGTGGAAGGCTAAAAGCATTCTTTATTTAAAACAAAACCGTGAACATGTTTCGCTCATGTCGATACTGCCGAATACAGCTATATAGCCGAATCGGGTTCCATGAAGAAGGAACATGCTTCGTTGATGATGATAGATCTATCAGATCGAATCGAATTCTAATCCACCGGATGATTAGCTCTAAGACGACCCAAAAACCTGCATCCACCGCATGATGCCCGGTTCTGTCAAGATCTACACAAGACCAACGAGCTTGGACCCGCAACACGTGGCAATCTAGATTGACTTCGAATTCGGCTATGGAGACGCAGTGCATTATGAGCTAGAACCGAATCTAATCAACCTAGACTGGGCAAAGGGGTGTTGTAATGAATTAAACACAAAGGTAAAATCCAAAGCAAACACATGATAACTTAATGGATCTATCAGATCTTGCCAAAATCTAATAAAACCGATAACTTGTTCCAAGCTAAAGCTTAGCCCACCGCATGGCTCATGATCTAACAATGGAACCTTCCTGAACCAAAGCCTAAATCCACCGCATGATACTAGGCATGGTGCAGGGTTGCCGGTACTTACGGAGGTCGACGGATCGATGATTCCTCTCGAAGAACTCGACGACTCGACTAAAGGACTCGAAGTTGGCACGGGGCCGGTTTGTTGTATGATTGATTGATTCTATATCCTCTACAATTACCACGGGTTTATATTTATACCCAGGTTTCGACACGACTCCTAATCGATTACGATTACATTATTTATTTCCTAAAAACGATAAACGCCGGGGCACCGTATCCGTCTTGCATTCCAAGTTAAACCAGCCTTTTCCTTATACTTGATCCACGTCATCACGCACTCCCGAATGCCTCCCGCAGAACAGTTCTCTTGCCGAATGACGATGCGTTCCCGACCGCAGAACGTCTTCACCGAATGCTCTGGGGAAAAACTCCTTTGTCGAATGATATCTTTTCAACGAATCCGGCCCACATGTCATCCTTTTCCTGGTGCCAATTTTTGGTGTCAACAAATATTATGAGAAAAATACTGCTATTTTGCTAGTTATATAATGAGAACTTAGGCTGCAGTAACCAATGGGTGTCTATCATGGTTATGGATCAATCTTTTACCTTTTTCCTCCTCTGGTAAAAGATGGAGTAATATATATACATGGTTGATGCCTGATCTAGTGAATGATCGACAATAGTTTATAGTTGCATGATTATATCGGGCATTAAGTGAATCATTTCTTTGCCCAGCCTATTGTTACTCAACTTCTATGTCAACACATGTGCACGGCAAGCATGTCCATCATCAAAGCTGTACGACACATGAGTTTCTTTGCTTTGTTTTTCCTAAATCTGCTCCTTCTTACACTGACTCGTTAACGAAGACCATCAAACGGATTTGAGTGTGGGCAAACCATTCGATGATCTTCCATGAGTGCTGAGCATGGCCATGGTCATGATAAATCCCGGCAATGATTCACTCCCTCCAGTTATGGAGAATTTTTTTCTCTCATTGTGCTCACAACCTTGGTGAACGCCCGAAATCTAAGCACCTTTCATCAGTTACATGTGCAAATCAATGTGACGTCCACCGCTCATTGTTGAACGCTACACCATCTAAGTTTCTCCGCTTTGTTTTTCCTCTCTCTACTCTTTCTTGCGCTAACTCATTAACAAAGATCATCAAACGGGTTTGAGCGCGGGTAACCCGTTTGATGATCTTTCACTTGCGTTGGCAAAGACTCTAGGTGCTGAGTGCGGCCATGGTGCTCAATCTCGACAGCGATTCGCTCCCTACGGACAGAGAGAATTGTTTTGTCCTGCTGTGCTCACAACTTTGTTCAACGCCCTAAATCCGAGCACATCTCATTAGGTACACGTGCAGATCGACATGTTGCTCATTGTTGAATGTTGCCAACTATATAGGGGAACATGGTAGGGCACATGTGGCTTCAGGTTGTCCACACTCGTCGTACTCTATTCTCATCCTTTAGAGAAATATTATTGTCTGGTCATTGAGATTCTCCCGTCTATATCAATTTCTTTTGCATCAGTTATCATCTATATCTCAGTCTATACCAACTAGCAATACGTGAGCCCACCCATCTCTTTTTCTCCTTTTCTTTCACCGATGCCACCACTTCCCCCACCACTCTATCTCTCTCCCTCAATCTCCCCTCTTTCTCTAGTGGTGGTGGCGGCGGCAAGGGGTGACAGTCTCCCCGGCCGGTAGCCTTCAGCCTCGACGGCCTCCGGCTGCGCGCGAAGTAGACGGACCCCAAACTCCAAAGGCAGGCTAGCGGCTCCCGAGGCGGCGACGGCGACGGACGGTCGCGCGCCGGCCGCGGAGGGGTGGCGCGGACGGAATAATATATCTCATGTTATTTATTTTTATTTATCTATTTATTAATCATATTTTTTGGAGATTCATTAGATTAATGTGGATCGTTAGATCTTCATAAAATCTGGCGGCGTATATTTTTCTCGGTTTTGTATTGTCGGGGCTGAGATCGGTCGACCAATCCCCAGCGCCTAACAGAATGCACTATGTCCCGTCCCTTGATGGTTGATGCAAGAGCTAGCACGATGAGACGAGCGATTATCCTGGTTCCGACCGTGAGGTTGTACGTCCAGCAGGGTGCGCTCGGAGCGCTGTACTATCTTGCACCGGAGTGCTTGCAGAGGGGGGCTACAAGCAAGGCAGGAGAGGAGGAGGAGTCTCCAAGTCCCTGAGTGTGATTGAGGCGAGTGCCAATATCGTGTGTCTGTCCCTCTGATCTCTCCCCTTACCTCCTTTTATAGGTCAAGGAGAGAAAGGTGGGGGTAGGGTTTACAAGTACAAGCGTGACGTGCTACATGGATATGTACTGGAGAGCATGGCGCCGGGCGTGCATCGTCCTTGATCCTGGCGGGGGATTTATGGCGAGCCCCGGCTTCTGCGAGTGTCGCGGCCGTCCCTGTGCTTGTCCTGGAGCGGCTTCGAGGGGTGTCGCTGCCGCAGCCCGCGTCCAGCTGCTCGTTCGCTGGTTGACTTCGAGGGCGGGGCAGGTGAGGAAGGACCGGAGTTGGCGGTACAGGGGTCGGTATGGTGGCCGCCGTCAACCATAGTGCGCGGCGTACTCGGTTCACCAGGGGATGGTCGAGAGTTGGCGGATTTGACCCGGCGTTCGTCATCACCAGGCCACGCCTGACCAGAGTCTGCACTCGGTTGCTGTTTAGATATTCTTTCGAGGGTTCCCCATGCTCGTTCGAGGGGCGTCCCGGGGGGAGAAGACGGTAGCAGGTGGAACAGTGGTGCAGAACGGCGACTGCCAGTCCGCACAGGGTCTTGCGCAGTGCCGCGTGCGTCCGCACAGCGCTAGTGAGGACACACAGTGACTGGAGTAGGTGGAACAGCGAGCTCTGCGGTGTCAGCAGCGCAGCGTGGGGAAGAGATTGCCTTTTGACTTTGGCGCCCGCCTGACGGGGCGGGCATTAAATGCCGTTGTCTGGCAGGGTGCCGGAGTGCGCCGCGTTGAGTAGAGAGTTGGCCTCGAGCGAGGCGGAGTCGGCTCGCCCGCTCGAGGGAGTGCGCGGCCCTCGAGCGAGGCGGGGTTTGCGTCGTGCCTGCTTGAGGGTGCGCGGCCCTCGAGCGAGGCGGAGACGGGGGTAGCGACTTGGGTCCCCCCGACAGGCGAGCTCGGACGGCCGTTCTTGGGCCGCAATAGGCTGTGACGGGCCGAGCCGCCTGGCCGGGCCTTCCGGGCTGTCGGTGATTCGGCCTTTCGTGGCATATCGTTTTTTGAGGGTGATTACCCCGATGATTAGGGGACCCCCTGGGTTTGTCCCCGACAGTAGCCCCCGAGCCTCTGCCGGGCTAAGGATTAGTCGGGCATTGGCTGATGGTTCGCGGGACCGTTCCCGGGCATTCTGCGGGGATTACTCTTTCTTGATTACGCACGTTCTTCCGTGGGGGCGCGCGAGCGCACCCGCGGGTGTAGCCCCCGAGCCCTTGGAGGAGTGAATTCACTCGTGCAAGGGTTTTAACTTTCGAGGTTTGTGTCAGTCGTTCCCCTTTCGATGCGGCGGGGGTAAGACCGAGTTATACGGAATTCGGGGGGCGGACTCTGCATGGCTTTGATGTTTTTCGCGCATAAGAGGAGGAGGAGATGCTGCAAGGAGCCCCCGAGCTCCTGGCCCACGCGGAGGCGATCGGAGGGGCTTCTTGTCTTTGAGTTGCGACCCTCGCCTCCCCTTCGCGGGGGAGAGGGGTGAGGTCATTCGTGCAACCCTCGAATCGGGCAGCGTACACGGATGCCTCGGTGAGCTGTTAGCGGGTAGTTCAAGTGGACGTCCGTGCCCCGTTCGCTGGGGGTCGGCTCGTGGTCCGGAGACACGTCCATGTAGCGCTTGCAAAGGTTTGCTAGGTGGGGCTCGGTCCCTTTCGCAGGGATCGAGGGCGCGAAAGCTCTCCCTCGTTGGGATCCCCCCACTAGCTACCTCTGTCTGGCCTTGAACACAACAGGGGCGTCCCCAAACTTCGCGTTCGGGGTAAAGTCCGTTGGACACGCCCGAATCGTCCCTGACTCTGCTGATCTGGAGCGCCTGTCGAACCCTTTCGAGGGCCAAGCTTCGTACTCCTGATCAGTAGGGCCTTGCGAAAGGTGCAGGTCACCCTCGAGCAGCGGGCTCGAGGGTTGGTCGAGCGTGACCGGCGGCCTTCGCATCGCTTAATCTGGGGCGCCCGTCAAACCTTTTCGAGGCCCGGGTTTCGAGTCCCTGATCAGTAGCGCCCTGCGCCTCGAGGCGGAGGGGGGTCGTTGTCTTTCCTGGGAAGGAATCTAACGGTTAAGTCGTTCGGGCCCGCGCACGACCGCTGGTGGGCGTGGTCGTGGCTGACGTGGCGCGGAGTGGGCGAGATGGACGTAGTGGGCGCGCCTTTTTAGGCGGAGTTGGCGTGCGCCGGGGAGAGGCGAGGCGACGGGCGGTCAGGCGCCACTGTTGCGTCGTTTCGTTTTGCCGTGCCGCAGTAAATGCCGTCGCCCACGCGTGCCGCTCCGCAGAAAAAAGGGGAGGGGGGTCCCCGGTTGTCAGCGTCGTGCCACGCGTGGGTTTGGCCCGTTGCCAGTGGGTTGGCGTGTCGCGGCAGGGACGAGCCCGCTCCCTTATAAAAGGAAAGCAGGGGAGGAAGGGGATTTCTTACCTTTGCCATTCCTCGCACCAGCTCTCGCCTGTGCCTTTCGCTTGCTTGCGAGCCCGCTTCTCTGTTCGTCCTCCACGCCTTCGTCGCCTTTGCTCTGCGCTCCCTGCTCCGCCGTCCACCATGGTGATCATCGAAGGCGTCACGGAGTGGACTCCGTCCACCGCTACCGAGCACCTCCTGGAGGGCTTGGTGAACGGCGGTCAGCTTTCGCCCAGGGGCGACTCGGCGCGGCCGGCGTGGATTGTCCCGGCGCTGGCGGCCAGGGCGCCGAACCCACCGGCGGGGTACGTGGTGAGCTTCATCCGCTTTCACGAGCGGGGCTTTAACGCGCCCGCCAGCCAGTTCATGCGGGGCCTCTGCCACTACTACGGCGTGGAGCTCCACAACTTCTCCCCCAACGCCGTCTCGCAGGCGGCGGCCTTCGTCGGTGTCTGCGAGGCTGTGCTGGGGATCGAGGCGCACTGGGACCTGTGGGTCCACCTCTTCCGCGCCGAGCTCAGCACGTCCGGCGCGGGGAGGGGGGTGCACCGCTCTTCGTGCGCCGGTGGTCTCACGCTCGCGCCGGTCGAGTCCAGGAAGCACTTGTACCCGGCCTGCAGGATGACCACCAACAACAGCGGCTGGGCCAATGGGTGGTTTTACCTGCGCAACGACGGCCTGGGGTTGCCGGAGTACACCGGCAAGGTCTTGACGGAGAAGGCCGACTCCTGGAGCTACGGCGTTTCCGGCGAAGCTCAGCGGAAGAGGCTCCGCCCCGTCGTTGACACCCTTCGTGCCTTGGAGGGGTCGGGCCTGACCGTGGCGCACGTGCTCGCGCACTGTCATCGCCGCCGGGTGGTTACCCTTATGGAGAGGCAGCTCCCTCTGTTCCGGATGACGGAGGGCGCCGACCCGGCGGCACTGGCGGCTTCGCGCATGTTGTCGGAGCCGCCGCTTGAAGAGTACGTCGTTACGAGGGTGCGAACGGCGGTGCACCCTGACACCATGTCGAGCGACCTCCGGTCGTTCCGGCTGCGCCCCGACGAGGGCTATGTTTTGTCGGTGAGTCGTCGTTCTCCCTCTCCGGGCTGTTGGATTGATTAATTTATAATTCCCTTCCTTAATTCATCGTGATCTCAGGATGTGAACTGCGGCCTCTACCGCTCCCTCGCGCCGACTCCGGAGGTGCGCGCTTCGAACTGCGCTCGCCGTGACCGCGAGAGGGGCGCGAAGGAGGCGAAGAGAGCCAGCAGCCGGAGGAGACAAGCCCGGCGGGACGCGCACCAGGCGGCGCTTCGCCGGTGGAGGAGGGACGGCGGGGCGCAGCCGTCGTCCCCTGAGGACTCCCCGGACCCTCCCAGCGAGGGGGAGGATGAGGAGGAGATCGATGCCGGCGGGGTTCCGCCCGCCGGTCAGGAGGAGGAGATGGCCGCGCCGCTGCCCGAGGCGGGCGTGGCGGCCCCGGGCGATGTTGCGCCGGTGGCGGCGCGGACGGTGGTCGCGCCTGCTCGACCCGCGGCGCCGCGGGCGCGAACAATTTTCTCCTCTGCTGCGGGCGCGTCGCGCCGCAGCGGAGCGAGTGTCGAGGGCTCGGGGGGTTCGCAGCCCCCGAGCGATTTGAGGGGGTCCTCGAGTTCGAGGAGGGCTCCCTCAACGGGCGGCTCGAAGCGGAAGCTGCGGGCGCTGCAGGATTGCATCCGGTAAGTTCTGCCTCGAACTTTTTCACAGCTTTTCATCATTGTTCGGTTTTTTGTTTCGTGATTTTCGTTCTTTCTTTTTTATTTAGCACGGGTGGCGCCAAGGTCGCCCCTATCCTCGCGCCCAAGAAGGCGTTGAAGGTTGGGGGGTCGGATTCCCCTCACGCCGGAGGATCGCGTTCGCGCGGGACTCCCTGTCCCGCAGCAATGTCCGCAACGACGCCGGTGGATCCGGCGCCGTGGGTGCGAGACTCCGGGTCGGCGGAGGAGGAGCGGGAGAGGACGCCCCTGGTGGCGGAGCCGAGGCAGGACGCCCCGGTGGTTGAGGTGGAGCCGGGGCACGGCGCCCCGGTGACGGAAGTAGGCGAGCAGGAGGGCCATGCCACTGCTGCGGACCCTACTGGAAGGAGGCAGGAGGCGGTCGTGCCGGTCGGCGGCACGGTCATCCTGCCGGCTTTGGGTCGCGCACAAGGCGCGGCCCAGGGTGGCGATGGCGGGCACGTTCCCCCCGCTGGGGTGTCTGCGTCCGAGGCGTCGGCGGCGCGCTTCTTGTCTCAGGGGCCGCCGCAGATGCCCGTGGCCGGGGGAGCGGCCGAGTGGGATGCGGCCGAGGTGGCGCTGCTCCAGGGGCGTCGCGGCCCGAGCGCGTGGCCGGAGGAGCCTGGCGTCTCCGCCCGGGTCTGGCAGAGCATGGCGGAGGAGAACGAGCTGTGGGCTCAGGCCGAACGGGTCGGGACGGACCTGGAGCGGGCCATCTCAGCCGCCGCCGATCTCCATTCCAGGCAGGCGCTGGAGCTCTTCGAGGTATCCCCGCGCTCGTCCCAACACTTCGAGATTGTTTTTAGTCTGTGTCTTATTCCTGATGGCTTCTTCGTGCAGCTATCGCGGCAAGAGGCGGTAGACAAGACCGCGTGCATCGCCGGCTTGTACGCCGATCTTCGCCGGTTCCGCCAGGCGAACGCGGACCTGGGCACGGAAGTGACCCAGCTCACCGTCCGGGTGAGGGAAGCAGAGACGGCCGCCCGCGCACATGAAGAAGCCAAGGCTCGCGCGGAGCGGGAGCGCGACGCTGAGAGAGGCGCGGTGGAGCGGGAGGCCCGAGCCCTGGCCGCAGCGTTGGAGCGGCTCGAGCTTGAGCACAAGGCGCGCGAGGCCGCGCAGTCCCAGCTCGCGGAGGCGGTGGCCCGGGCAGGGCGAAAGGCCCAGGAGGCCGAGCAGCTCGGCCGCACGCTTCGAGAGAAGGAGGGTGCGCTGGCGATCGCGGAGGGCCTGCTCCAGCAAGAGCGCACAGCGCTGACCGAGGCCAGGGCCTTGGTGGACGGTATGTCCCTACGTTTTCCTGGATTTCTGTGTTGGAGTTCGTCTTGACGTGTTTGAGCTTTGTCAGGGCTGCGGAGGGTTGAGGCGGAGAAGGCGGATGAGGTGATGGCTGTTCAGGCCGCCTACTCCGAGGCCCAGGGGGAGCTTGAGGCGCTGAAGGTTGCCGCCGATGCGGCGTGCCGGGACGTCCAGTGCGTCGACGTGCAGTCGGGGTCGTCGTTGCCCAGCCGCCTGAGGTCTCTGAAGAGCTGCGTGGCGGAGCGCCTCGAGCACGCGCTTCACCTTGGAGTGAAGAAGGCACTCGGCGTGGTGTCGACGCATTACGTCATTGACCTCGCGGCGGTGGCACGCGGTTACTTCATCGACGCAGACCTGGACGACGACGCCGCCCTGGCTGCCCTCGACGAGGCTGATGACGGCGCCGAGGATGCTGCCACGGCTCTTGCCGCCAAGTTCGGGCGCGATCTTTTCCCCGAGGAGGATGAAGATGCGCGCGCCGACGTTGGGCCTGAGGCTGCGACCGCCACCGAAGCCGAGGTTGATCCTGAGGCCGACGCCGTGGCGTCCCTTGAGGAGGACATCGCCTCGGTATGTCGCGATGACGATGGTCCTGGGGCGCTTGCATCGGTTCCCTCGACCGTTGCCGCCGAGGCCACCGCGCCCCCGCAAGAAGGTGGAGTCTGAAGGGTTCAGGCTTAGTATCTAAATGTATCTTAGTTTTTAGGAGACTAGCTCTGTAAATAAACTAAGATTGAAAGTCGATCGTGCGTTTCAAACTTGTTCGATTGTTCTATTGTGCTACTCTTGGCTTGGAGAGATTTTAGTCGGGTATTTCGAATCCGCAAGCGATTAAAGCGTGGAGTGGAGAGGGAGATGCCGTATCCCTTCGCGGGCATAGGCGGTCTCACGGCTCAACCAGCTCCAGCTTTAGCTAGCTCGCGCCCCGCATCCTCTCTAAGCGCCTCGAGTTTTAACACAATTTTCGAAAATTGGGACGATTTAGGGAGGGTAAACCCCCCTGCAGCCCCCGAGGGGGGCTTGGCTTTATTTGAAAATAGAACCAAGTCCCCCTTGTTTGTGTTGTTAGCAACAATGTTTTCATGTTTTTCGCAAACTCTTTATTATTGTTAACTAAGAACACGAAGTATTTACAAGAAATACTGAGAGTTTTAAGGATAGAAGCGACGTAGCTGTTGGATGTTCCAGGCGTTGGTGAAGACCTCGCCCTTCTCGTTCGCCAGCTTGTAAGTGCCGGGTTTGAGGACCTTGGCGATGATGAATGGTCCTTCCCATGGCGGAGTGAGCTTGTGGTGCTCTCGATTGTCCTGGCGTAGTCTTAGCACCAGGTCCCCTTCGTGGAGGTCCCGACGCCGTACCTTCTGAGCTTGGTATCGCCGAAGCGATTGTTGGTAGCGCGCTGAGTGAAGCAACGCTACGTCGCGAGCCTCGTCCACCTGGTCCAGCGAATTCTCGCGGTCCCGCTGGTTTTGGTCTTCCTGGTAGGCCTTAAGCCTCGGAGACCCGTACTCCAAGTCTGTTAGGAGGACGGCTTCGGCGCCATAGACGAGGAAGAACGGGCTGAAGCCTGTGGCTCTGCTTGGGGTTGTCTTGAGACTCCAGATCACTAATGGCAGCTCAGCAACCCACTTCCGGCCAAACTTGTTCAGCTTGTTGAAGATTCTTGGCTTCAGGCCTTGTAGTATCATGCTGTTGGCAAGTTCTACTTGGCCGTTCGTTTGTGGATGTGCCACGGCCGACCAATCAACGCGAATGTGATGGTCGTCGCAGAACTCCAAGAACTTCTTGCCGGTGAATTGGGTGCCATTGTCAGTGATGATCGAGTTGGGTACCCCGAATCGGTGGATGATGTCGGTGAAGAACATCACGGCTTGCTCAGATCTGATGCTGGTGATGGCCCGGACCTCGATCCACTTCGAGAACTTGTCGATGGCTACCAACAAGTGGGTGAATCCCCCGGGTGCTGGGCGGAAGGGCCCCACGAGATCCAACCCCCAGACCGCGAAAGGCCATGTTACAGGGATGGTCTGCAGGGCGTGCGCCGGGAGATGCATTTTTCGCAGGTGCGCACGACCTCGTTCGCGTCGGACACGGCGGTGGGCCAGTAAAAGCCTTGCCAGAATGCGTTACCCACGAGGGTACGCGGCGCTGCGTGGTGTCCGCACGCCCCGGCGTGGATGTCGCGGATCAACTGCCTTCCCTCGGGGATGGGGATGCATTGCTGCAAGATCCCTGAGGCGCTGCGCTTGTACAGCTCGCCGCCGACCGAGATGAAGGTCTTGGCCCTTCTGGCGATGCGGCTGTTGACACCAAAAATTGGCACCAGGAAGAGGCTGACATGTGGGCCGGATTCGTTGAAAAGATATCATTCGGCAAAGAAGTTTTTTCCCAGAGCATTCGGTAAAGACGTTCTGCGGTCGGGAACGCATTGTCATTCGGCAAGAAAACTATTCCGCAGGAGGAATTCGGGGGCGCGAGATGACGTGGATCAAGTATAAGGAAAAGGCTGGTTTAACTTGGAATGCAAGACGGATACGGTGCCCCGGCGTTTATCTTTTTTAGGAAATAAATAATGTAATCGTAATCGATTAGGAGTCGTGTCGAAACCTGGGTATAAATATAAACCCGTGGTAATTGTAAAAGAGAGTACAATCAATCATACAACAAACCGGCCCCGTGCCAACTTCGAGTCCTTTAGTCGAGTCGTCGAGTTCTTCGAGAGGAATCATCGATCCGTCGACCTCCGTAAGTACCGGCAACCCTGCACCATGCCTAGTATCATGCGGTGGATTTAGGCTTTGGTTCAGGAAGGTTCCATTGTTAGATCATGAGCCATGCGGTGGGCTAAGTTTTAGCTTGGAACAAGTTATCGGTTCTATTGGATTTTGGCAAGATCTGATAGATCCATTAAGTTACCATGTGTTGCTCTGGATTCTACCTTTATGTTTGATTCATTACAACACTCTTTTGCCCAGTCCAGGTTGATTAGATTCGGTTCTAGCTCATAATGCACTGCGTTTCCATAGCCGAATTCGAAGTCAATCTGGATTGCCACGTGTTGCGGGTCCAAGCTCGTTGGTCTTGCGTAGATCTTGACAGAACCGGGTATCATGCGGTGGATGCAGGTTTTTGGGTCGTCTTAGAGCTAATCATCCGGTGGATTAGAATTCGATTCGATCTGATAGACCTATCATCACCAACGAAGCATGTTCCTTCTTCATGGAACCCGATTCGGCTATATAGCCGTATTCGGCAGTATCGCCACGAGCGAAACATGTTCAAGGTTTTGTTTTAAATAAAGAATGCTTTTAGCCTTCCACGTTTAGAGTATATCATGCGGTGGATTGATCTATTCTTGGTTGGTGGTGTGATTCCAAGCAAGTCATATCATGCGGTGGATTAACTTGCTTGTTTCATGCTCGACGGGTTGAAAAGTACCTAGACATGCGGTAGACTAGTGCTTTTAGTCTATGCATTCTTGTTTATTATAAAATTATGGTCATGTTTTTGCCCTTTTATTTATCTATCATGCTCTGTTCCCCGTTAATCGGTTATGAATATACGTTACAATGTTTATTCAGTCAACTACCGATCTTTCGTCATGCTTACGTCACGCATTCGGCAGTGCGCTTCCTGCGTGCTTTGCCGATTGCCGAATGATGCTTTAACTGCTGACAGATAGCTTCTCTGTAGCTATATGTCGTTCGAAACTGGCTCCGTAGCCACAAATATGGAACTGACTGGTATCACCCGGTACGTTCCAGGTGTTATCTAAACATCTTTTCTCCCTTTGTCAGTTTTCAGGAAAATTGACTGGCACGCTTTCGGATTCAAACGCTCGGGCCACGTGTAAAGCTAGCTAATTCGGCTTGCTGTGTGCTTGGCGTGAAGTGCGGATTTTACGTCAACACACTTTTTGGCACGCTCGGTGGGACCACAAGCTTCGAAGATGCCTGAATTAAAAGACATTCTGGATGTCACTTTTGAAGAATTGTCTGATGAACATCAACAAATGGTGAAGACTGCTGTAGATCAGTTCATCAAGAAATGCTTGCTGTCTTTTGCTAAGAACAGGAGTGGTGCACCGTTTCTCAAGTCAGATCTGCCAAGAGTTCTTTTGCCGGGACAATCTGATCTTACTGAAGATGAAGAAAGGGAGAAGTTCTCTAGCTTGTTGTACAAGGCTTTAGGAGAAACAATGACCAATCATAATGCTGCATTCCTGAACAGTTTTCGGCTCATACTGGTCAACATCTTTGGCCAACACGTGGATAAGCCTTTTGAGCAAGCGCATGGACAACTTGGTGGCCCAACATATTTCAATGTTCAAGCATCGATCCCAAAGCGTCATGGTAAAGGTACTGAAGAAACTGAAGCTTCTGGAACCAAAGACGCGAGTGGACAGCCGATTCAGCAAGAGCTCCAGCATGCATTGCCGAAACCTCGTACATATGGTAATATGGCATTCGGCACCACAGGAGATTTACCTGCTTCTGCTTACAAGATATCCCCTCTGAACAACAGGCTGCAAAGGGATATGTATGGAAACGGATATTCAGAGTTCATGGATTACAATACTATTGATGCTCTCCCGAATCCCGGGTATGTTGGTACTACAGGGATGCCTGCTGGAAGACCAGGGAATCAAGATACTAATATTGACCTCATGGTGCAAAAGATGACCGATGTATTGCAAAATCAATTCGGTCTGAAGCCTAAAAATCAGGGGTACATGTACTCGTCTCCTTTTCCAGAATGGTACCAAAGGGTATCATTGCCGAATAGAGTAAAGGTGCCTACAGAGTTTACTAAGTTCTCAGGACAAGACGATACTAGCACTGTGGAACATATAGCTCGATATCTGATGCAGCTTGGAGAAGCTTCAGCAGATGAGGCTTTCGGAATCAGATACTTTCCTTTGTCACTGACGGGTCCAGCTTTTACATGGTTTGCTTCTTTGCCTGCTCAGTCAATTTGTACTTGGAAAGACCTGGAGCAGAAATTCCATGCTCATTACTACATTGGCAGTACCGAGAAAAAGTTGGTTGATTTGACCAGCTTAAGGCAGAGAAATAATGAGACACCTACGGAGTTCCTCAGGAGATTTAGGGAAACAAAGAGCATGTGCTTTTCTCTGAACATACCTGATGACGAGCTAGCTGGTATGGCTGTAGCTGGCATGTTGCCTGCCATTCGGGAAAAGCTATTTGGAATGGAGTTCGATGATCTGGGCCAGTTGTCACACAGATTGGCCTTAATGAGTAACCAGGCATATGGTTTCAAGAAAGATGTCAGATTTGCTAAACATAATGATGTAGCTGATATCTATAACCAATTCCTTGAAAGAGCAGATCAAGGAGATGAGTATGAAGATAGCGAGGAGATAGCCGCAGCAGAAATAGTGTGGGGTAAAGAACCAGTCATGGTGAATCAGAGGTGGATTAAACAGAATAAGGGCACCTATGATTTTGATGTAACTAAGGCAGATAAATTGTTTGACTATCTTGTAAAAGAAGGCCGGATCAAGCTACCAGAGGGGCATTCTATGCTTCGGCCTGATGGAGTGAAAGATAAAAGGTACTGTGGATTCCATGATAGAAATTCTCATTCCATCAATGAATGCAGGGTTTTTAGAGTGAGGATTCAGAAAGCTATCCAAGAAGGGCATCTGAAATTCGACAATAAGATGAAGTTGGACAATAACCCGTTTCCTCAGAACATGATTGGGTTCTCAATCAATATGGTGAATGTTGCCGAATCTGGAGAAAAGGGAAAGATGAAAGTCCTGACGTCGAGGGAAGCGAAGCAGAATGGCTCAGTCGATCCTAATCGGCAAATCACGATCGAACAGATTCGCGAGGAAAAGCCTCGTTTTCCAAATAGCCGATTTGAAATTGGGAAATCTTCTAAACTCAGAGTCACATCGCGCATTCTCCTCAATAAGTGGCAGCGTCAGCAAGAAAAAGAACGCTATCAGAGACGTGAGTACGAGGAGGAGAAGAGGAGGTGCGAAGAAAAAAGGTATGAGGAAGAACAAGAGGAATATGTCCGAGAACGAGAACGTGCACATTGGGATTGTGTCTTCTTCAGACACTGTTGGAACGAGGGTTTAAAGCTGCCTACATGGAATAACTGTCCTGAATGCAGTAATGGATATGTCGAACATAGGCAAAATGGTGCCAGTCGCCGATCCGTCCACGAAAGAATTGGAAGGATACATCCTAGTGATGATCGGCGTCTAAAAATATATAAGAATGATGATCAACCAAGGAAAAGACATGCTGATCATAGATGGATTGATCATGAAGAAGAAGATCGTGAGTATGTCTGGCAAAAAGGACAGTGGTGTCCACCTGGTTTAAGAAAGAGCCAGAAGAGAAGAGTCCAGCGCCTGAGGAATCAAGAGTTGAAGCGAGCAGGAACCAGGATGAGATCGATATGGCGTCCAAAAGACAAACCTGACGAATCGGGTCATTCGGCTCCTACATGCATGGTATGTTTCTTGCCGAATGAATTTATGGCTCCAGCTAATCAAATTGTACAGGAAGAGATATTGTCAGAAGTGGATGAAGCCGAGCAATGTGGGTTAATGGCACAATTGGTATTGAATAAGCAAGCTATTTTCGAGAAGCCAGTCCAGAATCGGCACATGAAGCCACTGTACTTAAGAGGATATGTCAACGGAAAGCCACTGACGAAGATGTTTGTTGATGGTGGAGCTGCTGTTAATGTGATGCCGTACAATACATTCAGGAAACTTGGCATGAGCCCTGGAGATTTAACGCCAACAAGCATAGTTTTGAATGATTTTGCTGGAAATCCTTCGGACACCAAAGGATGTGTACATGTAGATCTGATGATTGGATCTAAGATTCTGCTTACAACCTTCTTTGTTATTGAAGGCAAAGGGGCATACAGCTTGCTACTTGGAAGGGATTGGATCCATGCGAATTGCTGTATTCCGTCTACTATGCATCAGCAGCTTATTCAGTGGATAGATGATGAAGTGGAAATTGTCCCAGCAGATGATTCAATTAGCGTGGCTAATGTGGAACCAGCCTTCTGGGAATATCAAGGCATAGATTGTTTCTCAGGTAAGGACTGGGGAGAAGGTCCTGTTGAGCCAGTCAGCAGTGATCAACAGCCGATCGAAGCAGTCGGCTCTTTTAGTAATTTTTAATGGATAATCCAATCGATGGGACTGACGGGAAGCTAGGACATGGATTTGTGTCGGCTGATAAATTAGAAGAAGTAGACATTGGAGATGGTGACAAACCAAGGCCGATATTCATCAGTGCTAGCTTGGGTTCAGTTTTCAGAGAAAAGTTGATTGAGTTGTTAAAAGAATACAAAGATTGCTTTGCTTGGGATTATTCGGAGATGCCTGGTTTAGATCGTTCCATTGTTGAGCATCGATTGCCGATCAAGCCTGGTTATAAACCTTACAAGCAACCACCCCGGAAAATCTACAAAGATGAAGTGTTGACCGATGTAAAGAAAGAAGTGGAAAGATTAATAGCAGCAAATTTTATTCGGCCATGCAGATATGCAGAATGGATCTCTAATATTGTTCCTGTGTACAAGAAAAATGGAAAGATGAGAGTTTGCATAGACTTTAGAGATCTGAACAGAGCTACACCCATGGATGGATATCCAATGCCTATTGCTGACTCGTTGGTTGATGCTGCTGCTGGATATAAAGTGATTAGTTTCATGGATGGTAATGCAGGGTACAATCAAATTTTTATGGCATTGGAAGATATAGCGAAAACAGCTTTCATATGTCCAGGACATATAGGGTTGTTTGAATGGGTTGTCATGACGTTTGGTTTGAAGAATGCTGGTGCAACTTATCAGAGAGCCATGAATTATATTTTTCATGAGTTGATCAGCAAGATTGTGGAGATATATATTGATGATGTTGTGATTAAGTCATTGGATCATGAAGCACATTTGGCCGACATAAGGAAAACTCTAGAGTGCACTAGGAAACATGGGCTCAAGATGAACCCGAATAAATGTGCTTTTGGAGTTTCGGCAGGAGAATTTCTGGGATTTTTGGTGCATGAAGGAGGAATAGGAGTTGGCAAGAAAAGTATGAAAACCATTGATGAAGTTGTTCCTCCAACTAATCTTAAGGAATTACAGTCATTACTTGGCAAGATTAATTTCGTGAGAAGATTCATATCAAACTTATCACAAAAGGTGTTACCTTTCTCTTCGCTGCTAAAAGTCAAGAAGGATCAGAAATTTGTATGGGGTGACGAGCAACAAAAGGCTTTTGATGAGATCAAGGAATACATGAAAGAACCACCAGTATTGGTACCTCCACAGCTAAACAAGCCTTTTAAGTTGTACGTGGCGGCCGATGCCCAAACTATTGGATCGGCCCTCATACAAGAATTTGAGGGAAAGGAAAGGGTAGTTGCATACCTTAGTCGGAAATTGCTTGATCCCGAGACGAGGTATTCGGCTACCGAAAAACTTTGTTTATGTGTTTATTATTCCTGTACAAAATTTCGGCACTATTTGCTACATGCCGAATGCATTGTGTATTCAAAATTTGATGTGATAAAGCACATGTTGTCTATGCCAATTTTGAACGGAAGGATTGGCAAATGGATTTTAGCTTTGTCTGAATTTGAGTTAAGGTTTGAATCGGCAAAAGCTGTTAAAGGGCAGATTATTGCTGACTTCATTACTGAACATCGTGATTCATCAACTAATTTGCTTGAAATTACTCCTTGGGTATTATTCTTCGATGGATCTTCATGTGACAAAGGTGGTGGAGTAGGTATTTTGTTAGTTTCACCAAGAGGAGAGGTATTTGAATTTGCTATTCCTATTCAACCGACTGTCACTAATAATCAAGCCGAGTATGAAGCGTTGCTCAGAGGACTTCGATACTTGAGAGAAGCAAAGGCCATTGCAGTTGAAATTTTTGGAGATTCAGAATTAGTCGTAAGGCAACTAAATGGCGAATATGAGTGCGGAAACGATATCTTAAGGAATTACTATGAGGAATGCAAGCAAATCTTAAAGGAGTTTCAGTCAGTAATTCTACGGCATATTCCTAGGAAAGACAATGAAGAGGCAAACAGATTAGCTCAAAGTGCTTCGGGTTATAAAAGGCTTCAAGAAGTTTTTGCTAATGATGTATATGCTTTCGGGAGTAATCTGGCAGAAGATGATTGGAGAAAAGAAATTGTTGATTATCTGGAGAATCCATCCCGAAAAGTTTCTAGAAAGCTCAGGTATAAAGCTTTAAAGTTTGTTCTTCTTGATGATGATTTATATTATAAATCCTTGGATGGGGTGCTGTTACATTGCTTAAGTCAAGAAGAAGCAAAAAGGCTGATAAGTGAAGTGCATGATGGGCTGTGTGGAGCACATCAATCGGCTTACCGAATGAAATGGGTTATTAGGAGAACTGGGTACTATTGGCCCACAATGCTAGAAGACTGCTTTGAATATTACAAGGGATGCCGAGATTGCCAGAGATTTGGAAACATTCAGAGAGTTCCAGCATCAGTCCTGAATCCTATTATCAAGCCATGGCCATTCAGAGGATGGGGAATAGATTTGATTGGCCAAATAAATCCTCCATCTAGCAAGGGGCATAAGTTTGTGCTTTTAGCAACCGATTATTTTACTAAGTGGGTTGAGGCGATTCCATTAAAGAAGGTGACATCAGAGAATATGGTTGAATTTGTTAAAGAGCATATCATTTACAGATTTGGAATTCCTCAAACAATCACCACAGATCAAGGAACTCAGTTTACATCTTCAGAGTTCAGAAATTTTGCTGAAAGTATGGGCATCAAATTGTTGAATTCTTCTCCTTATTATGCCCAAGCTAATGGTCAGGCAGAGGCTTCTAACAAGATTATGATTAAAATTATACAGAAGAAGATTGATCAGAAGCCGAGAAAGTGGCATTCGGTATTAAATGAGGCTTTATGGGCTTACCGAATGGCTCCACATGGGGCTACACAGACGTCTCCTTATGAATTGGTATATGGACATCATGCTATCTTGCCATGGGAGATGCAGTCAGACTCAAGGAGAATTAAAGTTGCAAAAGGATTTAAGTTCTAAAGATTATAATGATTTAATGATGGATGAATTAGAAGATTTGCATATGATTCGTCTCAGGGCCTTGGAAAATGTTGTGAAAAATAAAATGCGAGTTGCTAAATATTACAACAAGAAGGTGAAAGTCAAGCAATTTGCAGAAGGAGATTTAGTTTGGAAAGCAATATTACCGATTGGAACTAAATACAGTGCATTCGGTAAATGGTCTCCAAATTGGGAAGGTCCTTTCAGAGTGGTCAGATGCGTGCTTGGAAATGCATATGTCCTGAAAACTTTGCTGGGAGAAGAGTTTTCTGCTGCTATCAATGGGAGATACTTGAAGAAATATTATCCTAGTGTTGAGGTTGATCGCTGATTGAAATATTCAATGCCAGGACAACTGAAACAGCCGGCATTCGGGAAGGAGCCGCCTTCAGAACAAATGCCAACAGAGGGAAAATGGCTAATACCAGAATGTATTGCCCTTAGTACAAATATTTTCCATCATGAGTTTGACCAAGTTATCACAAAAAAGACTGCAAAAGATAAGTTTTATTGCCGAAATTCCATAATCCCTAGTACAAACTAATGGAACAACCTGTTCAGAACAGACTGGGGATGAATGGAATCGGCAATGGCGACGCCATGAGCATCAAGGCGATCTATGGAGGCCTCAATATCGTCGATCTCCTCCGGATTGCCATTGGCAAAGCCGGGCGGTAGCCTGGAATAGTCAGTGCCAGTGTGCGTCGACATGGCGACTAGGCCTGCGGCAGTGCCCAGACGGACGCCGTGTAAGGCCACCTCATCGATACGGCCTGCCACTGCACCGAGGCGAGCTTCTGGCGTGTCCCCAGGAGCATTCACCTTGTTTGCCAAAGACTCAACCAATGTCTTCCGCTGATCGAGTTCGGCGTCGCGATCTGTAGGATTACGAAGCAACGGCGGGTTAGTCCAAGGTCAGATTGAAGTTAAGCGAACCGCTGAAATTACCGTCGATGGTCTCGAGCAGCTGCTTGCGCTGGTGTTGCCACTCTAGATCTGCGATCCCGGCTTGTTTGGAGATGACCTCCAGCTCATGCCGAGTGTCGTCACGTTCCTGCTTGAATCGGCGAGCATCGCTGTCTGAGTAGGGCAGATCCCAGTTGGGCCTGGGGGATCGGCTAGATGACTCCGAAGAATCACCCGCTGCAGCCGGAGCCGCAGTCGAGGCAGTAACGAGGTTCCATTGGATGAGCCTGAAAATACAAAGAAAGTTGAGAATAAGGCAAAATCTGGAGGAAAGGATAAGGAGAGGCAGACAGTCATCACCTCCGACGAGCACTGGCGCGGCTCCCTTCAGCTTCGTCGACGGCCGGGCGTCTTCCGCTGTTGTTGGTCATTGGGGTTTTCTGGAGATTACTGTGCTCGAAGAAGAGGGGGCTCAGGCTAGCAGAAAGCTTGGAAGACGGAGGATTTGATAAAAGATTAGGAGCGCTCAAGGTTCTTATTTATGGAACTAATGAAGAGATCGTGGCCGAAGATTGTGGTGCATATCCCAAGGAGTTCGGAAGGTGGAAAGGATTTTCCAACCGATTGATTTCCATGTCGTTTGGGATTCTTACCGAGTCGTATTCAGTTTTGACTGAATGAGATTCGGCTATGTCGTGTTTGAAGCGTTTTCGGGTCTGACACTGTTATAGCCAGTTTTGCCGAATGAGTTGTCCACAGTAAAAAAAAGGGAGATAAGAAATGGCAAGATTGCAGGATTGATAAAGCATTCGGCTATCGACTGTTTGTTACAATTACAAGCCCAAGTACTTTGAGATTACATTTTTAGCATCTGATATCATATTGCTAATACTCTCTAATAAGTTTTTATCAGCTTCTTGGGTTTTAGCCAGAGCAACAAGCTTTGCCTTGAGTTGTTTCTCTTCGGTCAGAGCTGCTGAAGCTTCCTTTCGTATCTTCTCTGTTAATTTGGGAAGCTCAGCCATCTTCTTCTCATCAGCTTCAATTTCGGCCGATAGATCTCTCAATTCGGCTTCAAGTGCAGCTTTTCTGGCCTTCTTCTTTTCAAGTTCAGATTCTAATCTGATCAGTAATTCTTTGCTGTTCTGAGCTTGAGTATGCAGGTCTTTCACAGATTGTTTGGCTGTGGATTTCCTTTGTTCTAGAACTGGTTGAGAAGATTGGTTTTTTAGAGCCTGCTTTACTGCAGCGTATTGTTGATCCAAATGAGAAACTGGTTCCAAAGAAGTTTTGATATCATCAGGGAGTTCTTGGTCAATGGATTCCAGTACATCCCTTAAGAGATCAGCATCTTTGACTTGATCTTGGATACTCTTGTGCAGCAAAGCAAGGATATCTTTCAGCTTTGTTTGATTTTCTTCTGACAGAGTTTGGCCAGAAGATGTTTCTTCCCCTTGTTCGGCAACCAAGTCGTCCACAGCAAAAGAGTAGCTGGATGATGAAATGGATTTCTCCTAAAAAAAAGGGGGGGGTCTTGCCGAATTAGTAATAATCCGCTGAGAAAAAGGGTAGAGAAAGTTGAATGATTTTGTTTACCTCGTTCCTGACTTCCTGAATGGGGGAAGGAAGCCTTTCAGGCTCAATGGGAGGATTCTGTGTATCTTGCTGAGGAGAAGCTGGAAGATTTCTTGGTGAAGATAATGCTTCTGATTGAGGAAGGAGTTGCAAAGCTAAAGATGAATCGTGATGAGAAGAAGAGCTTTCCAAGATTGGATCCATTGAAGATTGTTCTGCAGTTAACAAAGAATGAGTGCCGATGAAAGAGAAGTTAAGAGGATAAAGTGGTGGAATTTTACCAGTCAATGAAGCATTGGCAAGATCTGTACTGATTGCTAGTTGCTGTTCTCTGACCTGAAACCAAGAAGAGATAAAGCTGAGCAAAATACCAATGGCATTATGGTCAAAGGAAGAAGGCTCTGACCTTGATAACTTTTTTGCTGCTTGTTCTTTTCTTCTTTACAACTAAGGGAGCAGTTAAAGAAAGGGTTTTCCTCTTGACAGATGATGGTCTAGTAAGTATTGGATCTAGAGAAGCCTGTCTAGCCATCAGTTGAGCCAAGGTAGGAGATTGGTGCCCCAAAGCAGATATTGGGCCTGCAGCTTTGTACAAGATCGCCCTGGCAAGAGGGGCAGGTGTTATATCCTGCAAAAATGATAGAATCAGAATCAATCGGGGTTAATATTATTGATGGATGAAGGGATAAGCGTATTACCTCTGAAGTTGGCTGATAATCGGGCATTAACTCGAAGCAGAAGGGATGGATTGACATGTTGAAGATATGATCATGGAGTTCTTGCCACCAGAGAGTGAAAGAAGGATGGGCAGATATTATTGGCACAAAAGGATCAGGTGCATAGATAGTTCCGCAGCATTTATAAGTAAAAATCCTTCTTGTCTCTGTGGAATCCTTGACAATCTCCCTAGGCTTGAGAAATTCGTGAAGAAATAGCCTAGGGGGCACTTGGCCACATCCCAACTGTCTAGCCATCATGTTTGGCTGATAGTATTCATAAGTACTTTGAACCAGCCTTCCTCCACAGAATTCGGCTGGCAGGATGCTGGGCTGGATGAAGGCATTGAAGATCGCTGTAGATTGTACATCAGTGCATCCAGTTTCAAAGCTGAATTCGCAAGGGAGAGTGAGGTTGTCATTGTCCAGATATGGGAACCAAAGAGGATGAGCAAAGCCTTTGAAGAAGAGCTCAAACAGTTCACCGATGTTCTTGTTGATAGATACAGTGGAGGCAGCTTCTCCATAGGTTTAACAACCTTTGGTTCTCCGGGTTTCTCCTTCTTTGTAATTAATTGAAGGAAAGTCTCGGCTGTTGAGATCAATAGCGACGATTTGATGCATGTACAACTGCAGCCACATTTGGACAAACCACCAAGGACCATTGACACAGGGGATTTTCTTGCCGGTATACATCAGGTGGGCGGTTTGATTGAGCATATGGTAGACACTTCCCAGGAGGTATTTCCCAAGTGGAATGAGTTTTCCGGCAGCCAGCTCTTCAGCCATCACGATATGATTCAGGGTTGGCTCATTGGCTTTGCCACAGAAGACTGATCTGCATAGCCACATGTTCAGGAAGGCTCTATATTCGACATCAGTCAGAGGGCCATCAGACATATGGTTCTGGATGTATCTCTTGTATCCAACCCCTGTTTTTACTCCTGTCTGCTTGGAGGAACCTTTGTAGTCATATGGATATACAGTTCCTGTAACGTTCAGGCCGGTCATCATGTAGACATCGGCCAAAGTGGGAGACATTGGGCCATGACCGAAGAGAAAAGCATTTGCACCATTGGACCAAAAATGGCAAGCTGCAATCAGAAGGTTCTCGTTCTTTGGTGTCTCGGCTAGTGACAGCTCCAGGCAATGAGAAATACGCAGATGGTCCCAGTTCTGTGTTTGGGGGCTTTTGTCATCAAATATCCTTTTGTACCAATTTCTCCAGCCGGCAATTGGGGGCAAAGGCCAGTTCTTGAAGGCGTCTTGCCACTCATGAGGTTTTGTCAATGAAATCTTGAAAGGAACCCTCTGAGATTCAGCCGCGATGAGTTCGGAAGGATCTGAATTCCCTACAGGGCCGAGGAAGTAGGATGGAGCTTTTTCCTCAACGGGGATAAGGATTTCGGCAGCTAGTGCCTATCAAGAATGGAAAGAAATGAGAGGAAATTTAAAATGCAAATCGAAAGAAGAATACTGAATGTACTTGAGGGGATTGAAGTTTACCTGGAGGGCAAAATCTTGGTCCGCCATTTGAAGATTGAATCTTGGAAGTCGATAACCTAGGGTTCGGATTTGGACGAGAGCTCTAAAGATTCAAAAGGAGAAGCGGGTGTCGAGCAGAACTAACTTGGGAATGTTGAGTGCTTCTGGTCAATTCCGAGATAAAATTATCTTTTATCCCGAAATTGAAGGGGCATGTGTTGACACCAAAAATTGGCACCAGGAAGAGGCTGACATGTGGGCCGGATTCGTTGAAAAGATATCATTCGGCAAAGAAGTTTTTTCCCAGAGCATTCGGTAAAGACGTTCTGCGGTCGGGAACGCATTGTCATTCGGCAAGAAAACTATTCCGCAGGAGGAATTCGGGGGCGCGAGATGACGTGGATCAAGTATAAGGAAAAGGCTGGTTTAACTTGGAATGCAAGACGGATACGGTGCCCCGGCGTTTATCTTTTTTAGGAAATAAATAATGTAATCGTAATCGATTAGGAGTCGTGTCAAAACCTGGGTATAAATATAAACCCGTGGTAATTGTAAAAGAGAGTACAATCAATCATACAACAAACCGGCCCCGTGCCAACTTCGAGTCCTTTAGTCGAGTCGTCGAGTTCTTCGAGAGGAATCATCGATCCGTCGACCTCCGTAAGTACCGGCAACCCTGCACCATGCCTAGTATCATGCGGTGGATTTAGGCTTTGGTTCAGGAAGGTTCCATTGTTAGATCATGAGCCATGCGGTGGGCTAAGTTTTAGCTTGGAACAAGTTATCGGTTCTATTGGATTTTGGCAAGATCAGATAGATCCATTAAGTTACCATGTGTTGCTCTGGATTCTACCTTTATGTTTGATTCATTACAACACTCTTTTGCCCAGTCCAGGTTGATTAGATTCGGTTCTAGCTCATAATGCACTGCGTTTCCATAGCCGAATTCGAAGTCGATCTGGATTGCCACGTGTTGCGGGTCCAAGCTGTTGACGTAAAATCCGCACCTCACGCCAAGCACACAGCAAGCCGAATTAGCTAGCTTCACACGTGGCCCGGGCTTTTGAATCCGGAAGCGTGCCAGTCAGTTTGCCTGAAAACTAACAAAGGGACAAAACGTTTAGATCAAAACCTGGAACGTGCCGGGTGAGACCAGACAGTTCCATATTTGCGGCTATGGAGCCAGTTTCGAACGACAAATAGCTACAGAGAAGCTATCTGTCGGCAGTTAAAGCCTCATTCGGCAATCGGCAAGGCACGCAGTGAGCGCACTGCCGAATGCGTGACGTAAGCATGACGAAAGATCGGCTTTCAACCGAATGAACATTGTAACGCATACTCATAGCCGATTAACGAGAAACAGAGCATGATAGATAAATAAAAGGGTGAAACATGATCATAAATTCGCAGTAAACAAGGAATGCATAGGCCGAAAGCAGCACCCGTCAAGCATGATAACAAAACAAGTTAATCCACCGCATGATACGACTTGTTTGAGACCACACCACTAATCAGATTAGACCAATCCACCGCATGATACAATCTAACCGTGAAAAGCTAAAAGCATTCAATGTTTAATTACGAACCCACAACACAGTCACGAATTTACATTGAAACAAGAATGCATAGGCCGAAAGCAGCACCCGTCAAGCATGGCAACGAACAAGTTAATCCACCGCATGATACAACTCGTTTGAGGCCACACCACCAATCAGATTAGATCAATCCACCGCATGATACAATCTAATCGTGAAAGGCTAAAAGCATTCATTGTCCAATGCAAACCCACGAACACACGTTCACTCGTGAGAGCACTACCGAATGCGGCTATTTAGCCGAATCGGGGTCCATGGCGAAGGAACAAGCCTAATCGGTAAAGATAAATCTATCAGATCGAATCGAATTCTAATCCACCGGATGATTAGCTCTAAGACGACCCAAAAACCTGCATCTACCGCATGATACCCGGTTCTGTCAAGATCTACACGATGCCGACAAGCTCGAACCCGCGACACGTGGCAACCTAGATCGGTTTCGGACTCGGCTGTGAGGGGATAAGTCGTCACATCGTGAAGTAGAGCCGATTCTAGCCGATCTAGATTGGGCAAAGGTGTGTTGCATGAATTAAGCACATAGTAAAAACGAAGCAACACGGGGTAACTTAATGAATCTGTTAGATCTTGCCGAAATCTAACAGAGCCGATAACTTGGTCCATACTAGATCTTAGCCCACCGCATGGCTCATGACCTAACAGAGGAACCTTCTTGAGACCACAACTTAAATCCATCGGATGATACTAAGCATGGTAACAAGACTACTTGCATCAAAGCTTAAATCCACCGCATGATACTAAGCATGATACAAGGTTGCCGGTACTTACGGAGGTCGACGGATCGATGACTCCTCTCGAAGAACTCGACGACTCGACTAAAGGACTCGATGTTGGCACGGGGCCGGTTTGTTGTGTTGATTGATTGTCTCCATTTACAATTGCCATGGGTTTATATTTATACCCAGGTCTTGGTATAACTCCTAGTCGGACACGACTACAATACTTGTTTCTAAAAATAAATGACGAATCTTCGTGCCCATATCGCGTTCCTTGTTCGAACCGGCCTTTTCCTTATATTGATCCACGTCATCATGTCTTCCCGAACGCTACCACTCTTCGCCTGCGGAACAATGCCTCTGCCGAATGATGACGCATTCCCGACCGCAGAGTATCTCTGCCGAATGCTTCAGAGAAAACCCCTTAGCCGAACGGCGACGCGTTCCCGACCGCAGAGCATCTTTGCCGAATGCTTCAGAGAAAGCCCTTTAGCCGAATGGCATCCTTCCACCAAATCCGGCTCACATGTCAGCCTCTTCCTGGTGCTAATTTTTGGTGTCAACACATGCCCCTTCAATTTCGGGATAAAGGATACTTTTATCTCGGAATTGACCAGGAATCCCCAACATTTCCAGGCTGAGCCCGCTCGACATCCGTTTTCCGCTCCCAAATCCTCAGAGTGCGTTCTCAAACTCAAACCCTAGTTCGTCGAATCTTTCAAACTCCAATCTTCAAATGGCGAACCAGGATCAAATTCTTCAAGTAAGTTCCGCTTTCTTCAACCATATTCGGCATTACTCTTTTTCAAGCTGCATTTTGAATTCTCGAATCGCTCTTCTTCCGTTCTCAATAGGCTCTGACCACTGAAATCTTGACCCCTACTGAGGAGCAATCCGCATCTTTCTTCCTCGGCCCCTCAGGGAATCCAGATCCCTCCGAAATTATTGCGGCCGAGTCTCAGAGGATCCCTTTCAAAACTTCACTGACGAGACCTCACGAATGGCAAGATTCATTCAAGAACTGGCCTCTGCCCCCAATCGCCGGCTGGAGAAACTGGTACAAAAGGATTCTTGAAGATAAAAGCCCCCAGACGCAGAATTGGGACAGTCTTCGTATCTCTCATTGCTTGGAGCTATCTCTAGCCGAAACACCCAAGAATGAAAGTCTCCTGATTGCAGCTTGTCATTTCTGGTCCAATGGCATGAATGCTTTTCTCTTTGGTCACGGACCAATGACTCCAACCCTGGCCGATGTCTACATGATAACCGGCCTGAACATTACAGGGATAACACACCCATACAGGTACAAAGGTTCTTCCAAACAGACAGGGGTGAAGACCGGAGTCGGTTATAAGAAATACATCCAGACTTATATGCGTGATGGTCCTCTGACTGATGTTGAATACAGGGCCTTTCTGAACATGTGGATGTGCAGATTTGTTTTCTGTGGTAAAGCCAATGAGCCAACTCTGAATCACATAGTAATGGCCGAAGATTTGGCTGCAGGCACACTTATCCCTCTCGGGAAATATCTCCTGGGAAGTGTCTATCACATGCTCCATCAGACCATTTATCAGATGCACACCAACAAGAAAATTTCCTGCGTTAACGGTCCCTGGTGGTTCGTCCAGATGTGGCTGCAATTGTACATGCACCAAATTGTCTCCATTGACCTCAACAGCCGACATTTCCCTTCGGTCAATTACCAGGAAGCAGAAGCCCAGAGCACCAAAGGCTGTCAAACCTATGGGGAAGCAGCCTCCACTATTGCTATCAATAAGAACATTGGAGAACTGTTTGAACTTTTCTTCAAAGGCTTTGCCAATCCCCTCTGGTTCCCATACATGGACAATGACAATCTCACCCTCCCTTGTGAATTCAGCTTCAAGACTGGATGTATAGATGCAGAGTCCACAGCAATTTTCAACACTTTCATTCGGCCTTGCATCTTACCAGCTGAATTTTGTGGAGGAAGGCTGGTTCAAAGCTCATATGAATATTACCAGCCGAATACAGTAGCCAGGCAATTAGGATGTGGCCAAGTGCCCCCAAGATTATTTCTTCATGAATTCCTCAAGCCTAGGCAGATCATCAAAGATTCCACAGAAACAAGAAGAATTTTTTATTACAAGTGTTGTGCAGCCATCTACCAGATCGAACCCTTTGTGCCAACAGCACTTGCCCATCCTTTTTTTATTCTTTGGTGGCAAGAATCCCGTGATCATATCTTCAATGTGCCAGTTCACCCTCTCTGCCTTGATTTGATGCCTGACTATCAGCCGAATTCAGAGGTAAATATGCTTATAATCCATTTGTTTTTCCAATGACATCCTCTTTCATCGACTTTTAACTCTGTTATCTTGCAGGACATAGTCCCTGCCCCTCTGGCCAGAGCAATTGCATATAACACTGCAGGCCCAATATCTATTCTGGGGCATCACTCTCCTTCTTTGGCTCAAATAATGTCTAGGCCTGCCAACCTGGATCCAACTCTTGCTGCACCACCTGCTGCCAAGAGAAAAATTTCTTCTCTAACTGCCCCTTCATCTATAAAGAAGAAAAGAACAAGCAGCAAAATAATTGCACAGGTCAAATTTCTCCTTCCTCGAGTAAAAAATGCTAATTTCATTCTGCTCATTTTCTACTCCTTTATGATTTCAGGCCAAATCACAGCAATTGGCCATTAGCACAGAACCTGCCGATGCTTCAGTGATTAGTAAAATTTCTCACCATCTTGTCTTTTAAAACTCTTTTCATCGGCACTAACTTTCTTTCAGTCACAGAGCAAACTTCAATGGATCCAATTTCGGAGAGCTCCTCTTTTCATCAAGAACCAGCTTCATCTCTACCTGATGTACCTCAGCTAGAAGCCTCATCTCCACCAAAGAACCTTCCAAGCTCTCCTCAGCATGACACACAAGAACCTTTGCCTGAGCTTGAGCCGCCCTCTCTCTCCATCCAAGAGATCAGAAATGAGGTAGAGATAATTTCCCAGTCTCCCCAGTTCTTTATTCAATGGATAATCATTAATTCGGCAATATCTTTTTCCAGGAGAAAATAACTTCATCACCCAGCTACTCATTTCCCTTGGATGATCTTGTTGCCGAACAAGCAGAGGAAATTTCTTCTAGTCAGACTTTATCAGAAGAAACCCAGGCAAAACTAAAGGAAATCTTCTCCTTTCTGCACAAAGACATCCAGGATCAAGTCAAGGATGCTGATCTTCTGAGAGATATGCTTGAGCCCATTGAACAAAACCTTCCTGTTGATATTCAAGCTTCTTTGGAACCAATCTCTCAATTGGATCAAAAATTTGCTGCAGTCAGACAGGTTCTGAAAAGTCAATCTTTACAACCAGCTTTAGAACAAAGAAGAGCCATAGCTAAGCAATCCTTGAAAGATCTGTATATCCAAGCTTAGAGCAATAAAGAATTGTCAGCTAGACTGCAGCCAGCACTTGATCTGAAGAAAATCAGAAAAGCTGAACTAGAAGTCGAATTGAGGACTCTGTCAACTGAAATCGAAGCTGACGAGAAGAAGTTAGCCGAACTCCCTGATCTGACAGAGAGGATACGAAAGGAAGCATCGGTAATTCTATCTGAAGATAAACAGCTCAAAACGAAGCTCTCTGCTCTGATAAAAACCCAAGAAGCAGGCAAAAATCTTTTGGAGACCATTAATAGAATGATATCTGATGCTAAAGATGTAATCTCCAAGTACTTGGGTGTGTAGTTGTATTGAATATTTAATTAGCCGAATGTCTTACCAACTTTGTAGTTTCACCAATCTTTGCTTTCTCTCCATTGTGGATAACTCATTCGGCAAAGCTGGTTTTAATAGCGTCAGACCCGAAAACGCTTCAACTATGACATAGCCGAATCTCATCCAGTCAAAGCCGAATACGACTCGATAAGAATCCCAAACGACATGAGAACCGATCGGCTGGAAAATCCTTTCCACCTTCCGAACTCTTCGGAATACGCGCCACGATCTTTGGCCACGATTTCCTCTGCGGGTTCTATAAATAAACACCCAGGCAACCCACAGTTTTTCACCAAGTTCTTCGTCTTCCAAGTTCTTGCCGGCTCAAGTCATTCTTTTCCCGATCCACAGTAACTCCGAGGAACTTCCAATGGCCGACAACAACAGGAGGCGCCCGGCCGTCGATGAGGCCGAAGGAAGTCGCGCCGGCGCTCGCCGCAGGTGATTGGCTGCTTGCTTCTCTCTGTTCTTCTCGAGATTTCCTTTCTCTTTCTTGACGAATCTTCTTTGTTCTTTCAGGGTAATCCAATGGATTGCCGGCGCTGGTGCGCCAGTTGCGGCTCCAGCCGCTGCTCCTGCGGCGTCCAACTCCTCGAGTTCGTCCAATCGGACTCGTTCATCGGACGACTCCCGCTACTCAGACGGCGATGCTCGCCGATTCAAGGCGGAGCGCGACGACTCTCGTCGCGAACTGGAGATCATCTCCAAGCAAGCCGGGATTGCGGACCTCGAATGGCAGGCCGAGCGCAAGCAGCTGCTTGAAGTCATTGATGGTGAGTCCTGCAATCTGCTCAATCTCAATTCTCGTCCCCCAAATGATATTAATCTGTTATCCCCTTGTAACTTTGCAGCGCGTGATGCTGAACTTGATCGACTGAAGGCGCTGGTGGAGGAGCTGGCGGACAAGGTGAACGCCCAAGGGGACACACCCGAGGCACGCCTTGGTGCGGTGGCAGGCCGTGTCGACGAAGTGGCCTCCCATGGCGTTCGCTTGGGTGTCGCTACGGGTCTCGTCGCTATGTCGACGCACACCGGCACTGACTATTCCAGGATGCCGGTTGGTTTTGCCAACAGCAACCCAGAAGACATCGATGATATTGACGCCTCCATTGATCGTCTTGATGGCCATGGTGCTGCCATTGCCGATTCCATTCATCCCCAGTCTGTTTTGAACAGGCTCTTCCAGTAGTTTGTACTAGGGATTTATGGAATTTCGGCAATAAAACTTATCTTTTGTGATCTTGCATGAACTCTTGATGTAACATATTTTGTGCTAAGGGCAATACATTCAGTACTGGCCATTTTTCTTTTTCTCCAATGTCTCTGTCAATTTCCTTCTAAAGACGATTTCTTCCCAAATATCGGCTGTTCGGCAATTTAATATATCAATCACCGATCGATTTCAATACTGGGATAATACCTCTTCAAATATCTTCCATTTATAGCAGAAGCAAATTCTTCTCCCAATAATGTCTTCAAAATATATGCATTTCCAGGCACGCATCTAACCACTCTGAAAGGACCTTCCCAATTTGGAGACCATTTGCCGAATGCTGCATATTTGGTTCCAATCGGCAATATCGCTTTCCAAACTAGATCACCTTCTGTAAATTGCTTAACCTTCACCTTCTTGTTGTAATACTTAGCAACTCGCATTTTGTTCTTCTCAATATTCTCCAAGGCCCTGAGACGAATCGTATGCAAATCTTCTAATTCGTCCATCATTAAATCTTTATAATCTTTAGAACTTAAATCCTTTTGCAACTTTATTCTCCTTGAGTCTAATTGTATCTCCCGTGGCAAAATAGCATGATGCCCATACACCAACTCATAAGGAGATGTCTGTGTAGCCCCATGTGGAGCCATTCGGTAAGCCCATAAAGCCTCATTGAGTACCGAATGCCACTTTCTCGGCTTCTGATCAATCTTCTTCTGTATAATTTTAATCATAATCTTGTTAGAAGCCTCTGCCTGACCATTAGCTTGGGCATAATAAGGAGAAGAATTTAACAATTTGATGCACATACTCTCAGCAAAATCTCTGAACTCTGAAGATGTAAATTGAGCCCCTTGATCTGTGGTGATTGTTTGAGGAATCCCAAATCTGTAAATGATATGTTCTTTAACAAATTCAACCATATTCTCCGACGTCACCTTCTTTAATGGAATTGCCTCAACACACTTGGTAAAATAATCGGTTGCCAAAAGCACAAACTTATGCTCCTTGCTAGATGGAGGATTTATTTGGCCAATCAAATCTATTCCCCATCCTCTGAATGGCCATGGCTTGATAATGGGATTCAAAGCCGATGCTGGAACTCTCTGAATGTTTCCAAATTTCTGACAGTCTTGACATCCCTTATAATATTCAAAACAATCTTCCAACATTGTCGGCCAGTAATATCCAGTTCTTCTAATAACCCACTTCATTCGGTAAGCTGACTGATGTGCTCCACATAATCCGTCATGCACCTCACTCATCAACCTCTTTGCTTCTTCTTGATTTAAGCAACGTAATAATATCCCGTCCAAGGATTTATAATATAAATCTTTATCAAGAAGAACAAACTTTATAGCTTTATACCTGAGTCTTCTCGAAACTTTCTGGGATGGATTCTCCAAATAATCGGCAATTTCTTTCCTCCAATCATCTTCTGCCAGATTACTCCCGAAAGCATATACATCATTAGCAAACACTTCTTGAAGCTCTCTATAACCTGATGCACTTTGGGCCAATCTATTTGCCTCTCCATTATCCCCTCTAGGAATGTGTTGTAGAATTACTGACCGAAAGCTCTTCAATATTTCTTTGCATTCTTCATAGTAATTCCTCAAGGTATCACTTTTCCACTCATATTCACCATTCAATTGTTTTATGACCAATTCTGAATCTCCAAAAATTTCAACTGCAATGGCCTTTGCTTCTTTCAAATATTGGAGCCCTTTGAGCAATGCCTCATACTCAGCCTGATTGTTAGTAACAGCAGATTGAATGGGAACAGCAAACTCAAATGTTTCTCCTTTGGGTGAAATTAATAAGATACCTGCTCCACCACCTTTGTTGCATGAAGATCCATCGAAGAATAATACCCAAGGAATAATGTTAAGCAAATTTATCGATGTATCATGATGTTCAGTAATGAAGTCAGCAATAATCTGCCCCTTGACAGCCTTTGCTGACTCAAACCTTAATTCGAATTCAGATAAGGCCAAAATCCATTTGCCAATCCTTCCGTTCAAAATTGGCATAGACAACATGTGTTTTATCACATCAAACTTTGAATACACAATGCATTCGGCATGTAGTAAGTAGTGCCGAAATTTCGTACATGAGTAGTAAACACATAAACAGAGCTTCTCAGTAGCCGAATACCTTGTCTCTGGATCTAGTAACTTTCGGCTAAGGTATGCAACTACTCTTTCCTTCCCTTCAAATTCTTGAATGAGGGCCGATCCAATAGTTTGGGCATCGGCCGCCACGTACAACTTGAAAGGCTTGTTCAATTGTGGAGGCACCAATACTGGTGGCTTCTTCATGTACTCCTTTATTTCATCAAAAGCCTTCTGTTGTTCGTCACCCCATACAAACTTTTGATCCTTTTTTATTTTCAACAGTGAGGAAAAGGGCAATACCTTCTGTGACAAGTTTGATATGAACCTTCTCACAAAATTTATCTTGCCAAGCAGTGATTGTAACTCTTTAAGATTAGTTGGAGAAACAATTTCATCAATTGCCTTCATGCTTTTCTTGCCAACTCCTATTCCTCCTTCATGTATCAAAAATCCCAGAAACTCTCCAGCCGAAACTCCAAAAGCACATTTGTTCGGGTTCATTTTAAGCCCATGCTTCCTGGTGCATTCTAGAGTTTTCCTTATGTCAGCCAAATGGGACTCATGATCCAATGACTTGATCACTACATCATCAATATATATTTCCACAATCTTGCCGATCAACTCATGAAAAATATAATTCATAGCCCTTTGATAAGTTGCACCGGCATTTTTCAATCCAAAGGTCATGACAACCCACTCAAACAACCCTATGTGTCCAGGACACCTGAAAGCTGTCTTTACTATATCTTCCAATGCCATAAAAATCTGATTGTATCCTGCATTACCATCCATGAAACTGAGCACTTTGTATCCAGCAGCAGCATCAACCAATGAATCAGCAATAGGCATTGGATATCCATCCATGGGTGTAGCCTTGTTTAGGTCTCTAAAATCTATGCAAACCCTCATCTTTCCATTTTTCTTATAGACAGGAACGATATTAGAGATCCAATACGCGTATTTACATGGCCGAATGAAATTTGCATCTAGTAATCTTTCAATCTCCTTTTTCACATCGGCCAACACTTCTTCCTTGTAGATTTTTCGGGGTGGTTGCTTGTAAGACCTGTAACCAGGTTTGATTGGCAACCGATGCTCAACAATAGAACGGTCTAGACCGGGCATCTCCGAATAATCCCAAGCAAAGCAGTCCTTGTATTCTTTTAACAATGTCACCAACTTTTCTTTGAAAACCGAATCCAAGTTAGCACTGATAAATGTCGGCCTTGGCTTGTCACCATCTCCAATGTCCACTTCTTCTAATTTATCGGCCGACACAAATCCACGTCCTAATTTTCCATCAGTTCCATCAATTGGATTTTCCATCAAAAATTACTATGAGAGCCGACTGCTTCGATCGGCTGCTGATCACTGCTGGCTGGTGCCACAGGACCTTCTCCCCAGTCTTTGCCTGAGAAACAATCTATGCCTTGATATTCCCAGAAAGCTGGTTCCATATTTGCCACGCTTATTGAATCATCTGCTTGGACAATCTCCACCTCATCATCTATCCACTGAATAAGCTGTTGATGCATAGTAGATGGAATACAACAATTTGCATGAATCCAATCTCTTCCAAGCAGCAAGCTATATGCCCCTTTGCCCTCAATGACAAAGAAAGTCGTAAGCAGAGTCTTGGACCCAATCATCAGATCAACGTGCACGCATCCCTTGGTGTCCGAAGGATTTCCAGCAAAATCATTTAGAATTATGCTCGTTGGTGTCAAATCTCTAGGGCCCATACCAAGCTTCCTGAATGTGGTATATGGCATTACATTGACAGCAGCTCCTCCATTGACAAACATCTTGGTCAATGGTTTGCCATTAACATATCCCTTCAAGTACAGTGGCTTCATGTGCCGATTCTGGGTTGGCTTCTCAAAAACAGCTTGTTTGTTCAACATCAATTGTGCCATTAACCCAAATTGTTCGGCATCATCTATATCGGGAAATATCTCTTCCTATACAATTTGGTTAGCTGGAGCCATGAATTCATTCGGCAGAAAACATACCATACATGTAGGAGCCGAATGACCATGTTCGTCAGGCCTGTCTTTTGGGAGCCATATTGATTTCACCTTGACCTTTGCTTGCTTCAATTCCCGATTCCTCAGGCGCTGTACTCTTCTCTTCTGGCTCTTCCTCAAACCAGGTGGGCACCATTGTCCTTCTTGCCAAACATAAGCATGATCTTCTTCTTCTTCACGATCAACCCACTTGTAATCAGCATGTCTCTTTCTTGGTTGATCATTAAAACGCCGATCATCACTAGGATGCACCCTGCCAATTCTTTCATGGACAGATCGGCGATTGACAGTTCCCTGCCTATATTCATCATACCTATTATTGCATTCAGGACAATTATTCCATGTGGGAAGCTTCAAACCTTCGTTCCAACAGTGTCTGAAGAATGCACACCCCCAATGCGCACTTTCCTGTTCTCGAGCATACTCTTCTTGTTCTTCCTCAAACCTTTCTTCTTCGCGCCTTCTTTTCTCCTCCTCGTATTCACGCCTTTGAAAACGCTCCTTTTCTTGCTGACGCTGCCATTTGTTGAGGAGAATACGTGTAGTAACTCTTGGTTTAAAGGATTCTCCCACTTCAAATCGGCTATTCGGGAACCGAAGATCTTTCTGGCGAATCTGTTCAATTGTGATCTGCCGAGTGGGATCAACTGAACCATCCTGTCTTGCCTTCTTTGAGGTTAAAACTTTCAATCTTCCCTTTTCTCCAGATGGAACAGCATTCACCATATTAACCGAGAACCCGATCATATTCTGAGGGAAAGGGTTACTGTCCAGTTTCATCTTGTTGTCGAATTTCAGATGTCCTTCCTGGATAGCTTTCTGAATCCTCATCCTAAAGACTCTGCATTCATTAATGGAATGAGAATTTCTATCATGAAACCCACAGTACCTCTTATCTTTCACTCCATCGGGCCGAAGCATAGAATGCCCCTCTGGCAATTTGATTCGGCCTTCTTTCACCAGGAACTCAAACAATTTGTCCGCCTTAGTCACATCAAAATCATATGTTCCCTTCATCTGTTTGATCCATCTTTGAGACATTGTAACTGGTTCTTTGCTCCACACTATCTCTGCTGCGGCTATCTCCTCGCTATCTTCATACTCATCTTCTTGATCTGCTCTTTCAAGGAATTGGTTATAGATGTCAGCTACATCATTATTTTTAGCAAATCTGGCATCTTTCTTGAAACCATATGCCTGGTTACTCATCAAGGCCAATCTGTGTGACAACTGGCCCAAATCGTCAAACTCCATCCCGAATAGCTTCTCCCGAATGGCAGGCAGCATGCCAGCTACAGCCATACCAGCCAGCTGGTCATCAGGTATGTTCAGAGAAAAGCACATGCTTTTTGTTTCCCTAAATCTCCTGAGGAACTCTGTAGGTGTTTCATTATTCCTCTGCCTTAAGCTGGTCAAATCAACCAACTTTTTCTCGGTACTGCCAATGTAATAATGAGCATGGAATTTCTGCTCCAGGTCTTTCCAAGTACAAATCGACTGAGCAGGCAAAGAAGCAAACCATGTAAAAGCTGGACCCGTCAGTGACAAAGGAAAGTATCTGATTCTGAAAGCCTCATCTGCCGAAGCCTCTCCAAGCTGCATCAGATATCGAGCTATATGTTCCACAGTGCTAGTATCATCTTGTCCTGAGAATTTAGTAAACTCTGTAGGCACCTTGACTCTATTCGGCAATGATACCCTTTGGTACCATTCCGGGAAAGGAGACGAGTACATGTACCCCTGATTTTTAGGCTTCAGACCGAATTGATTTTGCAATTCATCGGTCATTTTTTGCACCATGAGGTCAATACTGGTATCTTGATTCCCTGGTCTCCCAGCAAGCATGCCTGCAGTACCAACATATCCAGGATTCGGGAGAGCGTCGATAGCATTGTAATCCATAAACTCTGAATATCCGTTTCCATATAAATCCCTCTGCAGTCTGTTGTTCAAGGGAGATATCTTGTAAGCAGAAGCAGGCGGATTCCCTGTGGTGCCGAATGCCATATCACCGTATGTGCGAGTTTTCGGCAGTGCAGGCTGAGGATCTTGCCGAATCGGTTGTCCATTTGTATCTTTAGCACCAGAACCTCCAGTTTCATCAGCATTTCCTTTACCATGTGGTTTCTGAACTGGTGCTTGAACATTGAAGTACGTCGGACCACCCAATTGCCCATGTATCTGCTCGAAGGGTTTATCCACATGCTGACCAAAAATGCTTACCATTATATGCCGAAAACTGTTCAAGAACGCAGCATTGTGATTGGTCATTGCTTCCCCCAAAGCTTTGTATAACAAGCCCGAGAATCTCTCCCTCTCTTCTTCTTCAGTAAAATCAGACTGCCCAGGAAGGAGAACTCTTGGCAAGTCGGATTTGAGAAACGGTGCACCACTCCTGTTCTTGGCGAAAGACAGTAAACATTTGTTAATGAATTGGCCAGCAGCAGCCTTTACCATCTGTTGATGCTCTTCAGACAACTCTTCCAAAGTGACATCCATGATGTCGCTCAACTCAGGCATCTTGAAAACTTGTGTGTGTCCCACTGGGCGTGCCAAAAAGTGTGTTGACGTAAAATCCGCACCTCACGCCAAGCACACAGCAAGCCGAATTAGCTAGCTTCACACATGGCCCGGGCTTTTGAATCCGGAAGCGTGCCAGTCAGTTTGCCTGAAAACTAACAAAGGGACAAAACGTTTAGATCAAAACCTGGAACGTGCCGGGTGAGACCAGACAGTTCCATATTTGCGGCTATGGAGCCAGTTTCGAACGACAAATAGCTACAGAGAAGCTATCTGTCGGCAGTTAAAGCCTCATTCGGCAATCGGCAAGGCACGCAGTGAGCGCACTGCCGAATGCGTGACGTAAGCATGACGAAAGATCGGCTTTCAACCGAATGAACATTGTAACGCATACTCATAGCCGATTAACGAGAAACAGAGCATGATAGATAAATAAAAGGGTGAAACATGATCATAAATTCGCAGTAAACAAGGAATGCATAGGCCGAAAGCAGCACCCGTCAAGCATGATAACAAAACAAGTTAATCCACCGCATGATACGACTTGTTTGAGACCACACCACTAATCAGATTAGACCAATCCACCGCATGATACAATCTAACCGTGAAAAGCTAAAAGCATTCAATGTTTAATTACGAACCCACAACACAGTCACGAATTTACATTGAAACAAGAATGCATAGGCCGAAAGCAGCACCCGTCAAGCATGGCAACGAACAAGTTAATCCACCGCATGATACAACTCGTTTGAGGCCACACCACTAATCAGATTAGATCAATCCACCACATGATACAATCTAATCGTGAAAGGCTAAAAGCATTCATTGTCCAATGCAAACCCACGAACACACGTTCACTCGTGAGAGCACTACCGAATGCGGCTATTTAGCCGAATCGGGGTCCATGGCGAAGGAACAAGCCTAATCGGTAAAGATAAATCTATCAGATCGAATCGAATTCTAATCCACCGGATGATTAGCTCTAAGACGACCCAAAAACCTGCATCTACCGCATGATACCCGGTTCTGTCAAGATCTACACGATGCCGACAAGCTCGAACCCGCGACACGTGGCAACCTAGATCGGTTTCGGACTCGGCTGTGAGGGGATAAGTCGTCACATCGTGAAGTAGAGCCGATTCTAGCCGATCTAGATTGGGCAAAGGTGTGTTGCATGAATTAAGCACATAGTAAAAACGAAGCAACACGGGGTAACTTAATGAATCTGTTAGATCTTGCCGAAATCTAACAGAGCCGATAACTTGGTCCATACTAGATCTTAGCCCACCGCATGACTCATGACCTAACAGAGGAACCTTCTTGAGACCACAACTTAAATCCACCGGATGATACTAAGCATGGTAACAAGACTACTTGCATCAAAGCTTAAATCCACCGCATGATACTAAGCATGATACAAGGTTGCCGGTACTTACGGAGGTCGACGGATCGATGACTCCTCTCGAAGAACTCGACGACTCGACTAAAGGACTCGATGTTGGCACGGGGCCGGTTTGTTGTGTTGATTGATTGTCTCCATTTACAATTGCCATGGGTTTATATTTATACCCAGGTCTTGGTATAACTCCTAGTCGGACACGACTACAATACTTGTTTCTAAAAATAAATGACGAATCTTCGTGCCCATATCGCGTTCCTTGTTCGAACCGGCCTTTTCCTTATATTGATCCACGTCATCATGTCTTCCCGAACGCTACCACTCTTCGCCTGCGGAACAATGCCTCTACCGAATGATGACGCATTCCCGACCGCAGAGTATCTCGGCCGAATGCTTCAGAGAAAACCCCTTAGCCGAATGGCGACGCGTTCCCGACCGCAGAGCATCTTTGCCGAATGCTTCAGAGAAAGCCCTTTAGCCGAATGGCATCCTTCCACCAAATCCGGCTCACATGTCAGCCTCTTCCTGGTGCTAATTTTTGGTGTCAACACAAGCTCGTTGGTCTTGCGTAGATCTTGACAGAACCGGGTATCATGCGGTGGATGCAGGTTTTTGGGTCGTCTTAGAGCTAATCATCCGGTGGATTAGAATTCGATTCGATCTGATAGACCTATCATCACCAACGAAGCATGTTCCTTCTTCATGGAACCCGATTCGGCTATATAGCCGTATTCGGCAGTATCGCCACGAGCGAAACATGTTCAAGGTTTTGTTTTAAATAAAGAATGCTTTTAGCCTTCCACGTTTAGAGTATATCATGCGGTGGATTGATCTATTCTTGGTTGGTGGTGTGATTCCAAGCAAGTCGTATCATGCGGTGGATTAACTTGCTTGTTTCATGCTCGACGGGTTGAAAAGTACCTAGACATGCGGTAGACTAGTGCTTTTAGTCTATGCATTCTTGTTTATTATAAAATTATGGTCATGTTTTCGCCCTTTTATTTATCTATCATGCTCTGTTCCCCGTTAATCGGTTATGAATATACGTTACAATGTTTATTCAGTCAACTACCGATCTTTCGTCATGCTTACGTCACGCATTCGGCAGTGCGCTTCCTGCGTGCTTTGCCAATTGCCGAATGATGCTTTAACTGCTGACAGATAGCTTCTCTGTAGCTATATGTCGTTCGAAACTGGCTCCGTAGCCACAAATATGGAACTGACTGGTATCACCCGGTACGTTCCAGGTGTTATCTAAACATCTTTTCTCCCTTTGTCAGTTTTCAGGAAAATTGACTGGCACGCTTTCGGATTCAAACGCTCGGGCCACGTGTAAAGCTAGCTAATTCGGCTTGCTGTGTGCTTGGCGTGAAGTGCGGATTTTACGTCAACAGCGGCGCCCCTCGGTTCGGTCCGAGGGCAGCTCCCCGCGGTCGATCCACGCGAGGTACGGATCACGCCAGTCTCGTGGTCACGTGTCTACGTCGATTTCCATGGCCTCGGCCGAAGAAATTTCAGCGTCGAGGGCTTCAAGCCCCTCTTTCGAGGGGTCCTCCTCTATGGGCTCGACCCCCGCAGCCCCCGAGGGTGTCCTGAGGGTTCCGGCCCTTCGCTCGAAGTTGACGGAGGGTTGATCGAGGTCGCGCGCGAAGACGTTCGGAGGAACGGTGATTCGCTCTGACGCAATCTTAGCCAGCTGATCCGCTTCCTCATTGTATTTGCGTATGACGTGGTTCAGCTCGAGGCCATGGAATTTGTCCTCGAGACGACGAACCTCGTTGCAATACGCCTCCATCTTTTCGTCGCGGCAGCTTGCGTTCTTCATCACTTGGTCGATGACCAACTGAGAATCCCCCCGGACGTCGAGACGCTTGATGTCGAGGTCGATGGCGATGCGGAGCCCAGCGAGGAGGGCTTCGTACTCCGCCATGTTGTTCGACACCGGGAAGTGCAAGCGAACCACGTATCGGATATGTTCTCCGAGGGGCGAGATGAAAAGGAGGCCCGCACCTGCCCCGGTTTTCATTACCGACCCGTCGAAGTACATGGTCCAGCATTCGGCCTGGATCTGCGGCGGCGGAAGTTGGACGTCGGTCCACTCAGCGACGAAATCCGCTAAGGTTTGCGATTTTATCGCCTTACGCGGTGCGTAGGAGAGAGTTTCCCCTACGAGTTCCATGGACCATTTCGCTACTCTACCCGAGACGTCCGGGTTGCGGACTATCTCCCCCAAAGGGAAAGATGAGACCACGGTGACCGGGTGGGCCTCGAAGTAGTGTCGCAGCTTTCGACGCGCGAGCACTACGGCGTAGATTAGCTTCTGGATCTGTGGATACCGCATCTTGGTTTCGGTCAGTACCTCGCTGACATAGTACACCGGCCTCTGGACCGGCAGAGCGTGGCCCTCCTCTATCCTTTCCACAATGATGACGGCGCTGACAACCTGCGTTGTCGCAGCCACATATAGGTAGAGAGGCTCACCGCTCCGCGGCGGCGTGAGGATGGGTGCGCGTGCGAGCGACGCTTTTAGCCCGTCGAGGGCTTTTTGGGCTTCGGGGGTCCATGAAAAGCGTTCGTGCTTTTTTAGGAGCCGGTACAAAGGTAAGCCCTTTTCGCCAAGTTGAGAGATGAAGCGGCTGAGAGCTGCAAGGCAGCCCAGTACTCTTTGCACCCTCTTGAGGTCCCGAATTGGCCCCATTCGTTCCAGGGCCGAGACTTTTTCGGGGTTGGGTTCGATGCCTCGCTGGGAGACGATGAAACCCAATAGCATGCCTCGCGGCACCCCGAATACGCATTTTTCCGGATTCAACTTTACCCCGTTCGCCCGGAGGCAACCGAACGTGATTTGCAAATCGTTGACCAGATTGTTCGCCTCTCTGGTTTTCACAACGATATCGTCGACATATGCCTCAACGGTCCGCCCGATGTGGCTTCCGAAAACGTGTTGCATACATCGCTGGTATGTAGCTCCAGCGTTTCGGAGGCCGAACGGCATAGTGACGTAGCAAAACATGCCAAACGGGGTGATGAAAGAAGTCGCGAGCTGGTCGGACTCTTTCATCTTGATTTGATGATAACCGGAATAAGCATCAAGAAAGCATAGCAATTCACATCCAGCGGTGGAGTCTATTATCTGATCTATTCTAGGCAGAGGAAATGGAACCTTAGGGCATGCTTTGTTTAAACCGGTGTAATCTACACACATGCGCCATTTTCCATTTTTCTTCTTAACTAGAACAGGATTAGCAAGCCAGGTTGGGTGAAATACCTCTTTGATGAATCCGGCTTGCAGGAGCTTGTGCACCTCCTCCCCGATGGCGCGGCGCCTTTCCTCGTCAAACCGCCGCAGTCGCTGTACCACCGGCTTGGAGTGTGGCTTGATGTCGAGGCTGTGCTCAGCGACCTCCCTCGGGATCCCCGGCATGTCCGAGGGTCTCCACGCGAAGATGTCGGCGTTGGCGCGGAGAAAGTCGACGAGCACTGCTTCCTATTTGGGGTCGAGGGTGGTGCTGACCCTCAACGCCTTGCCCTCGGGGGCAGTGGGGTCGAGGGGCACCGCTTTGGTGTGTTCCGCAGCCTCGAAGGTGCCAGTGTGCCTTTTGGTGGAGTCGACGGCCTCGTTCGCCATCTTCTCCAAATCCGCCACCAGGGTTTCGCTGTAGGCGAGCGCTTCCGCGCCCTCGACGCACTCGACGTCGCACGCATAGGCGTGCTCGTACGACGATCCCACGGTGATGACGCCCTTTGGCCCTGGCATCTTCATCTTGAGGTAGGCGTAGTTGGGAATCGCCATGAACTTGGCATAGCACGGTCGCCCGAAAATAGCGTGGTACGCTCCTGGGAATCCCACCACCTCGAAGGTGAGGGTCTCCCTCCGAAACTTCTCGGGAGCACCGAAGCAAACGGGCAGGTCGATCTGCCCGAGGGGTTGGACCCATTTTCCCGGCGCGATGCCGTGGAACGGCGCCTTGCTTGGCCTCAGCTGGTTCGTGCCGATGCCCATGAGCTCTAAGGTGTGGACGTAGAGGATGTTGAGGCTGCTGCCCCCGTCCATCAACACCTTGGAGAATCGCGTGTTGCCGATGACGGGATCGACGACAAGCGGATAGCGCCCTGGATTCGGGACATAGTCCGGATGGTCCTCGCGGCCGAAGGAGATGGTCTCGTCCGACCAGGCGAGGTAAGTTGGCGTCGCGGGGTGAACGGAGAAGACCTCTCGGCGTTCACGTCTCTGTTCCTGGGACGTCGCGTTCACGGTGGGCCCCCCCACGATGAAGAATACATTCTCCACATGAGGGAACTCGTCGTTGCCGCCATCGCCCGTATCCTTCTTCGGGCCATCCTCCTTCGCAGAGGTGCGCCTGAAGTAACCCTTGATCATCCCACACTGTTCGAGGGTGTGGGTGACAGGGCCCTTGTGGTACGGGCATGGCTTCTTCAGCATCTCGTCGAACAGGCCTCCCCCCTGAGGGGGGCCCCGAGGGCCTTTGCGGCCTCGCTCGACCACGAGGGCGTCGTCAGAGTCTTCGCCCTGCCGCTGCTGCTGCGCGGCTTGCCGAGGCCTCTTGCCTTTACTGCCCCGTTTCTGCATTTTTGTCTTGGCCTTGGGTTTGCTGCCCTCCGCGGGCAGCTCCTCCGCGCGCTTCCCCTTGGTCTTGCCGTCGAAGATTGCCCCGACAGCCTCCTCTCCAGAGGCGAAGTTGGTGGCGATGTCGAACAGAGCGTTGACGCTGGTGGGATGGTTTCATCCCAGCTCGCGCACCAGCTCTCGACAGGTCGTGCCTTCGAGGAAGGCGTGGATTATTTCGGAGTCGCCCACGCTCGGGAGCTCGGTGCAGCGCTTGGAGAAAAACGGCGGATGAAGTCCCTCAGCGGCTCGTCGGCCACCTACCGGCACCCGTGCAGGTCCCAGGAGTTTCCGGGGCGCACGTATGTGCCCTGAAAGTTACCCACGAACATCTTGACCAGGTCGTCCCAGTTGTGGATTTGGTTCGCGGGTAGATGTTCGAGCCACGTCCGCGCCGAGTCCGCGAGATGAAGCGGAAGGTTGCGGATGATCATGGCATCGTCGGTGGCCCCGCCCAACTGGCAGGCCAGGCGATAGTCGTTGAGCCACGTCTCGGGTTTCGTCTCACCCGAATACTTGGTGATGGTGGTTGGCTGGCGAAAACGCGGCGGGATGGCGGCCGAACGGATCTTCCGGCTGAACACCGGGGTTCCCGGGGGTTTCGGCGTCGGGCTTCTGTCCTCCTCGCTGTCATAGCGACCCCCCCGTCGGGGGTGCCTGCTGCGGGGAGGCGCCGCGTCCTGCCTCTTCTTGTTCAGGACGTTGCGCGCATCGCCATCGTCGACGGCGCCCCGCGTGTCCACAAGTCGGTCCTTCGCGGACCTCCTCGTTTCGCCATCGCCGGTCACGAGCGCCCTTCCGTCGTTCGTTGGACGGTGAGGCGTCCATGCGCCCCTGGGTGGGGTGTGGATGGATTGCTCCTTATCCCACTTGCCGCCTCCGGCTCTCGAACTGTTCTGGTGGCGCATGCGGGGGGCGGAACTTTCCGCTTGTTGAACGGCCGCTCCTTCGACAAGGGCCTGCACCTGGCGCCGCATGCTGCGTGCTTCCGGTGTCGATGGTTCGGGCATGGCCCGAATCAGGGTTGCTGCGGCAACGAGCTTCTGGCTTGCTCGTGGCGGCATGGCAGGACCGGCGTCGTCGCCGTCACCCATGATGCGCGCTTGAGCAATACGCCCGGCAGCTCGTGCGCGTTCGCCGCGTTTGGGCTGCCGGGCTTCCAGGGCTGCACGCAGCTCCTGTACCTGTTGGCGCTCCTGTTGGAGCTTGGCTTCCAGCTCTTGCACCTGCGCACGCTGTGCCTGCGCGAGTGCGGCTTCACTCGCTGGCTCGGCGGGCGCCGGTGGCGGTTCGTCGTGTCCGGCCCCGTCGCGCGTCTCTTCATCCTCTCCCACTGAATCTACTTCGCCGTCGAGGACGAAGCATTCCCGCGTGAGGTCATATTCCCCCTCGCTGGAGTCATCGGAGCAGGTGAGGCAGAAGTCCGCGATGGCCTGGAAGGAGATAAGGCCTTCGCGGTCGCGCAACCCGGAGTAGTCCAAGTTCGGGTGCTCCTGCCCGTGCGCACTCTCTCCGTCATCCGACTCGGACTGGGGTCCGCTGGGTGAGGAAATGTTGAGGCCGCGGATCGAACCCAGCTGGTGACCCGGCGAATCCTCGTGCGCGTTCGGGTTGGTGCTGATTGCCGCGGAGTAGCTTGCGGTCGCGTTGTTCATCCCGTGGGGGAGCTGCGCCGGCCCGACCACATTTTCCCAGCGCGTTCCCTCCGCGGGAGCCGCCGGCGGGGGTCCGCCTCCCTGAAATGTGGCAGCGGGCTGGAGCAGCAGGTGCGCGTCCCAGTCAGGGAGGACGATACGCGGAGCAACGCGCCGCTCCGCGCGGATCTGCAGCTCGCGCAGTCCCCGTCGTCTCCTGAGCTGGGCCGGCGTTGGCGGCGTCGGGGTAGCGAGCATCATGTTGGGCGGCCTGGTGGCGAGTCGCATGAGGAGGCCCTCACCGGTCGCTTCGAACTCCAGGCTCCCAAACGTGATCCGGTACCCGCGCGGAAGCGGGCCGGGGGACCCCGTGGCGGATCGTGGCGACATGGCCTTGGCGTGGCCTGCCGTCAAGGGAACTGGTTGGGCGAGGTTGATCACAGCGCAGGCCCCTACCTGGCGCGCCACTGTCGGGGCTGAGATCGGTCGACCAATCCCCAGCGCCTAACAGAATGCGCTGTGTCCCGTCCCTTGACGGTTGATGCAAGAGCTAGCACGATGAGACGAGCGATTATCCTGGTTCCGACCGTGAGGTCGTACGTCTAGCAGGGTGCGCTCGGAGCGCTGTACTATCTTGCACCGGAGTGCTTGCAGAGGGGGGCTACAAGCAAGGCGGGAGAGGAGGAGGAGTCTCCAAGTCCCTGAGTGTGATTGAGGCGAGTGCCAATATCGTGTGTCTGTCCCTCTGATCTCTCCCCTTACCTCCTTTTATAGGTCAAGGAGAGAAAGGTGGGGGTAGGGTTTACAAGTACAAGCGTGACGTGCTACAGGGATATGTACTGGAGAGCATGGCGCCGGGCGTGCATCGTCCTTGATCCTGGCGGGGGATTTATGGCGAGCCCCGGCTTCTGCGAGTGTCGCGGCCGTCCCTGTGCTTGTCCTGGAGCGGCTTCGAGGGGTGTCGCTGCCGCAGCACGCGTCCAGCTGCTCGTTCGCTGGTTGACTTCGAGGGCGGGGCAGGTGAGGAAGGACCGGAGTTGGCGGTACAGGGGTCGGTATGGTGGCTGCCGTCAACCACAGTGCGCGGCGTACTCGGTTCACCAGGGGATGGTCGAGAGTTGGCGGATTTGACCTGGCGTTCGTCATCACCAGGCCACGCCTGACCAGAGTCTGCACTCGGTTGCTGTTTAGATATTCTTTCGAGGGTTCCCCATGCTCGTTCGAGGGGCGTCCCGGGGGGAGAAGACGGTAGCAGGTGGAACAGTGGTGCAGAACGGCGACTGCCAGTCCGCACAGGGTCTTGCGCAGTGCCGCGTGCGTCCGCACAGCGCTAGTGAGGACACACAGTGACTGGAGTAGGTGAAACAGCGAGCTCTGCGGTGTCAGCGGCGCAGCGTGGGGAAGAGATTGCCTTTTGACTTTGGCGCCCGCCTGACGGGGCGGGCATTAAATGCCGTTGTCGGGCAGGGTGCCGGAGTGCGCCGCGTTGAGTAGAGAGTTGGCCTCGAGCGAGGCGGAGTCGGCTCGCCCGCTCGAGGGAGTGTGCGGCCCTCGAGCGAGGCGGGGTTTGCGTCGTGCCTGCTTGAGGGTGCGCGGCCCTCGAGCGAGGCGGAGACGGGGGTAGCGACTTGGGTCCCCCCGACAGGCGAGCTCGGACGGCCGTTCTTGGGCCGCGATAGGCTGTGACGGGCCGAGCTGCCTGGCCGGGCCTTCCGGGCTGTCGGTGATTCGGCCTTTCGTGGCATATCGTTTTTTGAGGGTGATTACCCCGATGATTAGGGGACCCCCTGGGTTTGTCCCCGACATGTATTAACAGAATAATACAAATCGTTATATCTTCCTAAAATCGTACGGTATATATTCTTTTCTTTTTTGAATTAACGGAATAACATGGACCATTAGATCTTCATAAAATCCGATGACATATATTCTTCTCTTTTTTAGATTAACGTAGGAATTTTTTGGCCCTCTCGGTGAACGTGGTGGCTCCTTTTAACACTATTGTATTTTTTTTGACACGAACATTATTGTATTAATATAATAGATGATGGTACAATACTTGCTTATAATGAGCAAGAGTCAAATATGCCGCTCATCATACAGTGCTATCAAAGACCTACATGTCGGCACCGCTACAGTCGCTACCGGCCAGTAGGCTACGACTGAATAAACCGATGCGACTGCTGGAGCATGCATGCAAGGAAGTCCGGCCAGTTTGCACACGGGCCCAGCGCATTGAGAAAAAGTGCAGATAATAGAGGATAGATGCATTGCACGCATTGTGTGCATTGGTCACTGTTTAATAGCGAGATGACAGTAACGACAATATATATGACACTGAGGTACTACTCATTGCGTGCGAATACTACGTCACGTACCTTTCCTTGGAGGTCGGAGATACTGCCATGGAGTAGGACGGGAACGGGACCCCCCTGGCGATCGAGAGCGAATGGCGAGTCGTCGATGGTTTGGATGATGGGTAGGAATTGAACCATATATGTAAGTCAACTTAGCAAGCCGGCCGGCCGCTTTGTGGATAACACTGAGAGGTTGATGTTGCCGACCTTTGGTCAATGATGCTAATTAGATCGCAGAGTACCAAGTTGCAAACTTGTCAAGACGGGCGTGGTTGCTCCATGGAGCGAACCGCAACCGATCCGTCGACCCAGTCAGGTAGTAACGGGGCACAGGTTTAACCATTTGCTCCTAAGCTGTCGCATCGGTGCTCCATTGGTTTGTATGGATCGAACCCTTCGGACTAGCAGCAGCACGTACTCCACATGTCCGCATGCATAAGCAACGTAGATTGTACAGCTACGACCGTAGAGTTGATATATAAGCAACATATTCAGACTCGTCCACGGCGCGGCGTCCACCGAGAGTAGAAGCACTCAAGCAGGCGGCAGAGCGTAGCGCGAAGCTTCGGCAATGAGTTTTTTTTGAGGTGCGGCGGCGGCAGCCACCGCTGCACACACGGAAGGGAGGGGTGGATCGAACCACTGGACCCAAAGGTTCAAGTGATTCCGATCCGTTGATCCCGACTGGCTCGATGGGTCAGAAGAGGGGCCCATTAGGATCGTTTTTTTGGACCGGGTCGATGAACCAGCGGGTCGAACCGCACCACCCCCATCTTGACAAACTTGCCTATCTGCGATGACTAACGTGTAGTAGGATAGGAATAGGATGGCCTGGCCGATTGAGAAAAAGCGCCACACAAATCAACGCGATCGAGGACGACGACAGTCACGACGAATGGAACGAAGGAGACGGTCGATTGTGTAACTGCATGCTGGAACCGTACCCTCTGCTAGTGCTAGCAATCCCATCATCACTAAGTATAAAAAAAACAATGCCATCACACTCGGTCGGATGGACACCAGACGATCTGACCCGGGTCTCCCATTTGGTGGGTTCGTCGTCGTCGATCCGAGCCGGGCAAGGTATGTAGTGCGTGTAGGCAGTAGGCAAGCGCACACACGGAATGAACCGGAGTGTATATATCACGTAGTAGCAGGGACCCAACTTTTCTAGAAAAGATAGATGGTCTGAATGTCTGATGCGACCAGCGCACTCTCACAGATCATCAGTACGTTACTGATCGAACATCCTAGACCTGATCTCCTAACGTAGGCATACGAGCACCATGCATGAGTTACATACTGCAGTGCTGAGACGGCTGAGACTGAAAAGACCGGTGTCGCTTTGCTACAATGCATCGGCCAGGGCTAGCGAAAAATGCAAAAGCGAGTTGGCTCCTGAATCTTCCGCGTGCACGTACACGGCGGCAGCCTAGCCACACGTCGATCTGTCGATAGATGTCACGCACGCACGTAAATCGATCGACCTGACAGCGAAAATCTACCGCCCCGAGCGTGGTCAGTATCGAGTCAAGCGATAGACGATCGGCGGGCCGGGGACGTGGCTGGAAAATTAAGCATTGCTTTTTCGTTACCCTGACCGGCCAGTTCCGATGTGCTTTATTTCCACCTGCCGGGCCGGCCGTCTCCTGGAGCTCAGCTTTTACCTCCCATCATCGCGATCAACCGGCCACCCGGCGGCACCTCACCGGCGGCCGACATCCATCTGCCTCCTCTCTCCACTAACGCACGCCGAAAGACGCCTCGCCCCCGCTAGTGTGCACCGGGTCATCCTCATCACCACCTCGGCCGCGCGCGCAAGCGAAAACCCCACGCGCGCGGACGAGACGTGAACCATCGCAAAATTCCAAACCCATCACACGGCCGCCCCCGCCCCCGCCCCCGCCCGCCACGCGCGCCCAGGTGCGCGTCCCCATCGCGGAGCGCGTGCGGGATCGGCCGGGGTACGTACGTTAAACTCGTGACACCGCTTTCGGGTCGAGGTAACGAGCGGTATCGATCGGCTGGACCAGGACACGGACTCGCCACATGATGGGTCGGTCGCTTGGTCTGCGGTCATCGGCTCAGCTCAGGGCGGGCGCCTTTTGATCGGCAGCGGTAGCGGTAGGATCTTTTCGACCGGCGCGTCCGGCCATTCCATGGGTCACCAGCTTTTTGACGGATCTCTGGAGAAATTAAAGGCGACGATGGCGTGCGCAATCACTGGCGCACTAGCGATATATATGATCCATCCATGCGGAGCCAGGCAGTACATGCAATGCACAGCCACAGCTAGCGCGCTCGGCCGGCATGCAGCTCCCGTGTCCTGTCCGTGCGGGTACGAGGCATGCCCAACCCATCGTATCTATGGTTAGTGTCTATGCTGTCATGTTAGCAAGACATCACCTTAGACACTACATTCTTCGACCCATGATTTCTTAGGATGGATCATTAATACATTCATCATCTTTTCTCTCTACCAATCATACTTGTTCTTTTTCTATCATGAAGACACTGTCCTCTCCCAATGCAAACTTTGGTGGTGTCCTATGCATAGGTTCTCATGTCGACACTGGGTCTTGCATGAGACCCGGTTTCTTCCTCTTTCCACTCTCTCTTATTTAATACAGTGTCACACAAGCAAAAAGTCCTATGTGGCAGCCTAATTAATGCTATGGAAACCATCCTACATGGAGGGTTGGGACTGCCCTAATAATGCTTGTTTATTTATCTATTATTATATTAATACAATAGTGTTAAAAGGAGCAACCACGTTCGCCGAGAGGACCAAGAAAATCCCACGTTAACCAAAAAAAGAGAAGAATATATGCCGTCGGATTTTATGAAGATCTAACGGTCCATATTAATTCGTTAATCCAAATAAAAAGGGAAAATATAAGCCATTGGATTTTATGAAGATCTAACGATCCATATTAATTTGTTAATCTAAATAAAAAGAAAAAATATAAGCCATCGGATTTTATGAAGATCTAATGGTCCATATTATTTCGTTAATCCTAAAAAGAGAAAAATATATGCCGTCAGATTTTATGAAGATCTAACGGTCCACATCAACCCAATAAATCTCGACCGAATATGATTAAATACGGCTATCCACACTAGGTACGCCACCCGTGCTCCTCTGCAATGAAGAGGTCGTGCTGCGGCTCCTTCGCCGACGCGACGCCCGGCCTCGAGGATTGGCCACGAGCCACCCTGCTCCTCCACTGCCGCGACGTCAGTCGCGAGACCCTACTACTCCGCCGCCGCAAGATCTCCGTCGCGCACCCCACCCATGCACCTGTCAGCCGCCACTACCCCGCCCAAGCAACCGGACGAGAGGGCGTAGGAGCCGCCCAAAAAGCCTCCGCAGCGCTCCGCCGAGGTAGCCCCCACCGTTGGCCGCCCCACCGCCACGAGGATTCGTGCCCCGCCGGGGAACCGCACGCCATGTTGTGCCCCCCCCCCCCCCCCCGCCGCCGCCCATCGATGGCCGCTCTGTCGCCTAAGCTATCCGTCGAAGCCGCCACTGCTCGGCCACACGCCGCCGTCCCTGGCCAAGATCCACGCAGGAGCAGGGGCGGCATGGCTGGGAGCCGGCGGAGGGGGAGGCGCGAAGGAGAGGGAGAGGGAAGGGCGGCGTGGAGGAGAGAGAGCAGGGGAGGGGGCGTCGGAGGGATAAATGTAACTCCATTATTTAAACTGCAAATAACTCATGTGAATAATCAAATGGAATGTATTCGACGAGCTCTACATGTTCATGGTCTCTAATTGTCCAATTAATTAACATATCAAAAGGTCAAATTTTACATCTTATAGAGTGTTTGCCCGACCTTTAGTTCTACAATTTTGGTATCTATTATCTTATTTCCATTGTCAAAATTTATATAAAATAAGCCACCACATTCGTCGATAGGTTTAGAAATTACTTAACAAAAAAGAAGAAAAAAACACATATAGCATCATTGGATTTTATGATGATCTAACGGTCTAGATTATTAAAGAGTCAATATCTAAAACAAACAACTAAATCATATAACCATAACATAAGAGTTTGTGTTTACACAAGAGTTGGGTTTCTAATTATGCACCATTTCCTCTTATAAAAATAAAAAAATAAATAGCATAGCATCAGCATGGGTGTGCCATCAAATAATCAAATTTGCAGCGAGCACTACGTTACCAAAGAAAGTGCAAAAACTAAAGATTATTTTCGTTGTTGATGCATCGACTCTAACTATGGCTACGTTGTGCATATTTTGGATTCAAGAAAGAGGGCTGAGAGAAGATAGAGATGTAAGAGAGGAGCTTTGTGCCTGCGGTGAAGTGAATATCTGCTGAAGTTGTTATGTAATAAAGAAAAACATCCCACAATTAACAATTCTTGCCCATCGAGGAGCAGTCAACGGCAACAATATTATTTCTTCTCCAAATTGTAAGGATGTGTTGTATGCTCATCCATAAGTGGGTGGCAAATTTGTTGTCCATTTCTTTCAAAAAGAAAAATAGTGAATGCTGAGGAGACACATACATGCCAAAGTCGATTTAAGAAGAATATTGAGCATCAATAAAAATTATATAAAATTTATATTCAAATTTGGAGTTAAGATTGTTTATGTTATGAGGAGAAGAGAACATTTCATCGTCCACTGTTATTCAGCTCAATTTCACAATTGTGTGGGGAAGCAGGGAACCAAAAGAAAGGATCAGAAACTTGGGAACAAAAAAAATGAGCGGTAGAAGTAGGGATAGGTATAGTAGTTGTGATTATTTGTACGCTGCTATAAAGAACCTCTACACGGTTATAAAATATAAAAAATAATTTATCACATATGTAAAAATCTGTGACGCAAATTTATGTTATAAGATAATACAAAGTCATAGCACTTGAATAAATACTAAAAACTATGTTGTATATAAGGTGTTTTTATTTTATCGTGGATTTATATTTCGTGCCAAATAGCATGACCGTAAAAAAAGAGTTTGGGCCATATAGAAAAACAATGTCAATGAAAAAACCAATCACATCGATGTATTAGCATGTAAAAACCCACCAAATTATTAGCATAAAAAGCTAGCTACCCGCATTGTTTACGCGGGCCAACTTGCTAGTTTATATACACCGGCACGTATCCAGCGTCGCTTTACGGGGGTGCCACAAGCGCAAAAATAATCGAGGCCTTTTGCTGCTGGACCGTAGCTGGAGGACGGTCAGTGGTGGCTGGGATACGGGTTTATCTTACGGACTTTATTTTTGGAAATATCAGACGATCAGTGGGCAGTGGCGCTGGCACACTCGCTACACGCCTTTCTACACGGTTTCGCTCGCTTTATGGCCGGACTGGTCAGGTGCACACTAGGAGGATCCAAATTCACCTTGAACGACGTAGTATATATATGTGCATGCTGAACGTGCGCCCAGTCCTGTTTTTCATGAAAAATCAGTGGACGCACCAGGCAGATTACGTACTCCACCTGGCACCTGATGCATTCAAAGTGATGCTGCGGTGGTGGTATATCGGTAGTTGCGTGATTCCTCAGCGCCAAATCTGCTTTTGCATCTGGGAGTGCATCACGAACATCTGCAGCAAGAAACAACCCCCACCATTTAGCTGCTTTGATTGATGCTTGATCTGGCATCTATCCTGCGCCCTTTTTTTAGAAGTTAGAAGGGCCATGCGTTTTGGGTGGTCATTTTTTGATGTTCTTTTATCTCGCACAGAGATATATATGTGCGCATGATTGAGATGGGACTGATCAGGTTACTGCCAGCTGAAGTTATTAACTAGAGTGCATCCATATCATATCCTTGCCGCGACAAATTTGTCATGAGATAAAGGGATTAGATTCAGATGATCATGCCACCTTTTGTGTTGGACATAAAGTACCTGTGACTTGCATCATCAGCTTTTTAGGTTCAAAAGCTCTCAGATACAGACAAGAATGTAGGCGCCTTTGTTTATAACAATAAAGTGCTCAGTGCAATTTTTTGGAGTTACTAGTGCAACTGTATTGTTGAAGCCTTCCCCATGCTGCATGCAAGAAGCTAGGAAATATGTGGGCTTCAGTTGGGGGAGGCCCATTAGGCCTACGGTCTTTCTGGGACAAGGCTTGCTACTGTGAGCTTGCCAGCAACAAAAAAGCATCATCTTCACAGAGGAATTCACTATGATTTAAAAAGAAACAAAGAAATTCACTAACCCGACAAGAATCAATGTTTCTTAGGTAATGCCTGCATCAAGAAACCATGCTATTATGCTTCATCACGCCATCAACATTACTTTTTCTTGTCCTTTCGAACGAGCGACTTGTCTCTGTTTTGCATTTCGGTAGGATAAATGTTTTGAATTTGCTGCCAGGAAGGCAAGAACCACGCTTAACCCCATGTACTAATAGCAATAGCAATAGCAATACTACAATAGTAGCACCGAGTTTAATGGACTTGAGAAGTAAGCAGTCTCCAAGGCCTGGACTGGATTCCGTGTACCGCGGTCTGACCAAGAGGAGTCGAGTAATATTGAAGTTTGACTGCATGAAATCTTGCAAAACGTACAGCACCTAGAAGTACTGCAAAAGTCATGCGCGTATATGTGTGGCTAGTAGAAACGCGACCTTTCAATCAGGAGCACTTGCTTTATATTCAAGCAACGCATATGAAGCCCCAGTCACAGCGATTCCCAGTGCATCGTACATGCATGGTAAAACACAGTGAGGCTGGCACGCTATCTTTGTGTCGTTCCCTGTTCAGCATTCTTTTTCCTTGGCTCGCCTCGTTCCCAGCCGACGCGAATTGGTTCCCGGCCTCCGTGGTTCCATGGAGCTGTTCTTGGTAACAAGTGTGGAGTGCAGACTACTCATCGCTCTCTTTGGTTTTCCCCAGTTTGGGAATCGGAGAGTGTAGCGTGACTTCGTTCACAGATGTACTTATTCTGGCTAAGTCTTGGAGTGCAGTCAAAAGAACCGCAGAAACAAGCGACAAAATCCGATGTAGTTGAGTAGGAGTATCTTGAAGCTGGAAAACCCAAGAGGCCAAGATATATCAATGATCTGAAATTCCATCTCTCTAGCTTCTCAGTGAGTGCAGTAAGCTAGGCTCATAATTGACAATATTCAGCATAGAACGCATCTGGAAGCCTGAAATGCTGCCTTCATTCTCTGCAGCAACAAGCTTCATTGGCATTTAACGATGAACAATGGCCTACCCTGCTTAGGAGTTGGGACTAAAAGGTTTTGTTCATGTTGTTGTTATCGCTGACGAACACTATAATTGTTCAGATGCTTAGGCCTACTACACGCCGAAAACACTAGTAGAGGTTTGAACTGATGCTGAGCATTTCCTGAAACCCCAAGCATGTTTATTGGGCCCCAGGAGCCACTGTCCCACACCACACGTGCGCGGGCGCAATGCCGATGTGTGAGGCTCGGCGCACCACGCGGGTGGCAGCGTGTGTACACGCACAAACACGGGCCTGAGCACATCGATTAGCCGCGGAAAGAGTACAGGGGGATTAAATTGGGAGTCTGCACCCTGGAAACATGGGATCCTGGATGCTAACAAACTTATTACTGCAGGAGTACGTGCAGGGGGAGGAGCCGCGCATGCCGAGGCCGGCCGCATGAGAAGAAGAAAACTTGAAACGGAAGGGTTTGACCCACCCGATCGAGTAGCAGAGGCCGCACGAGCGGGTGTGGACGCACGTACGTGTGCTGTGGCACAGCCCGATCGAGGTCAAGCAAACAACAGACAAACCACGTACCTCTCGAGGTGAGGGGGAGACGACAGCAGCATTTGGCCCACCCGTCAGAGTCACCAACTGGTTTCACCATTTCAGTCTTTCAGGCTTCAGACATCTGTCATGCATGAGTGTTGAGGACTAAGTCCCGTTCGCTTGGCTTATCAGCAGTCAGTCAGCAGTATTTTTCTCTCTGCACAAACCAGCACCAGCCACCAGCAGTATTTTTTTCTCAGCTCAAACCAGCACCAGTCACCAGCAAAATATAAAGTATGCCACTGAAAGTATGTCGAACAAGAGTATTAGCATAAGAAATAATCTTAAGATTTTGGTAGCAGTAGACAATGGGATCCATGCTTAAAGAAATACTGGTAGTACAAGAATGAGTATAAACTCTCCATAGAAAATTGCGTGGGTTAACACAAACCGACCACTGGCCTACGTGCTTAGAGATTTGACCCTAGAACCCTCTAAAAACCCCTATTAGTGACCTCTACTTTCATTAATCCTAAGCTTCTTGCACTGTTGGGTGCTTGGAGGACAGGGTTTGGAAAACATGGCCCATGGGATTTTGGGTTCCATACTTTTTTTTCCTTACTTTTTTTATTTCTGGTAGCAAGGGAGGAATGAGAAAGTAGCCGCTTGGATCCATGCAGGTTTTTCGCATCAATGTCTGTAGAAGTTCCGTTGAGGAGCCCAATACAGCAGCACATTATGCACGAATGGGCAAGCCTGAAAACTTTGGTTAAAGAATAGATGGCATGTGACTATGATGGCGACCTAGTGATCAGTGAGGTACCTTGGATTTTGCTCACATTTCTTGGTAACCCAATCAGCCTATTTCATCTCATACCTGGCACCATGGTGCACTGCACACATCAAGTTGTCAAATCAATCTCATGTCAGAACAGTTTCTTCAGAAGATAAAAGCTTGGCTAGATAATACTTAAACCAAAACATATAAAGGCTGTCAAGTAAGTAATCCTTGTTTGAAGCATGTATTGGTTGCCAAGACTCAATAGTCAAGAAAGGTGTGCACCCCATTTCATACAGGTTGCTGATCCATCAAGGACAGGCAGATCCACAAACTTCAGAGTAGCGACGGCCAGATGGATGCCAAAATCATATCTAAACGACAAAGGTAGCTAATAGGTCATATTTACAAACCCGTGATGGCAGCACATTCGACAGAAAAGATATAGAAATTGATAGTCTAGGGATGAGCATCATATTAAGTTCTTGACAAAGCCCCTTTGGGTGTAATACCTTATCAGCAGCGAATATGTCACTATCTACACAGTAAAATAATGATCGAGGATTGAGGTTAGATTTCACAACAGTTTGACTAATCACAAGCTTACAAAAGCCAGAGACAACGGGCATTGTTCCATCAATGAATGATAAAGAACTTTTGCAAGACACGACTCCGGATTTTAGCTCTATCCCAGGCCTATGAAACGCACACTTTCCCTCAGCTTAGCTAACTTCTATTTGATTAGATGGCAAGGGGAGAAGAATGCCAGTTCGGCACTTCATTTCATGTGATTCATAACTGGGTGGTATGCATAAGCTTTTCTACAAGCAGTTTCCTGGCCTGATTTGTTTTTACCTTATCTGATTCAACAAATTAAATAAAAAGAAAAAAGTCTTCCTTCTTTGGAAAGTAGCAGACCATGCCATAGCCCATGCCACAGAATATTAGAGATCCTATGATACTCAAAACTGAGGAAGCAACACGTAAATTTTTTCTTGGAAACAATTTTCAAACTGTTTTTGCTTTTTTTTCAGTAACCTCTCCAAATTTAAATTATAAAGGTGAAAGAAAAGATGATACAAATGAAGGGGAGATGGATGGACGAAAAAGGATTTTGGGATAATGAGAGAATGAAAGGTATATACTATGCACATACCGATGTCAGAGGGAATTATTAGACTCTTAACGTTCCAATATAATATTGTTACTTGGAATTTGCAAGTCTCTTAATGCCTTGGGAATTGTTCTTATAGTTCACTGATAGAAAATTCCAGGGAACACAATTTAAAATTAATAAGATAGCCATCTAGATAGCTAGATTATTCTGTAAGCAGGCTAAATTATAAGCAACAAGAAATAAATAAGATGCAAAGCACTTGACATCCAATTAGTTTTTTAATTAGGTGAGTATTAAATCCAAAGATTGATAATCCCAATCTTACTGCATAACTCGAACATCTCATTGAGATGCTCATCATGGAGGGGGAGTCAAGACCTTACGTGAGTCACAACAGGTAGGGTTTCAAAAGTTCTGCTATAAGTAACTGCTCTTTAGTGCAAAGCAAGGGTGCAAAAGATTAGCCAACTATTAGGAAGGCAAACCCTACAAAGTGAGAAACCAAGAGAGCTAATACTGCAAGTCTGGCTCCCCTTTTCTCTTTGAGTATATCATGCCATAGTTCTCTCAGAGCTTTTGTGCTAGCTTTGCTCCAAATTTAGCTCCTGTTGACAAGAGCACAAACAGTGCTTAGAAAGCCACCTTGTTAGGTCTGAAGAAGTCAGTGTTATATGGTGGCCTTACATTGAGTGATAGAAAGGGTTCGTTTTACCTCCAGTAATAAGTAGAAACCAAAATCCTTTAGCTACTGCCTACCGAGTGAAGTTTGACCATATTAGAGTTTTTAGCTGGTAACTTCTTGTAGGTTGTAACGAGGAGGTGAGTAGTGAGTACCGCCTAAGACACAGGCACCCAGCATCCAGCAAGTGGTTTGTTCCACTGTGGTAAACATATGGATGAGATCAGAAGTGATGACATGGAGAAGCAAGATGAAGTTATGTTGCCTGGCTTCAGATTTCATCCAACAGATGAAGAGCTCGTCAGGTTCTATCTTAAAAGAAAAATCCAGCAGAAGTCTCTCCCAATTGAGCTCATCAGGCAGATGGATATCTACAAGTATGATCCATGGGATCTCCCAAGTAAGCATCGGTGCATCTCTTCCCCTTGTTAACTGCATTATGTTTCTCTGCACAAATCATTAAAGATCTAAGAAACCTATTTGTTTTAAGATAAGGTTATTTTGCTACTTGATGCTTTTTTCTGTACAAGAAGTGTTTTTATCTTTACTGTTATTGATACTATGCATCTTAGTAAATCTTCAAAAACTTCTACATGCATCTGTTACTTCGACTGTATCTTTGAGGTTTAGCCCGCTTGCAATTCCCAGGCACTGTACAGCATACATGTGTATAAGGTAAATTGGTCCTAAGGTTAAATAAAATCTCATTAACACGAATAGTAAGGTTTGCAGTTGCACAAACCCAAGATAGTAACTTAGCGACTTGCTGTCCTGATGTATTTACCATTTCTAGTGTGTTATAAACGCGCAGCCGATTCGGCCTAAGCCCGGGTATCTACGGGCCAGCGCGACATTAAGCCCAGGTCCAACGGAGCAACGACCAACAATGCTCAGGCCTAACTCAACCCAAAAGACTAGTCTTATAGGTGAGGACTGCCCTCGCCTTATATGTTGTGCTCTCCCATCATCAATTTCCGATGTGGGACTAAACCTAACAATCTCCCCCGTCACACATTCGGACCCAACTCTTCCATCAGAAGAGGTTATTATAGGCCCAGAGTTTAAATCCTCCGGTTGCAGCACCTGGAGGCGTTCACGGGCTAAGCCCAGTGACGATAACGGGCTCCCCCGTCAAATGTGACCACTGAGATTTTACAGGTTCCTTAACCTTCGGCTCTGATACCACTTGTTATAAATGGGCAGCCGATTCGGCCTAAGCCCGGGTATCTACGGGCCAGCGCGACATTAAGCCCAGGTCCAACGGAGCAACGACCAACAATGCTCAGGCCTAACTCAACCCAAAAGACTAGTCTTATAGGTGAGGACTGCCCTCGCCTTATATGTTGTGCTCTCCCATCATCAATTTCCGATGTGGGACTAAACCTAACATAGTGTGCATGTTTTTATGGGATCACATGATTCCAGCTCTGAGCTTATATGATCCTGTAAGTTCTTCCCAAGCTTATGCTTTCAGTTGTATGTTGCTCTGCTGTATAACTGATTCAGGATTAGGCTACCAAAGTTTAAAGAGCATGTGGGCAGTGCATAGCTTATATTTGCATGCATGAATCCCAAGTACATCTTATCTGTTGAACTTCCAGGCTTTAATGATGAAAACTAAGTTTAACTGGATCATTGGTTCTAAATCGCACTATGAAAATACAGCATGAATCTGAAATAAAGTTACTTATGGAATCTTCTTCCTTTTTCTATAAAGAACTAGCGAGTACTGGAGAGAAGGAATGGTATTTCTACTGTCCAAGGGATAGGAAGTACCGGAACAGCACAAGGCCGAACAGGGTAACTGGAGCAGGTTTCTGGAAGGCCACTGGAACTGACAGGCCAATCTATGCTTCCGATGGGAGCAAGTGCATAGGCTTGAAGAAGTCTCTTGTCTTCTACAAAGGTAGAGCAGCCAAAGGGGTCAAAACCGACTGGATGATGCATGAATTTCGGCTGCCTTCACTCACTGACCCATCATTGCCACCGAAGAAGCCACTTGAGAAGACCATTCCACCAAATGTAAGCACCTTTCATCCTGCAATATTTGAAAAAGGAAAAGGTTAACATTCAAATATTTTCCCCTAGAAAGGCATAAGTGTAGCTTCTGTGGTATTCTCACCATCCATAATCTTGCTGAACAACATAGGCCCTGTAAAGATTACACTGAGATAACTTGTAACGATAACTGCAAAAGAACCAGTGTTTATAGCACTATTGGAATGGTTAAAGTTACAAACATAGCACATTTTAGCACAACTTCTACAGTTTATCTGTCTTCCCCTGAGTACATTGTCGAAATAGAAGATATAAATTAAATTATCTTGCATATGAAAACCAATAACTTAAATTCCTTTTCATAAGCAGGATTCCTGGGCAATCTGCAGGATTTTCAAAAAGACCAATTCAACAGCGCAGAGGGCACTCTCACACTCATGGATATCACCTCCGTTATCCAGCACAAATGAGAACTACATTCGTCCTTCTTCACAGGCTACACAGAGAAGTCAGCACAGCTCAGAGAACGCATCGTCTACAATGACCAATATCATCTCCTCCACCATCCAGTTCAATGGCAGCAGTTACATGCCTTCAATAGTTTCCTCTTGCCGCAATCCTCTGAGCATCATTGACAGCAGCAACAACAGGCCGGCTGCATCCCTTGTGCTTTCCCAATCAGGTGCAGAGCATCAGACCATGAGTGTCCTCTCAGCAATCCCGCTTGATCTTCCTGCAGCTGCAGGGATGGACATCACATCAATGGTCCTCAATGCATCGCCCACTACACTCCAGAACCTAGATAGGATACCCACAAACATTGACTTTGGCCAACCACACCATCCCAACAGCAGCATTATCATGGCCAACAGATGCACAGTTGACTTGCCTGACACTGGCAACAATGTCCCACGGTCAATCAACTTCCCCTTCAACCTGCAAGGAGCACTACCTGATGACTGGAGGATGGCATTACCTTGGGACTCTCTCCCTTGCACAACTGAGGTCTCAACGAATTACCAATCAACCAAGTGCTATACTTAGTTTGTCTGTACTAATGTAGGCTTGGCATTACAATGCAGCAGTGTAGTGCCTAATTCACCATTTTGGAGCTTCTACCTCCATCTGCTAGTATTTGCTGTTAGCATGGACAAGTATTAGAAATTCGTTCTGGTAACAGTGAAGCTAGCAGGGTCATTAGGATGTATTCGTGACTTTGTACCTTTTGTGCAATGTAGGGGCAGTTGCGATCTTCGCATTTCATGTGTACGCTGTAAGACCGCAAGTCTAACGTAGCTTCAGTTTTGTTCATAGCTCCATGTACTCAGAGTCTCAAATTATGTCCAGTGAAGCAGATCCTCTGACCCCACCGGTTCTCTTCTCCATCCTGGTTTCAAGAACATGAGTAATTACCAGATCATGTAACTCAAAGATGGACGACTGTTACGAATCAAACTCTTGTATGGTGCTGAGTAAAATTCAAGGAAAGCTTACTTGCCACATAACTGCGAGGAAACCTTGCGCCTTAGCAAGCAGGACCTAGGCTATGAATCAGTTGTTACGGGCATGGTTGGGCTACGACGCCTCCGCCGTTCGGCGCCCCGGTGCGGCGGAGGTTTCTCTGGGGCGTTTCTCCGAACGGATGGCGCGCATGCCCAGACCGTGGACTCGGTATCCTGTTCCAACGGTTGAGGTTAGCTAGCGCCCGTCATCGTCGGCAAGCCGGCCGCCGCGGCGCCTCGCTGAATCGGTGATGTCCAAACGCGATCTCGGTATACGAACTCTTAGAAGGCAGGTGAGATGATCGAGCAGAAGTTGGCAACTTGGCAGCACCGCTGCCGCGCACGCGCAAAATAAACTAGGTTGGACCTTGTGACACAAAACGAGGTTATGTTCCCTTGAACCTTGGCCGTGTTTCTTTGTCACGGAAAATATATTTTCAAAGAGAATCTTATATGAAGTATTAAAAAAGTCTATTTATAAATTTTTTTTAGGGATATGTGTAACTTTACGCGACGAATCTAATGAGCCTAATTAGTACAGGATTTACTACAGTAATGCTACATTAACCATCATCTAATCGCGCCGTCAAAGGCCTTGTTAGATTTGTCTCGTGAATTAATCCGGGGTTGTGAAGATAGTTTTGTAAACTGACTTTATTTAATACCCTTAATTATTGGTCAAACGGGTGACAAAAAAATTCCACCTCAAAGAAACACGGCCAAGTGACACAAAACAAGATAATATGTTCACGAGGATCAATGATAGCATTCGGCACCTGAGTAAACATAAAAACACGCCGATTTTACAATAAAGTAACGTGGTGGATATGACTATATGAGCATAACTATAAAAAAAAACTAAAGTACTTCAATTTTGGCAACAAGTGCAAGATGATTAAGTATGTCTTTGGCCAGCATTTCATATTCAATACTACTACAACGCTGACAGCTATCCTCACTGGATTCATTAAATAAACCAAACAAAGGGCACCCGAAACTCAAAAATTGTACTGCAGATTTATAATTTATCTCGTTCAATAGCATGCTACCGACCATATACAGGACAAAAGAAGGCAACATTTTGCAAGGTCGGCGCACATCAGCTGAAATAATCCTTGCTTAATCATTCAATTCCAGGCCTGGCATTATATAGCCGGCTACCAAATACAACCTCTAATCCATCAGATAACCTTAACAACTCAAACCACCTTAGATAAACAAACAGATGCATGATGCCTTCTTGCGCTGACACGTCCTCCCAAGCATATCCAGGGTGGGTCACACTAACACCTCTTTTTAGAAGCCTCTTATCTAGTTTGCCACTTCTTATCTAGTTTGCTGATGATGATTTCCAAAACTGCAATAGTAAAAATTAGTTGTACAGAAAAATTACAACAACCAAGGTGGTATAGCAAAATTGCAACAAGAGGAGTGGTCAAAGCATCCCTGGTTGGTGAATCAAAAGTGGGGTTCTCCACGAACGCATTAACGAAGACCCATAAATGTCTTCAACTTTGAAGTGCTTGCTACAGAACTCCACAAGACTTGCAGCAATGTGGTTTGACACAAAATCTACACGAGACCCCCCTTCAGTAGTTGCAAATTTGTTCACATAGATGACCTGGAGCACAAAAAATTGTGTAAGTTGCAACTGTAAACAAATCATAATACAGGACTTTCTCATAATCCTAACCCACATTTACCTGCTCGAAAGTTCCATCACTTCGAGTCACACACACCTCCAACTGATCATTCACCCTCTCGCCGATACTGAAAGAAAGAAAAGCTCAAATGATTAGAAACACAAGCGTACAACATTCAAACTGATATTTGTTTGGAACTATCACAAAACCTTTCGAGTTCTTGTTCTTTTCTGTCTTTGGTAGCACCGCGGATATAAGAAAGGACATAATCTGGAAAGCTCTGTACCCGTTCAAACATCCGGCCATTAAACACAACCTGTACGGTTGTGCCTAGAAAGCCTGTCATATCAGCAACTCTCTTCTTCATAAGGGCTATGATATCATCATCAAGGTGGGTCATGTGAAACTTTGCAAGGTCAGGCTTGAATGTGATCCTTGTCCAGTTAACCCCCTTCAAGCAAACTGTGATCTCAGGCTCTGACATCTTTCCCATATTCTCAGAGAAAATCTGCAAAACATTCAAGAGTATTAGGCCATGTATCCGAATAATTGGAGGATATTCTTACTAGTAAAATTATTGACTCCAGAAAAAGCATTTAAAGGAAATTGCTTCACATAAAGTCTACTCCATGATACTCTCCAACAGTTGGGATTGATCTACAGCTATGAACCTTTTGAGTCCTCCGGTCCTGTACTACAAGGCCACATGATTGTCTAGTCGTACTTGTGTACTCCCTCCGTATTGGTAAAGAAAGACGTTTAGAATAAGGTTTGAGTCAGACTTTGGGAATATAAATCATGAATAACTTTTAAGTTGTTGAGTTTGAAATTGTAAAGGTTATATGAATAGATTTGTTTTGAAAAATACTTTCATAAAAGTATACATGTATCAATTTTGATAAATATTGTGTTTTAAAGACCGTGTCGCTGTCCTAGACGTTTTTCTTTACCAGTACGGAGGGAGTACGACCTTAGGCCCTGTTTGCTTGTACTTCTTTTACTTTTTTTTTTGCTGGCTTTAAGAGCGTGTCTGGGAGCCACAGCTGCCATGTAATCACAGATCTTTCACACCACGTCGATCGGTGGCTTCGCAGAGTAGCAGAGTAGCCTGCAGACGGGGCAGAGGCTTCATCTGACAAAAAGTTGGAGCACTCGCTGAAGCACATGAGAGAGGCTTAACCATACGCTTTCCTGGGGAATCACAGCGTCAGGAGCACGCACGCCAAGCCTGCAAAACTCCCCCAGCGTTTGTGCTATGACAGAGCACACTGCAAAAGAGAACAGTAACTTGCGTCGAGGAATCAGCTGCCTCAGAATTTCTTGTCGATGTGACCTTGCATTGGGCCTGCCCTAAGCCTGCCTCATGCTGTTGCAGCCGACGGTAGTACAGCCAGTCACGAACGCCAACCTGCAAAGCATCATGAACTGAAAAAACACCAGACCCAGGTGCTGCGGCTTTTACTGGCCGAACGGCTGGGCTGTTAAGCCAGCTGCAAAAAGCCTAAGCCCGTGTTCGGATGCCGAATCGGCACCCCCGATTCCGGTCGATTTGGGACTGGCCGGCCTGACGCGCGTCAGGCCGGCCACTGTAGCGTTTCGTTTGCATGTGCGAAAAATTGTCCAAAAATTGATTAATTAGGCTTAAAATGTTCGTCTCGCAGAGTACAACAAAACTGTGTAATTAGTTTTTGATTTCATCTACATTTAATACTCCATACATGTTATGACATTTTGATGTGACGGGGAATCTTCTTTTTGCATAGTAAATTTGGGAGGTGGATTTGGGATCTAAACAAGGCCTAAATAAGTCGAAGCAAACACGCCCTAATATTCCATCCATACTTTCCGATGGGAAAGGTCTATATACTGAATTTCGGGCACCTGACAAATTCAGCTTAATACCTCAACCGCTCGACTAAAAGAATTCTCAGTTCATTTTATTTTTTAAGACATAGGAAAAACTTTCTTTATAATGAGGAATCCAGATGGATATATTAAAATAGAGAATCTCCTTCGGTTTAAACCAAATGATTGAAGGGATTCTACCATGACTTTCATGATCTATAATTTCATACACAGACGTATCTTTACTCCATCAACTGCTCGACTGAAAGGACTGTTCTCATTCGGTTTTTTTTAATGCGCGTCTGATCGAGCATAGTGCTGTAACGGTCTCGGTTGTGGTGACAAGGATCAAGCAGGAGATCGAGCTGTGGATTCTAGCAGGGGCTAGGCGCTTAGGTAGTTTATTTTGCGAGTAATCCGCTTTGTTCTGCATGCTAGCGTGCTTGTAATCAACTTTTTTCTCTACTTAATATAATGATGCGCAGCTCTCCTACGTATTCGAGAAATAAAATCGATTCTTTTTTGTTTTTTTCTAGGATCCTGGAAAGAATTCCTTTAAAAAGAACAGGAATCCAGACGTGGACTTCTAACGGAATGATTGAAATTACACAGATGCTATCCGTAGTAACCCAAATACTAAAAATAACAATGGGGGTGGCTCAAAAACCAAAGGGAAGCGTCTGCGCGAAGAATGAGGACAGACGAAATATGTCACTGCTTGTACTTCTTCTCAAGGCGGTTGTCGACAGTCTCGATCATGAACTCCGTGGAGAATAAGTTGGCCAGCTTGACGCCGCTCCCACCGGTGACCTCTTCGTAATTGCTGAGGTGGCCGAAGGTCATCTCCGGCACGTAGCTAGACGCCCTCCTCCGGGTGTAGTCCAATCGGGAGGCCTTGGCCGTTGTAGTAGATGGAGATGCGGCACCGGGCGACATCGACTTCCACGCGGAGGGAGTCCATGCTCGGGTCCCGCTGCTTGTTGTTGGCCACGTAGACGAGGTTCGGCCTATTTTTTGTATACTTATTAAAAGATTTATTTATAGTATTCAGAGACAAGTTAGAGATGAGGCTAAGATTTACAAAGCTAGTTTAATAGGGTGTTGAGGGCCCGTGTGACCAATATGAAAGCAAGAATACAGTTGTGTACAGCAGTTAGTTGGAAAGCGTGTCTTGCTAGTCTATACGCATCTGCATTTGCAGTTCTCGGAATCTTGACTCAAAATACTGAGTGCGATTGCTATTTTGGATGAAGGATGCAAGGAGTGGTCTTTATTCTCCAGTCTGCTGCTTCTGTGATTGGGTCTTATCTTTATAGATTGAGTCATTTACCTTTATGCTATTACGAAAGATAGTGGTGACATCTATGTCATTAAAAAGTTGGGTCGCACCTGTATACCATCCACCCAACTTTCTTTGACCTTCACGCATTTTGGATGGAAACATGTCAAATATGGGAGTAAAATGACCATTTTGCCCTTTAATTAAATAAATGGTAAAATTAAGTTTAAAATTGTAAAAAATATAAAAATCAGAACATAATTTATAAAATGACAGAAATAATTTTAAAAAGGAAATAATTCGTAAATAAATTATAAAATCAGAAAAATCCGTAAATAAATTATAAAATTTCATAAAAATAACAAAAAATCAGGAAAAATGTGTAAATAAATCAGGAAAAAAATCAAAAAAAAGTCCAGAAAAATCACAAAAAATCAGAATAATTCAGAAAAAATCAGAAAAATGTCCAAAACGCTCTTCTTACTCTATCATTATTCTGATTTTTTTTGATTTTTCTGGACTTTTTTATTTTTTTTTCTGATTTATTTACGCATTTTTCTGATTTTTTGTTATTTTTCTGAATTTTTATAATTTATTTACGGATTTTTATGATTTTATAATTTATTTACGAATTATTTCCTTTTTAAAATTATTTCTGTCATTTTCTAAATTATTTTCTGATTTTTTATATTTTTTACAATTTTAAACTTAATTTTACCATTTATTTAGTTAAAGGGTAAAACGGTCATTTTACTATCGTATTTGAACCTGTTTCCATCTAAAATGGCATGGAGGTCAAAGAAAGTTGGGTGGATGGCATACAGGTGCGATCCAACTTTTTAGTGGCAGGAAGGTCACCACTATCTTTCGTAATGACATAGAGGTAAAGGACTCTCGTAGATTTGATGCCAAGGTCTGACTAGTAACTATAGTGATGTAGTTTACTTGATGTTTTTTGAAAATATAGTTTACTTGATGTAATTGGAGAATTTTCACCACTTGGGACGCCAAGTTCAGTGCTGCTGTTTCTGCATATAGTGTGTCATAACAGAGGGAAAAAAGCTAAATAATTATATATAAAACTGAGAGTTCATATGTTCTTATTGCATAGCCCCATCTAGCAATGTAACCTGTAGTAAGGAATTTGAAGAGTTTTATATATCCTTGAAGGCTTTCAGCCTTTCACGTGACATGAAATATAATACAAGATAATTGTTGACAGTCAAACCAAAAATATTCTCTCAGTAGATTGTCAGGCATTAGTACATGCACCCTATCCGGTAACGTCAGGCATTAGTACATAATGCACCCTGTCTAGAAATTTTATCTTCGGCTGACTGGTGGCTGGTGTTGATTTATGCTGAGAGAAAAATACCGCTAATTGGCTGGTGGCTGGTACTGATTTATGCTGAGAGAAAAATACTGCAGGCTGATGCTGACGAAGGTCGATAGTACCTGCACATTCTCATTTTCTTTGATAGTGATTTGCTAAGAGATAACCATCAGCACATATATGAAAATAAGGTGCACGAAGCCCGAGTGCCCAACGTTTCACATTTCTGTTTGCCATACAGTTTTCATGTAAACGATGAGGACCGAAACCACAGATTAATTTTACAATTCCGGCTGTAATGATAGCTGGCATTAACTATAATCATGTTTATTTCAGTATCACATAGGATTCCATACAATATACATGTGTGTCTGGTTTTCCTTACCATTTAAATTTGTAAAGGGCTGTAGCACACCGTTTGCTGGGTTTTGTTGACGACCACCGTGCCATAGAAGTGTGACAAGGAGCAGAGCTTGGCCACAAATAAAAATATATATACACAGCGAATTGTTTCATTGCGATTATTTGTCAGAAAACGATGGTCAAAGTCTACTGTGAAGACCGATCGAGTTAAAACCAAATTAGGCCTTGTCCATGCGTCCAAGGTAGTACCGTGGTAATAGAGCTTTGGTTTGAAGGGCTTCTTCATGATCCTTATCCCCGCCTAATGCATAGTCCAGTACCTTGGAACGAAGTGTAGAACGTGTATAGCAAACACAACGGCAAGTACATGGAACTATAATAGCTTGGCCCTCGGTGTACAAGGCAGGTGGTTGTACTGTTGTAGGCTTGGGCAGAAGCCAGATAGATTTTGTCAATATATATAGCTCGGTCTCTCCTCATATATGAGACAAAGACCGATGATGATATCATACCCCTACCTCACACAAATACTGATATCACATCCATCCGTTTAATTACTTGTAGTAGCAGGGTCGTCGCGTAGACTAATGCATCACAGGCTGTATTTGTGCGAAGAATGCACGATTTACTACGACAGCGATTTCTACCTACGATGATTTTCTCAAAAGCCACAGGATTCGCCAGTGAAAAGAGCCTTGATAGGGGGGGGGGGGGGGGGGGGTCAAGGAATTTCCTATTTCTTCGTGGCATACTGGCATGGAACAACTTGTGCGCCTGGTGTGTAGAGTATGCGTCATCCTTTGTCGTCGCAAACAATACGGCCCTGTCTTTGCAGGTCATTCAGATAGGGTTTGTAGAATTGCAGACCAAGTGTGATATTTGGGGCGGATTTAGAGAGAGAGAGAGTGGGGTTTGATTTGTAACATAGAAATATATAGAAAATAAAGGATCCATGGCCCTTAATTTCCGCCTTCTTCTGTCTTCTACCCCTCAATTAGGAGTGCTATGAATTCAATCCAACCGTGTTCCAGAGACTAAGCAGGGGTCAGTAAAAGAGAGTACGAGGAGCAAGCTAATTTTTTTTGGGAGATGGAGGTTCTTTTTTTTCCTGGAGTGGAGATGCAGGAGTTTGTTGGGAGAACGTCTGGTATTGCTAAACTATTGTTGTGAAAACCGTGATTTAGCTCCCAGGGATTACGACTTTTGTCTCTAGTCTAAAATACGTGACTGCCGTATGATTGTTGAACAAGGAATCTATTTCTGAAGAAGAAACATGTTTAATTGATTCAACTTAATTTTTCATTTAAAGTGTCGATTTAGGATCTGTTTGGATCCACTAATTAATTGCTAGCTAGCTAATTTCAGCTGTAGTGGCTCCAAACAAGATCAGTTAATTCTCACTAATGCATTTTTGTTAGCTAAATAGAACTATCTGATTAGCTAGTCTAATCCAGCTAACTTTAGCTAACCAGCAAATTCATTAGCTGAGTAGATCCGAACAGGGCGTTCCCTTCTTCAGTCGACATGACATCCGATCTAATCACTTGTTCCATTGGCATTTTCATCCAAAATTTGACAGTTGCATTGCCCCAAGTCAACTAATCATTAAAAAAACTTATCAGAGGGATAAGTGTTGGATTTATTTAGGCTTGGTCTATTTATATATCATTTAAATATTAAATATTCAAGGTTGACATTTAATGTTAGGGGTTACAAGAATGGTTAATAATCTCAAATGGTTAGTTGAGTAGATCTTAATCAACTCATATTAGATGCATTTTGTATAAATCTTATGTAAAATTAAAGAAAAGATATCAGACTGTCACGCACGCTCGCCTCGTAGAGCCGGCCACGGCCCATCAAACCTCCTTATGATATACAGGTCCATCCTGTCCTACTTTTTTTTGCGTATATACAAGGTCTTTTCATCTGTCTTGCGCGCCGTACAAATGGTATTTCAATCTTAAGAAAAATAAAAAAGAACTACTACTATGATACTATACTTTGTGGTGGGCCGCTGGCGTATACTCTATCATGCATGGTTGTAACCAAGTTTGGCTAGCTAGGTTCCTTGTCTGAAACATGTATTCCCATATTAAGTTTCTAACTCAGCATAGTTGTTTGTGTCTGTTTTGTAGACAGCGTTGTCATCGAAAGCCAATTAATCACAATGAAACCAAGGCCCGTACACGGTGCTGAGCTACTGAAAGAAACAAGCAGTCCTCTTGTTATGTTTATGATCATGTGTAGGCATATGCAGAGTTTCAGTTTTCACGTGTAGGCATACACAGGTGCTAACTGCTGAGGGATGCTGGTTTGCTGTGATGGTCACTGCTTTTCCTTGGCTATGGAATGAGAAGATTTCAAGTTTAATTCGATGTTGTTTCAAGGTCGGATAGATGAGCATACTGAATATGCGATGTTCGTGTCTTTCTTTTCAGTTTGATTGCAAGTTTTGGGTTGAAACCATATCTGATAGAGTTCAAAAAGGCTATCGCCGTTGATCCTCCCAAAACATACCGAATCACGGACATTTTCGGTTTCAAATGATCAAGGCCTCTGTACAGCTCATTCGGAACTGAAGGGAGGTCCAGCCAGGTTACAGTGTTCTGACGGGTATTTACGGTCCTGCTATTCGTTCTGCGTGCTGGCTTATGGCCGTGGCATCTTTGCCATCTTCTCATTTTTCTCTGTTCCGGTGTGGCCGCCTGTTTTTTTATTTTTTATTTTTCCTTTTTTCAGCTTATGGTTGCGTATCAGTGTCAGTACCATACTCTGTGTTGTTTGCTGCAGTGACGTTGTACAGTAAATACATGAGATGATGAGAGGGCACTCTTGTTGTTTCCTTGAAGTGTGTTTCGCATTTCCATCGGGCACCATTTTGATCTGATCCGCATGAATGTTGGGCGGCGCAGGTCGAGCAGAAGTGCAGAACATCCGGCAAAATTGGCCTCCATGCCCACGGAAACGATATGTTTGCGCGAACTGTCCGGCGTTCTGTCCTTTGCTGCTTCCATTCCACCCCAGTGATTGATTGCAATAGTACACGGATCCTTCAGGCGGCTACGGGCGCATGCGTACGTGTCCCGGGTACATGGCGGCTACGGGCGCAAGCTCTATCGGAGGCGTCCTGGTCGTGGACGAGCCTGGTGTCCCACCTACGGCGGCAACGCGCCGATGACTGCGTGGTCCGTGGCCCAGCCCATACGCCATGCCCCACCCCTCCTCTACCACAGCAGCTTCCCCGAGCAACCTCAAGGTTCCGGTCGACCGCGAGGGCGTGCCAGCGCCTTGGCACGAGCCCCGCGCGGGCCGCGCGCCCCGTGCCGCTGCAAGTCCGCCCAAAACGGCCGGCTCGACCCTGCTGGGGCTCGGTTTGGACTGCACATCCCGCGGTCGTGCGTGCGGCGGGAGCGGGGAGTGCAGAGGACACGACACTGACCTAGATTATCGCCACGTCTGGTCTGCTCTGTTCCGTCCTCAGTTCTCGCTGTTTCCCGCATGGGGCGCAGGAATGTTATTCCGCACCCGAATTTTGTCAACCCTTTCAGAAGCAAAACAAATATTCCGTACAGTACAATATAGCGCTACTCTTGAACAGTTCATGTTGACTTGATCCTAACTCCTCCAGTTCAGCCTAGGGGTGTGGGTACCTCTTACTAAAGTTTAGTTCCGTCACGTCGAATGTAAAGATGTTAATTAGAAATATTAAATATAGAGTAACTAGCAAGGTGGCCCGCGTAAACAACGTGGGTAGCTAGCTTTTTTATGCTAATAACTTGATTGGTTTTTACATGCTAATACATCGATGTGAATAGGTTTTTTCATTGACATCGTTTTTCTATATGGCCCAAACTCTTTTTTTTACAATCATGCTATTTGGCACGGAATATAAATCCACGATAAAATAAAAAACACCTTATATACAACATAGTTTTTAGTATTTATTCAAGTACTATAGCTTTGTATTATCTTATAACATAAATTTGCGTCACAGATTTTTATATATGTGATAAATTATTTTTATATTTTACAACCGTGTAGAGGTTCTTTATAGCAGCGTACAAATAATCACAACAACTATACATATCCCTACTTCTACCGCTCATTTTTTTTATCCCCAAGTTTCTGGTCCTTTTATTTTGGTTCCTGCTTCCCCACACAATGGTGAAATTGAGCTGAATAACAGTGGAGGATGAAATGTTCTCTTCTCCTCATAACATAAACAATCTTAACTCCATATTTGAATATAAATTTTATATAATTTTTATTGATGCTCAATATTCTTCTGAAATCAACTTTGGCATGTATGTGTCTCCCCAGCATTCACTATTTTTCTTTTTGAAAGAAACACACAACAAATTTGCCACCCACTTATGGATGAGCATAGAACACATCCTTATAATTTGGAGAAGAAATAATGTTGTTGCCGTTGACTGCTCCTCGATGGGCAAGAATTGTTAATTGTGGGATGTTTTTCTTTATTACATAACAACTTCAGCATATATTCACTTCACCGCAGGCACAAAGCTCCTCTCTTACATCTCTATCTTCTCTCAGCCCTCTTTCTTGAATCCAAAATATGCACAATGTTACCATAGTTAGAGTCGATGCATGAACGGCGAAAATAATCCTTAGTTTTTGTACTTTCTTTGGTAACGTAGTGCCGTTGTAAATTTGATTATTTGATTGCACACCCATGTTGATGCTATGCTATTTATTTTTTTATTTTTATAAGAGGAAAGGGTGCATAATTAGAAACCCAAACCCAACTCTTGTGTAAACACAAACTCTTATGTTATGGTTATATGATTTGATTGTTTGTTTTAGATCTTGCCTCTTTAATAATCTAGACCGTTAGATCATCATAAAATCCAATGATGCTATATGTATTTTTTTTCTTTTTTGTTAAGTAATTTCTAAACCTATTGACGAATATGGTGGCTTATTTTATATAAATTTTGACAATGAAAATAAGATAATAGATATAAAAATTGTAGAACTAAAGGTCGGGCAAACACTGTATAAGATGTAAATTTGACCTTTTGATATGTTAATTAATTTGATAATTAAAGACCACGAACACGTAGAGCTCGTCGAATACATTTCGTTTGACTATCCACATGAGTTATTTGCAGTTTAAATAATGGAGTTACATTTATCCCTCCGACGCCCCCTCTCCTGCTCTCTCTCTCCTCCGGGCCGCCCTTCCCTCTCCCTTTCCTTCGCGCCTCCCCCTCCGCCGGCTCCCAGCCATGCCGCCCCTACTCTGCGTGGATCTTGGCCAGGGCCGGCGGCATGCAATTGAGCAGTGGCGGTTTCGGCGGACAGCTTGGGCGACAGAGCGGCCATTGGTGGGCGGCGGCGGGGCGGACAACATGGCGCGCGGCTCCCCGACGGGGCACGAATCCTCGTGGCGGTGGGGCGGCCAACGGTGGGGGCGTCGGGCGAGCGGTCGCGTGGCTTACCTCGGCGGAGCGCTGCGGAGGCTTTTCGGGCGGCTCCTACGTCCTCTCGTCCGGTTGCTTGGGCGGGGTAGTGGCGGCGGACGGGTGCATGGGCGGGGCGCGTGACGGAGATCTTGCGGCGGTGGAGTAGCAGGGTCTCGCGACCAACGTCGCGATTGTGGAGGAGCAGGGTGGCTCGCGGCCAATCCCCGAGGCCGGGCGTCGCGTCGGCGAAGGAGCCTCTTCGCAGCACGAGTGGCGTACCTTGTGCGGATAGCCGTATTAATCATATTCGGTCTAGACTTATTGGGTTGATGTGGACCGTTAGATCTTCAGAAAATCCGACGGCGTATATTTTTCTCTTTTTAGGATAAACGGAATAATATGGACCATTAGATCTTCATAAAATCTGATGGCTTATATTTTTTCTTTTTATTTAGACTAACAAATTAATGTAGATTGTTAGATCTTTATAAAATCTGATGGCTTATATTTTCCCTTTTTATTTGGATTAACGAATTCATATGAACCGTTAGATCTTCGTAAAATCCGACGGCATATATTCTTCTCGTTTTTGGATTAACGTGGGATTTTCTTGGTCCTCTCGGCGAACGTGGTGGCTCCTTTTAACACTACTGTATTAATATAATAGATTATAAAACTCATTACATAAACGAGGGCTGATTTACTATACGAATCTATAAAACCTAATTAATTTATAATTAAACAATGTAATGCTACAATAAATATGTGATAATTATGTATTAATTATAGATTAATTAGATTTATTAGGTTCGTCTCGTAGAGTAGACATGACTTATATAATTAGTTGTATAATTAATTTATATTTAATACTTCTATTATTGTTTATCTAAGAAAAATTTAGTCCGTGATCCAAACTCCCCCGGGACAGCTCTCGCCTCTCGATCGGCCAGCTGACAAGACAAGCAACGTGACAACCAATCCCAAGCTCACGACGTTGACGCCTTCTTTTTTTTTGAAGAAAACGTTGACGCCTTCTCATTGGTGGTCAACACCCCCACGCACACTAGTCCCGTCCGTCGCGTCCCCATTTCCTTCTTCCGCCTCCGCGCCACGCTTCCAATTTCCCCATCCCCATGGGGATCTCCGCCGCCGGGGCTGTCGCCCTGCTCGTGCCGCTGCTGCTGATGGCGCTGCCGCCCCCCGCGGCGCCCTTCTCCTTCGCGTACAACTTCACCTCCCCCTCGGACACGCCGCCGCCCGGGATCGCCTTCCAGGGAGACGCCTTCTACAACAAGGCCATCCGCCTCACCCGCGACGAGCGCCTGGGGCCCCTCACCAGCAGCACCGGCCGCGCCTTCTACTCTCGCGCCGTCCCGCTCGCCGACCCCGTCACCCGCCGCCCGGCCTCCTTCGCCACCGCCTTCGCCTTCTCCATCGCGGCCCCCGACCCGGCCTCCGCCTCCGGCGACGGGCTCGCCTTCTTCCTCTCCCCGTTCCCCTCCGCGCTCCCGGCCTCCTCCGCGGGGGGCCTCCTCGGCCTCTTCAACTCATCCGCGCCCCGCGCGGGGCCGCTCGTCGCCGTCGAGTTCGACACCTACAAGAACGAGTGGGACCCCAGCGGTGACCACGTCGGCGTCGATCTCGGCGAGATCGTCTCCGCCGCCACCGCCGACTGGCCCACGAGCATGAAGGACGGCCGCACGGCGCACGCCCGCGTCGCGTACGACGCCGCCGCGAGGAACCTCACCGTCGCGCTCTCCTACGGCGCCGCGCGCCCCAACGCCACGGGCGACATCCTCCTCTGGCGCGCCGTCGATCTCGGGGACCACCTGCCGGGCTCCGTCGCCGTCGGCTTCTCCGCCGCCACAGGCGAGGCCGCGGAGCTGCACCAGGTGCTCTACTGGGAGTTCACCTCCACCGTCGACCCCATGGAGGAGACGGTCATCCTGTGGGTGGTGCTGGGGCTCTGCGGTCTCCTTCTCTTGCTCGTCGGCGCGGGCGTCGTTTGGTTCGTGACTCAGTGGAGGAAGGCCGGGGAATTCGACGACGGCGACGTCGAGGTCGACGACGTGATGGGAGGCGAGTACGACGAGCTCGCGGACGAGATCGGTGTCGTCGAGAGCGGCCCGAGGAGGTTCCGGTACGCCGAATTGGCGGCGGCGACGAAGAATTTCTCCGAGGAACGGAAGCTCGGGCAGGGCGGGTTCGGCGCCGTATACCGGGGCTTCCTGAGGGATATCGGATTGGAGGTAGCGATCAAGAGGGTGTCCAAGGGCTCGACGCAGGGGCGCAAGGAGTACGCCGCCGAGGTGCGCATCATCAGCCAGCTGCGCCACCGGCACCTCGTCCGCCTGGTCGGCTGGTGCCACGAGCACCGAGGGGACTTCCTGCTGGTGTACGAGCTCATGCCCAACGGCAGCGTGGACCACCACCTCTACGGCGACGGCAAGGGCGCGCTCCTCCCCTGGCCGGCGCGGTACGACGTCGCGCTGGGCCTCGCGTCGGCGGTGCTCTACCTCCACGAGGAGTGCGCGCAGTGCATCGTCCACCGCGACATCAAGCCGAGCAACGTCATGCTCGACGCCACGTTCAGCGCCAAGCTCGGGGACTTTGGCCTCGCCAAGCTCGTCGAGCACGGCAGCCAGCCGTACACCACGGCCCTGGCCGGCACGCTGGGCTACTTGGCGCCGGAATGCGTGATGACGGGCATGGCGAGCAGGGAGTCGGACGTGTACAGCTTCGGCGTCGTGGCGCTTGAGATCGCGTGCGGCCGGCCGCCGTCGGAGCCCAGCGAGGAGCCGAGCAAGGCGAGGCTGGTGCCATGGGTGTGGGAGCTGTATGGCAAGAACGCCCTTGTTGAAGCTGCGGACTGGAGGCTGAAGGGGCAGTTTGATGAGCAGCAGATGGAGCGCCTGATGGTTGTAGGATTGTGGTGCGCACATCCTGACTACGCGCATAGACCAAGCATCAGGCAGGCCCTGAACGTGCTTAAATTCGAGGCGCCATTGCCGGTGCTGCCGCCGAAGATGCCGGTGCCGACGTACTTCCCGTTGCCTGATTTGGTGGCTCCGATCTCTGCTGGAGGTGCGTCGAGCACCGAGGATCCAGGTATTAGTGATTATGGATCCTCGGGTAAGGGTTCGTCGGTCAGGGATAGGTTGCTTGATCCCTGATGGAGTTTTTCTTAATTTTTTTATTGGACTTATAGACCAAAAGGAATTTGTTACTCTCAAAAAGGAAAGGGTTTTTAGATTGTTATGCTGTGTTTTTTACTACACACGAGGGAGTGATTGTATGATTTTTGAGATTCAGTTGTATAGCATCGAAATGTATTGGTTGTTGATTTAATGGCGAAATGTATTGGTTGTTGATTTAATGGCGAGTGTAAAATTGTGTGTGTTCTCTTTTCGTATGCAAGTTGTACATCACTGGAGTCTGGGGCACGCCTTCCGCGCGCCTATCTTTCAGCTCGATATAGATGATAGATCGTGATTAAAAGGACTTTGCGGGGATGTCTTTCATAGCTTTCATTTCATGTTTTTAAATCCATACGGAGTGAGTCAAGGTTCTATTCCTTGAGCTTTCCAGAAGCGCACAATAATATATGCAATTTCTTTGAGACTACAATATAATATGGGTATCATAAGAGGTGTAATTCAACTACACAACTGACGACCACAAGACGGAAATAGCCAATTGCCTATCTGATTTCAGAATTGTTATCAGATTTTAGAATTGTTTCGAAAGGAATACAAGCAAAGAGGATACAATACGTAAGGTAAACATTCAATCATTTGAAAACAAATTGGCAATCTGATCCGCATCCCTTTGTTGAGTCTAAAGAATATAACATCGAAACGCAGAGCTATTTGATCATCTATCCACCACGCTCATCCAGCATTCTAAGGCATATTTGCCGTGTTTCTTTCCTTCTCGGAAAATTTTTTCCAAATGGAATCTTACATGCATGAAGTATTAAATGAAGTCTATTTATAAAACATTTTTAGGGATGAGTGTAACTTTACGCGACGAATCTAACAAGCCTAATTAGTCCATGATTTACCACAGTAATGCTACATGTCGGTGCCGGGATCGGTCGGTCAATCCCCGGCGCCTAAACAGAATGCGCTGTGTCCCGTCCCTTGACGGTTGATGCAAGAGCTAGCACAATGAGACACGGTGTTTATCCTGGTTCCAACCGGGAGGTCGTACGTCCAGCAGGATGCGCTCGAGGCGCTGTACTATCTTGCACCGGAGTGCTTGCAGAGGGGGACTACAAGCAAGGCGGGAGAGGAGGAGGAGTCTCCAAGTCCCTGAGTGTGATTGAGGCGAGTGCCAATATCGTGTGTGGTGATGTGTGTTTTTTCTCTCTCTCTCTGGTTCCTCTTTCTTTTCTCCTCTCTCCCGCAGGTCGGTCCCTTCCTCCTTTTATAGACCAAGGAGAGAAAGGAGGGGGGGGGAGTTTACAAGTACGAGTGGGATGTGCGCTACAGGGATATGTACCGGGGAGCATGGTGCCGGGCCTGCCATCGTCCTTGACCCTGGAGGGGGATTTATGGCGAACCCCGTCTTCCGGGGGCGTCGTGGCCGTCCCTGTGCTTGTCCTGGAGTGTCTTCGAGGGGCGGGGCAGGTGAGGAAGGACCGGAGTTGGCGGCACAGGGGTCGGTATGGTGGCTGCCGTCAACCACAGTGCGCGGTGTGACCGGTTCACCAGGGAATGGTCGAGAGTTGGTGGATTTGACCCGGCGTTCGTCATTACCAGGCCACGCCTGACCGGAGTCTGTACTCGGTCGTTGCCCAGATATTTGCTCGGGGGCCCTCCATACCCATTCGAGGGCTCCCCACCGGGGGGAAGGACGGGAGTGGGTATAACAGTGGCTTGGAATGACGCCTGCCAGTCAACGCAGGACCTTGTGCAGTTCCCCGTGCGCCCGCACAGCGCCGGTGAGGACGCACAGTGACTGGAGCAGGTGGAACAGTGAGCTCTGCGGTGTCAGTGGCGCGGCATGGGGAAAGATCGCCTTTTGACTTTGGCGCCCGCCTGACGGGGCGTGCATTAAATGCCGTTGTCGGGCAGGGAGCCGGAGTGCGCCGTGTTAAGTAGAGAGTTGGCCTCGAGCGAGGCGGAGTCGACTCGCCCGCTCGAGGGAGCGCGCAACCCTCGAGCGAGGCGGGTTTTGCGTCGCGCCTGCTCGAGGGTGCGCGGCCCTCGAGCGAGGCAGAGACGGGGGGTAGCGACTTTGGCCCTCCCGACAGATGAGCTCGGACGACCGTTCTTGGGCCGCGATAGGCTGTGACGGGCCGAGCTGCCTGGCCGGGCCTTCCGGGCTATCGATGATTCGGCCTTTCGTGGCATATCGTTTTTTGAATGTGATTACCCCGATGATTAGGGGACCCCCTGGGTTTGTCCCCGACAGTAGCCCCCGAGCCCCTGCCAGACTAAGGATTAGTCGGGCAGAGGCTGATGGTCCGCGGGACCGTTCCCGGGCATCCTGCGGGAATTATCCCTTCTCGGTTATGCACGTCCTTCCGTGGGGGCGCGCGAGCGCACTCGCGGGTGTAGCCCCCGAGCCCTTGGAGGAGTGAGTTCACTCGTGCAAGGGCTTTGATTCTCGAGGGTTGTGTCAGTCGCTCCCCTAGGGGCGAGATCGAGTTATACGGAATTCGGGGGGCGGACCCTGCACGGCTTTGGTGTTTTCCGCGCATAAGAGGAGGAGGAGATGCTGCAAGGAGCCCCCGAGCTCCGGGCCCACGCGGAGGCGATCGGAGGGGCTTCTTGTCTTTGAATTGCGACCCTCGCTTCCCCTTCGCGGGGGAGAGGGGTGAGGTCATCCGTGCAACCCTCGAGTCGGGCAGCGTACACGGATGCCTCGGTGAGCTGTTAGCGGGTAGTTCAAGTGGACGTCCGTGCCCCGTTCGCTAGGGGTCGGCTCGTGGTCCGGAGACACGTCCATGTAGTGCTTGCAAAGGTTTGCTAGGTGGGGCTCGGTCCCTTTCGTAGGGACCGAGGGCGCGAAAGCTCTCCCTCGTTGGGATCCCCCCGACTAGCTGCCTTTGTCTGGCCTTGAACACGACAGGAGCGTCCCCAAACTTCGCGTTCGGGGTAAAGTCCGTTCGACACGCCCGAATCGTCCCTGACTCTGTTGATCTGGAGCGCCTGTCGAACCCTTTCGAGGGCCAGGCTTCGTACTCCTGATCAGTAGGGCCTTGCGTAAGATGCAGGTTGCCCCCGAGCTCCTGGCCCGTGTGGAGGCGATCGGAGGGGCTCCCCGTCTTTGATTTCCGACCCTCGCTACCCCTTTCGCGGGGGAGAGGGGTGAGGTCATCCGTGCAACCCTCGAATTGGGCAACGTACGCGGATACCTCGGTGAGCTGCTAGCGGGTAGTTCAAGTGGACGTCCGTGCCCCGTTCGCTAGGGGTCGGCTCGTGGTCCGGAGACACGTCCATGTAGCGCTTGCAAAGGTTTGCTAGGTGGGGCTCGGTCCCTTTCGTAGGGACCGAGGGCGCGAAAGCTCTCCCTCGTTGGGATCCCCCCGACTAGCTGCCTTTGTCTGGCCTTGAACACGACAGGAGCGTCCCCAAACTTCGCGTTCGGGGTAAAGTCCGTTCGACACGCCCGAATCGTCCCTGACTCTGTTGATCTGGAGCGCCTGTCGAACCCTTTCGAGGGCCAGGCTTCGTACTCCTGATCAGTAGGGCCTTGCGTAAGACGCAGGTTGTCCCCGAGCGGCGGGCTCGAGGCTTGGCCGAGCGCGATTGGCGGCCTTCGCATTATTCGGTCCGGGGCACCCTTTGAACCTTTTCGAGGTTCGGGCTTCGAATCCCCGATTAGTCGCGTCCGTGCCTAGGGAAGGAGGAGCGTTGCAGCTTTACCTGGGGGGAACCCAACGGTTGGGTCGTTTCGGCTCCGCGGGCCTGCGCACAACCGCTGGCGGGCGTGGGCGTGGCTGACGCGTCGCGGAGTGGGCGAGATGGGCGTAGTGGGCGCGCCTTTTTAGGCGGAGTTGGCGTGCGCCAGGGGGAGGCGAGGCGACGTGTAGTTAATGCATCGCAGGCGCGCCGTTTCCGCTTACCGTGCCGTAACAAATGCCGCCGCCCACGCGCGTCGGTTGTTTGGCGATCCTCATCGTGCGCCTGGCCCGGGTGTCAGTGACTCCACATGCTACCGCGCTTAGTGCGCAGGCTCGGTGGCGGCACGCGCGGGCTGGCGTGGCGCGGCCGCACTTCGCGTGCATTCTTCGGACCGAGCGGTCGGGCCGCTGTTCGATGGCGTGGCCGAACGGGCGCGTCTTTTGTGACGAGGCGTTATGAAGGGCAGGATCTGAGGCGACGTGACGGTTCGGACGTCTGTCGTGCCGTTCCCCCTCGTGGTCCGCCGGATAAACGCGGTTTCCCGCCCCGGGAGGGTTTTCCATACGGGCGGGCCCAATTATTGGTGGCCTGAACTGGCTTCCCTACTTAGGTGCCTGTGGGTGACTATCTTTGACCCGGTCCGCTCGCCTGGTCCGCGGCTGATTCGCTCGTGGTTCGTTGGGCGTGAGAACCGTACCGCAGGCAGGCTGAGTCAAGGAGGCGGTCAAGGTTGCCCACGTGATCCGGCCGGTGGCCCGCATCCGCACGCGAATCTCGCGATCACCCACCCACGGGAGTAACATTCGCGACCCCGGGGCGCCTATAAAGGCAGTCGTCCAGGCGGGGGGAGAGGATCATCTCCGGGTTTTTGTGTAGCTCATCAAGTATGCAGAGTCACAAACTTCATCCTCCCGATGGGTTTGAGAGTGGGAGTAGAGTGGTCCGGGGTCTCGTCCCCGGCGCGCGCCATTGATGCCAGAAGAAAGTCGACGAGAGGAGGTGGGCATGCTGCGGGAAAGGAGCAGGGCGTCACACTCCTCATTGGGGAGGCGGTGACCTTGCCGGTGGCGAGGCGCATCAACGACGTTGCGGCGGTTGCTTCGTTCGCTAGGAAACTAGCGGAAGGCACCCGCCGGTCGTCGTCCTTGCGAGGTGTCACACCCGGATTTACACAGAAACCCGAATGCTTCTATATGTGTGCCCAGGAAGTCCACAGAACACATATAGATAACAAAATATGATAAACAGAGTACATATGCTCGAATAAAATGGTTTTACATCAGAGTTTGACTAAAATAACTAAATAACACAGCGGAAGACTATTTATTAACTCTCTCTCTAAACGAAGACGAAGACGAAGCCGAAATCCATAATCCACAGGGACTCTGACTGGTTGAGCACAGCTAGTAGAATGGCAGATCTTCAGGAAATTCAATAGCAGCAGTACCATCTAATCCATCTGTTACCCATCCGGGATTTTGTTGAATGACAAGTGTAAGTAATTGTCTTACTTAGCAAATACAACACGGGTAATGAAGGCTTAAAAGAAAGGCTTGACACGGCTGTACTGCATTAGCAATTTTAGTTGATTCATTTTAACATAAACCAAGATTACTACAATTAAGCGAATCCCAGTTTCAATTCCCAATTAATGAAGTAGAGGTGAACATTAATCAATAATAAACATCAACTTCTAATCAAAAAGGATCCAGGCCGCTCTTGACCCTGAGCAAGGCTATCATGATAGATTATACACTCTGCAGAGGTTTCGCCCTTTTCCCACCAGTCGCGTAAAAGTTCAAAGGAACTTTGCACCCAACCACGCACATCAACACTTCTGAGGTGTGACTGCATAGGGACGCTACGAGGCTTTTCACAAGACACCCTAACAAAACAGTAGCCGTTATGGTACAACCTAGGCAGCATGACCCAAGGCACCGAGATTGACTGACGCCCATGTCGCAACACGAGGGGGTCAATGGCGTCCAAGCGCGGTAATAAACATCAACAACAAAAATAAATAGCGCAACGTGTGGAACCCCCGCCATACGGAAGCTCCCAACACGGGACTGTGTCTCACGGGGACATAGCCAACGGATACTCCGTCCTCGGTGGATCAAACCATACTCTCACCCATGCTTCCCATAACGCCATCGGCCCGTCGGTAACTACTGTCAAGCTAGAGCCGTACATGCTACTCGTCCAAGACCAGAGCCATTATAGTTCCGGTGGTGGCGACAGGTTCCTGGGTTGCCGCTTTAAGAACCAGTCCTTACGGAGAGACACTAGGGCCAGGCATGAAGCATACACCCTAGCTCCCTGATCCATGTTGCTAAAAAGCAAATTTTAATATTAACATTGAAGTGAACCATTAAGTCAAGATTAATAGTTATACATTGGTGAAGGTAGCGGCGCTTAGCAAAGATCTACCCAAATGCAATAACCCAGGGTAATCAAGGTATAAGATAAACAAAACTAGGAATAACCTTAATGGGAACAATTTAGACACATGCATATGCAGTAAATAGTGTAAAGGTGTGTATAGGTAGCAAGGATTGTCCGTGCTGTACTTGCCTTCGTCCAACTGCTGCTGTTGCTCTTGCTGCTGTTGTTGGTCCTGCTCCTCGTAACCCTCGAACTCAAACGTGTACGGCTCACCGACTGGACTCATACATCAACACACAAGCATCCATACAAGCCAGTACATGCAAACAATATTAATCTATTAGAACAGTACACCAAACAATAAAAACAGAACGAAAGAAGGCTTAGAAACTAATCTACGCTTCGCTACGAACACGCGAGCGCGAAAATCACTCAAACCGGAGCTAAAACGAAGAAGTTATGGCTTTTCTAAGGTTCGGGGACTTGCTGGCAAAGTTTTAAAAGTTCCAGGGGCTTATTTGCAAAAACTCAGGGGCTAAAACATAATTTTATATAAAAACAGGAGGGTTTATTTGCAATTTGACCAAAGCAGGACCTCGGGCACTATTTTTAAACAAGACAGGGGGTTTTCTGTAAAAATCAGGACTTAATTGTCATTATTTTTGAATAGATTTGGACTGCGGGTTAATTTTGAAATAGTACAGGGGCTCTTTTTGAAAAACGTCCAGGTTGACTGGGGGTTGACCGGTATGGTCAACTTGACTTGCCTCGGTTGACTCGATCCGGGTCGTCGGTTTCAACTTGGACGGCTCAGATTAGATCGGGGAGAGGGGGGGTGTCGCCGGCGAGCAAAACTGCGGCGGCGCCGCCTGCGCGCGCGGCGGAGAGTCGCCGGCGAAACGCGCGAGCGCGCTACGGGGCACGGTTGACGCGGGTTTTGGGCGCCTCAGGACCGGGGCGACACGGCGAACTCGTCAGGGCGGGTCTCGTCGACGACGGTGCGGCGGAGATGGCTCACGACGAGCGGAGGCGGCGGCGGCGGTCGGGAAACGGCGGCGGGGATGGCACAGTGCGCGGAACGAGGCTAGACCAGGCGTGGGGGCGAGCTCACCTGTTAGGGAAACTCCTTGGCCAGCTGATTCAACTCGAGCGGTGGCGAGTCGGCGGATCCGCGGCGGAGCAAATCTCGGGCGGCAGCTATTCGAGCGACGGCCGCGCGGGGAAACGAGGGCGAGGACGGCTAGAGCTCGATGGGCGTCATGGGGCACCGGCGGGCTATTTATAGGGCGGCCAAGGAGAGTCCGGCGGTCCTCGGTGACGTGCCGTGGCCGAGCGGGATTCCGGCGGTCGGGGCCGAGTCGGACACCGAAGCGAGGAGGAGGACGCGTCGCGAGGTAGGAGACGCCCGACAGGCGGGTCCCACCTGGCAGTCGGCGAGGCGACGGGCTGCGGTGGCTGGTTGCTGGGCCGCGATGGGAGGGGGAAAAGTAGGCGAGGTGCCGCGCGGCCTGCTGGGCTTGGGCCGCGGAGCGGGCTGCAAGGCCGAAAGGAGCAGGCCGAGCAGAGCGGGAGAAGCGGAGCAGTGCGGGCCGCTGCTGGCTGGCGGGCCGGGCCGGAAGCGGGGGGGGGGGGGGGGGGGCGAGCAGGCCAGTGAGGGAAACGGAGTGGGCCAGCGGCGGGCCAAAAGTGGACGCTGGGCCGCTGCGAAAGAGAAAAGGAGAAGGGCCAAGATTGGACGGGGAAAAGAGTTAAGGGAGGAAAAGTGGACTCGGGCCGCAGAAACTTTTCTAGAGCTCCAAACTCAGCGATTCAAATTCGAATTTAAACAGAATTTAAATTCCAATTGAACCACACACAAACAAAACTCAATGCAGTCGGCATGAATGCAACAAAAATGTTTCTAACCTTATATTTAATTTTATTTCTCATAAATAATTTATTTTCCTTAGATAAATATGAGCATAAAATTAAATAAAAGCAATTTAATTACTAAAATTTTAAAATAGGCATTTTTAGGGTGTTACACGAGGGCACTCATCGACGGCAGGGCGCGAAGGCATGCCCTGTCCGGCGGTCAAGTTGTCCAGCGTCCTTCGTCCCGCAGCCGCCCGACCACCAGGTTCTTCGGTTAGCTGGGTGCCAGAAGAAAATCGACGAGAAAGTTGTGGAGACTGGTTCTCATGATAGTGTGCTGGCCGGCTAGCTGAAGTAGTACGAGAGCCCCGTTGGGGTGGCTCCGGTCTTTGTATCTTCAAAACGGCCTATGGCCGAGTGTAATTTTTCATTGTGATCTCGCCATTCGCGGCGTGTAAGGAATGAATCCTGTTTGTGCCTAACCTTTTCACGGGTTTGCACGATCTCGTATTTGCGTTGAAAGTTTTCGTGCGGAATTGTGCCTTTTCTCATGATTTAGGAACGACCTTTGCCAAGGAGTTCGTTTTCGTGAGTGACTTGAGCGTTGAGCGACCGGGGGGGGATGCTATGGCCTTTCGAGGGCGTAAGCAGTCCCACGACCCTGCCAACCGTCCTCTGTAGTAACTCACGCCTTGCTTTTAGTCTTCCTCGATCTTTGAGGGGAAAGGACTAATAACGCTTTCTGGGTTTCGACCGAGGGAAAATCGGACCCTTCTCGCGATCTCTGGGATGCCGAGTCCGTCTCCGCGAGTTCCTGCAATGATTCCGGGAGTTTGGTCCCGTATTTTCGCGGTTAGCAGCATGACGAATAAGGGCGTTCGGATTTAGTTAGGGTTTTGCAACCGAGGTTTCGTTTGTTTGGCGTGCCGCGCCTTCCTCTTAACTCGAGATCGGTTTCGGCAGGGGAACACCAGTAACTTTGGCGTCGAGTGGCGAGGGGGATGCCGTAGCCTTCGGGGGCGTGGGCGGTCCCACGGCTCTGCCGACTCTTAGCCGCGGTAGACTCGTGCCCTGCTTTCACCTTTCTGGATTTAAGGAGGAAAGGCTTGGCAGCCTGGTTAATCGTTCTATTGTGCTGCTCTTGGTCTTGGAGAGATTTTGGCCGGGTACTTCGGATTCGTGAGTAATTAAAGCGTGGGGTGGTGAGGGAGGCGCTGTAGCCTTTCGCGGGCATAAGCAGTCTCACGAATCGACCGGCTCCAGCTTTGACTAGCTCACGCCCCGCCTCTCTCTAAGCGTTTCGAGTTTTAGCACAACTTTCGAAAAAACCGGGACGATTAGGGGGGTTAAACCCCCTGCAGCCCCCGAGGGGGGCTTGGCTTTATTAAAAATAAAACCAAGTCCCCCTTGTTTGTGTTGTTAGCAACAATGTTTTCATGTTTTTCGTAAACTCTTTATTATTGTTAACTAAGAACACGAAGTATTTACAGGAAATACTGAGAGTTTTAGGGATAGAAGCGACGTAGCTGTTGGATGTTCCAGGCGTTGGTGAAGACCTCGCCCTTCTCGTTCGCCAGCTTGTAAGTGCCGGGTTTGAGGACCTTGGCGATGATGAACGGTCCTTCCCATGGCGGAGTGAGCTTGTGGCGCTCTCGGTTGTCCTGGCGTAGTCTTAGCACCAGGTCCCCTTCGTGGAGGTCCCGACGCCGTACCTTCTGAGCTTGGTATCGCCGAAGCGATTGTTGGTAGCGTGCTGAGTGAAGCAACGCTACGTCGCGAGCCTCGTCCACCTGGTCCAGCGAGTTCTCGTGGTCCCGCTGGTTTCGGTCTTCCTGGTAGGCCTTAAGCCTCGGAGACCCGTACTCCAAGTCTGTTGGGAGGACGGCTTCGGCGCCGTAGACGAGGAAGAACGGGCTGAAGCCTGTGGCCCTGCTTGGGGTTGTCCTGAGACTCCAGATCACCGATGACAGCTCAACAACCCACTTCCGGCCAAACTTGTTCAGCTTGTTGAAGATCCTTGGCTTCAGGCCTTGTAGTATCATGCCGTTGGCACGTTCTACTTGACCGTTCGTTTGTGGATGTGCCACGGCCGACCAATCAACGCGAATGTGATGGTTGTCGCAGAACTCCAAGAACTTCTTGCCGGTGAATTGGGTGCCATTGTCGGTGATGATCGAGTTGGGTACCCCGAATCGGTGGATGATGTCGGTGAAGAACATTACGGCCTGCTCAGATCTGATGCTGGTGATGGCCCGGACCTCGATCCACTTCGAGAACTTGTCGATGGCTACCAACAAGTGGGTGAAGCCCCCGGGCGCTGGGTGGAAGGGCCCCACGAGATCCAACCCCCAGACCGTGAAAGGCCATGTTACAGGGATGGTCTGCAGGGCGTGCGCCGGGAGATGCGTCTTTCGTGCGTAGAACTGGCACCCTTCGCAGGTGCGCACGACCTCGTTCGCGTCGGACATGGCGGTGGGCCAGTAAAAGCCTTGCCGGAATGCGTTACCCACGAGGGTACGCGGCGCTGCGTGGTGTCCGCACGCCCCGGCGTGGATGTCGCGGATCAACTGCCTTCCCTCGGGGATGGGGATGCATCGCTGCAAGATCCCTGAGGCACTGCGCTTGTACAGCTCGCCGCCGACCGAGACGAAGGCCTTGGCCCTTCTGGCGATGCGGCGCCCCTCGGTTCGGTCCGAGGGCAGTTCTCCGCGATCGATCCATGCGAGGTACGGATCACGCCAGTCTTGTGGTCGTGTGTCTGCGTCGATTTCCATGGCCTCGGCCAAAGAGGTTTCGGCGTCGAGGGCTTTGAGCTCCTCTTTTGAGGGGTCCTCTTCCATGGGCTCGACTCCCGCAGCCCCCGAGGGTTTCCCGTGGGCTCCGGCCTTTGATTCGAAGCTGACAGAGGGACGGTCGAGGTCGCGGGCGAAGACGTTCGGAGGGACGGTGATTCGCTCTGACGCGATCTTGGCCAGCTGATCCGCTTCCTCGTTGTATTTGCGCACGATATGGTTCAACTCGAGGCCACAGAATTTGTCCTCGAGACGACGAACCTCGTTGCAATATGCCTCCATCTTTTCGTCGCGGCAGCTTGCGTTCTTCATCACTTGGTCGATGACCAACTGAGAATCTCCCCGGACGTCGAGGCGTTTGACGCCGAGGTCGATGGCGATGCGGAGCCCAGCGAGGAGGGCTTCGTACTCCGCCATGCTGTTCGACGCTGGGAAGTGCAAGCGAACCACGTACCAGATACGTTCTCCGAGGGGTGAGACGAAGAGGAGGCCTGCGCCTGCCCCGGTTTTCATCACCGACCCGTCGAAGTACATGGTCCAGCATTCGGCCTGGATCTGCGGCGGCGGAAGTTGGACGTCGGTCCACTCAGCGACGAAATCCGCTAAGGTTTGCGATTTTATCGCCTTCCGTGATGCGTAGGAGAGAGTTTCCCCTAGGAGTTCCATAGACCATTTCGCTATTCTACCCGAGACGTCCGGGTTGCGGACTATCTCCCCCAAAGGGAAAGATGAGACCACGGTGACCGGGTGGGCCTCGAAGTAGTGTCGCAGCTTTCGACGCGCGAGCACTACGGCGTAGATCAGCTTCTGGATCTGTGGATACCGCATCTTGGTTTCGGTCAGCACCTCGCTGACGTAGTACACCGGCCTCTGGACCGGCAGAGCGCGGCCCTCCTCTAGCCTTTCCACAATGATGACGGCGCTGACAACTTGCGTTGTCGCAGCCACATATAGGTAGAGAGGCTCACCGCTCCGCGGCGACGTGAGGATGGGTGCGCGCGCGAGCGATGCTTTTAGCCCGTCGAGGGCTTTTTGGGCTTCGGGGGTCCATGAAAAGCGTTCGTGCTTTTTTAGGAGCCGGTACAAAGGTAAGCCCTTTTCACCAAGTCGAGAGATGAAACGGCTAAGCGCTGCAAGGCAGCCCAGTACCCTCTGTACCCCCTTCAGGTCCCGAATCGGCCCCATTCGCTCCAGGGCCGAGACTTTTTCGGGGTTGGGTTCAATGCCTCGCTGGGAGACGATGAAACCCAACAGCATGCCTCGCGGCACCCCGAATACGCATTTTTCCGGATTCAACTTTACCCCGTTCGCCCGGAGGCAACCGAACACGATTTGCAAATCGTTGACCAGATCGTTCGCCTCTCTGGTTTTCACAACGATATCGTCGACATATGCCTCAACGGTCCGCCCGATGTGGCTTCCGAAAACGTGTTGCATACATCGCTGGTATGTAGCTCCAGCGTTTCGGAGGCCGAACGGCATAGTGACGTAGCAAAACATGCCAAACGGGGTGATGAAAGAAGTCGCGAGCTGATCGGACTCTTTCATCTTGATTTGGTGATAACCGGAATAAGCATCAAGAAAGCATAGTAATTCGCACCCAGCGGTGGAGTCTACTATTTGGTCTATTCTAGGCAGAGGAAATGGAACCTTAGGGCATGCTTTATTTAAACCGGTATAGTCTACGCGCATGCGCCATTTTCCATTTTTCTTTTTAACTAGAATAGGATTAGCAAGCCAGGTTGGGTGAAATACCTCTTTGATGAACCCAGCTTGTAGGAGCTTTTGCACCTCCTCCCCGATGGCGCGGCGCTTTTCCTCGTCGAACCACCGCAGTCGCTGTACCACCGGCTTGGAGTGTGGCTTGATGTCGAGGCTGTGCTCGGCGACCTCCCTCGGGATCCCTGGCATGTCCGAGGGTCTCCACGCGAAGATGTCGGCGTTGGCGCGGAGAAAGTCGACGAGCACTGCTTCCTATTTGGGGTCGAGGGCGGTGCTGACCCTCAACGCCTTACCCTCGGGGGCAGCGGGGTCGAGGGGCACCGCTTTGGTGTGCTCCGCAGCCTCGAAAGTGCCTGTGTGCCTTTTGGCGGAGTCGGCGGCCTCGTTCGCCATCTTCTCCAAATCCGCCACCAGGGTTTCGCTTTAGGCGAGCGCTTCCGCGCCTTCGACGCACTCGACGTCGCACGCATAGGCGTGCTCGTACGACGATCCCACGGTGATGACGCCCTTTGGCCCTGGCATCTTCATCTTGAGGTAGACGTAGTTAGGGACCGCCATGAACTTGGCATAGCACGGTCGCCCGAGAATTGTGTGGTACGCTCCCGGGAATCCCACCACCTTGAAGGTGAGGGTCTCCCTCCGGAAGTTCTCGGGAGTACCGAAGCAAACGGGCAAGTCGATCTGCCCGAGGGGCTGGACCCGTTTTCCCGGCGCGATGCCGTGGAACGGTGCCTTGCTTGGCCTCAGCTGGTTTGTGCCGATGCCCATGAGCTCTAGGGTGTGGACGTAGAGGATGTTGAGGCTGCTGCCTCCGTCCATCAGCACCTTGGAGAATCGCGTGTTGCCGATGACGGGGTCGACGACAAGCGGATAGCGCCCTGGATTCGGGACATAGTCCGGATGGTCCTCGCGGCCGAAAGAGATGGTCTCTTCCGACCAGGCGAGGTAGGCTGGCGTTGCGGGGTGAACGGAGAAGACCTCTCGGCGTTCACGCTTCTGTTCCCGGGATGTTGCGTTCGCCGCGGGCCCCCCTATGATGAAGAATACGTTCTCCACATGAGGGAACTCGTCGTTGCCGCCATCGCCCGTATCCTTCTTCGGGCCATCCTCCTTCGCGGAGGTGCGCCTGAAGTAGCCCTTGATCATCCCACACTGTTCGAGGGTGTGGGTGACACGGCCCTTGTGGTATGGGCATGGCTTCTTCAGCATCTCGTCGAACAGGCCTCCCCCCTGAGGGGGGGCCCGAGGGCCTTTGCGGCCCCGCTCGACCACGAGGGCGTCGTCAGAGTCCTCGCCCTGCCGCTGCTGCTACGCGGCCTGCCGAGGGCCCTTGCCTTTACCGCCCCGTCTCTGCTTTTTGGTCCTGGCCTTGGGTTTGCTGCCCTCCGCGGGCAGCTCCTCCGCGCGCTTTCCCTTGGTCTTGCCGTCGAAGATCGCCCCGACAGCCTCCTCTCCAGAGGCAAAGTTGGTGGCGATGTCGAACAAAGCGTTGACACTGGTGGGATGGTTTCGCCCCAGCTCGCGCACCAGCTCTCGACAGGTCGTCCCTTCGAGGAAGGCATGGATGATTTCAGAGTCACCCACGCTCGGGAGCTCGGTGCAGCGCTTGGAGAAACGGCGGATGAAGTCCCTCAGCGGCTCGCCGGCCGCCTGCCGGCACCCGCGCAGGTCCCAGGAGTTTCCAGGGCGCACGTATGTGTCCTGGAAGTTACCCACGAACATCTTGACCAGGTCGTCCCAGTCGTGGATTTGGTTCGTGGGTAGGTGTTCGAGCCACGTCCGCGCCGAGTCCGCGAGATGAAGCGGAAGGTTGCGGATGATCATGGCATCCTCGGTGGCCCCGCCCAACTGGCAGGCCAGGCGATAGTCATTGAGCCACGTCTCGGGTTTCGTCTCACCCGAATACTTGGTGATGGTGGTTGGCTGGCGAAAACGCGGCGGGATGGCGGCCGAACGGATCTTCCGGCTGAACACCGGGGTTCCCGGGGGTTCCGGCGTCGGGCTTCTGTCCTCCTCGCTGTCATAGCGGCCTCCCCGTCGGGGGTGCCTGCTGCGGGGAGGCGCCGCGTCCTGCCTCTTCCTATTCAGGACGTTGCACGCGTCGCCATCGTCGACGGCGCCCCGCGTGTCCACAAGTCGGTCCTTCGCGGACCTCCTCGTTTCGCCCTCGCCGGCCACGAGCGCCCTTCCGTCGTTCGTTGGACGGTGAGGCGTCCACGCGCCCCTGGGCGGGGTGTGGACGGATTGCTCCCTATCCCACTTGCCGCCTCCAGCTCTTGAACTGTTTTGGTGGCGCATGCGGGAGGCGGAACTTTCCGCTTGTTGCACGACCGCTTCTTCGACAAGGGCCTGCACCTGGCGCCGCATGCTGCGCGCTTCCGGTGTCGATGGTTCGGGCATGGCCCGAATCAAGGTTGCTGCGGCGACGAGCTTCTGGCTTGCTCGTGGCGGCATGGCAGGGCCGGCATCGTCGCCGTCGCCCATGATGCGTGCTTGAGCAATACGCCCGGCCGCTCGTGCGCGTTCGCCGCGTTTGGGCTGCTGGGCTTCCAGAGCTGCGCGTAGCTCCTGTACCTGTTGGCGCTCCTGTTGGAGCTTGGCTTCCAGCTCTTGCACCTGCGCAAGCTGTGCCTGCGCGAGTGCGGCTTCGCTCGCCGGTTCGGCGGGCGCCGCTGGCGGTTCGTCGTGTCCGGCCCCGTCGCGCGTCTCTTCGTCCTCTCCCACGGACTCTACTTCGCCGTCGAGGACGAAACATTCCCGCGAGGGGTCGTATTCCCCGTCGCTGGAGTCGTCGGAGCAGGTGAGGCAGAAGTCCGCGACGGCCTGGAAGGCGACGAGGTTTTCGCGGTTGCGCAACTCGGTGTAATCCAGGTCCGGGTGTTCCTGGCCGCGCACATCTTCTTCGTCCTCTGACTCGGAGTGGAGCCCGCCGGGCGAAGAAGTGCCGAGGTCGCGGATTGGGGTCTGCCGATGTCTTGGCGAGTCTCCACGCGCGCCCAGGATGGTGCTGATCGCCGTGGAGTGGCTTGCGGCCGCGTTGCTCATCCCGAACGAGAGGCGTGCTAGCCTGGCCACATTTTCCCGGTGCGTTCCCTCCGCGGGAACTGCCGGTGGGAGTCCGCCCCCCTGCAATGTGGCCGCGGGCTGAAGCAGCAAGTGGGCGTCCCAATCGGGGAGGACGACGCGCGGAGCGACGCGCTGCTCCGTATTAACCCGAAGCTCGCGAAGTCTCCGCCGTCGCCTGAGCTGGACTGGCGTCGGCGATGTCGAGGTGTCGGGCATCACGCTTGGTGACCTGGAGGCGAGCCGCATGAGGAGGCCCTCACCGGTCGCTTCGAACTCCAGGCTCCCAAACGCGATCCGGTATCCGCGCGGAAGCGGACCGGGGGACCCCGTGGTGGATCGAGGTGACATGGTCTCGTCGCGACCTGCCGTCAAGGGAACTGATCGGGCGAGGTTGATCACAGCGCAGCCCCTACCTGGCGCGCCACTGTCGGTGCCGGGATCGGTCGGTCAATCCCCGGCGCCTAAACAGAATGCGCTGTGTCCCGTCCCTTGACGGTTGATGCAAGAGCTAGCACAATGAGACACGGTGTTTATCCTGGTTCCGACCGGGAGGTCGTACGTCCAGCAGGATGCGCTCGAGGCGCTGTACTATCTTGCACCGGAGTGCTTGCAGAGGGGGACTACAAGCAAGGCGGGAGAGGAGGAGGAGTCTCCAAGTCCCTGAGTGTGATTGAGGCGAGTGCCAATATCGTGTGTGGTGATGTGTGTTTTTTCTCTCTCTCTCTGGTTCCTCTTTCTTTTCTCCTCTCTCCCGCAGGTCGGTCCCTTCCTCCTTTTATAGACCAAGGAGAGAAAGGAGGGGGGGAGTTTACAAGTACGAGTGGGATGTGCGCTACAGGGATATGTACCGGGGAGCATGACGCCAGGCCTGCCATCGTCCTTGACCCTAGAGGGGGATTTATGGCGAACCCCGTCTTCCGGGGGCGTCGTGGCCGTCCCTGTGCTTGTCCTGGAGTGTCTTCGAGGGGCGGGGCAGGTGAGGAAGGACCGGAGTTGGCGGCACAGGGGTCGGTATGGTGGCTGCCGTCAACCACAGTGCGCGGTGTGACCGGTTCACCAGGGAATGGTCGAGAGTTGGTGGATTTGACCCGGCGTTCGTCATTACCAGGCCACGCCTGACCGGAGTCTGTACTCGGTCGTTGCCCAGATATTTGCTCGGGGGCCCTCCATACCCATTCGAGGGCTCCCCACCGGGGGGAAGGACGGGAGTGGGTATAACAGTGGCTTGGAATGACGCCTGCCAGTCAGCGCAGGACCTTGTGCAGTTCCCCGTGCGCCCGCACAGCGCCGGTGAGGACGCACAGTGACTGGAGCAGGTGGAACAGTGAGCTCTGCGGTGTCAGTGGCGCGGCATGGGGAAAGATCGTCTTTTGACTTTGGCGCCCGCCTGACGGGGCGTGCATTAAATGCCGTTGTCGGGCAGGGAGCCGGAGTGCGCCGCGTTAAGTAGAGAGTTGGCCTCGAGCGAGGCGGAGTCGACTCGCCCGCTCAAGGGAGCGCGCAACCCTCGAGCGAGGCGGGTTTTGCGTCGCGCCTGCTCGAGGGTGCGCGGCCCTCGAGCGAGGCGGAGACGGGGGGTAGCGACTTTGGCCCTCCCGACAGATGAGCTCGGACGACCGTTCTTGGGCCGCGATAGGCTGTGACGGGCCGAGCTGCCTGGCCGGGCCTTCCGGGCTATCGATGATTCGGCCTTTCGTGGCATATCGTTTTTTGAAGGTGATTACCCCGATGATTAGGGGACCCCCTGGGTTTGTCCCCGACACTACAGTAACCATCTTCTAATCGCGCGGTCAAAGGTCTCATTAGATTTGTCTCGTGAATTAACCCGGGGTTGTGAAGATAGTTTTGCAAAGTGAATTTATTTAATACCCTTAATTATTGGTCAAACGGGGTGGAAAAAAATTTTCAATCTAAAGAAACACGGCAATTATGCAAGGATGACCAAATTTTAAAATGACATACAAACACATATCATCGAGATTCTCGTCTAACATAAGAATATTATCAAATTTTATTTCAAGGTCAATTATGTATAAGAATAAAGTGAAGGAAAGTAATAAACACTTCTACCTTAAATTGTACCCAAACATGTCAAAGGAGGTTCAGAGCTTGGCATTAAATCCTGAGTCAGAGAGCTGTGATTCCCCTTGTCATGAAAATCATTCTGACACAGCTAGTCTAGAACCGGCTCTTACCATTAACAGTTGTAGATCAACTGCAAAATATTTAATGCGAAATTACAGAATAACAATTAATTCATAGAACCAAGAGTAGCATTTTTTACACATTAGTGCTATATGTTCAAAATTAAAACAGATTTTGGTGGTATGCTGAATTCCAAACCTCAATATTTTCAATCAGATCAAAGCTTCAAAATGCAGAACAAAAGTGTTATATGTTCAAAATTAAAACTTTTTTTGCGGTATGCTGAACTTCAAATCTCAATATTTTCAATCAGTCATGGCCAAGATTTTAGCAAACACAAGGACATCATCATAATGCAGAACTACGTAGGTGTAGGCCATACTATATTTTAACCTTAGCAAATACAGAACACAAGGGTGTCATAAATATCTGTCACATCTATATACTGAACAAACCATAACACTGGAACCAATCATTCTTCAATACTCAGAACATAGAAAACTTAACATACTGCTATTTTATTTCCTTAGAATTCAATAGGAAATAAAATGCCTATAAATATCTGAGTTAACACAAGGGTGTCATAAATATCTGTCACATCTATATACAGCATATGTGAGTTCAACTGTTGTAGTACGAATAATACATATGATAGAACGCTAAAAAAATGCTTCATACAAAAATAACCATTTGTTAAGTAAGAACTTTATGTAGGGAGCCATCCGCAGATCCCATGAAAATGGTCACCTGGCATCATTACCATATCTAATTATCTTTCAGTGGTCTAATATGCCATCCCTAAAACACACTGCATGTGCCTAAACTGAGACTTTTGCTTTTCACAGAAGTGTAGCACGAATGACAACTGGTAGTCACACACACATTATCAGACAGCAATAGAAATTATTAGAAGAACAAAAGAAATTCTCAGAATCTCATATAACAGTTGGTGATAAGGTTCAATATCAAGGGTTCTAAGATCCTGGGGCAATGGCAAAACCAAATTACTACCAACCAGTCTTTGTTGAGCATTTAATGAAATCCAACTTTTACTTTTGCTTCAAATACAAGAAAGAGAAAGAACTATCAAATATAATGTTCCTTGGATTGCTTAGTGTTAAGCACATTGACTAATGCATAAATGGCATTGAAACACAACTGACAATGTTTCTTGAGCCATAATTCTGTAATATCTGCTAGCTAATCAGACACAATGAACAACTCCTATGGTAATCTTTTAACAATTAAACATATAAAATATTTAGATTAGGAAATGTCCATAGACAGGTTGCAGTGATGAGATAAGGAACACACAAGGAACAACCAAAACAAATGTAGACAAAGAATATATGAACAGTGGCTTCATAAAAATGTAAATATCCAGTTTGAGACTGAAGATAGTATATCTGCATTGTTGTAGGTACCGAATTACAGATAGATAACAACAATCAACAAATAAAAAAATCTGAAACCATATAACAAGGATAAGATTGAATGGAATTAATAAATACCATATACTATAGGAGCTTTAACTATTATTCAGTGTTCTTACATGGATATCGAATCCTTTAGTTTGGAATCGATGGCAATTGAGGAATCCACTCAAATTAGTGCCTTTAAGTCCACTCAAATTAATGCAACACTAGACATGAAATTTCAATTGTAGAAAAAACTAAAATTGAGCCAAAATATCCAAAAAAAATTGAACATAGAAACCTTTATCCTACCATTCTAGCTCTAGATTTTGTATGTTGCTCTCCGCTGGTAGCAATATGTCAATCCAATTTTTAGGAAAAAAACAATGGTACCTCAGTTATACGCATGCATGCATGCAGTTGCAGTTCAAATACGACTAATAAAAAAAATAGAAGGCGGGTCAGCTTCTACTGAAACTATGGGTATATCCCTTTTTCCGATTGCTATGCAACTTAATCTACCATGGACCATTGCTTCCTGGAACTCTCTGGAGCAACATCTTTGAAAATAAAACCTATAGCCAACTGCTAGCAAGAATGTGCTCTATCAATATCTAAATAATTTCTATAGCATGTAATACTGCAATACACTAACTGATAAAATTAGCAAATACATCCCCTTTGTCTCATGATGATTAGCATATCGAAGGGAATTCCAAGATGTAATGATTATATAGGAGTGACTTGAACTACAGTCTCTTAAATGTACTCTTAAAGAAAACTATCAATAGTAATGCTCATAGAACAGGTATACTATGTAAAATTAGAAGGTTCACCTTTCAAAATTTTATGTATATACCACTCTTACCAATTTATTGTATTATTGATCAATACGTGATGTTAGTCCTATTAATTCTAGGATTAATTCCTCTCATACCATTATAATTTTTGAAAATTAGAAAAATGCCACCGTCAGTGACTGTGGTAGCTCCCACCTGTCAATGACACACCGATGGCATATTTCCAAACTGTAAAAATTATAATGGCATGGATCTAACTAGCCCATTCTAGGATTCCGAAATCCTAGATCAAGAATCGAGTCAATTTGGGGGTGTAAGAAGAATTTTTCTCTTGTGCCTAAACTATAGTCGTATTGAAAGCATGTCCAAAAAATTACATAGGTAAACAGTAGGCGAAGCTGAACGTTGGTGGAAAATAGTAAGGAGTTAATAAGGGCAAATGCTCTTTCAGTGTTTCCACTTCCCAGGTACCCCCAGGTTCACAACATGAGTGTTGTTCATAAAAAGTGATAAGATGGTAATAAATCAGCAAAATACATGCATCATATTAGCTATACCACACATCAATTTCAAGTATGCAACCCTCAATTGCAGTAAAGCATCACAAACTGAGCAAGGGTTTGGGGGTTAAGTGATTAGAGAACTTATATGTGAGTCCAATTAAAACAACTCATGCTTGGGATTGGCAATCATGCCATGCAGCACAACAACATTTCCCATGGCTGAAACCCTAGATCAGAATCAATTTGTCGGTGCTTCCGATCACACCGGCGGTCTATTTGCTTCGTCGTCGCAGCGCGTCTCCGCGGGGAGTGATGGTAGGCACGACAAGCACAAAGGAGTTACACTGGATCGGGCGGAATGTCCCTACGTCCAGTCTGGGGCGCTCGTGTTCTTTGCGCTTGGCTGCCTCGGAGCTTACGAGAGGGGAGCTCGTAAGCCGTGGTGAGTGTGTGTGCATTTTTCTCGTCTGGATATCTTCGTGTAAGAGAGCTAGTATGCGTGCATGCCATCTTGTGAGGTTGCCTACATGCAAGAGTGTCCCTCCCCCCGCGCGCCTTATGGGGGTTTCCTTCCCCTTTATATATGGATGGGGGTCTGTTTATATGGGAAAAAGAGAAGGAAAAGGAAAGGGCGCCCGAGGTCGGAAGCCTCCGAGTGCTTCTGGACGCCCTCTAAAACTCCGCCTTCATCTGTCGTCGCGCCCGACCTGTTTTCGGTGGATCGGGGTGCCTTGCCTCGTGTGCTCCTCCCTTCTGCCATGTCAGAGCCTGCAGCAGTTTTCTCATGATGATGTTGAGTCTGTCGTAATGCTCACTGCTACAAGGCGGAAAGAGCAGGTTATTGGAGGAAATGCCTCCCTCGAGGTTACATTAGTAGAGGATCCTCAATCTATACCAGTAAAGGAACATATGTGCGTACGTGTATAAAATAAATCACACATAGCATATAAAATATACACATCTAAAATATACAAAAATTGTGACATTTTGTTTTTAGAAAGTTTGAAATCAATAAAATGTGTGGTAATAAATGAGCAATAACACATATTTCAACTTCTGTTCTTGCAATAATAATTCATTACCACAGTTGATTCAGAATCAATTTATTACCTTCGCGTCTAGTCGTCCACTATCACATTTTCGTGCTTCATTTGACTCTGAAGATAGCTTCATTTTTCTTCGTGCTTGCAACAGCAATGGCCTACGCACAACATAAGTGATCATTCAGCCATGTGAAATATATATTCACAATAGTACAATCTACATTACTATAATCACTATCCAAAAGATAAGATTGACAAAGAAACATGACATCACAACAAAAACAAAGATCTATATGAAATAGGACGTGCGATGTAATTAACATTAAAGACCAGTAACAACTAAAACCAGATGTAAACTTCAAAACATGTAAAAATATATCTTTGCACATGATTTTTACTTATCTTCTAAAAATTTACAAAATGTCAGTTTTAGAAATGAGAATCAAAAGTGCGCAGCGCATGCAGCTTGTATCTGTGGTGGAGAACGACTGCTCGCTAGCCATCATCGTCATTGACACCGCCTCCCTCGCTGCAGTGAGGTCTTGGTGAGGTCTTCCTTGAGGAGGGTGATTTGGTGGCACACCTCCATCATGGTCGACCGCGCCAACGGCGAGTGCTATGTGCACTCGAGCCCGAGGTTGATCAGCTCGACCATCACATCCGCCATAAGCCTCTCGTCCGCCACTGCCGACGCCGCGTCCGTCAGCCACGACTGCGCCACGACTTCACCGACGTCGTGCGGGTAGTGCCGCTTCACCCAATCGTGCAGCGTCAAATCCTCCTGGAAGATCACATCTGTCGGCCTCTTCCAATAAATCTATACTATAAAGATCTAAAACTTTAGACGACCGATGGGTCCACAAATCATTGAAACATTAGCCCTCGTATGACCCTATCTGTCAGACTTTTTTCGTCAAACTTTTGACAGCCGACGGACCCACCAGTCATTGAAATACTATCCCTACTAACGATCCCGCCTGTCATGTCTTTTTTCGTCAAGCTCTCCGCCATAGTAAAGAATTTCGAGTTCGTAACCAATACGGTCTCCGGCTAATTATCTATTATGCAATCTTATTTTTTGTTATAAACGTGTGTGTCGCACGTGCGATCTTGCTAGCAATAATAAGATGATTTGAAAAAAATTTCATGAGCCAATGATTATCTGTAAACACATCACGGGTGGGTTTTAGACTCACAAATTGTTTCATCCGTCGCCAATGCGTCGACCTTGTTCTTTCGACGATAATAATTATTCTTTAATTTAGCGCGCCTTTTCTCCTTTTCTTCCTCAGGCAGACTGGCATACTTCTCCCGTCTCCTCTGTCGAATACGTTCTGCAGGGTCGAGATTGTTGTTCTACGAATGAAAACTGTATAAGTGTTTGTTTATGAATGAATACACATCATCAGACAGTTGCTGAATTTTTTCCAACACCAGGCTCGCCTTGACCGCTTGGAAAGGCCGGCCGACGGCGCCACCGCCCTCGCCGCCGCCGACGAGCACAACGTGGTGGGTGCCGGTGAATCGAGGTCTGTGAGGGACGGTTTGGCTGCGGTCGGTGGCCAGGTTGCAGACGCGCAGCTCAGCCCCGCAGACGAGGGCCAGTCTGCTAATTAATAGCGAGGCCGGATGCGGGATGCATGGATTTCAAAGAACGTACCAAACAGACTGCAGGTCTGATGATGTATCACAAAAGAATCTACTGAATCCAAAGGGATCGGATGAGCCAGCAGGGAGCATCACGTACCTGCAGGCAGTATCTTGGACTTACATGCTGAAGAACTCTCCGGACGCTTGCGCCGCTGCCGAGACGATTCCCCAGCTAGCTGCCGATGGAGAAGACGACGACCAAGCAAGTCGAGGAAGAAATTAAACCAACTTGATGATCGATCGATAGGGGGTGTGCAGTCTCAAGGGCTCGCCGTCGGGGCCGGGAGGAAGGTCTCGGAGTCCCGGAGCAACCCGGAAATACAAATCATCGTAATGTATGGTTACCTTCTAGCATGAGTTTTTTTATTTTACAGGAGTGCTCACGTCAAAAGGTTAAAAAAATTTCCAGCGGAGTTATTTTTATTTGGTAGGTGCTCGGTGCGGGTACAAATGGGTGGGTAATGTGAGCCATTGGTGAGAAAATAAAATCTAAAACAGGAAAAACCCTCTAGAAATCATGGTTTCACTTGACGTAGGAAAAACTTTCGCCTCTTTTATCCCCACTAGATCTGACAGGTGGGTAGAAATTTTTTAGGTGAGAAAAGATTTCAATTCTACTTAATCCTTTTAGTATAGATATAGGGTCCACAAAAGACATTATACGAGGCTGCATCATGGCATACCTGCATGTCTATCTCAACGAGATCCTTTTTAAACTGAGCAACCTATGACAAACAAATAGATAATTAAATATACTACATCAGATACACGGAGCATATAACATTTACTTTTTATGAGGTCATCGTTATAACCTATAATATAAAGATTAAGTTCTTTGGTACCACAATCAGCCATTGGATAGGTTCCAAACTCATTCTCAGCCCTCGGATGAGGGATGACATACGACGGATGACAGAAAAAAAAAAGAAATTCAATCATTGCACTCTTTAATTCACGTGGATAGAAAAATGTAAAGAAACTCACCAATCAAACACTCCTAAATTAAGGCATAAATGCTTAGGAAAAAAGAAAATAAACTCTCACCAATTAAGGACGCCCTAATTTATCCAAATGATCACAGAAAAAAGAAAGAAAACTCCATGAATCGGTGTTAATTCTTGTGTGTTGTGAATAAACTTGTATTTTTTTGTTATACTAGCAAGAACGTTGTCGCACGTAAAATTGCATAGTAGATAGCTGGTCGGAGACCGTGCTGGTTACGAACTCGACAATTCCATACTACAAAGACAGACGAGAGATTTGGAGAGTTTAACAAAAAAAAAAGGTGTGACAGGTCGGGGCGCTAGGAGGGGCAGTGTTTAAATGACTGGTGGGTCTGTCGTTCGTAAAAAAAATTGACGAAAAAAGGCCTGACAGGTGGAGTCTCTAGGAGGGATAGTGTTTCAATGACTTGCGGGTCCATCGATCGTTGAAAGTTTTGGATCTTTATAGTATAGATTATCATAAAAAGTTTCTATTTTTTGTATTGAACATGCGTGTCGTGCGTACATAGATGCTAGTGAGTGGAGAGAGCACAAATTATATTGCACGCTTCCTTCTTTTCTACCTTTGAGGGGTTAACTACAAATGTTGTTAGTGTTAGCGAAGAGATCGACCTAGGATACGAGCACCGCTCTCGCTCCCGTAAAACTCACTTAGGTTGCCCAAGCATTTGAGGTTTCAATGGAAAATGCGCTTCGGTCCCCTCCGTCTCCATTTCCATCGATCCCATTGGTGACCATAGGGGGAGTGGGGAACCCGTTTCTTCTCATAAGATCTAGTATTTGTACTACTCCCTCCATCCTAATATATAAGCATTTATAGGGTTCAAATTTTGTATCAAAATGTAAGTATTTCTAGGGATAGGACAAAACTAAATGGGTTGGTGGGGTGGTGGAGAGTTGGTGGGTTGTGTAAAACGAGGGGTATAGAAGTCTTTTAGCAGTTCTGCTATTTTTTACATTTGAATGCTTCAAATGCTTATATTATAGGAGGGAGAGAGTATCTTTTTTAGTTTCAGGGATTCGGTTCCTTCTCGCTCTCTATAGCGATGTTGAATATGTTAGGTGGATTTGCCTTCTCTACGGCGGTGACAACATCAGCAGCTCCTTTGAAAAAACAGCATGGAAATTTAGGTATAATGACAACGATGGCAAGAGGAAAACACTATTGTCACCGTAGGACAAGTATTATCGGGCTCTCTTTTGTTTTGTCGTGTTTAGATCTAGCCACGGTAAAAAGACTTGTGCAAATAATTCTACCCCTCAAGTTGATTTTGATAGTCTTGGGTTGAATAAATTGGGATTGGTCTCTCTTTTTCTTCAGTGGCATAAAGAAGAAGAAGAAGAAGAACAACGAGAAACAAAAAGATTATACTTGTCCCCACCTATAAGAATGTTGGCCGTCGTTCAGTTGGTGCTTTCTCAGTCTGTTTACTGAGTGTATGCCTATTAACATTTCCATATGAATCTTTATACGGATTTGGGCTCGAGATTTGAAGCTATATAACACATGAGTACAATAAAGACGAAGAGCAACATTGATTGTTCTTAAATATATTTTTTATGAGTATTGTGTGTGACACCAATGTACTCAACTTTAATATAATATAATTTTTCTTTAATTAAAAAATAACAAGCTTCTAATTGAGAAAAGGCCGTTGAAGGTGTCTTAACAGTTAACAACTTGTCACGATCTTCTTAGGCATGCCGTCCTATAGAAGTTTGAGATGACTACCGCACATGCTTTGTTAGTCATGGAAAGTATTTCTTAACATTTTGTTCAAAATAAATCTTCAAAGCATTTTTTTTAGAAACCAAAGTATTCCATTGTTTGCTGCATTATATATGTTTTGTTCGTGACCGAGATAAATATAACGATAAGCCGAGCCCCTCTACCACACGCATCACGCACCGAGAAACATCCATGCGGGCCCTACTTACCTTATCTTCTTCCTTTCCATCCCTCGTGCTCTCTAGTGTCGTCTCCGATTTTATCAAGGACCACCCTCCTCTATCTCTCCCCTCCTCCTGCCTCTTTCCCCCTTCTTCCCCATGACTATAGTAGCCCAGACAGCCCCTCCCGCCGCCGGCCTCCACCGCCACCCACGGCCGGCGGCGACTCGCCCATGCCGCTTCGCCACCTCCCACTCCCGCGCGCCACACTACCCTTCACTAACCGTTGACGTGGCTCGCCCTCGCTGCTGGCACCGCCCATTGGGGGTCCTCCACCACCCGACCGACAGCGCCATGGCCACCGGCCTCGCCGCCTATAAGTCTATAACCCAACACCACCCTCAGTTCGGAAGCCTCCCTGGCCATCCCTCTAGGTCCTAGAGGCACATCCCCTCCCTAACCCGAAACCCTAGCCGCAAACCCTAATTCGAAATAGAGCTCTCCGGAGTTGGAGTCATCGCCAAAGAAGATGATGCATGGAGAAGGTTAGGAGTCTCAATTTGTTATCCTTTTTGTCTCCATTTACTTTTATTTTCTTCTTTTTTGTCTTCCGATTTCCTATCCTTTTCTAAATTAGAGGGCTCTAGAGATAGCACTAAAATGAGAGGGCTCTCTAGATTTAGGAATGAAAAAAATCCCTATTTCATAAAAAGTAATTTTGCATCACATACAACATTTTCATTTTTCTTCTCTCATTCGTAGTTTATATTAATGTTGCAGTAATAACACTAAAAAAACATATCCTAATGTTACCACCTACGTACACGGACACTTGGGGAAGGTGCCGTATCATGTATCAGATATGTATCAGATATAGATACGGCATGGATACATACAGAATACATATCAGGAAGTATTGGTGATAAAAGAAATAGAAAAAAGATTGAATTACCTGCCAATACATATGAGCCATTTGGGGATACGACCCATCCCAACCAGAGTGCTTTATTCCTTGTGTTAGAGGCTACGTGCAAACCCTCCAGCCTCCCGAGACCCCAACCATGCACCAGACCGTCCAGACGCGTCGTGCCGCCACTGCTCGCCAGCTCGTGTGCTGCTACGCCGCCTGCCGGCAACTCAGTGGCCAACGGAGTCTGGTGAGTTTCTTCCCCTTTGGCTTGTTCTTTGGCCCTTCCCTTTCTCGATCTGCTCTTGTTCTTCAATTCTTGACATTTTATTGTTCTATTTTCTCGATCCCCTTTCCTTATCTACAATGAGTAGATGGCAACAACAAATTCGAGAATGATGCACCTGAGGAGGAAGCAGTTAAGCCATGAGCCATGGACGTGAATGTTTGCTACTTTAATTTGTTATGTGATGGAACTAAACCTTCATTCCCCTGCTATTTGCTGAACTTGTGTTCATCGTTTGAACTTTGCTATGCATTGCTATTTATTTATGTTAGAAAAATATTGAAACGTATCTGTCGACGATTTATGTCGAGTACGTCTATCTGGGGGTATCTCAGGGAGTAGATTAGTGGGTCTCGCCGAGTTCTAGGAACGACAGTGCACGAACAACACAAAGATTTAGACAGGTTCGGGCCGCGAGTAGCGTAATACCCTACGTCCTGTGTGTTTGATTGTATTGTATATGAGTTGAGTTGTTTTGAGGGGGTCCCTGCTCCTCCTTATATACTCGGGGAGCAGAGTTACAAATTGATTACAAAGACTACCCGTTTCCGACCTGGAAGGTTACATTAAGGTAATCTATCATGAATACGAGTAGTTCTACTACTTGACTACATCGTCATATACCTTATCTGGCTAGTCCAAAGCAGTCGGGTCATAACTCTCCATATCGAGTAGTTTAATTCCTTAGACGAGTGGCCCTAAGGATCCTGACCCCACAAATCCCCGAGCATCTTGTGCCTTTGCTTCAACTCTTGAATCTTTTTAACATCTTCGAGTAGTTAGAGCTAAGCCCAAGACGCTCAAATCTCTTCTGACGAGTAGTTTCACTAAAGCACATCTTTTGATGCACCCAATAAGTGTAGCCCCCGAGCCTCCAAATACTCGTTTAAGCAGTCAAAGGTTCAAGAAACTAATCTTGAATTTCACCTGAGTAGTCTAATGGTGCGCACTGAGTAGATGCAACCATCGAGCTTCAAGTAGTTTTGTTAAAACTATTCAAAGATCTTGGATAAAACATAATAGGTTTAAAAGAAATTGTATCCTTCAAATGCAGCCCCCGAATCCACGAGTACTTTTAAGTAGCCGTTGGATCGAGTACTGCTCCCCTTATTTACACCAAGCCATGAATCCCAATACATACTTGATAATTATTTTCATAAGAATCAGCATGCTTTCTAGAGCATCCATGCAAGTATAACAACTTTCGAGTTGTCTTCAAATGTAAGAATTGATCAACTGTAATTCTATATCTACGAGTGGTTTTGTTAAAATCAAATCAAATGTAACAACTATAATTCTGTATCAACTGTAAGATATTTTTCTACTGTTTTCTGCCTTAAATCTCGGAAGGAAATCAAATCCCAGATTATCCGTTAGCAGCCCCGAGCTTTGAATCAAAAGAATATCTTTGATTTGAAGATCTGATTAATCACCAGGATTCTGTTGTAATATAATCCGAAATTTACGCCGGGAAAAACTAACCGAACCATCCCCTGTAACGGAATGCGATACGCCGTTGATACTGTTCAAAACAGTAACCTAACCGAAAGTTATAAATCTAGAGTGAAACCTTCCTTTGCTTCATTAACCTTTAGCGCAGCGCTATAGCCTTGGCCTCCTCATCGAAGCTTCCTTGTCATTTCGAACTTTCCGTGCTTGCTTCTCTTGTGAATGCGTGAGAAAAGCAAAGTCTTAACTCGATCTGCAACCATGAGCTCGAAGAAGAAGGCATCAAGGAAGAGGGTTCCCTTGGTAGATCCAAACACGAAGCCAGATTGCAAGACTCATCCTTCCCCTGCTGATGCTTGGAAGTATTGCACCGTGAAGGAAGGAGACCTTCATGACTTGGTGGAGCAAGGTTTGCTCTTATCCCAGGAGACTCTGGAGTGGAGGGCTTGCTTCAATGCACAATTTCCCACCGAAAACACAAATGAAATCCCTTTGTTTGTGTCTTTTTTTGAGCGCAGAGTAGGTCTTCGAATCTCCTCCTTTTTCCGCGAGCTCCTTGATTTTTACAAACTCCAACTCCATCATTGTCACACCCGGGTTTTCACAGAAACCCGAATGCTGCCATATGTAGGTCCAGGAAGTCCACAGAACACATATAGCTTACAAATATGGAAAATCAGAGTACATATGCTTGAATAAAACATTTTACATCAGAGTTTATCTAAATAAAGCACAGCGGAAGTCTATCTCTCTCGAAAGGTAGAGCCTCAAGTCCACAGGGACACCGACTGGTTGACCACAGCTCAGAAGTATCACTGATCCATCTGTTACCCATCCGGGATTTTGTTGAATAATGGCAAGTGTAAGTAAAACATTTACTTAGCAAGTATAGCACGGGTGTATGAAGGCTCAAAATAAGGTTAGACACGGCTTAACTGCATTAGCACTTTTAGTTGGTTCATTTTATCATTATCCAAGTTACTACATTGAGTGAGTCCCAGTTGCAACACAATTAATGAAGTGTAAGTGACATTAAGCATAAATAAACATCATCTTCTAATCAAAAAGGATCCAGGCCGCTCGTGACCCTGAGCAAGGCTATCATGATAGATTATACACTCTGCAGAGGTTTCGCCCTTTACCCACCAGTCGTGTAAAAGTTCAAAGGAACTTTGCACCCAACCATGCACATCAACACTTCCGAGGTCTGACTGCATAGGGATGCTACAAGGTTTTTCACAAGACACCCTAACAAAACAGTAGCCACTATGGTACAACACAGGCAGCATGATCCAAGGCACCGAGATTGACTGACTCTCAGGGCGCAGCGATAAGAGGGTCAATGGCGTCCAGAGCGCGGGCACGCATGCCAACAAGTAAAAGAGCGCGACGTGCGGAGTTCCCATACCACATGGACTCCCAACATGGGACTGTGCCTGACAAGACATAGCCGACGGTACCCCCGTCCTCGGTGGATCAAACCATACTCTCACGAGTGCTTCCCATAGCCCCGTCGGCCCCGTCGGTAACTACTGTCAAGCTAGAGCCGTATAAGTTACTTGACCAAGACCAGAGCCATAATAGTTCTAGCGGTGACGACAGGCTCCTGGGTTGCCGCTTTAAGAACCGGACCTTAGGGAGAGACACTGGAGCAAAGCACGCAGCACATGCCCAGTTCCCTAAACCATGTTGCTAAAAAGCAAGTTTATCATTATGTGGAAGTGAACCATTAATTCAAGATTAACAATTAATCAATGGTGACAGTAGCTGCGCATAGCAAAGATTCTACCCATATGCAATAATCCCAAGGTGACAAGGACAGGGGTATACAAACTAGGTACAACCTTAATAGGACGTCAATTTAGACACATGCATATGAAAGTAAATGTATGTAAAAAGTGTGTTTAGGTAGCAAGGATTGTCCATGCTATAACTTGCCTCAAATCCATAATAATTACTCATAGTCTTCAAATCTTGATCTTCAAATTCTTCTGCTTGAAATCTCTCGATGATGTTCCTCTACTCGAAGCAATCATTGAGCACAACATGCAGCTAAACAAGCAAACAAACAATATACAACTAAGAACAGTACACCAATCAAAATAAAAGCTTCAAAAGAGCGCACTAAAGGATAGGGCTTGATTCTAGGATCATGTGAGCGCAAGAATCGCTGAAAACGGAGCTACGGTGAAAAAGATACGACCATCAGAAGATTTATATTATAAAAGAAAATAAAAGACTATATGCTTGATTAATTTTAATTAAATAAATAATATAAAAGATATTTCAGAGAAACATCTTATGTTGGAATTAATTCAATTCTATTTGAATTTGTAAAATGAGATAAAACTAATCATATTTTATTTACAAATGTTCATGTAGAATTTATACAATTTAATATTTAGCTTTAGTAAAACAGGCATGTGAGAGCGACTAATCGAATAATAAGATATTTCATGTTGAACTAGTCAATATTATAATAAAAACAGATTCATGTTGATATTAATCAATATTGATAATTAGTTATGAAAACTCGGAGTTTAACTCTTAATTAGAAAAGATAGCTATTAAATAAACATAATTGAATTAAAATTCATTTATGAAAAACCGAGGAGGTATAACCTAGTCAACTTTTATTTATAAATCTAATTGAATAAATATTACTCAAATTTATTTTAGCATTTAAAAGCAGAGTATAAATCTCAATTAGATTTTAGTATAGAAAACATATTTAAATAACCTTTAGTCTAATTAATATTTTAATAAAATTCAGGAATACAAGGCTTGGTAGATGGAAGTTCTAACGTGTAGTTTGAGCTTATACGAATCTAACGCAACTTGATCGGGTCAAAACGGAGATAAAACGTGAAATCTATGGTCTTTTAAAGGTGTTAGGGACCTAATTGTAATTATCTGTAGACTTGGAGGGTTAGCAAAGGAGTTTTGCAAGACTCAGTGAACAGCTGCCGAGAATACAGAAAATCCAGGGTTAGATCTGCAAAAGCGTAGGGTTTGGACTATTCTGATGGAATCCGATAGATCCAGGGGGCTATTTAAGAAAAGCGCAAGACACAAGAACTTTAATAAACATTACACGCTTCCTCAGGGGCCTAACTGAATAAGAGACATCTTCTTCCTTGAAACAAGCAGTGGAGCTCGCCAGTGCTCCTGGCTGATGGACTCGCCGACGTTTGGGTGGGCTAGGGTGGCAGCTAGCTGGCGCAAAGGAGGGAGAAGGTCGGGGCGAAGTCGAGGAGGTGCTCACCGGCGGCCGGGGGTGGCCAGCGGCGTCGGCGCTCGGGGACGGCCGGCGGCGGCTCGGGTGCTTCGCCGGGCGGGGCGCTCCGGTGATCCTCCGGCGATGGGAAGGGGCAGAGGAGAGGCGTCTCGGCACGGGGATGCGCATGGCGGCACTAGTTGGCTCCGTCGGCGGCTGAGGAGGCGAGAACGACGTCAATGGCGGCGGCAACGCTTGCTACCGGCGGCGGCAAGATTGGGCGGTGGTGCGGCGCGAGCAGGGGAGGGAGCGATGGGGGCGGCGGCTAGGGCACGTTGGGCGGCCGGCTCGCGCGCGCTAAGTAGGGCGCGGACGCGAAGGGAAAGGAAGGCCCGACGCGGCGGCGGGATTTGCGGTGGCGGCGGCGACGCTCGCGCGGGGAAGGCTGGCGCGCGTGAGGGGGCGGGCGAGCTGGGCCGAGGGAAGCGCGGGGCTGGCTAGGCCGGATGGCAGCGGGCTGCAGTAGTGGGCCGCGTGGGGGATGCGTGGGCCGGAGGGAAGCGGAGCTGGGCCGGGGCGACGAGGGGTGGGCCGGGTGGAGAAAGCACGCGGCTGGGCCGAGTGGAGAATTAAGGGGGCCGAAGCAGACTCGGCCCGCGGGGAAGGTAGGGAGGTTATGGACTGGGCTGGGTTGGGTTTCGGCCCGGCTAGGTTTTAGTTTTTTTTCTTTTCCCTTTTTTTATTTTTAGAAATATTTTAACGTGTAAAGAAATATCCAAAAAAATCTAGATAAATCATTTAAGGCACGAAAAATACTCTAAAAAAATCCAAAATTTCCAGGAAAAATCCCAGAGGTAGAGTTGGACACGAGGAACCCAAATAAAATATTTTGAGCACATGAAAAAGACTTTAGCACATCCCAAAAATTGGAATATGCTCTAGGTAATTAGGAATAAATTCCAGAAAAATCTGAAAAAATTCCTATTAGGCTTCTAAACGTATTTTTGAAAACTTAACACACATAAAACCATTAAATGCAACCGGCATGAATGCAAGACACTCAACATTAAACCTATGTTGTTTTAATTTAATTTAGAAAAATGGTTTTCCTTATACTAAATTCCCTGCAAATTAAATAAAGTTGAGAATTTTTTAAAAAATTATGAGAAATTCTTTATTTAATTATTATTTAAAAACACATCCTGAAATCCAAAAATTTCAGGGTGTGACAATCATCTGAATCCTAATGGGATTTTGAATATAGCTGTATTTGTGCATGCTTGCGAAGCATTCCTTGGCATCAATCCAAATCTCGCTTTATTCCGTACTTTGTATCATGTAAAGCCCCATCCGAATTTCCAGAGGATGGAAGTGGTTGGAGGGGCGGGAATTCAATTCCGCCAAAGGATGAAAGAGCAATGGTTCTCCAATGCTCTGAAGGAATCATGTGGAGACTGGAAGTCCGAGTGGTTCATAATCGGTGAGTAGTCAAAAAACGAGTACTCTTCCTATAGTATTTACGGTCAATGCACATTGTTATACACTAATCTTGTTCCTGTGTCATTGTAATACAGCAGGGAACCATGGAAAAAGCTGTCCTGTCAAAGATGGATGGTATCCCAGGCATCTATCCAACTGGAACACTAAGCCAACCACCGAAGAAGCCAAGGATGTGCCTGCTTTGCTAAAGCGAGTTCAATCGTTGAAGAACAAAGGCTTAACTGGAGTCGGGATAGCCTTCAGTTTTCTCAAGAGAAGAATTCAACCACTCCAAGAGCGTGTCAATCTTGGATACAAATATGAGGGAAATACAGATCCTTCTCGCATGGTGCCAGAAATGAGACCGTGCTAATGCGCTTGTCGCGCATGTTCAGCAATGTGAACAATAAGAAGCCATACATTGCAAAAGAATTCTGTAAAGGCCAATGTCCAAGTTCTGTAAGTGCTCGAAACCTTTGAATTGTAGTCATTATTAACATGTGTCTCAATAGTGATTCCTCTCATGTAGTCGGCCACTAATTCTGACGGGCCAGTTGGTGGCCTATCTCCGCAAGATTGGGAGAAATTTGGAAAGAGTTCTTCAGAAAAGTCGAAGCCGTCGAATGAGAAAACAGAGGCAATTGCCGACGATATAGAAGAACTTGAAGTGATATCCAACGAGAAGGCAGCTGACTCGGATGGCCAGCGAGTTAATCTTCAAGGTAAGAGAAGTCTTCATGATTTAATTCGAGTACTTTGTACGTTCCTCCATCTAATTTGGATGTACTGTTTTTTGAAAAACAGATGATATAGACATAGTACCAAGAGTTCCCACAGGAGTAAAACGGAAAAGAACCACTCGGTCTCGATCAGATGTCCCTGCAGGATCATATGTGCCTGAAACAGAGGAAGGTCAGCGCATCAAGATCTCCAAATTTATCACTGCTGTTCAAAGCTCTTCAACTACAAGTGCCATGGCGAGTGGTACCACAGGGAGTACAACTAGCTCCAAAGTAGGCGTGCTTAAGCCAAAAACCACCGCGCCGACAAAGTAAGTTTGTTCAATCAAGATATCCTTTCAATTGAGCCATAATTCAGCTATTGAATCTTGTGTTTTTTGTGAAGGATTTCATCTGGTGCACTTGCGCCACAAGAACAATTGAAAAAAGCTGAAGAAACAGAGTGTAATGAAGAAGAAGTCCTCCCTGGCGCTGTCGAAGAAAGCGCCGGAGTTGCGGGTCTGAACCAGTCTCCAGAGAAAGAGCAATCTGAGGTCCATTTAACTTCAGAAGCAAACCCCGTAGAAACTGCAAACTAGGGAGACGCCGAAAGGCCGCCGTCAACTATGGAGGTAAATCATATAGCCTTTGCTTTGTATATCCACCAGAATTTAAATGCTTGTAAAACCATGAAGGTTGGTTTGGAGGCTGGAGAAGTCGCCAACATTATTATCAGAAAAAGTACTCCACCGCCACAAGAAAGGACTATGGACAATGAAGTTGTGCAGCTGAAGCAACACCTGGCAGCCGCTCTAGTAAGAGGAAAACTTAATAGAAAATAGTTAATACATTGGTTACTAACTATCATCCAATGCAGGCTTTGGTAGATAAAATGGAGAAGAATAGAGATGCCAGTCTGGAATCTCGAATAAAAGAACTCGAAGAAGATCTTGCGGCTGCCTATGAGGCGCGCGAAAAAGCTCGAGTTGATAATCAAGAATTGGTCTCTCGACTACACAAGCAACTCGAGGGAATGAGAGATGAAAAATCTCGAATGGATACTCGTAACCGGGCGTTGATCTGAGACAACAATAGTAAGTAAAGCAAATTATATATATTTAATTATTAACTTAGTCGTATGAAGTGTAATCATAGACTTGTCTCGCCTTTGCAGGATTGAAAAAAGAATTGGTTGAAGAACATAGCACCAGCACTTCATGGTATAACTTGGCTCAATCTAAAACCGATGATTGCGCCCGCTTGGAAAAAGAGGTTGAAGACCTGAAAGGAAAATATACCAAGGAGCATCAGATCCGTGTTGACATGGAACAAGCTTGCGCCAGGGCCTTGGCAGGACAACAAGCCAAACAACAAGAAGTGGAGGATCTCCAAACTGAGAAGAAGGCCATAGAAGAAGCGGTGCTCCCCATCATTGACATGGTAACACCGGAGGGTATTGCTACTACCAACCAGTCATTATTGGAGCGGATCAGCGCAGTGCCTGGACAGATAACTGATTTCTGTAAGAATACCATGAAAGAGTGTGTGAATCAGTTGCTAGCAATGGTGAAGGCGCACAATCCAGACGCCAAACATGAAGTTGTAGAGCTTCCAGAAGGGATGGAAATCGAAGGATTCGAGGAATTGGTGAAAGAAACAGAGCCAGTCGCATATACTTTTATTGACTCGTTAGAGTAGATCTGTACTGTAACTTGAACTACTCGTTTCGAATACTCTGTTTTTAATCCGATATGGATATTTGTCCATGTATATAACGTCTGATACTTGATTAAAGTAATCCGTTTGGAAATACTACTGTGTAAGTAGTATCCAATAGTTTGTGCGTATGCGAAGTATTGTGGGTAGTATATTTGATGAGTGACTACAATTTAAGTAATCCAGTGGTCGTATAAGGTTCGCAACTAGGAGGAGTTGAATCGAGCCTTGTTAAGGATTAACAACCTTGCTAATGCAGGGCGAGAAGTTATGCGCATAGGCATATGCTGTACTTTTTAGTACTTTAGAGCACCTTTAGGTGATTTTTATAGGAAATGAAGAATGAGTGTAGTTGGTATAACACTGATTCTTGAAGCTTTTGTTGAAAAAAGCCACAGAGTCAAAAGAAAAGAAATTATCGGCTTCAACCATGTATAGGTGAGGGTCATTCATCCAAGATTTTTAGGTGGTTCGACACCTCATTTTAAAAGGAAATCCTGGTTTCTTTTGAGCGGGAGTAGAAAACTACTCGGATACCACACGAAGGCTATCGCCGTAATGAACATGATATAGTTTTATCTAATGAGATAAAGGATGTCATGACTTTGTAGATGACAGGGAAACATAACTTTATTAATTTGAGAACAAGGGTTGTTTTACAACATCTCTAATATAATGTCCCGTGTTACAGGTAAAATTTGCGGAGATGTTCTATGTTCCATACATTTGGTAATTCCTCTCCCTCTGAGGTTTGTAGCCTGTATGTACCAGGTCCAATGACTTGTTTTACAAGAAAAGGACCTTCCCATCTAGACATAAGTTTGTGCAACCCTTCAGTCTTTTGGATTCGACGTAGTACCAAGTCTCCTATAGTAAAGGATCAAGGTTGAACAGAGCGTTGATGAAAGCGACGTAATCCTTGAAGATAACGCGTGTTCTGAATAAGGGCTGCTACTCGAACTTCTTCGACGCCATCAACATCTTGAGACCTTTCTTGATGAGCTAGTTGTTCATCGTAGTTCTCCAAACGCGGGGCTTCCCATAAAAGATCAGCCGGTAGGACTGCTTCGGAGCCGTAAACCAGGAAATATGGTGATTGGCCAGTGGCCCTGCTGGGTTGGGTGCGTAGCCCCCAAAGCACCGCGGGCAACTCTTTTGCCCATTTCCCACCATATTTCTTTAGAGGCTCATACAATCTGGGTTTTAACCCTTGTAGTAGCAAACCGTTTGCTTTTTCCACCTGTCCATTGGCACGAGGATGAGCAACTGAAGCATAATGTATCTCAATGGAATATCTGTCACAGTAGTCTTGGACTTCTTCGCTGGTGAATACAGAACCGAGGTCTGTGATAATGTTGTGAGGAACTCCAAATCTCTGGACAATACCATCAAAGAATTTGATCAAATTAGCAGTTTTAGCGTTTACTAAAGGCATTGCTTCGATCCATTTAGAAAATTTATCGATGGCTACGATGAGCCACTCGAATCTGCCTGGAGGTTTGGAAAGGGGACCAACAAGATCAAGACCCCAACAAGCGAAAGGCCATGATAGTGGTATAGTGTTGAGGTCGTGTGCTGGAACGTGAGCTTGTCGTGCGAAGAATTGACATCCTTGACATTTTTTTATGATGTCCGCTGCATCGTGCTTGGCTGTTGGCCAGAAGAAACCTGCTCTGTAAGCTTTGCTGACCAATGTTCGTGAGGCAGCATGATTACCACACACGCCGCTATGAATTTCTTGTAGCAGAGCTTTTCCTTGGTTAATTGTGATGCATTTCATTAAGACGTTGGCCGAAGCCCCACGCCTATTGAGTACATTGTCCACTACTATGTAATTAGCAGCTCGTCGTTGAATGCATATTTTCTCTGGCTTCTGCTCTGGCAATTTGTGGTCTTTCAAGTACTCAATGAAAGGGGCCATCCAGTCAGTGTCGATTACCATGATCTGAGTTTCTGGCTGGGACTGGGGTTGCGTGGTCTCAACTCGTGTTGGTCCCTTAATGGATGGTTGGAGTAGTTCTTGGACGAATATTTCTGCTGGGACGTCGGCTCGCCGAGATCCTAGCTTTGACAGGGCATCTGCGGCGACGTTGTAGTCACGAACGACGTGGTGAAATTCCAGGCCTAGAAAGTTTCTTTCTAGTTTACGAACTTCATGAACGTAGGCATCCATTGTCTCTTTAGAAGCGTCCCAGTCTTTATTAACTTGGTTGATGGCCACCGCCGAATCGCCATAAACAACAAGTCGCTTGATACCGAGAGATGCAGCCGGACGGAGCCCGTGCAGCATAGCCTCGTACTCTGCTTCGTTATTGGTGACCTGAAACAGGATTTGAAGAACGTATTTAAGTTGGTCTCCTTTAGGAGATATAAGAAGTACGCCTGCGCCTCCTCCTTCAAGTTTGAGTGATCCATCAAAATACATGACCCAGTGCTCAGGTCGAGTGGTTGTCGTAGAATTTTGAATTTCTGTCCATTCGACTGTGAAGTCAGCAAGAGCCTGGGACTTGACGGCTGTTTGAGATGTGAAGTCAAGGTGGTATGCTCCAATTTCAGCCTTCCATTTGCTGATGCGACCTGTTGCGTCTGGATTATTGAGGATTTTGCCTAGAGGGAATTTAGTTACGACCGTGATGTGGAAAGCTTGGAAGTAATGTCGTAGCTTGTGTGATGTGATGAAGACGGCGTAGAGTAGTTTTTGGACTTGAGGATAGCGAATCTTGGACTCGGAGAGTACTTCGCTGATGTAATAAATTGGCCGTTGTACAGGGAATACATGGCCGTCCTCTTGTCTTTCAACTACTATTACGGTGCTGACCACATGGGTTGTCGCTGCAGTGTATAGATATAGATGATCATCTTTCAGAGGCGCTGTGAGTACTGGCGGAGTAGATAGATATGTTTTGAGTTCTTCGAACGCCGTATCTGCTTCATTCATTCAAGAAAACTTATCATGCTTTTTAAGCAATTTGAAGAAAGGGAGGCCTTTTTCTCCTAATCTTGAGATGAACCTATTTAAGGCTGCGATGCATCCTGTCAGCTTCTGGACATCTTTTACGTTCTTCGGTACTCCCATGGCAAGGATTGCTGAGATCTTTGCCGGGTTAGCTTCAATGCCCCTGTTACTGACCATGAACCCCAAAAGTTTTCCTGACGGAACACCAAAGACACATTTGGTTGGGTTAAGTTACCAGCGGAATGTTCTAAGGTTGTCGAATGTCTCTTGAATGTCATTGATGAGATGATCTGATTGTCTTGTTTTGACGACTACATCATCAACATATGCCTCTACATTGCACCCAATTTGTTTAGATAGGCACGTTTGTATGACTCGCTGATATGTGGCACCGGCGTTCTTCAATCCGAAAGACATAGTTGTATAGCAGTAAGCGCCGAAGGGAGTGATAAAAGATGTTTCGATCTGATCTTCTTTCTTTAGAGCTATCTGATGGTATCCTGAATAGCAGTCCAGAAAACAGAGCAATGTGCATCCGGCCGTGGAGTCGACGACTTGATCAATGCGTGGGAGTCCCATGGGATCTTTTGGACAATGTTTGTTCAAATCTGTGTAGTCGACACATATCCACCATTCGTTGTTGTTTTTCTTCCGAACCAACACTGGATTAGCCAACCACTCGGGGTGGAAGACTTCTTTGATGAAGCCAGCAGCGAGTAGTTTGGCGAGTTCTTTTTTTATTGTCTCACGTCTATCTTGTGCAAATCGTCCGAGGCGCTGTTTTTTGGGTTTTGCATTTTTGTCAATGTTTAGTTTGTGCTCGACAAGTTCTCTAGGAACACCAGGCATATCAGATGGTTTCCAAGCAAAAATATCTTTATTATCTCGGAGGAACTTGACGAGCGCGTCTTCCTATTTACAGTCTAAATCTGCCCCTATAAGGGCAGTTTTGGACGGATCGCCCGTCCCAAGATTTACAGTTTTGAGCTGTACTTCTTCGGAGGGCTTGAAGTTGTCACTTGTTGACTTCTTGCTGGGTACTTCTAGGTCGTCTTCCTTCGACTTCTTGGCCAGGGCGAGTACTTCCAGCATCTGGGTAGGGACATGCTAAGTGGCGGCGAATTCTAGTGCCTCGACGTCGCAATCATACGATACCTTTAAGTCTCCTTTTAGGGAAAGTACTCCTTTAGGAGCAGACATCTTGAGAACCAAGTATACATAATGCGGGATCGCCATAAATTTGGCGAGGGCTGGTCGCCCAAGAATCGCATGGTATGAGGTCTCGAATTCAGCAACCTCGAATTTGATGTACTCGGTTCTGAAGTTTGCTTCCGTCCCGAAGGTAACTGGTAATGTGACCTAGCCTAGGGGGATTGCTGCATTGCCTGGGACAATGCCATAGAATGGAGCGTCTGTAGGCTTGAGGTATTTTGTGATGTCTAGGCCCATCTTCTTGAACGTGTTTGTGAAGATGACATTGAGTCCGCTGCCTCCATCAATGAGTACTTTAGTCAGTCTGGCTTGTGCCACGACTGGGTTTAAGACCAGAGGGTATCTGCCAGGATTTGCAAAGTTTGTCCACTGGTCTGTTCTGGAGAATGTGATGGGCATTTTTGACCACTTTAAGTATGTTGGGGTGGCAGGTTCTATCGCCATGATCTCTCGCAGAGTGAGCTTCTTGGCGCGCTTCGACCGGTTCAGGGTTTCCCCACTGAATAGTACTGCTACGACATTCTCGACATTTGGGAAGTTATTGTTAGGGTCTTTGTCATCTTTGTCTTCCTTTTCTTGTCGGTTTTGGGAGCATCTGGTGGTTGCTTGTCGAATTCCTGCTTTAGGTGAAAGCACTTCGCCATTGTGTGCTTGCCATTGAGGTGGTAGGGGCAAGGACCGTTCATGACGTCTGCCGTTGAATGAGTCTTACGACTAGGGCGCTGGACCGTCGCGACTGTGTTATCTGGCTTGCGCTTCCTGTTATCGCGACTGAAATCCCGATTGTTTGGGCGATTGTTACGTCGGTCGCCGTTGTCTTTGTTGTGATTGTTGGTATTGTTGTCGCGATGTCTGTCAAAACGCTCCCGCTCGCGATCGTCTTGGTCTGCCCATTCGGCGATAATGCGTCGTAGCTCGCTGATGTTTTCTGGGCGGCGTTGGCTGACCTCACGGTGTAGTTCTCGGGTGTACAGACCGTCATGAAAGCAGTCGATTACTTCCCGGTCAGAGATGTCCACGATTGTAGCTCTTTTATCGAAGAATCTCTTGATGTATTTTTGCAAGGTTTCTCTTTTTCCTTGCTTGCAAGCTGCTAGTTCATAACGGGTTCCGGGCCTAGCCCAGGTTCCCTGGAAGTTGGTGGTGACCTTTCTGGTGAGATCGTCCCAGGAATCAATGGACCCGGGGCGGAGGCCCTCGAGCCATGTTAGGGGTGTAGTATCTAGCATAACGGGGAAGTAACTGACTTTGATATCGTTGGATCCTCCAGCCATCTGGATGACTGTAGAGTAAATTCGGAGCCATTGTTCAGGGTCTTGCTTGCCCGTGAACTTCTCAATTTCTGTGGGTTTGAACTTGCTTGGCCATTGGATCTCTTTTATGCGCCTGGAAAAGGCTGGAAAGCCGTCATATTTGTCGCCTGGTGATCGATCACTCCGGAAGCTAGAGGTGATGTGGTCGGAGTCGTATTGTCGTCCACGGTTGTGGTTTTGGGGAGGTCGATCGCTGTAATTTGAGGACTCTTGATGTCGGTGGCGATCGTTACGGTGTTCTCCTCGGCGATCGTTGCGGCGTTCTTCGTGACGGTCGCAATGGCGTTCTTGATCACGTGGTCGGTTTCTGTAATTGTGGTGGGGAGGAGGCCCGTAGTTGCGGTCGTAGTCTGCGCGGCAATGGAGTTCCGATTCCATGCGACGTTGTTGACTCGACTGAATGACAGAGCGAGCATCGCGGTTGTCATTAATGACATTGCGAAGGTCTCGATCTCGTGGCCTTGCATCGTCTTGGTTGTTACTGCGTCCTCTCCCCTGCTGGTGGTTGCGATCAGCGTCTTGGCCACGTCGATGTCCTCCTGTGGTGGCGATTGAAGCTTCATGTGGGGGTGGTCTTTCAGCGTCTGGGCGTCTGGTGTCTGGGGTGTGGTGGCTAGGATTCGCCTGGTTCGTAGCCTTCTGAGCCGTGTCGAGGATTGAGAGTACTTGTCTGTCCGCAGGGGTGTCGGGCATGGCCCTGACGAGTTCTGCTGCGATGGAGATGTTTAATGGTGCGTTTTGGGATACTAGTTGATCGCCGACCATATCGAAGTCATGTGTAAGGTTTCGCATGGCGTTGGCGCGTAACGCGGCGTTAAGATGCCTCTGCTTGCGCTTGGCGTTCCTTGCTTGACGCGCGATCTTTTGCTCCTCTGTTTCTCCGTCAGCAGTGCGTTCCTCTTCAGAAACGTCGGTAATCAGCTCACGATCGTACTGAGTGCCTTGGTCTTCGTTGCCAGCCATGAACACCTGACGGCTTGGGTCTTGATCGCTGAGGACGATCTGAGTGGTTGAAAAGTTATCACTCGAGCTTTCAGTTGGACTGGTGAGCGATGCGGTCTTGCCGTCTTGGAAGGGGAGTTCTTCCAGTATAACGGCAGCAAGTCTTGAGTCGTTGTCCTGGGAGGTGTCGGCCGGAATCGCTCCGGGCCAGTGAACGGCGAGTCCTCCCGGTGTTCTAGTCACGACTAGTTCGGATGGGAGGTGAACGAGTGGTTCCTCCAACACGAAATCGGTGTTGAAGTGAGCGTGATAGTGTAGGCGCGCGACGTTATCAGGAGCATCACTTAGCAAGACGGTGAAGTCATTGTCACTGTCCCTCGATGGCGCTGATGCCGGCTTGAGGTCGTCGGAGTGACTTGGCTTTGAGTGGGACTCCTGGGTCGTCCATGCCTCTGTTTTTGTGGTACGACTCTGTTTGTGCGAGTTCATTATGTTGGAGAATCCTTTTGGGAGCCGATATTGGGGGTTGCCCGATGGCGTAGCCAACTCGGAGTTCCCTGCTTTTTCTGTAACCGGGATCGAGTCGTACCCGGACTCGGCCTTGAGAATCCTGAGCGAATTTGGAGTTAAGATCAGACTCGGAATAGGAGTCGAGATCGAGTTGGAGGTAGCCGCCGAGCAGGAGCCAGGGTTGTTCGCGAGGTAGCTTGCGAACCTACCATCGCTTTCGGCGACAAAGGTCCATGCGCCGAAAACGAAGGTGGCTCCTTCTTCGACGTCGGCAAGCTTGAAGGTAGTGAATTCCATCGTCCCTGGTGGTGAGCATTCGGCGAGAGGCCCCACGGTGGGTGCCAAGTGTCGACGATTTATGTCGAGTACGTCTATCTGGGGGTATCCCAGGGAGTAGATTAGTGGGTCTCGCCGAGTTCTAGGAACGATAGTGCACGAACAACACAAAGATTTAGACAGGTTCGGGCCGCGATTAGTGTAATACCCTACGTCCTGTGTGTTTGATTGTATTGTATGTGAGTTGAGTTGTTTTGAGGGGGTCCCTGCTCCTCCTTATATACTCGGGGAGCAGAGTTACAAATTAATTACAAAGACTACTCGTATCCGACCTGGAAGGTTACATTAAGGTAATCTATCATGAATACGCGTAGTTCTACTACTTGACTACATCGTCCTATACCTTATCTGGCTAGTCCAATGCAGTCGGGTCGTAACTCTCCATATCGAGTAGTTTAATTCCTTAGATGAGTGGCCCTAGGAATCCTGGCCCCACAGTATCCGTGTATTATGTTTTTAAAAAATACTGTATTCATGTATCTGTATCCACCCGATACCGATACACTGATTACCACACCCGCACATATGAGTGCCCGAAAAGGCCTCAGGGAAGTATTGGATAGTCACCCGGAATCCGTAAAGCAACACTTGACCACTCTGGGCGAGTAGCTTCTGGTACTGCACGGCGTCAGCCTGCTTCTTGGCAATCCTCTTCTTCTCCGCAATCCTGCCACGCTTCCTCTAGAGGACCTGTGGGGTCACCAGATGCTGGATCTTAGGGGCCTTGCTCACCTTCTTGCCTGCAAGCACAAGTAACCATCAGGTAACATGAAATTTGTAATTGATAAAATATCAGTCAATTGGCTCCAATGACAATATAAAATCCATCTCAGGATAATAACTAGAGCAGTCGGGGCATGCAAGGGACTAAAACAGAATAATACATCTCGGCTCGAGACAACTGTACAACCATGAGCAACGCATCAGAAGCAACTAATAAGGGAATGAAGTGACACAGCAAAGAAACACTCACCGTTCTTGGTAGTGAATGTCCCGCGGTAGGTGATGACGTATTTGCGAATATCATCATCCTTGGAAAGGTTGAAGAGCTTCCTGATCTTGGACGCCCTCTTGGGTCCCCTCATGGGCTACTGTCGAGGCCGCGTCGATCAAAGCCGTCAAACCGCAAGTGGGCGCGCTCCGAACCAACATGTTTGGGAAGAGGGTCCTCTCGAAGACCTGTCTGAAGAACAGGAAGCTCTAATCCCCATACCTCGTCGAAGTGCCCTTTGGGGTTCGCCGCAGCTTGGGCGAAGGCGCGCAAAGGTGCTGTACTGATATGTAAATCTGTAATAAAAGTAACATTTGTCGAAACATAAGTTACCAGGAAATGGAGTAGATAGATTGAGGGCCCTTTGGCAACCCAAATTCCCCCCAATTTCCCCTTGATTTCCGTGGGTAGACATCCCACGCTGAAATCAGCCTGGGGTCAAAACGAATCGCCATCTGGGAGCCATCTTCACGGGGGAGCCTCGGAAGCTACTTAACCTCCAATATTAAAGATTCGTGCGGCAAACGTGGCCTACATGATCTCCTTGTCTTCCTCCTCGGGCGTGCGCTTGAGCGCCGCCGCGCGCCGCCGCGACGCCAAGGCTGGAGGAGCGTCAGCCGGGCGGAGGCGGCGAGGGCGTCGCCGACCGTGGGCGGTGCGCACGGCCGGCGGTGGCAGCGGTTTGGGGTTGGGGTTTCCGGGGGTGGAGGGATTTCATGGCCGCCGGTCGTAGAAAAGAAATGGGGGGGGGGGGGGGCAGCGGAGGACCGGTGGTGGTGGCGGCTCGGCCGGTGGCGGAGGCGAGGCAGCGCGGAACCGCCGCCGCCCGGGCAGGGCCGGGCAACTGGCAGGCGGTGACCGGCGGCGAGGGACAACGACGGTAATCGGGTTAGGAGGGGCGGGGAAGTAGGGCGGCGGTGGACGGTGGGTGGGCGGCGCGGCGGTCGCCGATTGGGGCGGCGACGGATGGGGCAGGGGTGGAGCAGGGGCGAGGAAGAAGAAGGTCGGAATGGGCCTAATGGGCCCTAAGTTACGATGATTATGTAGCAAATATAAGCTACATAAGAGACCTCGGGAGCCCGACCTGTTCCACGCGATATCCCCAGGGTGAGCGCTCCCCACCTCCAGGGACCGGACGCCGCAACCCGAGAACGGCTATGCATTGTGCGCTATAAAAATCAGTTGTCACCGCACGCGCACGAGCAGGCCGGAAATTAGCTTGCCCAACAAATTCGCCGAACTAGGTGGCTCGCTTCACTACCTCACGATTGAACCATGTGCTGTGGTGGTGGGTTTTCAGTGAGTTTTTTTGTTCTTTTTGCTTAGGCCTTCTCCAATGGTTAACTTTGTTCATATAATATTTTCTGATATTTTAATAGAAGAGAGAAGAGTTATCTCTTGATCAAAAGATAGTCTCATACATGTACTTTGAGATTACTTGAGCCTGATGTGTGGGGTCATTCATATTATGAGATATGTACTGAGAGCTAGGATATTGGAAGAGTTGTCTCTTACAATGTTTAGAGCTAGGTACTAACTTGTACCACTATAGAAGGCCTTACAGGTGTAACTTATTCGTCATATGAATATATCTTGTTTACTTTTTTCTTTTTTTCTTTTCTATTTTATTTTTTCCTTCTATTAGGGTTTTTCTTTTTATTTGTTATTTTCTTTTTTTTGCTTTTATATTTTAAAATGATCATTCGTAAAAAAAATTGTTCTCATTATTGATGTGTTTGTTCTCTGTATAGAATTATCTGTTCGTATTGAAGTAATTTGTTCGTGATGCAGATTTTTTTCGCAATATTTAATATTTTTGTTCACTTTATATTATTTGTTTGTGTATAATAATCCAATCATGATATTCATTTTTCGCATTTGAGCCATTTGTTCGTGATGCAGACTTATTTGTTCGTGATATTTAATATTCTTGTTCATTGTACATAATTATTTGTTCGCGTATAATAAATTTGTTCATGATAATCATTTTTTTTACATTCGAGCCATTTGTTCGTGATGTAGACTTATTTGTTCGCAATGTTTAATATTTTTGTTCACTTTATATAATTATTTGTTCGTGTATAATAATCCGTTCATGATATTCATTTTTTGCATTTGAGCCATTTGTTCGTGACGTAGACTTATTTATTCGTGATATTTAATACTTTTGTTCATTATACATAATTATTTGTTCGTGTATAATAATTTTGCTCATGATATTCATGTTTTCGTATTTGAGCCATTTGTTCGTGACGCACTTATTTGTTTTTAATATTTTTGTTCACTTTATATAATTATTTATTCACGTATAATAACTTGTTCACAATATTCATTTTTCGCATTTGAGTCATTTAATGATGCAAATTTATTTGTTCGTGATGTTCAATTTATTTGTTTGATTTTTTCGTGTGGATAATAATTTAATTGTAAGTAATATAGTGGTGGAATCAAAATTTAATTTGTACACTTAGTTTTAGATTCATGATTTTTTTAGTTTTTGATTTTCTTGCATCCTCACGACGGGATAAGCTTTTACTACTGGGTAAGCCTATACTTCTGTATTTACTTGATCCTTCCCATTCTCGCGAGAATCATGCAGGTGAAGTTGGGCCTGTATGCACGTGAAGCATCAAGTGTTCACGACCCATATAAATTGTTAGCAGCATCAAGTGTTCACAACTCACATAAATTGTTCGCATAATCATAGTTGTTCGCAATTTGTAGCGAACATGTCAACAAATCAAGCAGATACGTCAAGCCGCTAGATACATACTATGTGAAAAAACAGTCGCGAGTAAATAAATTCAACACCAGAGACTCTTGCTTTGCTCGCTATGCACAAAAGAAACATCCAAAACGAGAAACTGTGAGATAGATATCTGTTATCAATATAATAATGGGCCAAAATCGGCCCGCTACGGAAACGCACGCGGCTCAGGACGCAAGTCATAGCTAGACGCACCCCCGCAACCCCGGGGCGTAGCGACACGAGGGAGAGCGGCAGCAGCCGCCGCCGCCGCCTGCCCGTCCACCTCACCGTCACCTCCCCCACCGGCGAAGAGATCCAGCGCCGCCGCCTCCCCGTCCACCTCCACATCCGGCGCACCCTCCGCCTTCCATCGACGCGCTGCCGCTCCGCCTCCGTCCAGCGCCGTCGCGTCCTCCTTCCCCGCAAGGCGCCGCTGCTTCACCTCCCGTCCAGGCGCCGCCGCTCCCGCACGGCTGCCTTCTGTGGATCCACCACGCCGCTCCCGCACGGCTGCCTTCTGTGGATCCACCACGCCGCTCCCGCACGGCCGCGTATGTGAGTTCTCCCCCTCCTCCTCCTCGCTCTTCTATTGCCTCGGGTTTCTACTCCCTAGTTCTTGTAGATTTTGGTGACTTGAAATGGGTGCTTCAGATCGATTTATTGATTTACGAGCTAGTCCATGTGTTGCGATCTTGCTGTGATGTGTTTTACAGAGAATTATTTCTATGATTAGCAAATTCTTGAAGTAGTTCATTTGCGTTCCAAATAAATTTGTGGTGAGCCTTGCGTGGAGAGCATGATTGCCTCATGTTACAAATTTTTGGTGAGCCTTCTGTGATATCTTAGGTCCGTCCTGATTTATTTGTCCTGAATCGATATTGTGCCATGTATTGGTTCTCCCAGTGTGTCCCAAGCACTGAAACGGGCATGGTTGTATTCTATGGCTGATGGTAATGGTTTCTTGGTTGGGTTGCAGCTTTGCAGGGTGTAGGATTATTGTTTGGTTTTGGTTGATTTTGTGCTGATTGCGTAACAAGGCCAAGCTAGCTACCATTTTGGTTGTTGGCATGACAGGGCATTCATGCATGCCAGAATGGAGCTTTGTATATTGTTAAGGTTAGCACTAACATGAATGGTGAGATTAACTGAGAAATAAGAGCAGAGATCCTTGTTACAGCATGCATGTGTCAGTTTAGGTAGTGTTTGGTTTCTTGTATCAGATTGAACATGTATAGGATGGTTCGCCTGGATGGGATGATCTTGTATAAGATGGTACAAGTAGTGTGTTTGGTTGCTTGTATTGGATGGTACATGATTTTGTTTGGTTGCATGTATAGAATGGTACGGGATGGTACATGTTTATGTTTGGTTAGTTGAATGAATTTGAGTATGGTAACCTCCTCCAATGATAAAAACTGAACAACAACTCATGTAGATATACTACCCCGAATAGCTAGATTTCTCAAATAAAAAAAATACAAGAACCAAAAGCATATACAAGGTCAGATCTAGCAATTTTTGCAAAAGAAATTAAGACACGTGACTACAAGATTTACAAGTTGCAATATCAGTCAATATCCATAAAAGATAACTTTTTGATCCAACATTGCTCAAGGTAGAGAGAGAATCTGAATACGGACTACAAAGAAATTGAGATCCCCTTTTCCTGCCGAAAGAAGAATGATAATTTTCCATTAGGGGATGCGCTGTCAAGATGAAAGGAAAGGCTGGGGCATACGTGGTGCTTGCCTGCTCTTCACCGGTGCCTCAATCTGGAAATGGCGTAAAGCCTGGACCAAATCCAAACCAAACCAGCGTATTCATGTCCGGCAATATAACCCCCACCAAACTGATCCGCATGCCTACACAAACCAACCCAATCCAACCCACCATCATACTCCAACCAAAACCACACTGGATCCACGGTTCCACCCCAAATACTAATCAGTGAGATTATTAGCTAATATACGTGGGAACCCAAGCCTCTAGCCGCTAGTACAATAGCTGCACCGCCAACCAGTGAGAATAAAGATGAATCGGTAGTTCAATACATACATCAAACATTAAAAATACAGAGCTCATACATCATCCTTGATTTTCAGTATAATTTAATTACAAGTCTCATGAAAAACATGTGTCGCTGATACATCAGCATGCAGGCTCATATGATTATCGCCTTAGCGGCTTCCAGCTGGCTGCAAACGACTCAGAGAAAGGAGAACATATAGAAGAGTAACAGGATGCATGCAGGGTGATCGCGTTGGCTGTGTCAATCACCCAGACTTGAATAGCAACATGGCTTTAGAATCGATGTAGAAGTACACAAAGTAGTTTGTTTCATGCGTTACATATGAACCTATAATGGACGAAAAATGGTTAAAAAATATGGGCAATCAGTATACATTCCGTTATGCAAAAGTTGAGAAGTCAAATTTAGAAGTACAAATTGGCTGGAAATACAGGATGATATTGTTACAAGTAAGACATAAAATTCACCTTGGCAAACTTATAAGTGTTGACTTCCTCTGTTATTCCTCATAGGATTCATGTTCTGGATCTTCTTCACCTGCAGGAGACATTGTGATCATTTTAGCAGAAACTGAAACAACTACCATTTTTGGAGAGAGAAAACCATTATACCTTCACTATCAGGTTCTTTGGTTTTAAAAAGCCAATCTTTAGCACAGACTAATGCCTCTACCATTTTTGGACTTAATGAGCTTCAATGATCTCCAAGAATCCTTCCCCAGTATTAAAAGCAGATTCAGATGGTACTGTACTAAGGGGAATTGCAAGAAAGTCACGAGCCATTGTTGATAGCACAGGATATTTTTCTGCTCCTCTTCCACCATGCTAAGACATCAAAATCTTCTACATCATTCTCTATCTCTTCTTCTAAATAGACATCGATTTCAGATTTTGGTGCCTGTGTAACCCTCACTTGTGTCCTGTATTCAGCAAACTCAGCCTCAAGTTGTCTTTTACCAAGAACAGGTGAGCCTGCAATGGGGACATCACTACCACGTGTCACTGTGTATGTCCTACTCATTCTTGGATGCTGCCGTTCGTACTGTGTGAAGTATTTTCTTGTCCAGTCCACGGCGGAGTTCACACGAATAGCAATCTGATCCGCATTTTTGCACACTTTCTTAAAAAAGAAATTCAAGTAAACTACTTTCCTTCTTGGGTCTAAAAAAGTGGCAATTACTAATGCAAGATTGAAAGCGATCTCTTTGTTCCTTCTACGGGTGATGCCTTCATTAGGAAGATTATCTTCATTAGGGTCCCAATACTTCTCAAATTTAGAACACATGGACGTAGCTAGCTCTTTAAGCAACTCACTTGTCTGCCATGCTGGGTCTACCTTCAGTGCATGTTGGATCCAAAGAACCAAAGGCAAAAATTTATGTGATGTAACTTCCCTATGGGCTGAAACAAGAAGAGTAAGCTCTTCAAAACCTTTGAGAAACACACAAATTGCATGTGCTTTTGCCCATTCTTCTTCACTTGGAGAAACTTCACAATATTTGGTAGCATAGGTATTCAGAACAACCTTATATTTCAATGCTTCGTTAAGCATTTTGTATGTCGAGTTCCATCTGGTTGGAATATCAAGATAAATACCAGCTTTAGATGGCAAGCTCTTCCCAACTGCAATCGAATTGAACTCTTGGGAGTCTTGATACTGAAGAATCGATGTGCCTCAGTAGCTCACGGATCTTTTTAATTGATGAATGTATTATCTTCATGCCATCTTGAACCAAGATGTTGAGTATGTGGGCACAACATCGAACATGCATATGCTCTCCACCAAACATCAGCTCGTGCTTACAATCTGTTACCAGCAGCTCACATGCAGCAGTGTTGTTGCTTGCATTGTCTAATGTCAAAGTAAAAATCTTTTCCCTTATGTTCCAATCAGCTAGGCATCTCAACAATTCCTCCTCAATTGCATAGCCTGAGTGAGGATACTCTAGCTCTTTGAACCATATGACCTTTTTCTTGATCTTGAACTCCGCATCAATATAGTGAGCTGTCACTGCCATATATCCTAAATTTTGTGATGAGGTCCAAATGTCCGATGTCAAGCAAACACGAGAATCCAAATTCCGGAGTTCGACTTGAAGCTCCTTTTTCATCCTTTCATATTTCTTCAAGCAATCACTGTGTATTGTTCGACGACCCCTAACTCTGAAAGTTGGTTGCAATGTCTTCAGCCATGGTTTGAGGTATGGATCTTCAAACTTCAGGAAAGGTATCTCGGCATGCATGATGTACTTGATCATCTCCTCACAGCAAACTTTGGGGTCAAATACAAAATTTTCTGCTGAAGGTTGTTTTGCCATGGTGGCTTGGAATCTCTGTCTGATAGGAGTCTCAATTGCTGGGCAAGCATTAGCTATGTGACCTCTTAGGCTGCTCGTGCCTGATTTGGTATTCAAGTGTAGTCCGCAATACTTGCAAACAGCCTTTAGATCACCATCGACATCAACTAAGTTTGGCTCGTAGTGTTCCCAAACATTTGACCTTGTACGACGTGGTGTTTGTGATGTGTAGACCTCTATGGAACCATGACTTGTTGAACTGCCAGAAGCATTGGATGACATTTTTACCTATTTAACATCCAAGAATAAAAAATTAAATTAAGGGATGGTTAAATGCCACTGAACTGGTGAATGGTGATGGCTAAATAAATCCTGACGATGGTTCTCAATTAAATATACTCTACTGCAAGCAATGGCTAAATGCTACTGAATTAAGGGAAATCCGCACCAATAGTTGGCTAAATCAGAAACCTAATGAGAGCAGCAGAGCTGTTGACTCAAGAAATGTGACCTCTGCATCAGGATTGTACTAGTGAAGAATGCTTAAACTAAAGAGACAGTACACCTGGAAAATAGATATAATTGCCTTAACAATTCTAGGACCCGACGATGACTCCCTGCTAGCAGTAAGAAGTGCAGAAGAAGGTGAGGAACACGACCTCGACGGTTCCGACGTCTCGAGGCAGCGCCAGCTATCCGTGGACCGGCCACCAGAGATGCGCAACGAGCTCCCAGGCGACGGCGGCGGCGGCGGCGTGATTTGAGCGATTGGGCAGCCGCGGCTCCCAGCGTCGGCGGCGCAGGGTCTCACCGAACCAAACCACACTGATCCATAGTTAAGGAAAAACCTAACCAGCCCAAACTATAAAATACCTAGGCCCATTTACCACCGAACTGACTAGGCCCAAATAGCAAATCCAGACCATCGTGACCGGGCTGCGCCCAAACCATTTCCAGGATGACCGGTGCCACAGATCGATAGAGGTACAGGTGTGGCCAGTGTGTGTGCCCAGGCACTGCCGTCAGGAGCTGAGGTGAGCGAAGAAGAAAGAAACAACTGGAGTTCGGCGGTGAAAAATCGAGAATGGACTCATCCTGGACGGTGTGGTTCGGTGAATTTTGCTGCACGGATTGATTCAGTATTCGGATGAAATATTCCTAGCATCTGAACGGAGGCATCCAGGACCGATTGGTTCGATTCAAATAACCAAACACAAGCACTACGACAGGTTCAGTACCATTTGATGCATGGACGAGTTGATACAAGGAACCAAACACTACCTTAGATTATACTTATATGTTTGGTGATGTATGGGAGGAATGGATTTAGATGTTCTCTGATGGTTTGGTTATGTTAGGAGATCAGGAGATATATAAATAGTATATGCTCGGAAATGGATCCAATTCATTTGGGCAGATATTTTATTGGGGGGATAAATTTAGAGTATTTGTGCGCATACGTCCGTACGTGTAACTTTCATATAAGCTTCTGTTCATAATGTAGCTATGTATTGGTTTTTGCAGAAGTGGAGCAAGGCAAAGCAAAAGAATAAGGTTAACAGCGCGGTGCTGTTCGACCAAGCTACATATGGCAAGCTGCTGTCCGAGGTGCCCAAGTACAAGCATATCACCCCATCCATCCTCTCCGAGTGCCTCACGGTAACCCCTCATTCCAGATCTGGTGTATGAATTGCTCTAGAATTTAGGTTGGCTTGCAGAAATTTTCTTTGCTGTATGAATTGGTTATATTTTGCATACTTCTAGTTTGCCATATACTGAAACGCCCCTGCCTGTTGTTAGCTAGTGTGTCTGATTCCTATATATTAATAATATTATATTATATCTTATATATTAGATAATGGACTCTTGGGAGGACGAAGTTAGGAGATTTTTGCTAGAGCAGGAAGAAGAAGATGACGAGTTATTTCTAGTTATGGTCCCCGCACTTCAGTTGTGTCTATATGATGAGAAAAGGCCAGAGCACACATCAACTCTTCCTGGTGCAGAAAAGGTCAGACAAATCTTAGAAGGCCATGAGAATTGGTGCAAAGTCGAGTTCAGGATGGAGCCTGAGATATTTAGAATTATAGCAAATTATTTAGAGTGGAGAACTTGTTACGTGACACCCGCGGTGTTAGAATTGAGGAGCAGCTGGGAATGTTTATGTTCATGCTCTCTCACAATGCAAGTACTGATAGGAAACTGAAGAGCACCACTTCTAAATGGAAAATATGAAAACCACCAAATGTCCTTCATAAACCATATACAGGACGCAAAACCATGTAACATAGGTTATATGCAAGAAACAATATCAGGGACACAGCCCAATATCACAAGCATCCTTATATTCCATTAAAAGAGACATCACCGGCTGGAAAAAGGTTACTATCAATAAGCATCCCCCTGCAACACATTGGAAGCCTGAATGGTCATAGTAGTTACCTGTTGAAGGAGCTAAACCTTATCAGCAACGAAGAATGGAACAATAATCAGGCTTCCACTGTGTTGCAGGGGGATGCTTATTGATAGTAACCTTTTTCCAGCCGGTGATGTCTCTTTTAATGAAAAATATGGATGCTTGTAATATTGGGCTGTATCCCTGATATTGTTTCTTGCATATAACCTATGTTACATGGTTTTGCGTCCAGTATATGGTTTATGAAGGACATTTGGTGGTTTTCATATTTCCATTTAGAAATGATGCTCTTCAGTTTCCTTTTTCTCCAAGTGGTTACATGGAGGAATCCTGTTATGATCCAAGTATTTTAAATGCAGTTTAGTGTAGCCTGCAAGCAGTGAAACAAACTAGGATACTCTACATTCTTGCATTGCCAGAGTGAGGTTTCTCATTTAAGGACATGTATATCATCATTGTAGAGCTTACTTCTTTTGTGTTTATTTTTGATTAAAACTATTATACTATGGATTGAAAGAACTGTATCAACTATCATATTCAGAGCTATCTGATACCTTTTGCTGTTTACACTAAACATTGTTGCTGTCTTATTCCTTCCGTTTGTTTTCTACTGTCATCATGAATTATTTCCCATGTGACTTTGCAGGATGGATCTAAATCATGAACTTCCTAGAGCTATTCTTAATGCCATAAAATTTGATCTCATGACCAGTACAGATATGGTATGCTTTTAATTTTGCATAACTTGTAGCTTTTTCCCTGGGAAGTAAAGTTACTTCATTTTACTTTTATACCTCACCATCTCCTTTTGTGAATATCAAGTTTCTACAAATTATAATCTATATGTGTCTGGTCATCTATGCAAATGTTTATTTTTTAATCAAGGCAGTGCATAGAGTACTTTGATTATTCTATTCATTGCTCTGTCATCAGAGATATTTTTTTGTTACAATTACTTAACCATTTCAGGAAAAGTTGAGCAGCATAAGCATAATAGAAGTGAGTGACGTCACTAGTCCCAAGTTAGGACTACCAAATGGTTCACCGCAGTGTGAAACTTGTGGATCGCAAAACGAACGTGACTGTGATGGTGAGTACTATTAAGCATGCTTACCTAAAAAATAATACTAAGCATGCAGTATCCAAGCATGTGATTTGTGTGCATTTCAGTGCAAGGGGATTGAACTTGTCAAAATTTTAGGGCATTTCGGTGTGACTAAGCTGGCGGCAACTGTGTACAACCCATACTTTATCGATGAAGTTGTTCGTTTTCTAAATCACATATGTCCTGGCTGTCTCAGTCCAAGGGAAAGAGTAGATTTGAAGGTTCGTACCTTCCTGACTGAGCTATTTTCATCCTCATTAAGCACTGCATGTTTTTTTTCTCTCTTTGCGAAAGTTCATTGATACAATAGTTTAGTCTCCAACCATGTTTTCAAATCGTATAATCGATTCTAGTCGTAAGGGTACTGATTAGTTGATTTATCATGATTAGTCGTTAATCCGTCCGATTAGTCGAGCCTAGTCGGTAGTCTAGTCGTCTTGTATATATACTAGGACCGATATACTATATAGTATATAGTATGGACTATAGAGAAAGGATTAACTAGAAATTAGAAACACAGCAAGATGAACAAGGTAAACTAATCGTCAGAGGTTGACAGGTTGTTTTTGTGAATGTTCAGTTGCTCACTTGCTGCTGAAATAACAAATAAAGGAAATGAGTAGCAACAAAATTAAACAACCAACAAACCATGTACCTTGATAATCACTTTCAGATCATCAGGGCTTTGTCAAGAGCTCTCTTTGTTGATCTGATGAACTAAAATGGGGCTAGAGATTCCTACATACAGAATAAGAGACTGTAAAACAAATATCATTAATACTTATCATTACTAATGCATCTGCAATGAACATGTGATTTTGCTATTCAATTGATGTGTTTGTTTGCTGCATACTACCTCTGATGTAACCCTTTACTTATTTATTTCAGTAGGTGTTGATACATACACAAACAGTAGAATGGTTTTCAAGAAAATTGTGTATATCAGTTTGATGCGTATTACCTAATAAGTCTCTTTATTTGTCTCATCTTAAGTCATCTTGTCCAAGTAAAAAACTATTTATTGTCTGCATCAAAGTTTCATGCCAGAGCATTTCTTTTTCACATTTGATAACTATGTGAGCTGAACTAATAGTTAATAATACAATTGAATTAACTCTAGGTGAAACAGTAGGAATAGCATTCTCAAGCATGATGGATTTAAAAAATTGCTTCATTCCACTTATAGATCTATTTGATGTTATTTCACCCAAGATGTTGTATCTAGTTTTTTTAACACATGGAAGCACATGGCTAAGTGGCTAAAAGTAACATCCTTGCTCAGTTTACTTATGTTTAGGTAGGTAGTGGTTTGTTTAATAATCCCACACGACTGCTCTTCATATTTAGGCAGGATCTGTTTGTGCTAAATGGGCTTCAGAAATAGTATTGAGGCAGGATATGTTTGTGCTAAATAAGCTTCCAAAATAGGCTATCTTTCTTTGTGGCATAATAGTGTACCTTTATTTCTTCATTTTTTTATTTTTTATGTTTCCCTTGTGTGACCCTGCTTCTGGTATTCCAAGGGTTGCTCCTTTCAGGGAAAGTAGGGACAAACAAGTGTCTATTATGGTATTATGCCTACTGCATTCTCGTACCATGGCTTATCTAATACTAAAATTAGTATAGGTGCTCTTTTCTGACACTAATGTTCTTTCTCTTACACATCATTCTTTGCTTTATTGAAGAGGTCGGAGAGAGAAACGGTTCCAGCAACATGCAAGTATTGCTCGGTAAGTGCATATTTAGTTCTATTGGTGCATGTTTCTTCCACCTTGTATTAAACCTAGTGTTTTTGCTTGACAGAAGGATGGCTCTAAACTTTACCCTAGTGTAATCTTTAAGACGCTGTCAAGTCCAAGAGTATTATTATCCAAGACTAAACTTCACAGAAGCCCAAACGTGACGGAAAGAATTTCGATTGTTGCGGAAGCTACTTTTAATAAGTCCAAGGGTAAAGGTTTGCTTGAAGGCCTCCCCCAGGATTATTGGGATTTTGTACCTTCTGAGAACCATCAATTACAGTCCACTATGACCAAGATAATATTATCACCCTACCAAGTAATGTGTTTTTCCAGCCGTTTATTTTTGGTAAAAGCTGTTTTGTGTAGGCTTCCAGATTAGATTTACTAGTCCACCATTTTTCCTCTGAGAAGATTATGTATTGTCTGTTTGGGCCACTGTTACCTTGGCTCATATTTTAGTATCAGAAAACCGATGGTTTAAAACCTACCATGTAGGGCACATAAAAAGGGACATGGGGTTATTTTTAATTGAAGTATTTAATGTCGAATTATCATTTTGATTATTCACAACATACAGAAAATATAACTGACATAACCAAACAAGGGCAATCTGCTGCTCATATTAACATATATATCTTGTTTCAGAAAGCAAGACTGACCCTTATCTCATTTGCCATATTTACAGGTCTTTCACATGTTGAAGAAAAGTGACCCTGAACTTATCAAACAATTTGTTTCAAGGCGGGAGCTATTGTTTCTATCATGTTTACCTGTGACTCCTAATAGCCATCGTGTTGTGGAGATCGGATACGGGCTTTCAGATGGGCGGCTAACTTTTGTAAGTAGTATACCTTTTTTTTTGTGAAATCTGTTATCCATTCACCATTTTTCCAGCCATTCATGATTAGTATCCTTCTTTTCTTTTAGTTCGAATTTTGACCTCTTTGTATAGTTTAGAGTAAAACTTTCAGTAAGTCTTTGTGGAAAGTCATTTAATTAAGGGCGAATCTGGTGAAGTTCTTCGCTTGATTTGCCATCAATTAAGTCCACTTTACTCCATGCAGCCCAGATTTCAAATTTCTTCACTCCATGCCATTGCTGGATTGCATGGAGTGAAAACATCTAAAATAAGGATTTCAAGTTCTCCTCTCATTCAATTAGTGAAGGAATGGTGGTTACGACGGTTGCTGAAGCCCCCCCCCCCCCCCCCCCCCCAACCCCCACAACACAACTGTCCTTGTCACGACTATTATTCTAATTGCCTAGCCTCTGTTGGTGCATGGTGTCTGGGTGTTTATCTTTGTTTCCTTTTTCATTGCTTCTTTAATCAAATGACACGTATTTCTCTTGTGTATTTGAGAACAGATTGTGAAGAAATCTGAAACCTGGATGCTTGCAGTGAAATCCGAACTATTTGATGACAAATCATAGAACCAAAATTTCCTATATGTTTCTTATGATCTTTGGTGCTTGGACTATCAGAGAGTATCATGGGTCATGCATCTTTGAGCAGGGGTGGGTCCAAAACCAGACTACAGGGGGTGCTGAACCTCTTATAGTTAATTTCATATGAACTTAAGAACTAGACGATGAAACTTACATGGATATACATGGGCTGAGCAGGCACCCCCAGCACTCCCTTGTCCCTTCAGATCCGCCCGTCTTTCGAGGGAGTGTTTCTGGAGGTCCAGACATGTGTAAAGTTTTGGTAGATGTCGATCTGTGGGCTTGAGCTAGGGGTTTAACACAATTATTGGCCCCAACATAGTCTGCAGTCTGATCTATGTGGTGTGGCTCGTTGCTTTGCTTTCATCTCCATTTCCTGAATAATTGAGGGAAGTTATGTTAAACCACATTCATCGTGTGACTTGCAATTCTATTGAATGTTTGATAAAAAAACTAGTGAGCAAAACTCAGGTGTTTAAGAACAATTTCATCGTGCTGCCAGATGCACAAGCTTTTCTTTTATCATTCGAAATGGAGCTAACACTTTCTTTGTTTTCCCTTATATTCCCCCCGTTTTTAAATATATGAACTAAGCGGCTTGTTCTAAATGGCATATATTTAGAAACGGGGGGATTAGGTTTGTTCAATTGTACATTTTATAACATCTGATGCACTATGCTACAGTACACATTTGAACCGTTGACTTCTCAATTTTAAATATACAATTTCATTTGTTGCATGTTTGAAGTAGGATGACAGAACAAAGGCTTACAAGAGGATGGTTGATGTCAGTAGGAGAATTGATGACTACCGCCAGCATCCACAGTTCAGTGTTCTTGCAAGTTCACTTGTCTCGAGCCGAGTTTCAGAATGCCTTAAGTCATCCAAGGCAAGAAAGCTAATGCAATCTTCTTTCTTTATTGCAATATCTAATATATGTCATCCTGATCTGTCAGATCTGCTTTCTTAGATAAAATGCTGTGTTTGAATGTAAACAATTTAACCATATTTTATTTTCTGTGCAAACCCATTTAAATTACTCTAATCTTGATGTTGTTGATGAACCACTATATCTAACACTTCTAAGTTGGTTGGGTTGTCAGACAAATATGTTGTGTTCTACACACTTATGATCTATGCAGCTAAGCCTTTTCCTTGGAGCTTAACCTGACCGCAAAAGAGAACAGTATCATTCTTCAAAGTGATTGTATACATCGTACAGAACTACACCATGAAAATCATGAACATGCCTGATACTTGTCCGATGATTATTAGAGGGATATCTGTGTTTGACAAGCATCGAAGGAATATCGTTATATGATATGTGTTCATAAGTTTCCACGCATCATAGACGTAATATATTCCCACATGAACTCAGGTTAATTGCATTGAAGGAACTTAAACCTTTAGTTTATTGAAAATTGTCATTATCTTCATTACAGCTGTGGTACTAGCAAATGCCTTTAGCTTTATTCACTGTCATTTCTATCTCTTTCAGCTATACTCTAAAAAGACAGAGGCCGAGACATCCACCGATACGTATGGAATGAAATGGCTAAAGGATGCTGTTCTCAGCAAACGATCAGATAATGCTTTTCGGAGTATTATGGTCGGTGACCCAAAAATTAGGTTATGGGAAATTGGCATTCCTGAAGATTTAGCTTCAAACTTGGTTGTTTCTGAGCACGTTAGTTCTTATAATTTAGAAAATATAAATTTGAAGTGCAACCTGCACCTTTTAGCCAAGGAAGAATTGTTTATTCGGCGAAATGGAAAGCTAATGTTTGTTCGGAAGGCAAACCAACTTGAAGTTGGTGACATTGCCTATAGACCATTGCAAGATGGCGATCTTATTCTCATCAACAGGCCTCCTTCAGTCCATCAACATTCACTGATAGCATTATCTACAAAAATTCTACCAATTCAGTCTGTCGCATCTATCAATCCATTATGTTGTGCACCTTTTTTGGGAGACTTCGATGGGGATTGTCTGCATGGATATATCCCACAATCTATACGATCAAGAACTGAGCTTGGAGAACTGGTAAGTTTACACCAGCAGCTGTTGAATATGCAAGATGGTCGAAGTTTGGTGTCACTAACACATGACTCCCTAGCTGCTGCACATATTTTAACAAGTACAGATGTTTTTCTGAAGAAATCTGAATTACATCAGCTTCAAATGCTAAGCCTTTCAGTATCAGCAACACCAGTACCAGCAATTATAAAATCTATGGACTTTCAAGGTTCTCTGTGGACTGGTAAACAATTTTTCAGCATGCTTCTTCCTTCAGGAATGAATTTCAGTTGTGACAGGAAGTTGCACATCATGGACAGTGAAGTGCTTACCTGCTCTTTGGGGTCTTCTTGGTTACAAAACAGCACATCTGGTCTCTTTTCTATCATGTTCAAACAGTACGGTCCCAAGGCACTCGACTTCCTTTCTTCTGCCCAAGATGTACTATGTGAGTTCTTAACCATGAGGGGTTTGAGTGTCTCTCTTTCAGATCTCTATATGTTCTCAGACCATTACTCAAGGAGAAAACTGACCGAGGGAATCAAACTAGCATTGGATGAAGCTGAAGAAGCTTTCCGAATCAAGCAGATATTGCTAGATCCAATTAACATACCAGTTCTAAAGTGTCATGATGAAACTGAACATGTAACTTACAGACAATCTGATTATATTCAGAGCAATCTATCAGTTGTCAGATCTTCAATCATGGCATTTAAAAATGTCTTCAGTGATCTCCTAAAAATGGTGCAACAACATGTTAGCAATGATAACTCAATGATGGTGATGATTAATGCGGGAAGCAAGGGTAGTATGTTGAAATATGCGCAGCAAACTGCATGTGTTGGTCTTCAACTTCCAGCAAGCAAATTTCCCTTCAAAATTCCTTCCCAACTCTCATGTATTAGCTGGAATAGGCAGAAATTATTAAATTGTGAAGCCGAGGGTACCAATGAACGCATGGGAGGTCAAAACCTTTACGCTGTTATCAGGAATTCCTTCATTGAGGGTTTGAATCCATTGGAGTGTCTTCTGCATGCTATATCTGGCAGGGCAAACTTCTTTAGTGAGCATGCTGATGTGCCTGGGACACTAACGAGAAAATTAATGTATCATTTGAGAGATCTACACGTTGCTTATGATGGAACTGTTAGAAGTTCTTACGGGAAGCACATAATGCAATTCTCTTATGATGCTTCTGATGATATGTACTGTAATCGTGATCTGGCAGGTGAACTTGGTGCCCCCGTTGGTTCTTGGGCAGCATGTTCCATTTCAGAAGCTGCATATGGAGCTTTGGATCACCCAGTTAATGGTTTAGAGGACTCCCCTCTCATGAATCTACAAGTGATATTCTTCTATCTGTTTGTTAATGTCTATACTTATTATGTAGCCACTGTCCTCTGTATTTTTAACCCCTGACACTATTTGCTTTACTTTGCTGTGCAGGAAGTATTTAAGTGTCACAAGGCTACAAATTCTGGGGATCATGTTGGTTTGCTTTTCCTGTCAAAGCATTTGAAGAAGTATAGATACGGTCTGGAATATGCATCCCTAGAAGTTAAAAACCATCTCGAGCGAGTAAACTTCTCTGATTTGGTTGAAACCATCATGATTATGTTAGTTCACTTAAATATTGTTTTTTCTGTCATCTTACTGTTTAATATTGTGCACTTGATTAATATTTGTTGCATTTTTATTAGATATGATGGATGTGACAAAACAGGAAGAGGAGGACCTTGGACCACCCATTTTCATATAAGCAAGGTCCTGTTCTTTTTTTAAGTAAATGAACAATATTTTTTATTTTATTTTCTTTGTGTGTACTAAATTGGTATGTAACTATCTGTTTCATTGTGTACATATTTACAGGAAATGATGAAGAACAAAAGGTTGGGATTTAGATCTGTTGTAGAAGAGCTTACAAAAGAGTATGACGCCACTAGAAACCAGCTAAAGAATGCAATCCCTTCAGTTCGTATTTCAAATAGGTAACTACCAAAGCTATTTGAGTTTTGATGAATGTCTATATCTCTTTACTTGCTTCTTTCTGTAGCGTTGTTTCGTTGCTTTACATTGCACCTTGATACACATGTAGGTAATTTAGCATCCATTTTTGTTGCCAATTTTTATGGGTATGTATGTTAGATTTATTGATGTGTACCAAGAAGACGGGAAATGTTCGGCATTTGCATACTGCAGATTACAAAATGATTGTATCTAAGGAGCATTAGTTTGTAGCAAATAAGTCATTTCTTCAATGTACATGGCCCAGAAGATCGAAAAAAATTGGTTGGTGTGGTTTCTTTATGCTGTATCAGATAATCAGACCTCAAATTTCATACAATGGCTGTGTTTCTTTGGAGCGTGAAATTTTTTTCACACACATTTGACTACTAATTAAAGGTATTAAATAAAATTAGTTTACAAAACTACGTACAGAACCTCAGGTTAATTCGTGAGACCTATCTAATGAGGCATTTGACCGTATAATTAGAGGATGGTTACTGTAGCATTATTGTAGTAAATCATAGGTTAATTAGGCTCATTAGATTCGTCGTGCAAAGTTACACTCATACTTAAAAAGGTTTTGTAAATAGACTTTATTTAATACTCCATGCATGCAAGATTCCTCGGGAATTGTTTTTTGAAAAACAAAAGAAACACGGCCAATATATCCATCTGAACCTAGCTCGTTGAGTTATTGCAATTTAATATGGTTCTCACTAGATATGAATACTTTATATTTCGTTGAGAATTTTCCTGGAAAACATCTTGTATTAAAATAACTAGACTCGAATTATTGGAGCAAAATTGGTATTGGTAATATGTTTAAATTTTGATTTGGCAGTAGATGTCGTATGAAGCACTGCAGAGACTTTTTGTAATCATACAAGCGTCGCTTTACATATTCTACTTGCTTTGCATCTTGTATGTTATATCTTTTGACATAAATACTTCTCTGCAGAAAATGTTCAGTCGGCGACGAGTGTGTTCAAAATGCAGCTTGCTGTATCACAGTGGTAGCACAAGCTGAATCCAACTCCATGTCTCAGTTGGACACTATCAAGAAAAGAGTGATTCCAAGCATACTGGATACACTGCTGAAAGGTTGTTACTACAAACAACAACAACAACATAGCCTTTTGTCCCAAGCTAGTTGGGGTAGGCTAGAGGTGAAACCCAAAAATCACGGCTCAGGCACATTAATTGCTAGTCTCCAAGCGCTCCTATCCATAGCTAAATCCTTAGAGATATTCCACTCTTTAAGGTCTCTAATAACCGACTCGTCCCAAGTTAGTTTGGGTCGCCCTCTACCTCTCTTAACATTATTGGCCCGCTGTAGAACCCCACTACGCACCGGCGCCTCAGGAGGCCTCCGTTGGACATGTCCGAACCATCTCAACCGATGTTGCGTCAATTTCTCCTCATATATTTATTGTGAGTTTCCTGTAGAATTAGAGATCATGGTCTTAGCTGTAGGATTCCTTTCTAAGCTTCTGTGGCGGAGAGGTAAAATATTTCCAGGTGCATCTGGTATGGCTGTGTGTCTTCTGACATTTTGTGAAACCATATTTCACTTTATATGGCTTTTTATTATTCTAATATCACATATGATTTTGTAGCAACTGATTATATTATCTTAAGCAGACATTAACCATAAATGTAGCTGTGATTTATGTCCACAATGCAATTGTGATTGAGGTTTGGCTGATTCCAGATCTGTTGATATATAGAGATCTTAGGAACGTTTCAAGTGCAAACCACCGATTTGCTACCACAATGCTGAGCCTACTAGATTTGGGCATGAAAGCAACTTAACAAATCCTCAGAAAATTTATAGTTAGTTATATATGTGCATAATGCTTTATAGGTCTTGACACTATCTGCTTGGGTATTAGTTTTTTTTTTGTATTGAAAAACATAAAAGCAAAGGTTACTATCTATGGGTAACTCCTATTTTTGTTCCAGTTGAGTCCATGATTGAATTTTTTTGTTAATGGTTGATTACATTTCAGATATATTTACAAATATTTTAGGAACTTCTCATGTTGACTTGATGTCTGAATGAAGAAATGGTAAGTTGTAGAATTTGATGGGTTGTTTGCACTAGATAGTAGGTATGTTCCCAAGTTTTTATTATGAGTTAGAGTTATACGCATGGAGTTACAGATAATGCCCGTGTCAAAGGTTCAAAATCTGGCTTGTTATCACCCAGGACAAAGCTAAACAAGTCTAACTTACTTGCTAAGGAATTGAATGTGTTAAGCACCTGACAGTGACATGCAGCAAGTTATACCGATTCTATGGATAGTACTGAGAAGTCTTGGCTTCCTTCAAAAGATTATTCTTTTTAGTATAGCGTGGCAGATCATCATGTTGAAATATAAGTGCGTTGTCCACCTTTCTCTACCAGCTTAAGCTTTTGGGTTGAACTGGTTGGTGCATGCAACTCAATATGGTACTGGTGGGTGATTAAATAAATAATTGTAACCGACTCCTATTTTCCATGTTTGAGGCTCGAGGGAGCCTGCAAGTGAGGGGGGGGGGGGGGGGGGGGGAGTATAAGTGAATTGCTCGCCTTTCTCTATCAATTTAAGTTTTTGTTTCAACTGGTAGGTGCATGCAACTCAATACATCAGGTGATGTTTTACTTTTACAAACTTGGGGAAAAAGTTATCTTCCTCAGATGCTCTCATTTTGATGATCTGGGAGGTGTTGCTTTGGAGTATGGACTGAAGCTTTCACCGGCCAGATCATCAAAATGAATTAAAGTTTTTCCCTAGAAAACAATACTTTTAAAGTTCCAACCCATCATACTTGTTTCCATGTCTATTATTCTGATAATATATTTTATGTTTGACTGCTCAATTTTTTTTCTGCACAGGGTTTTTGGAATTCAAGGATGTTGAGATCCAGTGTTGACATGATGGTGAACTTCTTGTGAAAGTTGGTATGTCTGAGCATTGCAAGGCTGGGAGGTTCTGGGCTACTCTACAAAATGCTTGCATTCCAGTAATGGAGTTGATTGACTGGGAGCAGAGTCAACCAAAGAATGTGTATGATATTTTCTGTTCATATGGAATAGACTCGGCGTGGAAATGCTTCGTTGAAGTATGTGCCCCCATATTTGCTGCCATTGGTTTTCATTTTCACCTATTGATGAAGATTTATGTTTGATATTGCTCAAGCCTAATTGCTTGCTATCGTTTCATCCGTAGACTTTGATTTTACTTTTTCTATTTGCAGTCTTTAAAATCAGTAACTGCTGATATCGGAAGGAATGTTCGTCGGGAGCACTTACTAGTTGTTGCAGATAGCTTGTCTGTAACTGGGCAATTTCTTGCATTAAGCAGTCAAGGTTTAAAGCAGCAGCGCACTCGGTTATCAATCCCATCTCCATTTTCTGAAGCATGTTTTTCTGTAAGTACCCTGTAAGTACATGATTTGCCTGTTTAAGTGTTCCAAACCTATTGTGACTATATCGTGCTTTCTGCAGAGGCCTGCACAAAGTTTTATAAATGCTGCAAAGCAATGTTCAGTGGACAATATGTGTGGAAGTCTAGATGCAATTGCTTGGGGCAATGAGCCTTTCAATGGGACATCAGGGCCTTTTAAAATTATGCATGCAGGAAAGGTGTGTATTCAAAACGCGCTACCAGAGTAACAGATGCACAATATTTTCAAGATATACTTCAATGCACTCCCAGAAAGTGGTACTGACAGTTTTTCGAGGGGCTTGATGCACATCCAGCCACTTCACCAGTATTTACCAGTTGCTTTATGATTGTGGAGTTTATATTTCGCAGAAGCAGGGATGGGTTATTCAATAATTTTCCTCTCAATTTTGTGCATACTATTGTTTTATTGGCCTCCATGTTTGATGATTATTTATGGATAAATGTTCAACAAATAGTGTTTGTTTTCTATTTCGTACAATAACAATGTTAGCTCTTTGTGTTGTTTGGATTAATCAAGCTGAGGCTGCTGAGCTCTTGACTGGTGTAGTTGTTTAACCAGAAATTAGGTTGCTGTATTTAGTTATGTAGTTGATGAAGAAAATAAACAGCATCTTAAATATACTTTGTAGAATGTTCAGATATTCAATTTGATGCTAACAGTTACCATACTTTGTAGCCACATGAACCAGAACAAAATGAGAGCATCTATGATTTCTTACGCAACCCCGAAGTTCAGAATCTTGAAAAGAATCGTGTGGATACCTACAGAAAAAGTACTGAAAATGTTTCAAGATGTAGGTTAGCATGCAAGTCTAAAGGCAGTGTGACTGTCAATGGTGGTGCCATAACTATCGACCAGGACTTTCTTCATGCTAAAGTTGGTATATGGGATAACATTCTTGATATGCGCACTTCCTTACAGAACATGCTAAGAGAGTAAGACAATATCACCCTCCGTGGAGCTAATTTTATTGGTTTTATTTTTGCACCACTTATGCATGATGTTATTTTTTAATTTACATCTTGATTATCATTTATGTAATTTCTTCTTTAACTTGCTTGAAGGTACCCATTAGATGGATATGTGATGGAGCCAGATAAATCACAATTAGTCGAGGCCCTGAAGTTTCATCCAAAAGGAGCTGAAAAGATTGGTGTGGGAGTAAGAGATATTAAGGTGATAATAATACGTAGATGATACCTGTTCTTTTAAGAATAGCTTTGTCATTTTTACTCATCTTAACTCTGCTAAATTGTGAAATCATGTACTGAGGTAGAAGGAATCATCTCTTGGTTTACAAAGAATAGGCTGCTTATAAATTTTAGTTCCTTCATATTGTTGTGTATATATGTTGTCATTTGGCCGAGCTTACTGTTAATATCACCGGTTTTAGCAAACATCACTGACGAGCTGTCCAATTAACTGGAAAAGGATTATTTGCATTGAATTTGATCTTTATACACTATATCACTGTCAGCCTAAGCATTCTCAAGGTTAAGCAAACAACAATTCTTCCCCACATAGACCACATGGCCCATGGTATTTGCATGTAGCACTAAAAGGTGCATTACAACCTGATATATTCCTGGTTAATACTATTGCATGCTGTAAACATGATGTGAAAAGTATTATGCAGTGCATTGAGGCTGATATTTGCACTGGTATTTTTCTGATGTTGTGACCATTTCTTTTCACATCTGTCCATCTTGCAGATCGGATTGAATCCTAGTCACCCAGATACAAGATGCTTCATTTTGCTGAGGAACAATGATGCAACAGAAGACTTTTCTTACAACAAGTGTGTTCAGGGTGCTGCAAACTCTATCTCACCTCAACTCGGAAGTTATTTTGAGAAGAAACTATGTCGTAGAGCATAAGTTGTCACACTAGTTGAGACTTGGTAGTGCTCCTGGCGTTTTTCTTGACCTGATCAGACCATATGACAGCTTCTGAGAAAGAACTACCTGTCACATTTGAAGGACGTTCAAAATTCTCACAAAGAACGAATCAGCTTACATCCTTTGCCTCCTTACTGGCATGCAAACGATGGAATCACCAAAGGTCTTTGGGATTTTGGTATATGTCAACTCAACTCAACTCAATGGGACTACGAAAGGCGGGTCTGAAAGAGTCGTGTGACTGATTTCATGCCTCCATTTCCGTAGCCTGTAGTCTACTAGTCTGCATATTGTCTATTGTGAGCATATTATGTCACTAGAACTTGATGTGGTGAAAATTTCATTTATTTTGTTTCCGCACGACATACAATATACAATAGGCGCTACCATATCATCCTTGTATTATTTTCACCTCCAGGCATGCTACTGTAATAGTAATCATGAACAAGCCATGCTGCTTAAATTTGAGGTTTCTGACAAACCTATTCTGGTACAGCAAATGTGTTTTATTGGTTCAGTTCACTGAAATGTCATCCGGTGATGGTAATCCATTTCTTCGTGATTCAGGTAATGCTGGCTAATAGGCAAATAGTAACCGCAACGCTGTGAGGAGCATTTATCTATAGCTCAACTTGAGCAATCAGAACGATAAGGCAGCTGTTGCAAGAAAGAAAGTGGCAGTAGAACCGTAGATGCCTTCAGGAGACGGTGAACGGTATGCAACATGAAATTGGGCACCACCACACCATATACCTTGAGAAAAAATCCTTTAGAATACCATATCGTACTCGATCTACGTGTTCTTCTCTGGCGGATGCTTTGTTTCTGTTGCTGCTTCGGCAGATGCTTTGCCGCTGCTGTTATGTGTCTCCAGCGGATGCTTTGCCGCAGTTGTCTTGCATCACTGCTCTGGCGGATATTTTTGCCGCTGCTATCATTCTGGATGGTGGATAGTTGTGAGCAATTACTTTGCCGTCGTGGTTTTGCTAGATGTTCGTCTCCTCTGGGTGTCCCGCAATTCGTATAGGCAACAGGCGCGCAGGCTCAGTTGTTCTTGCCTTCTTTGTTGCCGATTTATTGCACTTTTTGCTTCGCTTGGAGAAAGAGGATGGTAGCGAATGTCACAGTTTCCAAGGGTGCTATGTCCTTAAAAAAGGTGTGAGTTGATGAATGAAATAAGTCCTCTCAATACACAGTTTATAGGTTGCTCATAGTATTTAATTACGAGACCTGTGATTGGACGTAGTTGAATAAAAAGAAACTCCGTAGCCCCCTTCAATACTAGGTTTCACAATCTTAGAAACAATGTGTTGGTTCTCTAATCTTGATGGAACTCTTCCCCCCTCTCTTCATATCCTGTACCCAGGTCTCAAGGTCCGGTAGAGAGTGAGGAGAGATAGTTTGACAGAGAGAAAATTCTAACACGTAGATTCATATAATTTTGGAAGACGTGTCAATAGATAGATTGTTGGAGAGATTATTTTTTATACTGTTTAGAAAATAATTATTTTATACTGTTTAGAAAATATCATGGAGAGTGCATAATAGTGACCCCAATGACACTAAGTTTTATCGGAGCGCGTTCTACAATAATTCCATATTAGGAATGGGCTATTGGTGCTGTATTACAATACTAGCTTCTATCTTCTTTATATGATTGTACAAAAAATGGCATACAACCATGCCTAAAACATGTGAATGCGTGGAGTAATCTCTTGATTTGTTTGTCTATCATCTCACAGGGGGGAAATTGTATGCACGAATTCTACGCCAGACTTTCTTGCATATAAAGGGATCCAATCCAAGCACAAGGACCATCGCAAGCAAATAGAATTATTACTAGTCAAGGTACACAACCTGCAATCCCTAAATAAACTCATTTTTACCCTCGGAGGAAATGATGCTCTGCGCAATCTCTTGTGACCGCAGAAAACTTCTCATGGTGACTAAAAGTAATATTGACCTAGTTGAAGCAAATGATGGAATTAGAAAAGAAGCAATATTTACATTCTTATGCCTGAAGAGATGGGAGACCAGCGGAGGCCTCTGACTATGCTCCACTGGCTTGGTGCCACCAAGCTAAGCCGGGGCTCGTATCTATCTTTCTAAGGCACACACAAATATTAAGATTCAAATTTTACAATCTTTGATCAATAATTTAGCTAATAATTTTTAACTTTTATAATACAAACTTGATATGGTTGAATTTATAATCAAATATAATCTTCAATGATTATAAATTTATAATCATAAATGACATAATATAAGATAATTGAATAGTCAAAGTATAACTTAGAAGACAGTGAAGTCAGATGTGGATAAAACCGCTAGATGCCTTTGCGGGTTAAATTTGCCACGTCGGCCGACAACCTCGTCGTTGTCTCTTGAAGAAATCAAGGCTCAGCGTACGCTACATGGCCGCGCGTCGTCTCACGTGGTGGAAAAAAAATACGATCGACGCGTGACCCGGGGACCGCACCTCGCCTCCTCCGCTTCATCCTCGCCGGCATCCCTGACTCCGTCACTCCACCCCGCAGCCCAACGCCTTGGCCCCTGCAAGAATCCACAGCAAAGCTTGTTCTGTTACATCTTGCAGCACCAAATCGGTCCTTGGCTGGCAACCATCAAACACGCAGCGGTTGCGGTGTTTCCAAAGGGACCAAGCTGTGAGGATCACTAAGGAGTTGAACCCCTTGCGCTGCGATGACGGAACCCTGCAAAGCGCTCGTCTCCACCATACTTGAAAGTCCTGAGCGTCTTGCAGCGGCGCTAGATGTTGTAAACCTGCCCTGCCAAGGATCAAGACCCAAACCTGCCTAGCGAACACACAGGAAGTAAGGATGTGCTGCATCGTTTCCTCCTCCTGGTCGCATAGGAGGCACTTGTCAGGGTGTTGAAGTCCTCGCCGTGCTAGCCGATCCGATGTCCAGCATCTGTTGTGGGCAGCCAGCCAGAGGAACAGCCGACACTTGAGAGGCGCCCATGATTTCCAAACTCGTTTGTAAGGCTCAAAATGGGTACTCCCAATGAAGAATCTCTCATAGGTTGAGCTCACAGAAAAGGACCCGGAACCATCTGGTGTCCAGACATGAATGTCCATCTCCTGCTCATGTAGGTGAACTTCCTCCAGCATTTCCCATAGGTGCAGGTATTCGACAATAGCCGGCACTGAGATGCCCCCTGCAATGTCCCGCACCCAGCGGCGGTCCAGCAGCGCCTCGTGAACCGTCCGTTTACCGATGGCCTGTTTCCTCACACAATTGAACAAAGCCGGCGCCAAAGATTGGATGGATTGGCCATGAAGCCATCGATCTGTCCAAAACATGGTGTTCCTCCCGTCTCCGACCAAGGAAGTGACCGAGATGGCAAACAAAGCCGCTGTGTTTGGGTGCACCTTGATGTTGAAAGAAGCCCATGGACGATCTGGCTCCGTCTTCCGCAGCCATAGCCACCGCATACGAAGAGCCCACCCGAGAACCTCCAGGTTGTGAATTCCCAAGCCCCCAAGCTCCTGAGGGCGGCTTGCCCTTTCCCACGCAATGGGGCAATGTCCTCCATTGATCTATGATCTGCCTTTCCAAAGGAAGGCGCGCTGTCTCTTGTCAATGGCCCGGATCAGCCACTTGGGCATTGCCAGGGCAATCATCATGTAGATCGGCACGGCCGTCAAAACTGCCCGCACCAAGATTAGGCGGCCGGCCTTGGTCATTAGCGCCGCCTTCCACCCCGGCAGCATGTCAGCGATTCTGTCCACAAGGGGTTGCAAGTCGGCCTTGGAGAGTTTCCGGACTGAGAGAGGTAGGCCAAGGTACTTGCAGGAAAACGAGGAAATCTCACACGGGAGCCATTCCGTCACGACCTCTAGCTCCTCCTGCTGGCACCGGATCGGGATGACTGAGCTCTTCTGCATGTTGGTTTGCAGCCCACTTGCCTCACCAAAAATCTGCAGTACTGCCTTGGTCGTTGCCAAATCTTTGAGCCAGCGTGCAACAGCGACGAGGACGTCCTGCTGGGACACCGCCGGACGCGTGCCAACCACCGAAACTAGGATCGCACAGCGTAGCTCAGCCTCAGCCTGAGCAATGCCTGCCGAACGGTCGATGATGCAGAGCTCGCGCGCCGGGCGGGGAGGACGGGCAGCGGATGTCGAGTGGGTTCCCTCCGCTAGCCCCGACGTAGTTCTCTCAGGTGCATCCGCAGGACGCCCTGGAGACATTGCCGAGCGCACGCCGGAGGATGAGTGTCTGCGATGGCGTCTCCCCCCAGTGGCCGCATCGACGTCAACATGGGCACGCATCGGCGGGGGAGGAGCAGTGGCGGTTGTGCCAGACGGAGGCCGAGAGCGCTTCCTGGCTTGCAGCTCGCGGTCGTGTGGCGCACCGTAAGAGGCAGAGGCCAAGGCCCGCTCACAGGGCGGCGAGCGGGTACAAGGAGCGGCGGCCGCGGCCGCCCGCCGTGGCGGCAAGCGCCTCTCGCCTGGCGGTGAGCGACGAGGCAGGGAGCAGCCGTAAGTCATGTGGCCCAGCTCGTGACAGCGGTAGCAACGAGGCGGGCTCCGGCACTTGGCGCGGCGATGGTCCTTGGCGAGGCAGTTGAGGCAGCGGTCGCGGAGGTCCACCGGGATGGTGCTGGCGGTACGCCTCTGGGTCGGCGGCGACCGTGTCCGCCGGCTCCGACGGCTGCGCACCTCACACCATCCCCCGGCGTCCGGGGCCTCTGGACCGCTGACGCTAGGAGCCACGCTGAAAGGACCTTGAAGTCACCTAGAGGGGGGGTGAATAGGTGAATCTGCAAAGTACAAACTTTTTCACACAGTTAGTACAGAAACCGGTCAGACCGGTTCTAAAACCGGTCAGACCGCTTGCTTGAAGAAGGTCAGACCGGTTTTCCACAGAGAAAACCAACTATGTAAATTAACCCCTTCTACAAGTTCTAGCACAAACCAAACTTGGTGATGGGCTCTTGTAGAAGATAACTAGCAGGTCCACTTAGTCCCTGCGCACAAGTAGAGCACAACCAAGTAGAACGATGCGGAAGCGAATATAAGTGCTAGAATTGAACTTGTGAAGTAAACCAAATGGAAGAGACAATGATTTGTTTCCCGAAGTTCGGATTCACCGATGCCACCAAGGCAGTCACAAAGACAAGGTGAATCCTACTCTCCGTTGAGGGCCTACGAAAGGCGGGCTTATCCACTCCAAGCCACTTTCCTCGGGTTCCACTAACTTTTGACCCTTTTCCACGAAGGAGGCAAGGCCAGCCTTTACAACCAATCCGTGGCTTACCACACTCACGGTAGCTCACCGGCGACACCTAGCCGTCTAGGAGGATCACCTCCAAGAGTAACAAATGCTTCAATTGGTTGCTAGACTCCACCGGAAGTGCTCAAGCTATGGAATGCTCTTGGTGGCTGCAAATAGCTCACTCAATCTTTCTATAGCTCATACACAAAGCATCCCTCAACCCAAATCCAAAGATATGAACTAAATCAATCAACTCTCACAAAGAGAGGTTTGGGGAGAGCTTGCTGGTGCTTGGGAAGGCTTGGGACGTGCCACAAAGGCAATGGAACCAGAACCACTCACAAGAGAGGGATATGGGGTATAAATACCCCACACAACACAAACTAGCCGTTATAGCCGTTGGAAAACCGGTCAGACCGGTTTCCCAAACCGGTCAGACCGGTTTTTCAAACCAACTAGCCGTTACACCTGTCAGAGCCCCAAAAGCGGTCAGACCGCTATCCAAAACCGGTCAGACCGGTTTTGGTCCCCTCAGCACACTAAGTCCCTAAAGGACTTCTCTCTTGAGGTTATCTCTCATGGGTTGATCTATTGAGCACTTTTTGGTGTTGTCAAGACAACTAATGTTGCATCCCTCTTGATAGTACGACATTCCTAAACTCAAGATAAAAACAATAAATAGAATCTACCACTTGAGCTTTTATAACTTCTTTGATGCCATACTTGATCATCTTCAACTTTGAGGGCTTCAACACTTCATGTCTTGCTGAGCAAATCCAATCTTGAGCCAATGGCTTAGAATTTCCATTGTATGAAACAATTCATAAGCCATTCCACTATATGATCAATAAAGATTAGATGCTTCGCATTGCTTCACTTGATATGACTTGATCGACGTATAGAAACCAAACTATAATGTTAGACCTTTCCATCAACAAAGTCCCTCGGCTACAAGACCAACTTGCCCTTCACTTTGTTAGGAATGTCACTCCCATCTAGCTTGATCCCTTCCGTCCTCTCTTGCCAAATTAAGCTTCGCTTTGCATTGCATCATCAATGAAATCCATGTCTTCAATTAACTTGAAGTGTATTCAATATTGTCTTGTATGTTGTCTTTGGTAGATAACTTGTCCATAAGCTTCCATGCACTGGAGACCACATAATATCCATAGAATCGGTCCCAATTTGAATATAACCATAGCTATGGATCAAGCCCAAAGAAATCCTAATTTCTTCAAATAATTTATCCCAAAACCTTTGACAAGTATCTTATCAATGAGACCAACCAATTTGCATAAGACCATGTCTCATTTATCACTTTCACACACTTGTCATTGTATTGCTTAGTTGTATGGGATCACACTCACTTGTTTGCTCTCATGTCATTTATACCAATAATAAGCACATATTCTTTTCAACAGGTATATTATATGAATGTCCATACGAATAAAACCCTGCTCATATACTTAAGCGAACAAGTTAAATACAAATCATGTTGTCATCCAAAATCACCAAAACATATAAGTGCCTAGATGCACTTTCAATCTCCCCATTTTTGGTGATTGATGACAATATGATTAAAACTTACAAAAGATATGAAATTTAAGCTCTAGATGACTAAGATATATAGTGAGCTCCCCCTTAATATATGCTTTGAAAAAAATCTCAAAAATTCGGCCTCAAATGCCAAATGCACATATAAGCAATAAAAATGAGAGCTCCCACTATATCTCAGAATCCAATATGTGCAACAAGTGTGTGTGACAATATTAAAACAATTTGTGATGCATATGACATGTATAACACTCAATAAATGGAAATTACATGTGCTGTCTCAGGCCAAACCGGTCAGACCGGTTTTGCCCAGACAGCACATGCACAGCAAGCATCAACCAAGACATGTATACCACACTAGCAAGTAGTCACTTAGAATACAAAAATAGGTTCAACACACATAGTAGCACACATTACAAGTTCTCAAGTCCACAAATACATAAGATATGAATTTATTACATCCATCCAAAGTACTACACGACTACAAGATCAACTAGATAAGCTTTAATCCATTCTTCTCCCCCTTTGTCATCAATCATCCATAAAGGGCCTTGAGAAGCTTGTAGTCATGCTCCCATCATGCATCCAATCTTCTCCACTGCTAGAAGGTAGGGCTATGATCATCTGACGAAGAAGATGTAGTCCAATGAAAACCTTCACTCAATTGAATGTGCAAGTGATAATCTAGAGTGATTCGGATGTGCTAGTCATGGTCTAAGATAAAGATGTGCTAGACATACCATGACTAGGAGCAGAAGTGGGTCCGAAGATAGACGTCGCTGCTTGAGAAGCAAAATCTCCAGGAGATGGAGATGGTGCATTCGAGAACTGAACTCCTGCCATAGATGAAGATGTGCCACCATATGCATATGAAGAGGACGGGAGTGTGGCAGCTGCATAGGTAGGTCCTAGAGGTGCAAACCCAAACGAAGAACCAACAAGTCACCCTCTGAAGTAGGCATGTATGGCATAGTCCCTGGAGCACCAACTGACTGAAAAGGGGGTGGTGGAGGCTGCGAGCTCGACCCAACGTGTCCATATCCAAATATGTCACCATACTCCTCAAAGTAGCCCGCATTCATGTGATCGGTCATGATGTCTCGAAGCGGGGGTATCTCAGGTAGCTCAAGTGGTGGAGAGATAGGTGATGGCGGATCATTCGGACTCAACACGGCGTGCAGTTTCTTGAACTCATCACTAGTCTTCTTATTCTCTAGCCTCTGCTGCCTAATATCAACCCAGACATCCCTCTGACCTTTGAAAATGCCTGTAAACAAAGATATGAACTTCTTGATGGGAGAGGTCCGTCCCTCTGGCTGTGCACCACTGCAAGACCCAAACCGGTCAGACCGGTTCTGGGAACCGGTCAGACCGGTTCCGGCCTGCTGCTGCTCAGCCAGAGGCTGCTGAAACTGAGCGCCTCCCTGCTGAGTGTGCTGCCCCTGCTGGTCATCTGGCTGATGTGGAGGCTCTTCCTGTGGTGGACAGGGCATACGAAACTTGTGAGGCACGGGAGGCTTCAATGGCTTGTGTTGAGTGTCCTTCTTGATTTTCAAATTTGTAACCCTCTCAATGATAAGCATGATGAAAGGACTATAGGCACAAATTTTCTAAGGATTCTCAGAAATAGCCTTGATCTCCTGCCAAATGAAATCGGCAACACTAAAGGGAGGTGTCTCCTCTCCAATCCTCAAATAATACATCAAGTTCCTCATGTAGAGTGAGATATCTAAGGTGTTGCCATCTCTAGGAGTGAGTGTCTTGCGGAGCATCCTATAAAGGGTCCCATAGTAGGTGTAGAGACCACTCACTTTCCCCCAGCTGCCATTCTGATTTCTTGGATACATGAATTTTAACTCTGAATTTTCTAGTACACCACTATCATGTATCTTCACGGTGTTTTCATCCTCATTATCAACCTTCAAGAGAGTAGCAAAGGCAGTGTAAGTGATGTGATAGCGTTGTCCTTCTGTCATCCAATGCATAGCTCTCTCCTGCCTACCACCCTGCTCATAGTATCCGAAGTACACAATGGCATAGAACTGAGCAATGACTTCCTTGTTCCAGCTGTGCCTGAAGCCCATGAGATGTTTGACGCGCTTTTCAGAACACACTCTGATGATCTCATTGAACACAGGATTGTCTTGCTTGCTCATGTATTCCCAGTCGATATACTGTGCATCTGATGTGATCTTGGTCTTCTTCATAATAGCTGTGGAATAAAAGTCCTGCTGAAAAAGAGTCCAAAATCTGTAATCGGTGGTTGTCCTATCCACATTGAGTGGACTAGTCCTCCTCAACCTCCTGACGACATCAGTCATCCCACTAGCGAGGTAATCTGCCACTCTCCTACTAGCTGGGCTAGTGGGTCTGACTATCTCAAGAATGAGAGGGGCATTTGCCTCAACTGACTCATCATCACCTGCCTCCTCTTCCTCATCCTCACCTGCAGCCATCTCCTCCTCATCATCATTATCCACATGTGGTTCTACCCGGTATTGTTCATCCTCAACATCATCCTCATCACTAGAGGTGGTGTCCTCCACTACATCCACTTCTTCAATCTGCTGCTCAGCTGCCCTCTTCGGCCTCCTAGGCCTCAAAGATCTGCCACTGCCCGCTAGTGAGCTGCTGCCAACAGGTGGATCGTGACGCCCCTTTTTGATTCTTTCGGCATGCGATCCTCTTGGCATTTTGTTCTGTTTCTCCTGGGTCACATAAGATGGTATACATGACATAAGTCCCCAGAAGAAGATTGACAAGATAATTGATCAACTTGAGTTCCTTTAACAAGTTTTGGGTCAGCTCAGAGCCAAACCGGTCAGACCGGTTTCAGAAACCGGTCAGACCGCTTTTGCCTGAGCTGAGCCAAAATGAGTTGGGGATCAATCTGGATAGGTACTTATCTGGATATTGAAAGAATATTGCAGTACAAGCTATCCCTAGTCCATATATGAGCAAACACGTTGCAAAACAGGGACTTGAGCCTTCACTGCCCAAACCGGTCAGACCGGTTTCAGAAACCGGTCAGACCGCTTTTGGCAGTGAAGATGCAAATCCTTGTTGTGCAAAATGTAGCCCACCAAATCGATTCATCTCTTAGGGATAGGTTCCTAGGCATGCCAGAAGATGTTCTACCAAAGGGTTTTGAAAGATATTTACCGAGTGAGTAGATCGGGTGATGGGAGGATTTGAATACCTTAGGACCTTGAACTCAAGAGGAGATGAAGATTTGAGTGCACAACTTGATGGGGATCCGATCTAGCAGCCTTGGGACACTCCAAATCCGAAGAGAAAACGATTTTTCCTTGGATGGATCTTCAAATCGTCATGGAAGGTCCTCCTTGCGGTGAAGAACATATGAGAGAGAAGAAGGCGTGGTGAATGAGTATGGGAAGAGAGAGACAATCACGGGGGGCCAGTAAAACACGTGGGCCACCTTCCTGGGCCAAACCGGTCAGACCGGTTTGTGAAACCGGTCAGACCGGTTCCTCCCAGGAAGTTGTGTCTGGTCAGGAACCCCGGATCTTCCGAGGATTGTCGGATCTTCCGATCAAAGTCGGATCTTCCTTCAAACATGTTCCAAAACTTGTTCCCTTGATCTGAGAAGATATTATGATGAAATTTGTCCTTCAAAAATCCAAGAATTTCCACAGAAAAGTTCACACAACTTCCTGGGCCCAAACCGGTCAGACCGGTTTGGGAAACCGGTCAGACCGGTTGCTCCCTGTCAGCTGAGACTAGTCTGAAATGGTGGAAATTTAGCTCCAAAAACTAGTTGACTTGATCTGAGAGTGTATGTGATAGGTATGATCTTCAACTTCTCAAGATTTTCCTCAGAAAAGATATGATATCCAATAAAGCCATTTTCTCTTGTTTCTTCCAAGAGATATAGGAAGACATGGATGAGATAGATAAAGATTTATGGACTTGAGAAAATTTCACTATTTGTGACTAGGCATCAATCAAGCAAGGGTAACTATAGTCACAGATAGATTAACAACGGTCAAAGGACCGAAACTCAAATATTTTCACAATTGCACAATCCTATCATGCTAGTTGGTTTTTTTTACAAAAAATCTATCCTATGTCACCCAAAGACATGCACATATATTGAGCACATAACGACATTAACAAATTTAGCTTACACCATTCACCAAGAAAGTGTTAACCAAATATCTAATGGACGCATGGGAGCTTTATATATTTGCATGTAAATGCACACTCTAGCATAATAAAGCCTAGATGCACAAGGTAAATACTAGTTTATCGAAAACATACATTTGCCTCTAGTAGAATGTGTTGTGCAAGATTATCAATTTTGTCCATATGAGTTCTCTCGTGACATAATCAATTTGATCAACATAGAGAGAAAACGTTAATGTGCACAACACATGATTTCATAATCAATGACTTTTATAAAAGCATGATAACATGTGCCATTAATTACGAAGCCACATAATATAGACCAAATTCCTTATTTTAGTGCATTTGTGATGATGTGGTTAGAAAGGACTCATATGCACTAGTTTTGAAAGATTAAATCAATTTAAGGAATTTAATGCTATATTACGGTGAGTAGCCAAAACAAAAATTGAGATTAAGATTCATGATAAGGATGGTTATAGGGTTACCGTCATGAATCACAAGGTGAGTTGACAACTCCAATTTTGAGAGAAGTGATCTCTCATTGGTGCGACTACAAATTCACTAAAAGAAATGTTAGACCCAAAGACACGAATATTGAAATAATCTCCCCCCAAATGTGTGCATCATATGTAGACAATATGAGACATGCACTTTGTCTTGTAAATGACATGGAAGGGATTAATTCAATATTCGGTCAAGTCGCACAATAACTTACTCAAAATGAAATATGCCAAGTAAGCATCCCATCAAGAAGAAGTAATATAGATAACATATGCCAGGAGTGAGAAATTCATGAAATGAATTACTTGCGTCTTCATTTCTCACACAAATAGCCGAGTCCCAACTTTCTGAGCCAAACCGGTCAGACCGGTCAGACCGGTTTGGGAAACCGGTCAGACCGGTTTCTGCTCGGATCTTCCGATGGATCATCCGGTCGGGGGAAGTTCAACACAGAGCCGCCCGGATCATCTGGTCGGATCTTCCGGCCTAAGTGTCGGATCTTGTATGGTATACCCTGAAAATGATAGAACTTAGCTCTACTAGAGAGCCATTAGACATACCACGTGGCATATGCTTAAATCATTAATTTAAATCTTCATTTCTCATGTATGTGTTCAAATTGTAACTATCTGGGCCAAACCGGTCAGACCGCTTTAGCAAACCGGTCAGACCGGTTTTGCCAGACTTATACCGATTGGCGTGGATTTCCGATGTTTGATGCAAATTTCGTCGGAACATGATCCACTGCAACTTTCCACAATATTGCTCGAGATATCATAGGGTATAGAGTATGGAGCGGAAGCAATTTTTCTTGGCTTGCTAGTAGATCATTGAAAATTGTCATTCAAGCCAAGCCACCAATGCATCTCGTAGTCCCTACAAGCTTATCAAGCATGCTTTGGTACCCAACTCATGTTGGGTCCGATGTTGTTAGTCCCAATATGCTTAGGAACCCAAATTGCTCTTGTGCCACTCTTTGGTGCCTTAATCACCTTAGAAGCACAAGAAGCATTTGGAGAGTCCCTAAGCTTCATATGCATAGAATGGACAATGTCGGATTTGGTAGTTTTACCATTGAGACAATCTTTACCAAAGTGTCCTTTCTCCCGACATGAGTAGCATGTCTTGTGCTTGATGTTGGATGCCTTCTTGAGTTGCTTGGCTGCTGCTGCCGGAAACCGGTCAGACCGCTTTGTGAAAGCGGTCAGACCGCTTTTGGCACGGCAAGCAGCACTTTGATGTGTTGAGCTCTTGACAGCCACTTCTCCATTGACTTTTGCTTGGGCCTTGAGAAAGCCTTTGTTGAGCTTGATAGAGAGCTTCTCTTGGTGTAGTCCCACCTTGCTTGGACATGAAGCAATTGGATGCCCCTTCTCAAGACACCCAAAGCATCTTCTCTTTTCAATGTTTCTTTGCCTTTTGGAGAGTGTTGGCTTGCCTTCTTTCTTAGTGAAGCACTTGGTATGAGCCAACTTTTCACCATTGCCATGATCTTGGCTTGTGTTGGACTTGACTTGATAAATGCACGAGCTTTGCACGGTTAATACCTTCTCAAGCTTCTTCACCATGGTCTCACGGTTATCTTGAGAAGGTTGTGCATTGCTTTTGTTCTTAAGCGTTGTTAAGTCCTTTGTGAGCCTTTCCATCTCTTGCTTGAATTCTTCATTTTCTTTTGCAACGAGGTCGTCACAAGACTCTACACACACTTTATCATACCAAGATTGTTTTGCTTGAGAGCAACATGGGTTAGCACATGATAAGTTATGTTGAATTGGAGAACATGTCCATGTGTGAGATTGAGGTTCAATTGATTTTACCGAAGTGATTATAATCTCATGAGCAATCTCTAACGAAGCATATGATTCTATAAGTTCTTCATGAGAACACAAGAGTTCTTCATGCGACACTTGTAGCATCTCATGCTTGCTAGCAATTGATTCTAATTTTTGCTTGAGAAATTTGTTTTCTTTTTCTATGGAAGCCATATGAAGAGCATCACAAGCATAATCATCAACAATGGCATCATACTTACAAACCAAAGCGGCGTTTGAGAGTTTGACTTCCTCAAGCTCTATGATAAGAGCTAGGATAGTCTCATCCTTTGAGCTTTCCGCCTTCTCGTCTTCTTTGGACTTGTAATATATGAGTGCCTCATCATTGGAGGATGATATTGCTTGTGAGCTTGAAACTTTGCTTGCACGGCGATGGCATCCTTTCTTGCAGCCAGCTGCACCCTTCCTGCCCAAACCGGTCAGACCGGTTTGGGAAACCGGTTGGACCGGTTTTGGCAGGGAGCAAGCAGCTGAGCTGTCTTGATCTTGTGGCTCCACGGTGATCATCTCATGAGGCTTGGTGCATGATTTTGCTGATGTAGAGCTCTCCTCATGTGACTTGGCACTTGTTTGGTCTTGCTTGTCGCTCTTGATGTTGGCATATAGCTTCTCAAGTCGAGCCCAAATAAGATGAGCATCGAATAGAGTTGCTTCATCTTCTAGAATCATTTCTCTAACTTCATTGCTCACAACATCAAATAAGAAGTTAGCGACACGAGCGTTGAGTTGAAAGCAATTCATCTCATCTTCGGTTGGATTGGACACGCTCCAATCAACACTAGGACGATCAATGCCTTCAACTACAACCCGCTCAAGAATAGGACTCATGGCCCTAAGATCATTAAGCACATGATAAGACCAAGTTGAATATTTTGAGCCGTCACTAGCTAGTGGCTCATAGGTTACCTCACAAGTGGTCGACATCTTTCCTCACGGCGGTTAAGCTTGGATGTGATGCCAAGCTCTGATACCAATTGAAAGGACCTTGAAGTCACCTAGAGGGGGGGTGAATAGGTGAATTTGTAAAGTACAAACTTTTTCACACAGTTAGTACAGAAACCGGTCAGACCGCTTGCTTGAAGGCGGTCAGACCGCTTTACCAAAGCGGTCAGACCGGTTTTCCACAGAGAAAACCAACTATGTAAATTAACCCCCTCTACAAGTTCTAGCACAAACCAAACTTGGTGATGGGCTCCTGTAGAAGATAACTAGCAGGTCCACTTAGTCCCTGCGCACAAGTAGAGCACAACCAAGTAGAACGATGCGGAAGCGAATATAAGTGCTAGAATTGAACTTGTGAAGTAAACCAAATGGGAGAGACAATGATTTGTTTCCCGAAGTTCGGATTCACCGATGCCACCAAGGTAGTCACAAAGACAAGGTGAATCCTACTCTCCGTTGAGGGCCTACGAAAGGCAGGATTATCCACTCCAAGCCACTTTCCTCGGGTTCCACTAACTTTTGACCCTTTTTTCACGAAGGAGGCAAGGCCAGCCTTTACAACCAATCCGTGGCTTTCCACACTCACGGTAGCTCACCGGCGACACCTAGCCGTCTAGGAGGATCACCTCCAAGAGTAACAAATGCTTCAATTGGTTGCTAGACTCCACCGGAAGTGCTCAAGCTATGGATATGCTCTTGGTGGCTGCAAATAGCTCACTCAATCTTTCTATAGCTCATACACAAAGCATCCCTCAACCCAAATCCAAAGATATGAACTAAATCAATCAACTCTCACAAAGAGAGGTTTGGGGAGAGCTTGCTGGTGCTTGGGAAGGCTTGGGACGTGCAACAAAGGCAATGGAACCAGCACCACTCACAAGAGAGGGATATGGGGTATAAATACCCCATACAACACAAACTAGCCGTTATAGCCGTTGGAAAACCGGTCAGACCGGTTTTTCAAACCAACTAGCCGTTACACCTGTCAGAGCCCCAAAAGCGGTCAGACCGCTATCCAAAACTGGTCAGACCGGTTTTGGTCCCCTCAGCACACTAAGTCCCTAAAGGACTTCTCTCTTGAGGTTATCTCTCATGGGTTGATCTATTGAGCACTTTTTGGTGTTGTCAAGACAACTAATGTTGCATCCCTCTTGATAGTACGGCATTCCTAAACTCAAGATAAAAACAATAAATAGAATCTACCACTTGAGCTTTTATAACTTCTTTGATGCCATACTTGATCATCTTCAACTTTGAGGGCTTCAACACTTCATGTCTTGCTGAGCAAATCCAATCTTGAGCCAATGGCTTAGAATTTCCATTGTATGAAACAATTCATAAGCCATTCCACTATATGATCAATAAAGATTAGATGCTTCGCATTGCTTCACTTGATATGACTTGATCGACGTATAGAAACCAAACTATAATGTTAGACCTTTCCATCAACAAAGTCCCTCGGCTACAAGACCAACTTGACTTCACTTTGTTAGGAATGTCACTCCCATCTAGCTTGATCCCTTCCGTCCTCTCTTGCCAAATTAAGCTTCGCTTTGCATTGCATCATCAATGAAATCCATGTCTTCAATTAACTTGAAGTGTATTCAATATTGTCTTGTATGTTGTCTTTGGTAGATAACTTGTCCATAAGCTTCCATGCACTTGAGACCACATAATATCCATAGAATCGGTCCCAATTTGAATATAACCATAGCTATGGATCAAGCCCAAAGAAATCCTAATTTCTTCAAATAATTTATCCCAAAACCTTTGACAAGTATCTTATCAATGAGACCAACCAATTTGCATAAGACCATGTCTCATTTATCACTTTCACACACTTGTCATTGTATTGCTTAGTTGTATGGGATCACACTCACTTGTTTGCTCTCATGTCATTTATACCAATAATAAGCACATATTCTTTTCAACATGTATATTATATGAATGTCCATGCGAATAAAACCCTGCTCATATACTTAAGCGAACAAGTTAAATACAAATCATGTTGTCATCCAAAATCACCAAAACATATAAGTGCCTGGATGCACTTTCACACGCGGTGTATCTCAGAGCGGAGCCTGGGGGGACGGGGGTGACGGTGTCTCACAGGCTCGATGGCCGGAGCCGACGCCGCCCGGCCAGCTGGTCGGCCAGCCTCCGGGGCCGAGCACCGGTGCGTCGAGCGGGGGCCCTGGCCGGTGAGCACGTCGCGGTAGGAAGGCGCCGCGTCGGCCACCTCCTCCGCCGGCGGGCAGTCGTCCCTCCAGCGAAGGAACTTGGACCGGCCAGCAGGCACGAACGGACCCGCGGAAGGGGAGAGCAGGGACCTGGGTGAAGGGGCAGGCGACAGCGACGGGGACAGGGCTGGGGTAGAGGCCCGCGCCGCCGAAGATGTTGGGGAGGAGGGGGTTCCCGGGGCCGTCTTCAGGGAGAGGGTAGCTGCCGGCACGGAGGGAGGGGTAGGGGTCCGCCCCGGCGAGGACATGGAGGGGAGGTCCGGAGTGGAAGCCCGCGCCGCCGACGACGATGGGAAGAGGGCGTCTCCGGGGAGGACGCCGGGCCCGGAGTGGGCGCCAGCGAGGAGGCTGGGGTGGCCGTCGGGCTCGGGGTGAGCACCGGCGTGGGGCGGCGGTGAGCGCCATGGGAGGGAGGGAGAGGAGCGGAGCGGGGCGTGCGAGGAGCCATCCTCTTCTCAGGAACTGTTGTTGACATGAAGATATGCCATCCACTCTGTTGAAGGTTACAGTTGTGTGTGCAATTATTGTACTATGTACCTTGACAAACAAATAGCAAAACCAGACACTGTTTCAGTTTGTGAAAGTGTAGGTTCCATGGCCTATGGGCATGCTGAAGGTGTCAGTTCACGCCTCACAGGTCCATTGCAGAAGCCAACATATATAATACAGGAATCACATTCTTCTGAAAATACTTTTTCCAATCCAAACAGGGTCTTATATCTCTTTCTTTTCTACTATCAGTATGTTCCCATGAATATCAATGTGAAAATACCATTTTACTTTGTAGTTTTGTACTTAATTATTTGTCCGAAGAGTTCGAATTGAATTAGAGGCATGTGCATTGCTCTCAAATTGATAACCCTGCTATTATCTTCATGTTTTGAACTGGATATAACTATCAAGATTGGTGGCAACATATTGTCAGGATTTCTGATGTACTTTGTAGGCGGCAGTTTCTCTATAGTTGGCAACTCATCAGACTTGAGGAGCTGGCAGTACTTCCGGAGTGGTGAGTTGGTGGCCATTTTAACCAACATGTATCCTTCTTCATTTCAAGAGGAAAAATAGCGTTAATGGATATTTGATAAGTAAGATCAATTTAGATATAACATCTTTTCCAAAATGCTGGCCGTTTCCGCATGTTTATATCGCACAGGTATAGCACGGCAAACTAGCGTATAGTAGGAACGGGCGTGGCGAAGCGCGCCACCCGTCCTCCTAGTAGTTATAATATAGGAGTGAAACTCTGATGCTTACCTCATATACAAAATTGGCATTGCTATAATTGACTCATTGACTAATTGCGAATTGCCATCTTGAGAAGTTTCTCATTTCTCTTTCCTCTCGTTTTATCAGTGTTAGAATCAGGTTTGAGGCTTTGAGATACATCGTGTGCAGTTCGACAGCATCAGACACCAGCCCTGCTGTTGTTGCAGTAGGATTAGAGAAGACATTTCTTATCTTGAATGAATCGCCTTTCTTTCGCTCACCCTAGCACTTCATGATTCGGCATAGTACTCCAGATCTGATCATGATAGGTTTCAGGTCCTTCAGCAATTGGCAGAGCAACACATAAAATTCCATGTTTCACATCATAACAATTTGTTCATGTGTAGCACAGCAGCAATAAAGTCAGATTGGTTGCTTTATTCTCACACAAAAATGAGACTGTCAGGCCCCGTTTGTTTCCCTCTCACTAAAGTTTAGCCCCGTCACATCGGATGTAAATATGTTAATTAGGAGTATTAAATATAGATTAATTAAAAACTCATTACATAAACGATGACTAATTTACGAGACGAATGTATTAAGCCTAATTATATCATGATTAGATAATGTAATGCTATAGTAAACATATGGTAATTATGCATTAATTATAGCTTAATTAGACTTGTTAGGTTCGTTTTGCGAAATAGACATGACTTATATAATTAGTTTCTGTTTAATACATCTAATTATCACTTATTTAAAGCTCTAAACTTTAGCACGAGATCTAAACACCACCAATACTGGACCATCAGAAATTCAGTGCCCAATTAGCTCTGGTACATGCTCGGATATTCATCATCGGATTCTGTAGCGCCCATATCTTCGAGTAACTGATCTAAAACCCATAGCATCTTGACTCCTCAAGTAGCGTGGGATGCTCCCTTGGTAGAAGGCATGGGCTCTTCCCTTCGCATCAACCCAACTGCAACCAGGTGTCTTCACCATGCCAAGCTCCCTTAAGCCTGCAACACAATCGGACCGACCAACTGCATCATAAATGCGACAGAGAGTAACATAGTTGCTAGCATTGCCTTCTGAGGTGTTTGGTTCCTCGTAACTAAAGTTTAGTCCCGTCACATCAAATGTAAGGACGTTAATTAGAAATATTAAATATAGATTAATTAAAGGCCTAATTTGCTAGACGAATCTATTAAGCCTAATTAATCTATAATTAGACAATGTAATGCTACAGTAAACATATGATAATTATATACTAATTGTAGTTTAATTAGATTTATTTGGTTCGTCTCACGAGATACATTACTTATGTAATTAGTTTTATAATACTTCTAATTATCATTTGTTTAAATGACTAAATTTTAGTCATTTGGATCCAAACACCCACTAACTCAAATAGCCTATAAACTATAATCTCGCTGACATCGACATTATTATGCATCGCACTATCAAAGAGCAATGCTCCCCACAGACTGGTGCCCGGCTCCATAGGCATTTTCCTTACGAACCCAACAGCTTCTTCAATGGCGCCAGCACGCCCTAAGAGGTTGACCATACATGCATAATGGTCAGCAGCGGGCTCTACACCGTGAACTTTGGCTGTGTTTAATTCCTTTTCAAACTTTTCATCACATCAACGTCACATCGAAATATTAAATATAACAAATGACGCAGGCATGAATCATTAAATTAGGTAAATAAAAAAACTAATGTATAGTTTTGATGTACACGATGAGACGAATCTTCTGAGCCTAGTTAGGTCACGGTAGTACAACAATTACCATAAACAAACGAAAAATGCTACAATATGCTACAATGTCCGATGTGACCCTTTTCATCCTTTTCATGGATCGGCCTTGTTTAGCCCTTGTTTAGTTCCCAAATTTGAGGGCAAATTTTGGTCTTTTGGGATGCGTGCGCCACTGTAGCATTTTCGTTTGTATGTGTGAAAAATTGTTCAAAATTGATTAATTAGGCTCAAAATGCTCGTCTCGTAGAGTACAACAAAACTGTGCAATTAGTTTTTGATTTCATCTACATTTAGTACTCCATGCATGCTATGACATTTTGATGTGATGGGAATCTTCTTTTTGCACAGTGAACTTTGGAGGTAAAATTTGGGATCTAAACAAGGCCTTAGTTCCCAAATTCCATCCCAAATTCCACTGTGCAAAAAGAAGATTTCCATCACATCAAAATGTCGGCACATGCATGGAGTACTAAATGTAAATGAAATCAAAAACTAATTCCATAGTTTTGTTGACGAGACGAACATTTTGAGCCTAATTAATCAATGTTTGGACAATTATTCACAAATACAAACGAAATGCTGCAACATTATATTTACGGCTCTTTCTAAACTTTGGACCTAAAGGCACAGCCTTTATTCATCGCCTCAAAGATCCTCCAGCCATCACTCACAAGCCCTGAGTGGCTGCAACTTGATAGGATCGAAGTGAACGTTATGCAATTTGGGTCGTGTTTCGTTGGAAAGCGGAAATATTTTTCTAAAAGGAATCTTGCATGTATTGAGTATTAAATAAAGTATGTTTGTAAAACCTTTTTAGGGATGGATGTAACTTTACGCGATGAATCTAATGAGTCTAATTAGTCCATAATTTGCTAAATAATGCTATAGTAACCATCATCTAATCGTACGGTCAAAGACCTCGTTAGATTTGTCTCGTGAATTAATCCGGGGTTGTCAAGGTAGTTTTGTAAACTTATTTTATTTAATATCCTTAATTATTGGTCAAACGGGTGGAAAATTTTTTCAGCCAACGATATTTTTCTCTCACAGCATAAGCCATCACCCAACAATATTTTTCTCTCACAACAAATCAGCATAAGCCATCAAAGTCAAGCGAACATCCTCTATCTCCTCGTAAATCATCAATAGTAGTGTTTCTTTGGGTGGGGCAAAATTTTGACAGCCGCTTTGATCAATAATTAAGGGTATTAAATAAAGTCAATTTACAAAACTACCTTCATAATATTGGACTATTTCGCGAGACCTATCTAATGAGGTCTTTGACCGTACAATTAGAGGATGGTTAGCAAACATGAATTAATTACTCATTAGATTTGTCGCGTAAAGTTACCCATATCCTTAAAAATATTTTATAAATAGATTTTATTTAATACTTATGTAGAAAAAATTCATTTAAAAATTTTTTGGCCCGAACCATTGGAACACGGCCGGCTTCTTCCCTCGTGCCATGTACACCGTAACAAGAAATCAGTGTCGACCAGCTCACCGCACGCCCGCACTTTGCATACGTGTCAATTAACGCATTCCCCACAACGACGTCCGAATTAAAGCGAGCCACCGACTAAATTCTAAAATAAAAATATAAAAAGAATAATACCGTTAAATACTAAAATAAATCTAAAAAATATCAAAATTATTCAATATTTTTTGAGCAAATAATTATTCAATATTTTTTGAGCAAAAAATTATTCAACATATACACGCATATACATGGGGAGATTTCCAAAAGAAAAGAAAAAAAACTCCGGACCACGCGCGCCGTCTCCCTCGCTTCGCAGGTTCGTGCGGTCTCCTCAAATCCTCATCCAGGGTTTATTATTCCCCTCAGCCGCGCTTTCCGAAACAATCGCCTGCTTCTGATTAGGTCTTATGAAAGGAAGCACAGGGATCTAGCTTGATTTTTATCAAATTCAGCGCAGCCAACCGTAGTGATTTGTGGGGTCGTCGATCAGCCATGAGGAAGCACAGGCGCAAGGGCGACGCCTCCGCCGCGCCGACGCCCAAGGCCGGCGTCCCCGGGTCGGCCAAGCCCGTCAAGTTCAAGAAGAAGGCGGTGAAAACCGATCTGGAGAAGCTGAAGGCGGCCGCCGCTGACAATGGTGGGTCCGCCCAGATCATAAGGGAGGACAGAAAGGCGAGTGGGAAGGAGGCGATGAAGGGGAGAGAGGAAGACAAGGGGAAGGGGACGGCGCAGGGTAGGGAGGAAGAGAGGGTGAGGACGGAAGCGAAGAGGAGGAGGAGGAGGACGGGGAGGAAGCAGGAGGAGGAGGATGATGATAAGATAGGGTTTATATTCATGTGCAGTGCAAAGACGAAGCCGGAATGCTACCGGAGCGGCGTGTTTGGCCTGCCCAGGGGGAAGATGGATGTGGTGGAGAAGATCCGGCCAGGGGCGAAGCTGTTCTTGTATGATTTTGACCTCAAGCTAATGTACGGGGTGTACAAGGCTGATACAAGGGGAGGCTTGGATCTTGTACGGCATGCATTCGATGGGAAATTCCCTGCACAGGTGACTCTTGTACCATATTGTTTGCTTTGCTTGTAGTGTAAATTTAGTTTTGCATTTGGGCTCAGTAGTATTTATACAGGCTAAAAAAATTGTTGAATAGAGGTGATAAAATATTGAAGGTGCGATACACTATAGTTATTGTGGTCAATTGTACAACAAAAGAGTTTCTCGGTTGGGTCGCTACCATAGTGTTCATGATCAAAAAATTCAAGGGACAGAACTTAATCGCATCGTTAAAGTATGTCCTTGTTTTCAAATACTGTACACTCGTATCCTTTGCTCTAGCTTTCACTGGCCTATTTTTTTTATTTGCCTATATCTAGCATATAATCATCTCTTAACTAATGATCAAACTTTGATTCCCATGAACACTAAGTGCAGTTTCTTAACACTACAGTCCACATATTCATCCCACACTTTGCGCAAATGACCAACCCTAGTCCATGCTCCAGATTAAAAGAAATCTAAAATCTATGTTATAGTTCATATAAATATGTCTGCTAAGTCTATCATGTGAATGAGCATTTAATTGTACATCAACCAACACCGGATGATTCGGTTCCAGATATCACTTTGGACTTTCTATGACTACCTTACATAATACTTATTGCTAGATTGAAGAGGATAGGAGCACTATCAGGATACTTTTGGAGTTATCTTGGTTTGGTTGGCTAGATGTGTTAGTATGTAAAAATGCAGGGACCATGCTATGCTGGTAGTACTAATATTTTTGATGAAATTCTTTGTTCAAACTTAATGGCTGCAAAATATCATGCGCCCTTTGCTTTTCAATCATCAAATTATAGTTTTGATTCTAGATGGATGGCAAAACAAGAGTGACATTGTTATTGCTTAGCTAACTTATATACTTGATGCAGGTTAAATTTAGCGTTGACATAGATTGTCTTCCTGTTCATGAGAGTAGTTTTAAGCATGCCATTAAGGAAAACTACACTTCAAAAGGCAGGTTCACCCAAGAGCTCAGCCCTAAACAAGTGAGTCGTGGCGAATCTTTTATATTGCAAAGTTGTATATGCAAAACGGCGTGATTTCTTATTGCATATCTTTTAAGTGATGGCATTATCTTGTAGGTTCATAGGCTATTGGCAATATTCAAGCCTATTGGCCTTTCTCAACCAGCTCCACAACATATTGAAGAAACACGCCGTCCTCGTATCATTGAAGATAGGAGGGAACCATATGACTTCGGAGAAAGACGATTGCCACAGCATGTTGAAGAAAGGGGTGGACCTATTCATGTCCGTGCATATCCTCCCGAGGATCATTACAAGATAACACATTCATTGCGTCCTCCACTTCTTGATGAGCCCAGGCATATTTTGGTGCAAGATCCTTATCATATGCAAGAGCCTCAATATGTTCCTCCTAAGTACTATCTCCAAGTGGCTACTAGTTCGTACCATCAACCTCATATGGATATTCTGCATGAACGGTAAGCCCTGTAAGGCGGTTTTATTGAATTTCTTAATTCGGGCTCTAGGGCCAGTTTCACAAATCTTAGCCTTTTTTTTCCAAATGCTCTTGCATATCGAAGGCTTCAATTTAAATGCCTTGAAAGCTCATTTCTAGCGCCTTGGTCATGTTAAGCCCCTCATTTCTGAGCTTGAAGCCACAGCATAATTATGCCCCTTAGGACTGAACGCCATTTTGCACTGGAGTTTATTATTATTATTTGCAATTATAGGTTCAGCACTTTCCTCTTTTCCTACTATTCCATTACAGTGTTTTTCCTTTGCTTTCTTTTCCTTTTTCTTCCCTTTGCAAGTTTGCAGTTCCACTAGGTCAACATCCATGTACCGTTATTGTCTTTTGGGAAAGATAAAGTACTTTTTTGGACATATAATAGATCCCACAAGTTCTCTTTGACCTGAACTTTGCTAAAGTATCAATCATATGGGTTTCATTTTTTTTCAGTGGTTTGATTCGCTAACATATCAATCCATGTGTATTTGGAAATAAAAAAGTAGTTGGAGAAGGTCAGATGGTATTAAAACGATTTTATCATTGGTCAATATGTGTTCAATTGACAATTGCAGCTAGTGGAAACAATAACTAATAAAAGAACAAATAGTACAATGCAATTTTATGATGATAGAAATGGAATTAGCCTTACACTAGTGACCAATAGAAGATTAAAAACTAAGTACTGTATGCTAGCTCCTCTGGCTAGCCATCTTCCGAAGGAAGCTTTTCTTAGCCTATTTGAAGCTTTTATAGATTTGTGGGCGTTAAGCTGCTGCATGTTACAATTTTTGTAAGGGGTGTCAGTTCACTCTCATTGTTGTATTCTCCACACATTAGATGTTTTGGACATTTGGATCGAGAATTGGGAATTCCAAGATTTTAAATTTTTGACGGGAAGACTTGAAAAGTTCCAATTCAAGATTTGAACTCTTAAATTAGAACAAAGGATTTTGAACAGGAAACTTTAATTTCAATTTGAAGATTTTAAAACTTTAAGATTAAATTTTGAATATTTAATTGTAGGTTTCGATTTTCGTCAAGGTATATCAATCTCCAACTAGTAAAACTGGTACTTTAATTGTGGTTTCTCGAGTTTGACTGTGATGGCCAATATATTTGTGGCTCTATGCACTGGTGGCGTTTGCCTTTGGTGGTTGTGGTGCTCGGCGCACCTATTGTGTGCGTGCGTGCATGTTTGGTGCAATGAAGGCATGGATTTCCAATGGACACACAACAGGCATACATTATTTCCTGAGATCTGCCTTTGCGAGTATGAAAGGAAAGTGGTATGGGGTGATGAGAAATGGGGAGTGGCAGAAATTAACTGGAGGTCAGGTGGGAGAGTAATACAGGATCATGAACTGACAATGTTTTGTGCCTAGCTGTTAATCGAAATGCACTTTCTAACTTTTGCATATTGCAATACGCATATCTAAAAATGTTGTGTCATAGACTTGCAGTATGACCCAATGGGGACCTGACAGATTTGACCTAGGCTCACCTTCAAGAAGCCTATGTTGTGGCTAAAATATTGCCAAACTTTCCGTTAAAAAAAAATATTGCCAAACATTTGCGGTGTGGCAGCCGATTCAGTTGACGTGTTTGCTGTTTGTTAGTTCAGCTTGATTCTTTGCATTGCTTAGTTGAGCCATGACTTAACTTTTCTGAAAGACAGCCTTGAATGTGGTCTTTACTTTAGATTCCCATTTGAAAATATGCTTAAAAGTTGTCGCCTGGGATATAACTATATAAGTATGGGAACTTCTGTAATATATACGGTTTTGCACTATTTTCAAAAGGTACAATTTCCATTATACATGAAGGATAATTTCTTTTTCAGTGACAGTTTGCTATTTAGAATATTAATAGCAGGAATGAGACCTGAAAAGCATTGCACATAGGCTGTCTTGTTTGAGAAAAAGAAAGGATTTATTGGTGTTGAGTGTCTAAATGCATGAGTTTGATGAACTAAGCGTGATTTAGGTTTCATCTTTTGTATGCTGTTAATATTATTGTTTTTCAGTGGCATGCCATAGTGCTTTTAGTCTGTCATATCTTGGTTCCTTTTTCTAAGTTATGGTGGTAGGCTGTAGGTGGCATTTTTTTATTTAATTTATTGTTTTATGTTTGAAGTCCTTTTTTACTCACAAGCTATATTTTATCCAATGTCTTATGATAAACATTTTCTTGAACTTCACTGTTGCTTCCAGAACTGCAACTGAGGCAACTGTTAGGGATCCACCTGTCGTAAGAGATTACGAAGCACTGCCAGGTGAGCTTGCAACACGCTCTGGACGTGTGGATGAGCTGTACCGTTCTTACAGACTTACTCGCGACATGGACCTGGACCTCCAACCCCGACCATCCTACGTGACTACTTATGAGAACCACCCCACAAGTATTTACGGTGAAAGCTTCCAGAGGCCTGTTGTTACAAGGGTGCCCCGGCCCAGTGTGCCGGTGGCCACCCGTTACTCCTTTGATGGTCCATCAACATATCAATGATCATCCTAATGCACAGCCCCAGTCAATTTTACCAACCAATGGCTTCTTGTACTCATTTGGAAGCCAGGATAAATCCTGATGATAGTAGCTACTGCAGTTTATCGATCGCTTATTTGCTTTTGATTTGTTCTGCTAGATAAACGCATGGAATGAGGGCTTTGTTTGATATAAGTTGAAGAATGCGAAGCTCCAAAATGTGTATTTGAGTCGACGTGCGGTGGTGGAGAGATGATTTTTGCATCGGTTGCCATGCAATGTCTTATTTGTGATCTTTATTCGGTGATACGTCGATGGTACGGAACTATGGATCCTAATCGCTCGATCGTTTTCTCCGTTATTGTCAGTTTGTTACCCTAAACCTGGGGTTGGTCGAGCTCTACTCGTGAAGCTCGTTCTGCAGATGAAATTCTTCACACGTAAAACTTTAAAATTAGTTTTTCGATGAAGCTGTGTCATTCGGTTCCGAACCGGTCGTCTCAACTAGCTCACTTGACATTGCAGCAGGAGTGCCTTCGATCTAAGCAAAGACTAGCACAGATGCCATGCTGCAGGCCTGCGCTTGTGGAGACGAGACCATCCACGAATAGCATCAGCAGCAGTCGACAGGCAGCTCCGGCTGGCTCAAAGATGGGGTGCTCCATAAATCCCAAAACGACGTTGGCCGAGGCATCGCAGGGTCTGACCTCTCGCCGTCTGGAGTCTATAGACTCTACAACAATGTGGCTTCTATTGCGATTCTGAAGGCCGTGTTGTCTTCTTGTTGCGCAGCCAAACTGGACGGCATGACAACCTCGTTGCATCATCTGGAGCTCACCATTCTACGATGAGAAAACTACAACCTCTAGCAACAGCGACATCATCAGGTAGCTCTCCTCTAAAGGCCGAAGTCGGCTTTATAGATAAAGCATAAGAAAATACTGGGATTACCAGTTTATAATGAAGCACACACCGTTAGAAGAACAACATCCAACGGATCCGTAACGGGACAACCCTCGTGTAGCTCTCTCTATTTGTTAATGCTCGACATCGGCTAATAAAAAGAGTTGCATCCAAAATAAAAAAAGTAAGTAGTTGACATTGCCCCCTGGGAAGCCATATATACCTAGCATGGCGTGTGACCACGGCAGTCCGGTCGCCCGCCACTCTCCAGCACTATCATGTGAGAGTACTCGTTAGGCAGTCCTCAACACACCAGATATGCCACTATTAGCCAAGTAGACATCCTGAATGCGGCCAAACCAGAACCACTATTCCCTATTTCTCATCGATTAATGCATTCCGGCCGCTCATATGATAATTGTTGATAATGTCAAGTGCGACGCAAGCTGACAGTCGGACCGGTCAGTGTCAGCACCCGAGCACCAACAACTAGCTAGTGCTCCACCAAGTGCAAGCCAACCAGACTTGCCGGGCAAAATCCACTCCAAAGTCACACACCCGATCGGTGACGGCGCCACTAAATCAAACGCCCTCTAAAAGTCGAAACCAAACCCACCTGGTGCTGGAGACTGGAGAGCACTGCGCGCCATTTCCTCGGCCCGGCCCTCGGACTCGCACGACGTACGCGGTCGCCATGGCCGGCGGCAGAGCATCAGCGCGGCGTCGCGCGGTGCTCGCGGCCGTGATCACGCTGATCCTCCTCGCCTCCGTCTCGTTCCTCCTGTCCGCCACCGCCACCAGCTCCGCCGCCGCAAACTCGCCGGCCTCCCGCCTGGCCGTCGTCCAACGCCACGCCGAGGACCACGCGGCTGTCCTGGCGGCCTACACGGCCCACGCGCGCCACCTCAGCGCGACCTCCGCCTCCCAGACGGAGGCCTTCCTCTCCATCTCCTCGCGCCTCTCCGCCCTGGCCTCCCGCCTCTCCGTCTCCACCGTGGGGGCTCTCGAGAAGGAGGTCAAGGCCCAGGTCAAGCGCGCGCGCTCCCTCGCCGGCGGCGCCAAGGAGGCGTTCGACACGCAGTCCAAGATCCAGAAGCTCTCCGACACGGTCTTCGCCGTGGGGCAGCAGCTCCTCCGCGCCCGCCGCGCCGGCGTGCTCAACGCCCGCATCGCCGCGTGGTCCACGCCCAAGTCGCTCCACTGCCTCGCCATGCGCCTCCTCGAGGCCCGCCTCGCCAACGCCTCCGCCATCCCCGACGACCCGCCGCTCCCGCCGCCGGAGTTCGCCGACCCGTCGCTCCACCACTACGCCGTCTTCTCCGACAACGTGCTCGCCGTCTCCGTCGTGGTGGCCTCCGCGGCACGCGCGGCCGCCGAGCCCTCGCGCCACGTCTTCCACGTGGTCACCGCGCCCATGTACCTCCCGGCGTTCCGGGTCTGGTTCGCGCGCCGCCCGCCGCCGCTGGGCGCGCACGTGCAGCTCCTGTCCGTCTCCGACTTCCCCTTCCTCAACGCGTCCTACTCGCCGGTGCTCAGGCAGATCGAGGGCGGGAACAGGGACGTGGCGCTGCTGGACTACCTCCGGTTCTACCTCCCGGAGATGTTCCCGGCGCTGAGGAGGGTGGTGCTCCTGGAGGACGACGTGGTGGTGCAGAGGGACCTGGCCGGGCTGTGGCGCGTCGACATGGGCGCCGGCGTGAACGCCGCGCTGCACACTTGCTTCGGAGGGTTCCGGCGCTACGGCAAGTACCTCAACTTCTCGGACCCCGTCGTGCAGGAGAGCTTCAGCCCACGCGCGTGCGCCTGGTCCTACGGCGTCAACGTCTTCGACCTCCAGGCGTGGCGCCGGGAGCAATGCACCGAGCAGTTCCACCAGTTCATGGAAATGGTAATAAGTTTCGCCTTGATCTTTGGCACGTAATTGGCAGGGCGCAGCCGCTGAAGTGAAACGTATTTTGGGTTCAATTTGCTTATGTTCGTGTTGTTTTGGTTGGCAGAATGAGAACGGGACGCTCTGGGATCCGGCATCTGTTCTGCCAGTCGGGCTCATGACGTTCTACGGTAAAACGAAGCCGCTGGACAAGTCATGGCACGTGATGGGGCTCGGGTACAATCCGCACATCAGGCCCGAGGACATCAGCGGAGCTGCGGTGATACACTTCAACGGGAACATGAAGCCGTGGCTCGACGTCGCCTTCAACCAGTACAAGCATCTCTGGACCAAGTACGTCGACACCGAGATGGAATTCCTGACGCTCTGCAACTTTGGCCTCTGAAAGACAGACGGGATCCCTTCGGGAGTAGCTTTGTGCCTGAACATCTTCAGTGATCAGTGCCCATGACCTGCTATTTTGCCTGCTGAGCCAAGCCTGCGGCCAGCACGAGTATGGTCTGATTTACGTAGTTTTCCGGTTCTCTGCTGCAGCTTAGTGAAAGTTGCAGCCTCGTTGGCTTGTGGCTAGGTAGCGTTAGGCATGAGATGGTTATTTACATGTTGATAAAACGCAATGCATAACCGCACGAATACGACAACCTAAACAAGAATTTTTATTTTTTTCTAACTAGTTTAGCAACAAATTAAGTGTTGAAAAATTTATAGAAACAATAAAATTATTTATTTAGTTTGTGTTATCTACTCCAAAATATAAATTTAGGGATATAACAAATTACCCTCTTTAAAAATAAATCTTGCTCGAGATTCGTGAAAGGCTACACTCTTTAGGGCAAGTACAACAGTTTAGACAGCTGCCGTCTATTTATCACATATAGACAGCTTATACAATGGATTGTCTATTTGACTGTCTGCAAAATTTTTAATGCATCTTTTGACACATAAATCATGACGATCTAATACAAATTTGATCTTTGTAACTATTTTGATGCTTACATAAGAAAATGTATAATATATTCAAATAATTTACATAAGTCTATCTAAGAAGCATGGTATATTCAAATAATTTCCATGTTTCACTTGTCGAACCCGTGGTGCCACGAACAAGCAATTTTCAAATTTTGCCATCTTCAATTCACACAAATCATCAAATTCCCACTATCACTACCATCAGTGTACAAAACACAGTCCATCAATTTCCACTATCACCAGCACTCACCTTTAACACAAACGAAAAATAGGACCATTCACCAATAAGCAAGTAAAATAGTTCTAGTTGACGAAATGTACAGAAAAAAAAGAGAGAAGACAAATAGCACCAAAAACTCCTTGTAGATTACTTTCCTCCTCTATAATTCAAAATCTCAACACCTTCCAGAGCGGCTTGTAGATCAGACTGAAGATGAGTGTTTTCGACTGAAGATGAGTTTGTTGAAGGGCAGACATCCAGGAAACTCGTTAGATTTTTGTCAGACTAATGTGCACCTGACAGATAAAACCCATACAACGTGTGAATCCATTTTTCTATTGAGCAGTAGTTGTAGTTGTTTACAAGCGAGGCATGCTCTTTATAAACTAACAAAACACATATCCTAACAGGTGGTAATGTTCTGAAGATGCAAGTTTCTGTAACTGTATACATACGTTTATATGTTCAGCTGTGATAAACTTGCATAGTTCTCAGCTGTGAAAAAACAATGAACATGCTATATAGGCCTCAGAAGCAGAAGTGGTTCTGAACTGAATCATTCTTAATACAAAGGCAACATAGCTGATTGATTAAAGAGCAAAGCACATGCTATAGGTTTCAGTTCTGGAACATGCACTTGCAGAAATACTCATTGAAGAAACAACGTTCAGTTCTGTAAGCACTTAAGATATTTGATTATCAAATGGAGCTTATAAATTCATCAAATTGTTTTAATCTGTGCTGAGGGTGAACTCTTGAGCTCTTGAACAAAGTCAGTTCTAGAACTCATGATCAAATTCAGACATACAAGCATATAGTTACCTGAATATCAACATGAAAAATGAGAAAATCTTTTGGTCAACCACTGTTCCTAAACAATTGCACTCCTGTAACTACTGTTTGTAGATAATTGTTCCTAGACAAAATTAGCCGAAGTGTCAAAATAGGCACAATGTACTCCTACAAGTCAATTGGAAATCAAATAATGGCTCTCAACTAGATTATTTTCATGTCAATTGGACACTGATGCTCATAGAAAAATAATTCATGTAGCATTACTGAACAATATGCGATACTGCAACCTTTGAACTATACGATATCCTGCTTGCTGTACTGAATTAAAAAAAAAATCCTACTGCAATCTGTCTGTACATGTATAAGTACCATTACGAGCAGAGAGAATCATACTATGTATCAGGTCCACCCGTGGCCTTCCTCTGCACCACCGTCGATGCTGCAGCTCCCCCGGAGCCTTCCTCCTCTGTGCCAGAGCCGCCGCTGTGGCTCCCCCGCAGCTTTCCGCATCTGCTCCGCCACCGATGCAGAAGCTCCCACCGTACCGCGGCCTTCCGCATCGGCACCGCAGCTCCTCCCATGGATGCGCTTTCTACTGCCGAGATGCCTCGAGCGGCCCTCGCGGAGCCTGCTTCTCTTGCTGCCGCATGGTGGCCATCTGCTAGCTAGGGTAGGATTTGAGAGGGCAGGGGCAAATTGAGTGGAGAACGAAGGGCTGTGGAAGATTTTGGCGCGCTGCTTTGCCGCCAAAGGGAGAAAACTCTGCACGCATCTGATCCACGCCACCGTCGACGACTCGCAGCCGGTTCTACAACGCGCCCCAGGAATCGTCGCCTCACGTCGGAGCACACGCCAGTGCCGTAGATGAACGAGACGATGACACTTCCCTCTCTCTTCAGTTAATGACTGCCACGTCGGACGATTACACAGAGAACGATGCGAATCGACGGCAGCTGACTCTCCGTTGTACTTACCCTTACAAAGAAAGAAATCACACATAGTACAAAACAATCAATGATACTAATGACCTTGCAACTTTATTTTATTATCATGAACTAGATGTGGTTGTATGAACTAGATGTGGTTGTAGACAATTGCCTATGGCGATCTATAGCTCACGTCACCTACTCTCTCTGTATAGGATTTAGATGACGTTTTTGACAACGATACGGTCTCCAAAACGTAACTTTGACTTATTGTTACAAAATATTTATTAAAAATAATATATGTATATTTTTATAAAAAAATTTTTAAGACAAATCTATTTATATGGGTTTTACATTTACAAACTCAACAACTTAAAAGTTATTCGTGATTTATATTTTTAATATTTGACTAAAATCATATTCAAAACGTCATCTAAATTTTATACGGAGGGAGTATATATTATTTTTCTACTGGGGAGGTCCCGTGCCTAAGCGCGGGGACTGCCTGAAGTTTACTCTGGCTCAGTGTTCTCGGAGTTTGACAGGGATTCAAGGCGTGCTAATTCGCGATAGCGTACAAGTGCGAAGTCCCCTTAAGAGAGGAAAAAATCTCGCCATCCAGCCGTCTTTTTTTGAGCCGTGCTATAATCTTCTCTGCATCATGGAGGCGGTTACGGGTGTCCGGGAGCTCGTCTAGTGCCTCATCCATACCCCTGCCTAGAGCAAGTGTCAAACAAACTTTGCTAACCGTAACTTAGGCCTTTATAATGCTGCACTGTAGCATTTCGTTTGTATTTATAAATAATTGTCCAAACATTGATTAATTAGACTCAGAATATTCGTCTTAAAGTACAACAAAACTGTGCAATTAATTTTTAATTTTATCTATATTTAGTACTTCTTGCATGTGCCGACGTTTTGATGTGTGGAATCTTTTTTACATAGTAAAATTTGGAGTGGAATTTGAGAACTAAACAAGGCTTAGGTTCTTCCTCATCGCTAAATGGGTACACTGTCTTTTCTATACTGCAAGGTCTACTCGTCTCGGGAAGTAGCACCAGGGCCGTGTTTCTTTAGGGTGTAAATTTTTTTCCACTCTTACAAAACTAACTTCACAATCCTGGGTTAATTCACGAGATAAATCTAATGAGGCCTCTGACCGTATGATTAGAGGATGGTTACTGCAGCATTACTGTAGCAAATTATGGACTAATTAGGCTCGTTAGATTCGCCGTATAAAGTTACACTCATCCTAAAAAGGTTTTACAAATAAACTTCATTTAATACTTCATGCATGCAAGATTTCATTTAGAAATTTTTTTCCGGGTAGTAAAGAAACAGGAATCTCGTTGTATTCACAAACACAGGGCTTGTTTATATCCCAAATTCAGCTCCCAAATTTACTATGCAAAAAGAAGATTCCCCATCACATCAAAATGTCATAGCATGCATGGAGTACTAAATATAGATAAAATCAAAAACTAATTACACAGTTTTGTTGTACTCTGCGAGACGAACATTTTGAGCCTAATTAATAAATTTTTAGACAATTTTTCGCACATGCAAACGAAACGCTACAGTGGCCCGCCTGACGCGCGTCAGACCGGCCAGGCCCGAATCGGCTCCCGAATCCGGGCATCTAAACGCGGCCACAGTAAAGAACTTGACGCGCTGCATCGTGAATAGCTGCCTCGAAAGTGGATCTTCCTTCCATATGAATCATAGACAAATTAAGACCACCTTGTAACTATTATTATCAAAGCGTGCCTTTTAAATTTGAACCCCCACGTGTCATTCTTCTCTATCTCCTAATAAGATGTACTTGCGACCTATATATATATATAGAGAGATGTCTTCTCACGTCTATTGTCACAATAAATTGTTGTTTTGGTTGTCTTATAGTAATATAATATCTCTTAATTTATAGGTGAAAAAATAAATATTATTAATTGTATACCAATAATAACTCATACAATGTTGAAAGGGTTGTCTCATAGTCCAAAAATAGCTTATGTTTTCTTTCATATTTCTCTTTGCTCAAGATCAACAAAAATCTAATATAATACTACATGAGATGACTTATCATACCGTTGATGCATCGGATACGTGTGGGTTGGAATGAAATAATTTTTAAGTCCACTGACCGTAAAAAAGTTTGATTGGATAGAGCATTTCTGAAATGTGGTGTTTGGATTATGGGAACTACGAGGTGAGATAGAAAAATGCGGTCTAGGTTAAAATATTTTCCATGTTTGGATTTTGGGTTAGGAATACGAGGGTCCTTAGGTATGGGATATGAGAGTTTCTTTTTCCAAACCTTATAACCCATGATGGAGGGTGTCACATAGGTGGGTTACGAGTAAATTATAATTCTACCCCTAATTCTCCTTTAAGAAGCATATTATGGTCAATTGATATTTATTTCTCCGTCTCAAACCTACCATATACAAGACAAAGTATACAAGACAAAGTAATGATATAAAAATTTATATCTCTATCGTATATCCATCCATTTTTATCCTTACCCAAACCCATAGCCACCATGTGCTCCAAAAGTGGTTATTATACAATAAATATACCCTCGTGGACTCCTATATACATTGCTCATGTGGTCTTTATAACATTGATGGCTAAAGTTGTCCATATGCATATGGACCGACCACAAGAAAATAAAATATAATACTTTTTAAGTTTATCATTTACGAATGATTAAAAATAGAAATGGTTGGTTCAGAAAGCTGACAAAGGAGTAATATTTTTTTGGCACATAGGACCCACATTAAAATTCCTAACCTATCTATACTATTACGATAGATATTAATGTCGGTGCTGAGATTGGCCGCCCAACCTCAGCGCCACACAGAATGCGTTGTGTCTCATCCCCTGACGGTTGATGCAAGAGCTAGCAAGATGACACAAGAGTTTATCCTGGTTCCGGCCGCGGGGCCGTACGTCCAGCAGACTATGCTCGCGGCACTATACTATCTTGCACCTAGGTGCCTGTAGTGGGGGGGGCTACAAGCACGGCAGGAGAGGAGAGGAAGTCTCCAAGTCCCTGAAAATGGGTGTGAAAGTGATTGAGGAGAGTGCCAATATCGTGGAAGGCGGTGATCGTGTGCGTGTTCGTTCTTTCTCTCTCGCTCCCTTCCTCCTTTTATAGGCCAAGGAGAGAGGGGGAGAGGCCTACAAGTACAAGTACAGTGTGTGCTACAGGGGCGCGCACTAGAGAGCATGGCGTCGGGCGTGCGATCGTCCTTGACCCTGGCAGGGGATTTATGGCGAGCTCCGGCTTCTGCGGGTGTCACGGTCGTCCCTGTGCTTGTCCTGGAGTGGTTTCGAGGGGTGGTGCCGCCGTAATCCGCGCCCAGCCGTCTGCCGCTGGTTGGTTCGAGGGCGTGGCAGGTGGGGAAGGACATGAGTTGGCGGCACAGGGGTCGGCATGGCGGTTGCTGTTGACCACAGTGTGCGGCGTGCCCGGTTTACCGGGGAATGGCCGAGAGTTGGTGGATTTGACCCAGCGTTCGTCATCACCGGGCCGCGCCTGACCGGAGTCCGTGCTCGGTCGCTGCTCATATATTCGTTCGAGGGTTCTTTACGCACATTCGAGGGCTGCACTGGGGGGAGAAGGACGGGAGCGGGTGGAATAGTGGTGCGGAATGACGCCTGCAAGTCTGCACAGGGCCTTGCGCAGCGCCGCATGCGTCTGCATAGTGGCGGTGAGGACGCATAGTGACCGGAGCAGGTAGAACAGCGAGCTCTGCGGTGTCAGTGGCGAGGCGTGGGGAGAGATCGCCTTTTGACTTCGGCGCCCGCCCGATGGGGCGGGCATTAAATGCCGTTGTCGGGCGGGGCACCGGGGCGCGCCGCGTCGAGTAGAGGGGCGGCCTCGAGCGAGGCGGAGTTGGCTCGCCTGCTTGAGGGGGTACGCGGCCCTCGAGCGAGGCGGAGTTGGATCGCCTGCTTGAGGGGGTACGCGGCCCTCGAGCGAGGCGGAGTTGGCTCGCCTCCTTGAGGGGGTGCGCGGCCCTCGAGCAAGGCGGAGTTGGCTCGCCTGCTTGAGGGGGTGCGCGGCCCTCGAGCGAGGCGGAGTTGGCGTTGCGCCTGACCCGGGGGGTCCGGGTCCCTCGAGCGAGGCGGAGACGGGGGTCGCCACTTGGGTCCCCTCGACAGGCGAGCTCGGACGGCTGTTTTGGGCCGTGATAAGCTGTGACGGGTCGCGCTGCCTTGGTGGCCGTCTCGGGCTGCTGGCGAATCGACCCTCTGTGATTAACGTTTTTTGAGGATGGTTACCCCGACGGTTAGGGGACCCCCTGAGTCTGTCCCCGACAGTAGCCCCCGAGCCTCTGCCGGACTAAGGGTCAGTTGGGCAGAGGCTGATGGTTTGCGGGATCATTCCCGGGCATTCTGCGGGGGTTACTCCTTCTTGATTACGCATGTTCTTCCGTGGGGGCGCGCGAGCGCACCCGCGGGTGTAGCCCCCGAGCCTTTGGAGGAGTGAGTTCACTCGTGCAAGGGCTTTGACTCCCGAGGGTTGTGTTAGTTGCTCCCCATTCGACGTGGTGGATTGCGGGGATGATACCGATTTATACGGAACTCGGGGGCGGGTCCTGCACGGCTTCTACGTGTTTCGCGTATGGGAGGAGGAGGATATGCTGCAAGGAGCCCCCGAGCCCCTGGCCCGAGCGGAGGCGGTCAGGGGGGCTTCTTGTCTTTGAGTTGCGACCATCGCTTCCCCTTCGCGGGGGAGATGGGTGAGGTCATTCGTGTAACCCTCGAATTGGGCCGCGTACACGGATGCCTCGGTGAGCTGCTAACGGGTAGTTCAAGTGGACGCCCGTGCCCCGTTCGCTAGGGGTCGGCTCGTGGTCCGGAGACTCGTCCATAAGAGCGCTTGCAAAGGTTTGCTAGGTAGGGCTTGGCCCCCTTCGATGGAGGCCGAGGGCGCGGAAGCTCTCCCTCGATGGGATCCCTCGTCTAGCTGTCCATGTCTGGCCTTGAACACAACAGGGGCGTCCCCAAACTTCGCGTTCGGGGTAAAGTCCGTTGACACGCCCGAATCGTCCCTGACTCTGTTGATCCGGAGCGCTTGTCGAACCCTTTCGCGAGCCAGGCTTCGTACTCCTGATCAGTGGGGCCTTGCGAAAGGTGCAGGTCGCCCTCGAGCCGTGGGCTCGAGGGTTGGTCGAGCGTGACCTGCAGCCTTCGCATCACTTAATCTGGGGCGCCCGTCGAACCCTTTCGAGGCCTGGGCTTTGAGCCCCTGATTAGTAGCACCCCGCGCCTCGGGGGGGCGTCGTTGTCTTACCTTGGGAGGGACCCTTCCGTTCGGTTGTTGACGTTTCGGTTTGCGGGCCTACGCACGACCGCTGGCGGGCGTAGTCGTGGCTGACGTGGCACGGAGTGGGCGAGGTGGGCGTAGTGGGCGCACCTTTTTAGGCGGAGTTGGCGTGCGCCGGGGAGAGGCGAGGCGACGGGCGGTCAGGCGCCGCTGCCGCGTCGTTTCGTTTTATTGTGCCGCAGTAAATGCCGCCGCTCACGCGTGCCATTCTCCAGGGAAAGGGGAGGGGGCCCCCGGTTGTCATTGATGCGCCACGCGCGCCGGGCCTGTCGCCGATGGTTTTGCGTGCCGCGGCGGGGATGAACCCGCTCCTTCCCTTATAAAAGGAAAGCGAGGGGGGGAGGGGATTACTTACCTTCGCCATTCCCCGCACCATCTCGCGCCTCCGCCTCTCTCGCTTCCGAGTCCGCTTGCTGCTCCCTGCCCGCCTTCGTCGCCTTTGCTCCCCGCTCTGCCGTCCGCCATGGTGGTCATTGAGGTCGTCACCGAGTGGACTCCGTCCACCGCCACCGATCACCTCCTGGAGGGCCTGGTGACCGGCGGGCAGCTCTCGCCCCGGGCCGATCCGGCGCGGCCGGCGTGGATTGTCCCGCCGCTGGCGGCCAGGGTGCCGAACCCGCCGGCGGGGTACGTGGTGAGCTTCATCCGCTTCCACGAGCGGGGCTTCAACGCGCCTGCCAGTCAGTTCATGCGGGGCCTCTGCCACTACTACGGCGTGGAGCTCCACAACTTCGCCCCAACGCAATCTCTCAGGCGGCGGCCTTCGTCGGCGTCTGTGAGGGCGTACTGGGAATCGAGGCGCACTGGGACCTGTGGGTCCACCTGTGGGTCGTTCCGGCTGCGCCCCGATGAGGGCCACGTTTTGTCGGTAAGTCGTCATTTTCCCTCCCGAGCTGTCGGATTGATAACTTAGGATTTCCTTTCTCGATTCATTGTGGTTTTAGGAGGTGAACTGCCACCTCTACCGCTCCCTCGCGCCGACTCCGGAGGTGCGCGCTTCGAACCGCGCCCGCCGTGACCGCGAGAGGGACGCGAAGGCGGCGAGGAAGGCCAGCAGCCAGAGAAGGCAGGCCCGGCGGGACGCGCACTCGGCGGCGCTTCGCCGGTGGAGGAGGGACAGCGGGACACCGGCGGCGTCCCCGGAGGACTCACCGAACCCTCCCAGCGAGGCGGAGGAGGAGGAGGAGATCGACGCCGGCGGGGCTCTGCCCGCCGGTGAGGAGGAGGAGATGGCCGTGCCGCCGCCTGGGGCAGGCGCGGCGATCCTTGGCGATGTCGCGCCGGTGGCGGCGCGGCCGGCGGTCGTGCCCGCCCGACCCGTGGCGCCGCGGGCGCATGTGACTTCTACCCCTGCTGCGGGCGCGTCGCGGCGCAGCAGATCGGATGCCGAGGGCTCGAGGGATTCGCAGCCCCCGAGCGGGTTGAGGGGGTCCTCGAGTTCGAGGAGGGCTCCTTCATCGGGCGGCTCGAAGCGGAAATTGCAGGCCTTGCAGGACTGCGTCCAGTAAGTCTCGCTTTGAGCTATTCTCGTGATTTTCCATCCCCGTTTGTTATTTTGCTTCGCAATTTCCACTTTTTCTTTCTGATTCAGCGCTCGGGGTGCTGCCAAGGCCAACCCCAACCTTGCGCCTAAGAAGGCGTTGAAGGTCGGGGTGTTGGATTCCCCTCACGCCGGGGGATCGCGTTCGCGTGGGACTCCGCGTCCAGCAGCGACGCCCGCAGCGATGCCGGAGGAGCCGGCGCCGGGGGTACGAGATTCCCGGCCGATGGAGACGGAGTGGGGGGGACGCCCCCGATGGTGGTTATGGAGCCGGGGCAAGACGCCCTGGTGGTGGATGTGGAGCCGGGGCACGGCGCCCCGGTGATGGATGTGGAGCCGGGGCGCGACGCTCTGGCTGGGGTGGGCGAGCAGGGGGGCCGTGCCACCGTCGTGGCCCAAGATGACGATGGCGGGCGTGCTCCTCCTGCGGGGGTGGCTGCGGCCGAGGTGCCGGTGGCGTTTTCCTTGGCCCGGGGGCTGCCGCAGGCGCCAGTGGCTGGGGGAGCGGCGGAGTGGGATACGGCCGAGGCGGCGCTGCGTCAGGGTTGGCGCGGCCCGAGCGCATGGCCGGAGGAGCCCGGCGTCTCTGGCCGAGTCTGGCGGGGCATGGCAGAGGAGAACGAGCTGTGGGCTCGAGCAGAACGGGTCGGAACGGACCTGGAGCAGACCATCGCTACCGCCGCCGATCTTCATTCCAGGTAGGCGCTGGAACTTTTCGAGGTAACCCCGTGCTTATCCATACTGCTTGGTAATTCGTCACCGTTTTTAGTTCGTGCCTTATCCTTGATGGTTCTTCGTGCAGCTTCTGCGGCAGGAGGCGGCAGACAAGACCGCGTGCATCGTGGACTTGTACGCCGATCTTCGTCGGTACCGTCAGGCGAACCTGGAACTGGGCACGGAGGTGACCCAGCTCACCGCCCGGGTGAGGGAGACGGAGGCGGCCGCCTGCGCACACGAGGGCGCCAAGGCTCACGCGGAGCGGGAACGCGACGCTGAGAGGGGCGCGGCGGAGCAGGGGGCCCAGGAATTGGCCGCGGCGTTGGAGCGGCTCGAGCTCGAGCGCAAGGCGCGCGAGGAGGCCGGGACCAAGCTGCTGGAGGCACAAGGCCAGCTCCAGCGGGAGCGCGAGGCGCTCACGGCAGAGCGGACGCTGCTCGAGCAGGAGCGCAAGGCGCGCGAGGCCGCGCAGTCTCAGCTCGCGGAGGCGACGGCCTGGGCAGAGCAGAAGGCCCAGGAGGCCGAACGGCTGGGCCGCTCGCTTCAGGAGAAGGAGGGTGCGCTGGCCACCGCGGAGGACCTGCTCCAACAGGAGCGCGCGGCGCTTACCGAGGCCACGGCCTTGGTAGCTGGTATGGTTCTATGTTTTCTTAGCTTAGCTTCCTTGGCTGTTTCTGTGTTGGGGTTTATTTTGACGTGCTCGATCCTTGTCAAGGGCTGCGGAAGGCCGAGGCCGAGAAGGCGGACGAGGTGGTGGCTGTTCAAGCTGCCTACTCCGAGGCTCAGGGTGAGCTCGAAACTCTGAGGGTCGCCGCCTACGCCGCGTGCTGGGACATCTAGTGCGTCGACATCCCGTCGGGGTTGCAGTCGGGGTCGTCATTGCCCAGCCGCCTGAGGTCTTTGAGAGGCTGCGTGGCGGAGCGCCTCGAGAATGATCTTTACCTTGGTGTGAAGAAGGCACTCGGCGTGGTGTCGACCCACTACGACATCGACCTTGCGGCGGTGGCGCGCGGTTATTTTATCGACGCAGACCTGGATGACGACGCCGCCCTTGCTGCTCTCGATGAGGCCGATGACAGTGCCGAGGACGCCGCCACAGCGCTTGCCGCCAAGTTCGGGCGTGAGCTTTTTCCTGGCGAGGATGAAGATGAAGATGCGCGCGCCGACATCGGGCCCGAGGCCGTGGCTGCCCCCGAAGTCGAGGCTGATCCTGAAGCCGACGTCGTGGCGTCCCTTGAGGAGGCCATCGCCTCGGTGCGCCGTGATGACAATGGTCCTGGGGACCTCGCGTCGGTTCCTTCGACTGCCGCCGCCGAGGCCGCCGCCCTTGGGGGTCTTGACACTGCCGCCGCGCCCCCGCAGGAAGGTGAAGCCTGAAAGGTTCAGGCTTAGAGATCCAGATGTATCTTAGTTTTTAGGAGACTGGCTCTGTACATAAACTAAGTTTGAATTTCGATTGTGCGCTTCGAACTTGTTTGATTGTTCTATTGTGCTATTCTTAGCTTGGAGAGATTTTGGCCGGGCATTTTGAATCTGCGAGTAATTAAGGCGTGGAGTGGAGAGGGAGATGCCGTATCCCTTCGAGGGCGTAGGCGGTCTCACGGCTCAGCCGGCTCCGGCTTTAGTTAGCTCGTGCTCCGCATCTTTCTAAGCGTTCTGAGTTTTAGCACAATTTTAAAATTGGGACGATTAGGTGGGGTAAACCCCCCTGCAGCCCCCGAGGGGGGCTTGGCTCTATCGAGACTAGGTCGAGGATAGGACCAAGTCCCCCTTGTTCATGCTGTTAGTAACAATGTTTCCATGTTTTTCGCAAACTTTTCATTGTTGTTGGCTAAGAACATGAAGTATTTACGAGGAATGCTGAGAATTTTAAGGATAGAAGCGACGTAGCTGTTGGATGTTCTAGGCATTGGTGAAGATCTCGCCCTTCTCATTTGCCAGCTTGTAAGTGCCAGGCTTGAGGACCTTGGCGATGATGAATGGTCCTTCCCATGGTGGAGTGAGCTTGTGGCGCTCTCGATTGTCCTGGTGCAACCTTAGCACCAGGTCCCCTTCGTGAAGGTCTCGACGCCGCACCTTCTGAGCTTGATACCGCCGGAGTGATTGCTGGTAGCGTGCCGAGTGAAGCAACGCTACGTCTCGAGCCTCATCCGCCTGGTCCAGCGAATTCTCGCGGTTCCGCTGGTTTTGTTCTTCTTGGTAGGCCTTGAGCCTCGGAGACCCATACTCCAAGTCTGTTGGGAGGATGGCCTCGGCGCCGTAGACGAGGAAGAACGGGATGAAGCCTGTGGCCCTGCTTGGGGTTGTCCTGAGACTCCAAATCACCGATGGTAGCTCAGCTACCCATTTCCGGCCGAACTTGTTTAGCTTGTTGAAGATTCTTGGCTTCAGGCCTTGTAGTATCATGCCGTTGGCACGTTCTACTTGGCCGTTTGTTTGTGGATGTGCTACGGCCGACCAATCTATGCGAATGTGATGGTCGTCGCAGAACTCCAAGAATTTCTTGCCGGTGAACTGGGTGCCGTTGTCGGTGATGATCGAGTTGGGTACCCCGAATCGGTGGATGATGTCGGTGAAAAACAACACGGCCTGCTCAGATCTGATGCTGGTGATGGCCCGGACCTCGATCCACTTCGAGAACTTGTCGATGGCCACCAACAAGTGGGTGAAGCCCCGGGCGCCGGGCGAAAAGGCCCCACGAGATCCAACCCCCAGACCGCAAAAGGCCATGTTACAGGGATGGTCTGTAGGGCGTGCGCCGGGAGGTGCGTCTTTCGTGCGTAAAATTGGCACCCTTCGCAGGTGCGCACGACTTCATTCGCGTCGGCTACGGCGGTAGGCCAGTAAAAGCCTTACCGGAATGCGTTACCCACGAGGGTATGCGGCGCCGCGTGGTGTCCGCACACCCCGGCGTGGATGTCGCGGATCAACTGCTTTCCCTCGGGGACGGGGATGCATCGCTGCAGAATTCCTGAGGCGTTGCGTTTATACAGCTCGCCGCCGACCGAGACAAAGGTCTTGGCCCTTCTGGCGATGCGGTGCCCCTCGGTCCGGTCCGAGGGCAGCTCCCCGCGGTCGATCCACGCGAGGTATGGGCTGCGCCAGTCTTGCGGTCGTGTGTCCACATCAATTTCCATGGCCTCGGCCGAAGAATTTCCAACGTCGAGGGCTTCGAGCCCCTCTTTTGAGGGGTCCTCTTCCATGGGCTCGACCCCCTCAGCCCCTTAGGGCGTCTTGAGGGCTCCGGCCCTTTGTTCGAAGTTGACGGAGGGTTGGTCGAGGTCGCGGGCGAAGACGTTCGGAGGAACGGTGACTCGCTCTGACGCGATCTTGGCCAGCTGATCCGCTTCCTCGTTGTATTTGCGCACGATATGGTTCAGCTCGAGGCCATAGAATTTGTCCTCGAGGCGGCGAACCTCGTCGTAGTACGCCTCCATCTTTTCGTCGCGGCAGCTTGCGTTCTTCGTGACTTGGTCGATGACCAACTGAGAGTCTCCCCGGACGTCGAGGCGTTTGACGCCGAGGTCAACGGCGATGCGGAGCCCAGCGAGGAGGGCTTCATACTCCGCCATGTTGTTCGACGCCGGGAAGTGCAAGCGAACCATGTATCGGATGTGCTCCCTGAGGGGTGAAACGAAGAGGAGGCCCGCGCCTGCCCCAGCTTTCATCACTGACCCGTCGAAGTGGAGTCTACTATCTGATCTATTCGAGGCAAAGGGAATGGAACCTTAGGGCATGCTTTGTTTAAACCGGTATAATCTACGCACATACGCCATTTCCCGTTTTTCTTCCTAACTAGAACAGGATTAGCAAGCCAGGTTGGGTGAAATACCTCCTTGATGAACCCGGCCTGCAGAAGCTTGTGCACCTCCTCCCCGATGGCGCGGCGCTTTTCCTTGTCGAACCGTCGCAGTCGCTGCACCACCGGCTTGGAGTGAGGCTGGATGTCGAGGCAGTGCTCAGCGACCTTCCTCGGAATACCCGGTATGTCCGAGGGTCTCCACGCAAAGATGTCGGCGTTGGCGCGGAGAAAGTCGACGAGCACTGCTTCCTATTTGGGGTCGAGGGTGGTGCTGACCCTCAACGCCTTGCCCTCGGGGGCATTGGGGTCGAGGGGCACCGCCTTGGTGTGCTCTGCAGCCTCGAAGGTGCCCGCGTGCCTTTTGGCGGAGTCGACAGCCTCGTTCGCCATCTTTTCCAAGTCCGCCACTAGGGTCTCGCTATAGGCGAGCGCCTCCGCGCCCTCGACGCACTCGACGTCACACGCGTAAGCATGCTCATACGACGATCCCACAGTGATGACACCCTTTGGCCCCGACATCTTCATCTTGAGGTAGGCGTAGTTAGGGACCGCCATGAACTTGGCGTAGCACGGACGCCCGAGAATGGCGTGGTACGCTCCTGGGAATCCCACCACCTCAAAGGTGAGGGTCTCTCTCCGAAAGTTGTCGGGAGTGCCGAAGCAAACGGGTAGGTCGATCTACCCGAGGGGTTGGACCCGTTTTCCCGGTGCGATGCCGTGGAACGGCGCCTTGCTTGGCCTCAGCTGGTTCGTGCCGATGCCCATGAGCTCTAAGGTGCGGATGTAGAGGATGTTGAGGCTGCTGCCCCCGTCCATCAGCACCTTGGAGAATCGTGTGTTGCCGATGACGGGGTCGACGATAAGTGGGTAGCGCCCCGGATTCGGGACATAGTCCGGGTGGTTCTCGCGGCCGAAGGAGATGGTCTCGTCTGACCAGGCGAGGTAAGTTGGCGTCGCGAGGTGAATGGAGAAGACCTCTCGGCGTTCACGTCTTTGCTCCTGGGACATCACGTTCATTGTGGGCCCCCCCACAATGAAGAAGACATTCTCCACATGGGGGAACTCGTCGTTGCCGCCATCACCCGTGCCCTTCTTCGGGCCATCCTCCTTCGCGGAGGTGAGCTTGTAGTAACCCTTGATCATCTTGCATTGTTCGAGGGTGTGGCTGACAGGGCCCTTATGGTACGGACATGGCTTCTTCAGCATCTCATCGAACAGGCCTCCCCCTGCGGGAGGGCCTCGAGGGCCTTTGCGGCCTCGCTCGACCGCGAGGGCCTCGTCGGAGTCCTCGCCCCGCTGTTGCTGCTGCGCGGCTTGCCGCGGCTTCTTTCCCTTGCCGTCTCGTTTCTGCTTTTTAGCCTTTCCCTTGGACTTGCTGCCCTCCGCGGGCAGCTCCTCCGCGCGCTTCCCCTTGGTCTTGCCGTCGAAAATCGCCCCAACAGCCTCCTCTCCAGAGGCGAAGTTGGTAGCGATGTCGAATAGCGTGTTGACGCTGGTGGGATGGTTTCGCCCCAGCTCACGCACCAGCTCCCGACAAGTCGTGCCTTCGAGGAAGGCGTGGATGATTTCGGAGTCACCCACGCTCGGGAGCTCGGTGCAGCGCTTGGAGAAGCGGCGGATGAAGTCTCTCAGCGGTTCGTCGGCCGCCTGCCGCCACCCGCGCAGGTCCCAGGAGTTTCCGGGGCGCACGTACGTGCCCTGGAAGTTACCCGCAAATATCTTGACCAGGTCATCCCAGTCATGGATCTGGTTCGCGGGTAGGTGTTCGAGCCATGTCCGCGCCGAGTCCGCGAGATGAAGCGGAAGGTTGCGGATGATCATAGCATCGTCGGTGGCCCCGCCCAACTGGCAAGCCAGACGGTAGTCATTGAGCCACGTCTCGGGTTTCGTCTCGCCCGAATACTTGGTAATGGTGGTCGGCTGACGAAAGCGCGGTGGGATGGCAGCCGAACGGATCTTCCGGCTGAACACAGGGGTTCCCGGAGGTTCCGGCGTCGGGCTTTTGTCCTCCTCGCTGTCGTAGCGACCCCCTCGTCGGGGGTGCCTACTGCAGGGAGGTACTGCGCCGTGCCTCTTCTTGTTCAGGACGTTGCGCACGTCACCGTCGTTAATGGCGCCTCGTGTGTCCACGAGTCGGTCCATCGCGGACCTCCTCGTTTCGCGGTCGCCGGTCATGAGCACCTTCCCGTCGTTCGTCGGTCGGTGAGGCGTCCATGCGCCCCTAGGCGGGGTATGGATAGACTGTTCCTTATCCCGCTTGCTTCCTCCGATCCTTGAACTGGCCTGATGGCGCATACGGGAGGCGGAACTTTCTGCTTGTTGAACGGCCGCTTCTTCGACAAGGGCCTTGAAAGTGCATCTAGGCATTTAATCTATTTTGGTGATTATTGTCAATAAAAATTTGGATATGATGTTGTGCATGAGTTGTGCAGGAATAAAATGAAATAAAAGAAAGGTAGCACTCAAGGAAGGATCCCAATTCATATTCATGTGGTGGAAGACTCAATTGGTGAATTTTAAATTCTATTTTTCGTTTGAAATTGAGTATAGGACCACCGTACTATCAAGGGGGACGTAGTTGATGAATTCTAGTTGCTCAAAGTGCTTTGCTTGAGATGACAAATTCTTTAAAGCCACAAAAACTCTTCACAAACTCCTTTCCTGCTTGGCCGGATCTTAGGCCGGAAGATTCGACCGGATGTTCCGGGCCGCTCGGCCTTGGAATTTTTCCTGGCCGGAAGATCCGACCCTGGTCGGAACTTACATGACTTAGCCGTTTTTTCAGCCTCGGAAGTGTCCTGAGTACATGTTCCGGCCCCTGGCCGGATGATCCGACTGCAAGTTCCGGCTGGCTCTGTCTTGAGATTTCTTTGGGCCGGAAGTTCCGGGGTCGCCCGGAAGATCCGACATCTGGTCGGAAGATCCGGCCCCCGGAACTTACCTGGAGTTTTTGTTACTCGGTTCTGTTGCTTATCGGAAGATCCGACCAAATGTCGGAAGATCCGGTACCCCTTCGCAGTGAACATAACGGTCATATTTTGGGGGGTTGGTATATATATACCCCTCACCCCCTTTCATTCATGGCTGCTGCTCATACTGACCTAACTCGAGACAAGTACTCCTTTGAGCATTCAATCCACCCCTCTACTCCCCTTCTAAGCTTGATTCTTCAAGATTCAATTAGGGTTTGAGTGAGAGAAAAGCTTTGTAGTGTGAGACTCTTGTGCCTCTTCAACTTGTTCATCTCTCAAGCACTTCAAGCACTTGGATTCGTCGATCTACGTTTGTTACTCTTGGAGCTTGCTCCTAGACGGTTAGAGGTGCCGGTGAACTCCCATTCTCTTGTGGTTTGAGTCCCGGAAGTTTGTATTACCCTCTCTCTTCGTGGGAGCTCATAGTAAGTAACTCAATCCTCCTTTGTGGTTGATTGTGAGAGACTTGGGGCTAGTGTGACGGCCCGGCTCTTTGTGAGCATCTCAACGGAGACGTAGCTCCTTTGTGGAGTGAACTTCGGTAGAAAATCCTTTGTCTCCACTTTCATTCTTGTTCATATTGTTTCTATATCTTGATTTGTCCCGATCTACTTATTTGTGGCTATTCTCTGATATTGATCATATATAGAAGGTTCCTTACATCATTTGTGAGCTTTGTATTCAAGTGGAATTGTCAAAAGGTCATTAGTTTTCAAATCTCGAAGTTTACTTGAATTGCCTGTCGGAAGATCCGGCTTTCCATCGGATCTTCCGGTTTTCTGTCCCAGTCGGAAGATCCTGTACAGTGTCGGATCTTCCTGGCCGGAAGATCCGAGACTGTGTCGGATCATCCGACTTTCTGACAGTTTTTCGGAGGATTTTTGCAGGAATTTTTAAACAGGCCTATTCACCCCCCCCCCTCTAGGCCTAGTGTTGGTCCTTTCAATTGGTATCAGAGCCTAGTCCCTTGTTTAGGCTTAACCGCTAAGGGAAAAACACTATGGCCCATAGTGGGGATGTATCCGAGATGGCTTCCGCCCACAAAGATAAACATCCGACGCCTGTCGAATCAAGCTCAAGTGATGATGAATTCGACATAAGCGATGTTGATGAGAGCTTGGATGAACAAGAAAAGAAAAAGCAAAGAAGGGAGAAGATTAGGAAGAAAATCAAGGAGAAGGCCGAAAGAGAGGCACAAAAGCTTTTCAAGAAGAAGATACGAGAAAGAGACGCTCTCGATGGACTTCACTCGGTGTCTTATCGATATGAGACATCTTCTTCTAACAAATCTTTTGACCCTTCTAGTCTTAATTTTTCATCCGTTCCAATGGGCAAAGTCCCCAAATTCAATGGGATTGACTATGCCCGATGGAGTGATGATATGAAAGTTTACTTGCATGGTCTTCACCCATCTCTTTGGACCATTGTCAATATAGGTGTCGACAAGAGTGCAACACCAAGCCGAGAACAAGAGTACGACATCTTCCGCAACTCTCAAGCCGTAACCGTGCTTAGAAGGGCTCTAAGCGATTATGAGTACAACAAGATTAGGGGAATCGATAGTGCCAAAGAGCTATGGGACACTCTTCGAATGGCTCATGAAGGATCGGAAGAAGTCAAGGAAGGCAAGGTAGATCTTCTACAAGGAGAACTAGAAGCCTTCGTCATGAAGAAGGATGAGTCCTTGCAAGAGATGTATGATCGATTGAAGCTCCTTGTCACCGAAATTAGAATGCTTGGAAGCAATGATTGGGGTGAAAACAAGGTCACAAAGAAATTGCTTAGAGCATACGCACCAAAGAACCCAATGCTTGCCACAATGATTAGAGAAAGTGACAAGTTCAAGACTATGGTGCCCATGGAGCTATTCAACAAATTGCAATATCATGAGATGAATAGCTTGGATGTGACAAGATCAATCCAACAAACCGAAGTCAAGACAATCGCTCTCAAGGCCGAACCAAGCAAGAAAGTTGAGTCAAATGAGAAGACCTCAACTTCCAAGAAAAACGAAGATTCAAACGACCATGAGAGCACCGATGAAGAAACCGCTATGTTGGTTAGAAACTTCAAGAGATTCATGAAGACGAGAGGTGAAAAGAAGAGCTTCTCTCAACGAAGATGTTATGAGTGTGGGGAGAAGGGTCATTTCATTGCCGATTGTCCCCGCAAGAAGGATGACAAGGATGACAAGAAGGTCAAGGACAAGGTCAGTGACAAAGACAAGAAATACAAGGAGAAGAGTCGAGAGTACAAGAAAAGGTTTGGAAGCGCTCATGTTGGTGAAGGTTGGGATTCATCAAGTGACGACTCCGGTGATGAAGAAATGGCCACTTGTGCTATTCATGCTTCTACATCAACCTCAAGACTCTTCAACAACATTGATGAGAGCGATGATGAAGCTCTCATGTGCCTCATGGCTCAAGGGACCAAGGTACTTGACACCACACCACCTTCTCCATCCACTCTATCATTATCTAGTAACATTGAAAATGAACTAGATAATGAAGAAGCCGAATATGAGAAAAACATGATAAAGAAGTTTGGTAAAGACGGTTACAAATTTATTAAAAAACTACTAGAGAAAATTGGGAAAAGAGAAGAGAGTCTCGAAAGGCAAGAAGAATTGCTCATCCTTAAGAAGGAGAGAAACCTTGTCCTAGAAGAGGCTCTTGTTGAGGAGAAACTCAAGGTTGAGAAGTTGGCTAGTGAGTTATCTCAAGTCAATGACTCACGGGAGAGGATGTCAAAGAACTTGTCTTTGACAAATGACTCTCTCACTAACCTAAAGAATGCTAAAAATGAGCTTCAAGAAAGGCATTCATGCCTAGAGATTAAATATAAAGATCTAGAAGCCAATTTTAGCTCTCTTTGGGAAAGTACCTCGAATAACTCTAAAACTAATCTTGACTCAAGTGTCTCTACTAGTGAAGGTTGCTCTAGGTGTTATAAAATTGATATACATGCTTGTACCACTAACCTTTCTAAATTAGAAGAGCAAGTCAAGGCTAAAGAGGCTCAAATCCAAAAGTTGACCAAAGCCATTGGCCAAGATCAAGATAAGGGCGAGAGTGTATTCGAGACCCATCCGGCATATAAAGCCGGTAGATATGGTACTATCAAGGATGGGCTTGGATACACTCGAGGAGGAAAGGCAAATGGCACAAAAAGGGTAAATGATCGTGATGTGACATTGTTCACCAAGGGGACCTATCTAGGTGAACTAATGGATGCGGCTCATGGGGTGGTAAGACCCACGGAGTCCTTGCCAAAAGTAAAGGCATCCACTCAAAATGTCAAGGTCAAGACCAAGAAAGAAGAGAAGGTCATTGAGCACAAGTCATCACCAAATCACTCCATCGACTACATGGTCACTTGGGACCAAAATGGAAAGATGGTAGTAAAGTATATAGGTGCTCACACTAGAAAAATGATGAGAAGTGTGTGGGTGCCTAAAATGTCTAAAGCTAACTCTCAAGGACCCAATCAATTTTGGGTACCTAAGTCCAAGGCCTAAAACTTGTTTTGTAGGCATATTCCTCCGGTGGACCTTCGTGGTTATTGGATAGTGGATGTTCAAATCATATGACCGGAGAAAGGAATATGTTTGCGAAGCTACAAGAATATGACTCACCCGTTGAGAAGATCACATTTGGTGACAACAATCATGGTGATGTCATAGGTCAAGGTGAAGTAGCTATTTCACAAGACTCATCTCTTTCAAATATTTATCTTGTTGATTCTTTGGGATACAACTTGTTGTCCGTCTCACAACTTTGTGAGAAAGGTTACAATTGTCTCTTTACTAACGAGGGTGTGAGTATCCTAAGAAGGGAGGACTCCTCTATTGCTTTTACGGGTCAACTCAAGGGAAAACTTTACTTAGTTGATTTCACAACTAGTAAAGTGGAACCGAAGACTTGTTTAGTGGCAAAATCTAGCTTGGGTTGGCTTTGGCATCGCCGGCTAGCTCATGTTGGGATGAGGAACTTGGCCAAACTTCAAAAGGATGAACACATCCTAGGACTAACAAATGTTGTTTTTGAGAAAGATAGATTATGTAGTGCTTGTCAAGCCGGGAAGCAAGTTGGCGCTCCACATCCACCCAAGAACATTTTGACTAGCTCAAGACCACTCAAGTTACTTCATATGGATTTATTTGGACCGGTTGCTTATGTTAGCATTGGCGGGAACAAGTATGGACTTGTCATTGTAGATGACTTTTCCCGTTTCACATGGGTCTTCTTTTTGCAAGACAAGAGTGAAGCTCAAACAATCATCAAGAGATTCATTAGAAGAGCTCAAAATGAGTTTGAGTTGAAGATCAAGCAATTGAAGCATGGCACTTTCATATGTCAAACTAAATACACAAGTGATATGCTCAAGAAGTTTGACATGGCCAATGCTAAGCCCATCAAGACACCTATGCCGGTGAATGGCCATCTTGATCTAAATAAGGAAGGCAAATCGGTCGATCAAAAGGTATATCGCTCCATGATTGGTTCTTTGCTTTATCTTTGTGCATCTAGGCCTGATATTATGCTTAGTGTGTGCATGTGTGCAAGATTTCAAGCCAATCCTAAGGAATGTCATTTAATGGCTGTTAAGAGAATTCTTAGATATTTAGTGCATACTCCAAACCTTGGCTTGTGGTATCCCAAGGGCTCCACTTTTGATCTACTTGGCTACTCCGATTCGGATTATGCCGGTTGCAAGGTAGATCGGAAGAGTACAACGGGGACTTGCCAATTTCTTGGTCGGTCTTTGGTGTCTTGGAGCTCTAAGAAACAAAATTCCGTTGCGCTATCCACCGCCGAGGCCGAGTATGTTGCAGCCGGTGCTTGTTGTGCTCAACTACTTTGGATGAGGCAAACCTTGAGTGACTTTGGTTGTGAGTACAAAAACATCCCACTTTTGTGTGACAATGAGAGTGCCATAAAACTTGCAAACAACCCCGTTCAACACTCAAGAACCAAACACATAGACATTCGACACCACTTCCTTAGAGATCATGAAGCCAAAGGAGATATCGCCATCTGCCATGTAGGAACCGAAAAACAATTAGCCGATATCTTCACCAAGCCTCTCGATGAGCAAAGGTTTTGTTCCTTGAGGAGTGAGCTAAATATTTTGGATTCTCGTAACTTGGCTTGACTTGTTGCATACACAATTGTTTGATGGCTAGTCTAGAAGAAAAATGATTTCTTTCTATTTTTGTGTGAGTTTTTCAAAATTTTGGATCTTTTCTTGTCTCAAGTTGATCATGGTTATGTGTTGTATGTTTGTTGCTGATCAACTTTGGGACAAATTTCTTATATGTTCATAAGCTAGTTCTCTCAATTTGGTCAATCAAATCTCATCAAGCAAAATCATCTTTGTGACACATCTCCTCTGGACCGGATCTTCCGATATACCCCCGGAACTTGCCTCTGGAAGTTCCGGGCAGCTCTGTCTCAAATCTTCATCTCTGAAATTTTTTTCGGATCTTCCGACCCGTTGTCGAATCTTCCGGACCTGGGAGCTCTCGGAACTTCCGGTGCTGTCCTCTCTGGTTCTGTTTCCGTCGGATCTTCCGACACCCTATCGGATCTTCCGGCCTGCGCGCGAATATATATAGCCTGACCGAACCGGTATCTCTTTTGTTCCTTCTCTCTTCATCCACAAACGCCTCCTCTCTTTCAAACTTCACCCCCTTCGGCGATTTGAAGGTTGGACCGTGTTTTTCTTCATCAAGTGACTTCGTTTGATTCCCTAACGCATCAAGACTTCATCCCCCTTGGATTCTTCGAAGTTCTTGTGACATCTCTTCAAGGTATTTGCCCCAAAATCTTCCCTTCGCCCGATCTCTCAATGTAGGAAGTTCTAGCTGTTTTCCCTCCGTGAATCATCTCATATACATGCCTAGAATCCTTCCCTATGATTTCATGTAGTTTGGTGGGCTTAATCTACTGTTTCTAAGTCGCTAGGGTTTGACCCGACCCTGTCGGATCATCCGACCTCTGGACCGGAAGATCCGGACCCTCGGATCTTCCGACCCATTGCCGGAAGATCCGACAGAGTCAAGTCCTATCCTATCAACTTAGCTGCAATTCCTTGCCTGTGTCTCTAAATACACCCTTTTCATATCTTGTCAGATGGTTAAGGAGAAGGTTACGCAGAAGAAGACCACATCTTTGACAGTGCGCCCAAGCATCGGTCGCACTAAGAGCTCATTTCATCCTCCCAGCGGTTCATCCTCTGATCCGGATTCTGCTTCAGATAGGGAGACAAGAGATGTTGGGAAGGGCAAGAGATCAATGGAGCAAGCAGCTTCACGCTCTGTTCGTGGAAGAGCCCAGTCCAGTGTGCCGGGGCGCAAGATCCCGCCTCGTCCCAGAGTTAAGCGGGCCAATCAAGAAGAAGGACCAGGGACGCAGTACAACGATGACATTGATCTATCTTTTCTTGCTAACAACTTCATCAGTATTGCTATTCCTTTTCGTCACTCACTTGACAGCTCCTTGGTCAATTTCAAGCTGGCCCAGAATAGCATGAAGCCCCTGAGATTCAGTGAGAATGAGGATCCAAGGAACATCCAGTACAAGCTCTTCAAGGGTGATCCTCGTTTTTGGGTTTCACATCAAGCTGATTGGTATGAATCTGTAATTCTCAAAATGACCCGCATTTGCACTCCTATGTATTGGGTCGACTGGAAATACCTGAAAAGTTTCCCACCACCGCTCAAGCCAGTTGTTGATGATGTTTATAAGCGGTGTGTGGAGATGGACTTGGACAAGTTGATGGCCTTTGAATGTCCATACAATGAGGAGGTAATAGCCCAATTCTATGCCACTCTATGGGTCGATGAGGATCGTTATGAAATGCATTGGACCTTATGTGGAAAACGCCTATCTATCTCTCTACATGACTTTGCTAGTTTGTTTGGGCTTGCTGAGGAGACAGCCTATGCCCATACAAGCAATGATAGGAGCAAAGTGGATCTTCACTTAGGCAGAATCTTAGATGACACAAAGTTGGCTTTCATGTATGATCATGCATATGGTGAAGTTGTGTTTGGGAAATACAAGGGTCTTTCTCCTTTCTACAAATTGCTGAATCAACTTCTTAGAGGGACCTTGTATCCAAGAGCAGGAGATGCTGACAATATCTCCAAGAGGGCCAAAAACTTGCTGTTTCAAATGGCCCCCGGGAAGCCCAAGTTCAAGGTTTTCAATTTCATTTGGAATGAAATTATTTACTGCTCATATGATGCTTCCAGTGGCTGCCACTATGCCCCATACATCTTCCACATGATCAAGCATGTGTCTGGGGTAAACATCTTGTCTGATAAGCTCCATCCTGCATACAAATCTCCTCAGGGCAAGATTACACAGCTTCTGAAAATCAAGTCAAAGGCTTATCAAGGTGCTCCAACTCCATCATCTCAAGGTGCTTCTTCTTCTCAAGCTCCTCCATCAGCTGCTCCAGCTCCTTCTAGTGATCCCTCCTTTACTCACAAAGGCAAGAAGAGCAAAATAGATTTTCTGCTCCAAGGCATGTTCTCTTGCTTTAATATGTGCAAGTATCAAGTCAAGAAATCTCATGAGCGTGAGCAACGAGCCGAGAATGACAGATACTTGGCGGATAAGCGCCACAAAGAACTTCTTGAGAAGTTAAACTTGCCACATTCTCCAGTTCGCCCACTCCGGGAAGTCACTCCTCCACCTCCTTTTGCAAACCCTTGGGAGGATTACTCACAGGATTTTATCTTTGGTGCCTCTCAACATCACGGAGGTGGTGAGGATGAGATAGTAGAAGAAGAGGAGGAAGAAGAAGAAGAAGTGGCAGAAGAAGAGGAAACTGAGGAAGAGGAGGAATATCACAGTGAGCCCGAGACGGATGAGGATCGTCGCAAGGGCAAGGCCGCCGCAACTATTGATGATGATGATGATGATGATGATGATGATGATGGCGACGATGGAGACTACGACGACGATGACGAGGATGAGTAGCTCCCTTTTTTTGGTCCTTGATGACAAAGGGGGAGTGAATTTGGCTAGTCTTCATCTAGATTGTCTTATTTCCTTCATGTTCTAGCTTGTGAACCTATGAGAAACTCGGATTTGTGTAATGAATGGTGTGCCAAGTGAGACTTTTGTTTTGTAAGATTTAATTATGGTTATTGTTAGCGTGATGTTGTTCTTCTTATTTTCTTCTTAGTGAGATGCTTATGAATTGATGTGATGTTATTTCTCACTTTATTGTTGTGAATATCTTGTCATATGCATCATGATGATTTTATCACACCAAGCACCTTATACAATATTTTTTTTGGTAAGCTCTTGCAAAATATGTGCACAAGCATTTGAAGCTATTAAAGTTGAACATGCACATATTTAGGGGGAGCTTCTCCAAAATATATTGGATACAAAACATGAATTTTATTCCTATCTTGTGAACCCAAATTTGTATTGTCATCAATCACCAAAAAGGGGGAGATTGAAAGTGCATCTAGGCATTTAATCTATTTTGGTGATTATTGTCAATAGAAATTTGGATATGATGTTGTGCATGAGTTGTGCAGGAATAAAATGAAATAAAAGAAAGGTAGCACTCAAGGAAGGATCCCAATTCATATTCATGTGGTGGAAGACTCAATTGGTGAATTTTAAATTCTATTTTTCGTTTGAAATTGAGTATAGGACCACCGTACTATCAAGGGGGACGTAGTTGATGAATTCTAGTTGCTCAAAGTGCTTTGCTTGAGATGACAAATTCTTTAAAGCCACAAAAACTCTTCACAAACTCCTTTCCTGCTTGGCCGGATCTTAGGCCGGAAGATCCGACCGGATGTTCCGGGCCGCTCGGCCTTGGAATTTTTCCTGGCCGGAAGATCCGACCCTGGTCGGAACTTACATGACTTAGCCGTTTTTTCAGCCTCGGAAGTGTCCTGAGTACATGTTCCGGCCCCTGGCCGGATGATCCGACTGCAAGTTCCGGCTGGCTCTGTCTTGAGATTTCTTTGGGCCGGAAGTTCCGGGGTCGCCCGGAAGATCCGACATCTGGTCGGAAGATCCGGCCCCCGGAACTTACCTGGAGTTTTTGTTACTCGGTTCTGTTGCTTATCGGAAGATCCGACCAAATGTCGGAAGATCCGGTACCCCTTCGCAGTGAACATAACGGTCATATTTTGGGGGGTTGGTATATATATACCCCTCACCCCCTTTCATTCATGGCTGCTGCTCATATTGACCTAACTCGAGACAAGTACTCCTTTGAGCATTCAATCCACCCCTCTACTCCCCTTCTAAGCTTGATTCTTCAAGATTCAATTAGGGTTTGAGTGAGAGAAAAGCTTTGTAGTGTGAGACTCTTGTGCCTCTTCAACTTGTTCATCTCTCAAGCACTTCAAGCACTTGGATTCATCGATCTACGTTTGTTACTCTTGGAGCTTGCTCCTAGACGGTTAGAGGTGCCGGTGAACTCCCATTCTCTTGTGGTTTGAGTCCCGGAAGTTTATATTACCCTCTCTCTTCGTGGGAGCTCATAGTAAGTAACTCAATCCTCCTTTGTGGTTGATTGGGAGAGACTTGGGGCTAGTGTGACGGCCCGGCTCTTTGTGAGCATCTCAACGGAGACGTAGCTCCTTTGTGGAGTGAACTTCGGTAGAAAATCCTTTGTCTCCACTTTCATTCTTGTTCATATTGTTTCTATATCTTGATTTGTCCCGATCTACTTATTTGTGGCTATTCTCTGATATTGATCATATATAGAAGGTTCCTTACATCATTTGTGAGATTTGTATTCAAGTGGAATTGTCAAAAGGTCATTAGTTTTCAAATCTCGAAGTTTACTTGAATTGCCTGTCGGAAGATCCGGCTTTCCATCGGATCTTCCGGTTTTCTGTCCCAGTCGGAAGATCCTGTACAGTGTCGGATCTTCCTGGCCGGAAGATCCGAGACTGTGTCGGATCATCCCACTTTCTGACAGTTTTTCGGAGGATTTTTGCAGGAATTTTTAAACAGGCCTATTCACCCCCCCCTCTAGGCCTAGTGTTGGTCCTTTCAGGCCTGCACCTGGGGCCGCATGTCGTGCGCCTCCGGTGTCGATGGTTCGGGCATGGCCCGAATCAGAGTTACTGCGGCGACGAGCTTCTGGCTTGCCCGCGGCGGCATGGCAGGGCTGGCGTCGTTGCCATCACTCATGATGCGCGCTTGAGCGATACGCCCGGCGGCTCGCGCACGTTCGCCGCGCTCGGGCTGCCAGGCGTCCAGAGCTGCGCGCAGCTCCTGTACCTGCTGGCGCTCCTGTCGGAGCCTGGCTTCCAGCTCTTGTACCTGCATGAGCTGTGCCTGTGCGAGTGCGGCTTCGCCCGATGGCTCAGCGGGCGCTGGTGGCGGTTCGTCGTGTCCGGCCCCGTCGCGCGTTTCTTCATCCTCTCCCACGGATTCTACTTCGCCGTCGAGGACGAAGCATTCCCGCGTGGGGTCGTATTCCCCTTCGCTGGAATCGTCGGAACAGGTGAGGCAGAAGTCCATAGCGGCCTGGAAGGTGGTAAGACCTTCGCGGTCGCGTAGCCCGGAGTAGTCCAGGCCTGGGTGCTCCTGGCCGCGCACACTTTCCCCGTCGTCCGACTCGGGCTGGGACCCGCCGGGCGAGGAAATGTTGAGGTCGCGGATCGAACACAGCTGGTGACCTGGCGAATCCTCTTGCGCGTTCAGGTTGGCGCTGATTGCCGCGGAGTAGCTTGCGGCCGCGTTGCTCATTCCGTAAGGGAGCTGCGCCGGCCCGGCCGCATTTTCCCAGCGTGCTCCCTCCGCGGGAGCCGCTGGTGGGGGTGCGCTCCCCTGTACTGCGGCAGCGGGCCGGAGCAATAGGTGCGCGTCCCAATCAGGGAGGACGACGCGAGGGGCAACGCGTCGTTCCACGCGAATCTGCAGCTCGTGCAGTCTTCGACGTCTCCTGAGCTAGGGCGGCGTTGGCGGCGCCGGGGTAATGGCCATCATGTCGGGTGTCCTGGAGGCGAGCCGCATGAGGGGGCCCTCACCGGTCGCTTCGAACTCTAGGCTCTCAAACATGATCCGATACCCGCGCGGAAGCGGGCCGGGGGACCCCGTGGCGGATCGTGGCGGCATGGCCTTGGCGTGGCTTGCCGTCAAGGGAACTGATCGGGTGAAGTGGGTTGATCACACCGCAGCCCCCTACCTGGCGCGCCACTGTCGGTGCCGAGATTGGCCGCCCAACCTCAGCACCACACAGAATGCACTGTGTCCCGTCCCCTGACGGTTGATGCAAGAGCTAGCAAGATGACACAAGAGTTTATCCTGGTTCCGGCCGCGGGGCCGTACGTCCAGCAGACTGTGCTTGCGGCACTATACTATCTTGCACCGAGGTGCCTGTAGTGGGGGGGCTACAAGCACGGCGGGAGAGGAGAGGAAGTCTCCAAGTCCCTGAAAATGGGTGTGAAAGTGATTGAGGAGAGTGCCAATATCGTGGAAGGCGGTGATCGTGTGCGTGTTCGTTCTTTCTCTCTCGCTCCCTTCCTCCTTTTATAGGCCAAGGAGAGAGGGGGGGAGAGGCCTACAAGTACAAGGATGATTACCCGATGGTTAGGGGACCCCCTGGGTCTGTCCCCGACAATTAACTAATGCTACATGTTGTGAACCCCATATATAAAGACTGTTCGGTCTTTTAACATGGACGATGATAGAGGGAGAGGCCTCTCCCGATAGGTGTCAGTAGAGAGCTCCCCTCCCACGCCCCACCCCAGTCCCCGCCTACCCCTCCCCAGTTCATCTTATCCATCCACTGCCCCCCTCCCCGCCTCCACCACCTCCCACGCCTGACAGCGAACTCGCTGCCGCCCACCCCGTCCTTCGTAACCACTACGATGTCTCGTCCCCGCTACGCCACCACCGCCATTCGCCCCCCATCGGCGTCACCTCCGACGCCGGTGAGTATCGCGGGCCTCCCACCCTTTCCCCGTCCCCTTTCTCCTCCCCCTTTACCCAGATCTGAGAAGACGTCGCCACCGCCACCATGGTCACCTTCTTCATCTCCACGAGAGCTCCCTGCCTCAAACCCCACCCACCGGTTGTCCCCCGCTGCCTCGCCCGACGGCGCCATCGCCGCTCGGCCTCTCTGCCCTTGATCCGCCACTCCCTAGCGCTTCCTCTAGGTCACCGGCTATAGATCCCTCCCCAATAACCCTGTAACCCTAATCCGATGAGTTACTTTCCTTTTATCTTCCGAGAACCCTATTTTCTATTGAATTACCAAATCGAGCCGTGGTGAGTCTAAATCGAGAGGCCTCTCCATTTAAATTTTAGGTTTTAGACCTATCCTAATGCCACCAAGGCCTTGTTTAGTTCCTAACTTTGGCATGTTAAAGTTGAGACTTACCATAAATACGACATTGTAACATTCTGTTTGTATTTGTGAATAATTATCCAAACATTGATTAATTAGGCTCAAAATGTTCGTCTCGTAAAGTACAATAAAACTGTGCAATTAGTTTTTGATTTTATCTACTTTTAGTACTCCATACATATGCCGATATTTTGATGGGATTGGAACTTTCTTTTTGCATAATGGAATTTGAGGGTGCAAGAGCATCTCCAAGAGATTAGCTAAAAAGACTAATCAAATTTATTGATTTAGCTACTCTCCAAAATAGATTTGACTAAGTAATTCAACAGATTCTGTAAAGATGGCCAGTGAGGTAGGCTAGCTAAAAATACTAAGCGAATGAGATGGGAAAGAGAACCACTAAATTTAGAGAGTCGTTTACAGAGTCTATTGGAAAGTTTTTTTTTAACAATAGCTAAATTTAAAACGATTTGGCTGGGAAGGTCCAAAGGAAAAATGCCGCTCGGAATCGGTAACGCGACTCCTGAGTCCTGACCACGCGCGCCGTCATAGGAGTTACCCTGTCGTCTCCCTCGCTTCGCAGGTTCGTGCGGTCTCCTCAAATCCTCATCCAGGGTTTACTCCCCTCGTCCCCGCTTTCAGAAACAATCGCCTGCTCCTCGATTAGATCGTATGAAAGGAAGCACAGGGATCTAGCTTGATTTTTATCAGATTCAGCGCAACCAACCGTGGTGATTTGTAGGGTCGTTCCGATCAGCCATGGTGAGGAAGCTCAGGCGCAAGGGCGTCGCCTCCGCAGCGCCGACGCCCAAGGCCGACGCCTCCGCAGCGCCGACGCCCAAGGACGATGCCTCCGCAGCGCCGACGCCCAAGGCCGACGCCCCCGGGCCAGCCAAGCCCGTCAAGTTCAAGAAGAAGGTGCTCAGAACCGATCCGGAGAAGCTGAAGGCGGCCGCCGCTGAATCCGCTGGCACCGCCGAGGCTTCTGCTTCGGCGCCGAAGCCGGTCGTGGCGAGTCGGGCGGCGGCCACAGCGGTTGACAATGGTGGGTCCGCCCAGAGCAAAAGGGAGAACAGAAAGGCGAGCGGGAAGGAGTCGAAGAAGGGGAGAGAAGAGAAGGGGAAGGGGGCGGCGCGGGATACGAAGGAGAGGGTGAGGAGGGAAGAGAAGAGGCGGAGGACGACGGGGAAGGAGGAGGAGGATAATGATGATGAGAAAGGGTTTATATTCATGTGCAGTGCAAAGACGAAGCCGGAGTGCTACCGAAGTGGCGTGTTTGGCCTGCCCAGGGGGAAGATGGATGTGGTGGAGAAGATCCGGCCAGGGGCGAAGCTGTTCTTGTATGATTTTGACCTCAAGCTAATGTACGGGGTGTACAAGGCAGATACAAGGGGAGGCTTGGATCTTGTACGGCATGCATTCGAGGGGAAATTCCCTGCACAGGTGACTCTTGCACCATATTGTTTGCTTTGCTTGTAGTGTAAATTTAGTTTTGCATTTGGGCTCAGTAGTATTTATACAGGCTAAAAAAAGGTTGAATTGAGGTGATAAAATATTGAAGGTGTCATACATTATAGTTATGATTGTGGTCATTTGTACAACAAAAGAATTTCTCGATTGGGTCACTACCATAGTGTTCATGATGAAGAAATTCAAGGGACAGAAATTAATCACATCGTTAAAGTATGTCCTTGTTTTCTAATACACTCGTATCCTTTTCCTTTGCTCTAGCTTTCACTGGCCTATTTTTTTATTTGAGTATATCTAGCGTATGATCATCTCTTAACTGATTATCAAACTTTGATTCCCATGAACACTAGTTAGCGCAGTTTCTTAACGCTACAGTCCACAATCCATGTATTCATCCCACACTTTGCGCACTCTTATCATTGCTCTAATTGTGTTTGGTCATTTTGGTTGGAAGCCCTCTTTTCAAAAATTTTGATCAGAAGCCTGTAGAGAAAATGAGCAACATTTACCCAATCGCAGCAAAATGTGGCTTAGTTCAATGCAGGCTGAGTATGAAGATCTGTTTTTCTAGTTTGTAATTTGCAGCTTGTGACATCTTAAATAATTGGCTTCTTGATACTAATACTATTGAAGAGTCAAGCCTTTGCATATTCTGATATTCATATGTCAACAGAGAATCCTGTTGTCCTTCATCTATTTCATAAATTCAGAAACTATTAGTTATCTGTGAAAGTATCTATTAATATGTATTGGCCTCAGATGTATATTACATATGTTTGTTAACACTCAACAATATGAGATGTATTCAGCAGTAAATATAACTTCATTAAATGCTCTATTTACCTTCGTAGCCTAGGAAATAAATGTAAATACAGCAATAATAATTGTTTGGATAGTCTAGGTTTTGTTCCTCGTGATTTTGATGGTACCTAGAGTTAACATAGATAACCTTATGAATGCCATTTGTCAAGGAACTTAATGATTTTTCCAAAACAGTGCCTGCTGTGCGGGGTGTTTTAGTTGCTCAGTCTAGTGCAAATGACCAACCCTAGTCCACACTCCAGATTAAGTCTATCATGTGAATGAGCATTTAATTGTACATCAACCAACACCGGATGATTCGGTTCCAGATATCACTTTGGACTTTCTATGACTACCTTACATAATACTTATTGCTAGATTGAAGAGGATAGGAGCACTATCAGGATACTTTTGGAGTTATCTTGGTTTGGTTGGCTAGATGTGTTAGTATGTAAAAATGCAGGGACCATGCTATGCTGGTAGTACTAATATTTTTGATGAAATTCTTTGTTCAAACTTAATGGCTGCAAAATATCATGCGCCCTTTGCTTTTCAATCATCAAATTATAGTTTTGATTCTAGATGGATGGCAAAACAAGAGTGACATTGTTATTGCTTAGCTAACTTATATACTTGATGCAGGTTAAATTTAGCGTTGACATAGATTGTCTTCCTGTTCATGAGAGTAGTTTTAAGCATGCCATTAAGGAAAACTACACTTCAAAAGGCAGGTTCACCCAAGAGCTCAGCCCTAAACAAGTGAGTCGTGGCGAATCTTCTATATTGCAAAGTTGTATATGCAAAACGGCGTGATTTCTTATTGCATATCTTTTAAGTGATGGCATTATCTTGTAGGTTCATAGGCTATTGGCAATATTCAAGCCTATTGGCCTTTCTCAACCAGCTCCACAACATATTGAAGAAACACGCCGTCCTCGTATCATTGAAGATAGGAGGGAACCATATGACTTCGGAGAAAGACGATTGCCACAGCATGTTGAAGAAAGGGGTGGACCTATTCATGTCCGTGCATATCCTCCCGAGGATCATTACAAGATAACACATTCATTGCGTCCTCCACTTCTTGATGAGCCCAGGCATATTTTGGTGCAAGATCCTTATCATATGCAAGAGCCTCAATATGTTCCTCCTAAGTACTATCTCCAAGTGGCTACTAGTTCGTACCATCAACCTCATATGGATATTCTGCATGAACGGTAAGCCCTGTAAGGCTGTAACTGATATCATATCAAATTTCGTAATTCGGGCTCTAGGGCCAGTTTCACAAATCTTAACCTTTTTGCTCTAGCATATTGAAGGCTTCAATTTAAATGCCTTGAAAGCTCATTTCTAGCGCCTTGGTCATGTGAAGCCCCTCATTTCTGAGCTTGAAGCCGCAGCATAATTATGCCCCTTAGGACTGAACGCCATTTTGCACTGGAGTTTTTTATTATTATTTGTAATTATAGGTTCATCACTTTCCTCTTTTCCTACTATTCCATTACAGTGTCCCCCCCCCCCCCCCCCCCCCTTCTTCCCTTTGCAGTTCCACTAGGTCAACATACATGCATGTACCGTTATTCGCTTGTCATAATCTTTTGGTAAAGATAAAATACATTTTTGGACTTAGAATAGATCCCACAAGCTCCCTTAAGACGGTATTAAAACAATGCTATCATTGGTCAATATGTGTTCAATTGACAATTGCAGCTAGTGCAAAGTGGAAACAATAACTGATAAAAGAACAAACAGTACAGTCCAATTTTATGATGATAGAAATAGAATTAGCCTTACACTAGTGACCAACCGAAGGAAGCTTTTCTTAGCCTTTTTGAAGCTTTTATAGATTTGTGAGGGGTTAAGCTGCTGCATGTTACAAATTTTGAAGGGGTGGCATGTTCATTCTCATTGTTGTGTTCTCCCCACATGTGATCCTTTTCCAGTTAGATGTTTTGGACATTTGGATCGAGAATTGGAAAATTCCAATATATTCAATTTTCGACAGAAAGACTTGAAAAGCTCCAATTCATGATTTGAACAAGAAACTTTAATTTCAATTTGAAGATTTAAAAACTTAAGATTAAATTTTGAATATTTAATTGTAGGTTTCGATTTTCATCAAGGTTTATCAATCTCCAACTAGTAAAACTGGCACTTTAATTGTGGTTTCTGAAGTTTGATTGTGATGGACACTATATTAGTGGCTCTATACACTGGCGGCGTTTGCCTTTGGTGGTTGTGGTGCTCGGTGCACCTGCATGTTTGGTGCAATGAAGGCATGGCTTGCCAATGGACACATTTGGCATACATTATTTCCTGAGATCTGCCTTTGGGATCATGAACAGAATGTGGTATGGGGGTGATGAGAAGTTGGGAGTGGCAGAAATTAACCGGAGGGCAGGTGGTAGAGTAATACAGGATCATGAACTGACAATGTTTGGTGCCTAGCTGTTATTCGGAATGCCCTTTCTAAGTTTTGCATATTCCCATAGGCCTATCTAAAAAGGTTGTTTCATAGACTTGTGGTATGATCCAATGGGAACCTGACAGATTTGGCCTAGGTTCACCTTCAAGAAGCCTATGTTGTGGCTAAAATCTTGCCAAACTTTGTGTGAAAAAAATTTATTGCCATACATTTGCGTTCTTGCAGCTGATTCAGTTGACATGTTTGCTGTTTGTTAGTTCACCATGACTTACCTTTTCTGAAAGGTAGCCTTGAATGTGGTCTATATTTTTTATTCCCATTTGAAAATATGCTTAAAAGTTGTCGCTTGGGATATAAGTATGGCAACTTCTGTAATATTTACAGCTTTGCACTATTTTCAAAAGGTAGCGATCCTGCAACTATTTAAGAATACAGTTTCAATTATACAGAGGATAATTTCTTTTTCAGTGGCAGTTTGCTATTCAGAATATTAATACCAGGAATGAGACCTGAAAAGCATTGCACATAGTCTTCTTGTTTCAGAAAAAGAAAGGACTTATTGGTGTTGAGTGTTTAAATGCATGAGTTTAGTGATGAACTAAACATGCTTCAGGTTTCATCTTCTGTATGCTGTTCACCTTATTGTTTTTCAGTGGCATGCCATAGTGTTTTTTATCTGTCATATCTTGGTTCTTTTTTCTAAGTTTTAGTTGTAGGCTGTATCTGGCATTTTTTGATTTAATTTTAATGTTTTATGTTGGAAGTCTTTTACTCGCAAAGCTATATTTTATTCAATGTCTTATGATAAACATTTTCTTGAACTTCACTGTTGCTTCCAGAACTGCAGCTGAGGCAACTGTTAGGGATCCACCTGCTGTAAGAGATTACGGAGCACTAACAGGTGAGCTTGCTGCACGCTCTGGACGCGTGGATGAGCTGTACCGTTCTTACAAACTTTCTACTCGCGCCATGGACCTGGACCTCCATCCCCGGCCATCCTACGTGACTTCTTATGAGAACCACCCAAGTATTTATGGTGAAAGCCTCCAGAGGCCTGTTGTTACAAGGGTACCCCGGCCTAGTGTGCCGGTGTCCACCCGTTACGCCTTTGATGGTCCATCAACATATCAATGATCTTCCTGATGCACAGCTCCAGTCAGTTTTACCAACAACTTGTACTCATTTGGGAGCCAGGATAGGACCTGATGATATTAGCTACTGCAGTTTATCGATCGCTTATTCACTTTTGATTTGTTCTGCTAGACAAATGTATGGAAGGTGGGCTTTGTTTGATATAAATTGATGAGCCGTAATGCGAAGCTCCAAAATGTGTCTCTGAGTCGACGCGCGGTGGTGTCGGAGAGATGATTTTCGCATCGGTTGCCATGCAATGTTTTATTTGTGATCTTTATTCGGTGATATGTCGATGGTATGGATACTAATCGTTCAGTCGTTTCCTCGGTCATTGTCAGTTTGTTAGCCATCATGGTCGCTTGGCTTATAATAAACATGGGGCTGGTCGAGATCTACTCGTGAAGCTCGTTCTGCAGATAAAATTCTTCAAAAGCAAAAGTTTAAAAATAATTTTGCATGAAGTTGTCATTGGGTTCCGAGCTGGTCGTCTCAACAACTAGCTCACTTGACATTGCAGCAGGAGGGCCTTCGATCTAAGCAAAACGCTAGCGCAGATGCCAGGCTGCAGGCCTTGCACTTGTGGAGACCAAAACATCTACGAATAGCATCAGCAGCAGTCGAGATGGGGTGAGCTCCGGCCGGCCCAAAGATGGGGTGCTCCATAAATCTGAAAACGACGTTTAATAAATCTGAAAACGACGTTGGCCGAGGCATCAAGATGGAACCTGCAAACGTTAACATCACAAGGTCTCTCCTCTCGCAGTCTGAACAACATGGCTGCTATTGTCGACGCTAGGAACAACATGGCTGCTATGGCGATTTCCGAAGACCTCGTTGTCTTCTTGTTGCGCAGCCAAACTAGACGGCATGACAACCCGTCAGGGGAAAAAAATCTTTAGTCACCGTGCAAGAACGAAAAATTCTTGTTGTGCATGTAAACCAGACGACGTGTCGATCCTTCAGGAAGTAAAAAAAAAATAGTCACTGTGCAAGAACAAAAAATTCTTGGAATGACGCAGGTTGCAGGTAAGCCAGAGTGCCAGACATGTCAAATCTTCTGGATAAAAAGAATCTCTGGTCAGAGATAGGCCACAAGACATGTCAACCCTTTGGAAAAAAATCTCTACTCACTATGTAAGACTGTTAAAAAAAAGGAAAACTCATACAGCCGTGGAAAAAAAAACTCCAGTGATGGATTTGGAGTGTTGGATTGGACCGGATCACTTGATTTCAAACACTTGAGTACATACTGTATTCGTAGAAAGATGTGAGCCGTCCGTTGCCGCGAATCAGACGGCCAGGACGGCAGGCCGGCCTATCTACGCCACCCGTGGCGTCCTCAGCAGCATCATCGTCCGGCCGGGTCCGTCGGGAAGCGACCGAACCCTCCTCCGTGTTGCAGCCAACGCCCGCCCGCCCGGCCTTAGCCTCGTTCTGACCGACGGCGACCGCCGCGCCCGCCGCGCCACCGCTATATATACATCTCCCTCTACCCTTGGCCCCCGGCGCGGCCACCAACCTTCTATCTCCCCAAGGAAACCCAACTCCGGTTCCTCCCTCCCCGTTGGAGAGATCCGGGTTGGCCCCGCCCGCCGGCGCCCGGTAATTAATCCCCACGCGCCCGCAATTTCGCCTCATATAACCGGCCGCCGGAGGGAGAGGGAGAGGGCTCGGGGTGGGGTGGAGGGGGGGCCATTCATTCTTCTCCCTGGGGCGATGGGGATTGGGGCGGTGTCGGACGAGCTCCTGGGCACGTTCGTGCCGATCGCCGTGTACTGGCTCTACTCGGGGCTCTACGTCGCGCTGGACGGGGTGGGGCGGCTTGACGGGTACCGGCTGCACACCAGGGAGGAGGCCGCCACCAAGAACGTCGTCTCCAAGGCCACCGTCGTCAGGGGCGTTCTAGTCCAGCAGGTCTTCCAGGTCGCCGTGTCGCTCATCCTATTCGCGGTAATCTTCTCCTCCTCGCCGCCGCATGTTCCTTTATCTTTACCACGGATTGCTGAACTGTTTAGGTTTTAGATGAGCCTCATGCTCAACTGGTGTGTGCTTTCCTTTGGGCGTAATCATGCTGTGGAAAGAAGCAAACTCGGTAATTTTAATTGCAGAAATGATCGATTGAGACAGAAGACACTGGCTAAATCTGAAGCAAAATTGATTTACAAGCTGCTTAGATTGTTCTTGCATCCTGTTACCACATAGCCCTGAGCGTGCTTCTTTTTTCCCCACTTCTAGACGTGGCTCTTAGCATCTATCCTAACCAATGAAGCATGAAGAAAAACAAATCATATCATGTTTAAAGCTAGTGGTGCTAGGAGTTTTGGTAGTGATGACTTTAGATGATCTTTGCAAACATGTCATGTTTACATCCTTTGAAGATCCAGAAGCTGAACAAGACATTCAATACATTTGTTGCTTGACAAGTGGGTTAAAATCCTTGTGTCCGTATAATGGGGTTGTTGTCAGGTTGGTCCATGTTGATTGGAATAAAACTAAGAATTCGAAATAAAAATACATCAGCACAGAGTCACAAGAAAATAAACTGATGCAGTGGATATTCAGTTCCATGATCAAATTGGAAACCGCTTGGTATAATGTTTCTCTTGGGTTCCTCAAAAAAGAGCTCTTCAGTGATTTGCTTGATACAAATCATCTATATGAAAGTTCTTAATATGCTGACATTTCCTTAAACCCACAGGTTGTTGGTGATGAGAGTGGTACGGAACAGAAACAACCTCCAGTTCTTGTGATAGTCTTGCAGTTTATTGCTGCAATGATTGTTATGGACGCATGGCAGTACTTCATGCACAGATACATGCACATCAACAAGTTTCTGTATAAGCACATCCATTCCAAGCATCACACTCTTGTAGTCCCTTATTCCTTTGGGGCTCTTTACAACCATCCTCTTGAGGGCCTTATTATGGACACCATTGGCGGCGCACTCTCATTTCTCGTCTCTGGAATGACTCCACGGACGTCCATATTCTTTTTCTCCTTTGCTACCATCAAAACAGTGGATGACCATTGTGGGCTGTGGCTTCCTGGTAACATCCTCCAGGCGCTGTTCAGCAACAACAGTGCTTATCATGACATTCACCATCAGCTCTATGGCAACAAGTACAACTTTTCACAACCTTTTTTTGTGATGTGGGACAAGATACTGGGAACTTACATGCCCTACTCTATCGAGCAACGAAAAGGAGGAGGGGTCGAATCAAGGCCGGTTAAACTTGACTGAGCTGAGGAGATCAAGACAGATTAGTACATGCATGCATAGTTTGTAATTCTTGTTTTGACTTGTCCAATATCCATGTCTTGTGGCACTGCTGACTACGGAAATGATGTAAAATTCTCACCCTGGTTCATAACTTCATACAGTGAGCTCTTGTTCTCTACATTCTTTTTCTTGTTTTTGGGGTGTTCCATCTTTGTAACAAGGTACAGTGAGTAAAATATTGTAATGTACCAAAGAATACTCAAGACCACTTGGATCCGTGTCCTGGAATTGATCTGTACTTCCATCGATGCTGTTCTTAACTAAGGTGATATTGGCGTGAATTGATCTGTACTTCCATGGTTGCATTTGATGTTGTCTTGCTCTTTACCTCGAACACCGGGCGGGTTGCCGCGGACTCTTGGTTCACACTAATTTAACATTCTAATTTCCGCTGCCGGAGGTTTGATATACATAACCTGAATTGATTCATACTCTGGGGAAAAAGTTTGACTAGTTTAAGAACACGTTTACCACAATGTCATGTATCTTTGTAGTGGCCATATCCTTTTCTCTTGTTTTCTGATCAGTGATGTTGTTACAAGGAATGATAGAGAGAGGCCAACTCAACACAGATTGGGGACTTCACGTCCAGTACATGACTGGTACGTGCGCACATGCATCTTTATTAGTAAGCTGAAAAAGACGAGTTGGTCTTATATAACAAAAGTATAAATTCTGAGACCAATTCAAGATAAATACTAAAAACATTGTAATGCGAAATTTAAACATAAATACATGCTCCCTCTATCCAATAATAAATGCTCTTTTAAAAAATCTCTTTTGTGTATTGATTCTAGTGTCTGTTTAATTAAGCGAATATGTTTTACTTGTAAATTGAATTACAGGTAATGAATGAACACTTTTATATGGCCTAAAATCTTAAGCAAAAACATTCTTTTGCGGGAGAAGAGCACTTTTGCGGGACAGAGGGAGTACACCACAGCCCCGAAACGACGCTCTTTTACGACCAGAGAATGCAGCAGTAAAAGTCAGAAATACAAGAAATTTATGCAGCAGGGCGCAGAGCTGATCAAGAAATTTGGCATTTAGGTCGGGATTAAAAACACCGAAAAAGTACGGAGTAGGTGGAAACCACAAGGGGCAAAATTTTCGCCCGCTTTCTCGCGGTGCCGTCTCTACGCCTCACCGGAGCGCGCGCGGCGCGGGGGCATGCCGGAGCGCCGCCTACCGATAACCGCCCCGGCCGCGGCCGGATCCCGCCGCCATTCCCGGCGGCTGCGGCGCCGCGGCCGCCTAATCCTCCTCCCGGCTTTTGCCCTCGCTCTCCTCTGCCTCGCCTACCTATCCTTTTCCTCCCACGCCAACCTCCCCTTCCACGGTAAGCGTTCCAAACAACCAGGCTAGAGATCCGTACTTTTCCGGTCGAGAACTATCATTTTGCTTTGGAATTGCTATGTTGGTGCAACTGTCAAAGGTGGCATGATCACAATCTGCTCTCTCTGTATGCGCGCGCGTGGTGGGCTGGTGACATCCGCATACTTTTATCCACTCATTTTCTAATGATGTAACTATGATCGCGTAGAATCACCTCAGAGTTCACAAATCTCTGGATGCGTTCTGGTGCTAAATGTATTGTCTACTATGTACTTCTAATTATAAGTTCCCATTGTTAGAGATACAGGCATGATGCATTGGCATTGTCACCTGAGCTGGGTACTGGCATTGTCACCTGAATCGTAAAATATGCGTTACAGGTTCTGTTTTGTTTTCAATGAAATGGAATGCACGTTCAGTTAGACTGTCCACAGCGTTAGATGGTGCTTCAAAACTTTAACCTGCAATCTGTCTGATCGATGCTTCAAAACTCTTTGGGTTGCAGCGTGCAGCATCGGTGTCCCAGCTCATGAGGGCCTATTTGTCAGAACATTGTACTGCGGCCTCATCACTTTCATGGCACAGAAAAATTTCCCTTCCCTTTGTGTATCATTTTTTTATTCCCAAGCACCGATGCATGTACATGACCCGGCAGCCTCATTTTTTATCTCAGCATCGCAACTTGCAATGGCATGCACCGACGCATGAAGAAGAAAGAGAAGATTCAGGCATCGATTTTTGACTACGCTGTGGACAGTCTTAGTCTCCTTTCCTCCTGTTGGTTCATTAAAAAAATGATTGTTACGGAGTTGCTTGGTCACAAGAAATCAAATCACCATCTTTTTGTCTTGAGTGAAAATGATTTACTTTGTTGATTTTTTTGGAAAGCTTATTACTTCGTTGATTATGTTCTCATAGTTACTCTGTATGACTCACCAAAGAAAAAACTCTCATGAAATTGGATGGTATGCTTTGCAGTGATGCATCATGGCCTGTCTAATATGGAGAAAATTTTGAAGCGAAAGGATCAGGGATACAACCCTTATGTTACTAATATCTCTATGTGAGTTCAAACCAAACCAATTGGTTGTATTTGTCTATGCCTTTGCCTATCACTAATTATCATTCATCAGATTTACTTCCATCAGATTTACTTCTGCATTCTGCCAGGATTAAAGATGAGTTGGGACCTCCCAGAAGTCGAAAGAAACCACATAAGCGATGTAAGAGATCTTCTCTCTACACTCGGTACATAGTGCAGTTTCAAAGATGGACCTTTTTAGTCTAATGCAACCAATAACTTTGATCAACCTTTTTACGGCAGATGCACTTATTTGCGAGACACCTTTTTAGTATGTTCTGTATCTATATGCAGTGCGTACTGTGCGTGTGTGCCTAACTGCCGCCTTCAGGTTCTGCCAAAAGAAAAGAAAATGCCTGCATCCTGCAAGCCTGATCTAGTTCTCTTACTGATACTTCTACAATCAGAATTCCCCCTTTTCTGTCTAGGAATAATCCTTGGTGTGCCCTCTTTTAGACGAGAATAACAATTGTTGTTTATTACAACTTAGCATCAAACAAGCCAATAGGCCCTCGCTAGCTTATATTATATGTACTAGATGAAGCATTGTGCACAATAACAAAAGTTATATGTTATAGAACTGTCTTTTGACTTACAGATAAAACATTGCAGACACACCGTGTGAAATTCAATTCTTGCCATCAGTTGATGATCTTGTGGAGCCTGCTCACTATGAGAATTTTACACAGTTCTCTTTAAACTATACATTGAAGGAAGAAGTGCCTGGTAAAGGCTTCTTTGAACCATTGTTTGGTGGACACCAGAGCCTTCAGGACAGAGAAGAGACGTACCATGCAAAAGATCAAACCCTCCACTGCGGTTTTGTTAGAGGGCCAGATGATTACCCTAGCACTGGATTTGATTTGGATGAAAATGACAGAAGCTATATGGCTACCTGCCATGTTGCTGTATCATCATGCATTTTTGGAAGTTCCGATTACTTGAGGAGACCAACTAAAAGCAGGGTGATTTTCTAATCTATTTTGTATGCTGAGGTTGAGTGTCAGTGTGTTATATTAAATACTTCATTTTCCAGTACCAAATGGCCAAGTATAAGGTTTATACCTCTAGTTGATTTTGTCTTCCCTCATGATAGTATGTTATCCATCGGCCATTACTCCTTATCAGTCTTTTTCTTTCATGAATATTTGTTGCTCTTTTTTTTGTCAAGTTCTATAGTAATTGTACAATGTGCCATAAACTCTCACAGATTGGCTCGTACGCTAAGAAGAATGTGTGCTTCGTCATGTTCATGGATGAGCTAACACTGGCAACCCTTTCCTCTGAAGGACACATGCCTGATGAAAATGGGTTCGTTGGCCTATGGAGAATTGTTATAGTTCAGAACCTACCATACAAAGATATGCGAAGAGCTGGGAAGGTGCCAAAATTTCTAGCCCATCGCCTCTTCCCATCCGCCATGTAAGTATTTGAGGAAGTATCTGTGCATCTTTCTTTAAGAAGAAACAGGAGGGACAACCCCCTACTGGTGATAATATATTAAAAAAAGATCTCAAATGTTACAAAAGAAAAGAAAATAAAAGAAAAACAGCTAAAACTATCTCAATCGATCTAGCCAATCCTCTATTTGGGGGAAGTATCTGTGCATCTTACCTAACTGCACATTAAATTTCTTTATTCCCAACAATGTTTTTGCTCTGAAAAAATAAATTCTTGTAAATACAAAAATATTGTAAGTGTTGCCTACCAGCTGGTTGGTGCATGTCATCCGACCAGCTCTGGTTGTTACTAGGGCTTTGTGCTTTGCCTTTTGTTGAAGCATATTTTATTTTTCCTATTTGACTCACTAATGCATACTCCGTGTTCTGTTTGCCCCTAACTCTAATCTCCGTTGTCTTTTTGCCTTTTTGCTTTTTGGGTTTCACCTCTAGCCTACCCCAACTTGCTTGGGACAAAAGGTTATGTTGTTGTTGTTGTAATGCATACTCCGTGTGCTCCAGTCATTGTGGTCAGACAAGAGTGTTGTTTGGACATAGTGTCTGAAATGCAATATTGACCATTAATTTCCATAGTAATATAGTTCTAAAATTCTCTTTGAAGGAAAATTGTAAAGCCTTTTAAAATTTCAATATTACGAAAGTACCTTTTAAAATTTACGCACGAGTTTTATTCATTTAACTTTTATTGTTCATATAGATACAATAGCCTGTCTTTCTTAAAAAATGAAATCTTTAATTAAAAAATGGTATTGTTTTGTGGCTGGAGAACTTTTTTTTGCAAATGAGGGAGTATTATCTCACCTTGGTTAATGGAATGTTTTGGTTTCTAGGTATTCTATATGGTTGGATAGCAAACTGCGTCTCCATGCTGATCCAATGCTTATCATTGAGTATTTCTTATGGAGAAAGAAAGCAGAATACGCCATTTCAGTGCACTACGATCGCTCTTGTGTATGGGAGGAAGTGCTCCAAAATAAGCGCTTGAACAAGTACAGTCATGCTGCTATTGATGAGCAATTTCACTTTTACCAGTCGGATGGTCTTGTCAAGTTTAATGACTCTGGCCAACTGCCTGTTCTTCCAAGCTGTCAGTATCCTATGTTATATGTTTTATCAAATGGCTTCTGAATATATTATTTCTTGATTGACCCAGGAGTTGACCCTGTAAATGATCTTTTTGCAGATGTGCCTGAAGGATCATTCATTGTGCGTGCCCATACGCCGATGTCTAATTTGTTTTCATGCCTTTGGTTTAATGAGGTCAACCGTTTTACCTCACGTGATCAGTTGAGTTTTACATACACTTACTTGAAGCTCAGGAGAACAAATCCAGGGAAACCTTTTCACCTCGACATGTTTAAGGTAATAGCAATGTTCACTGCATTTCAATGTCATTGAGTCTAAATAAACTTAACATTCGACCATATGTACCTACACTTTATGACCCTCTATGACTACTCTTACCATGAAATTAGGGGTCTAGCATGTATGTAAGAGTTACTGGTAGAGTCTTGTTTCTTTTCCTGGATTCCTTCTGATGTGGCACCAGCAGTCCTTGCTTTTGCATATTGATTTGCTAGGACCATATATCAGTAGACAAGAACTGTTTACCTTTTTGTGTCCCCAAAAGGTAAATCTACAGAATCAAGTAATCACAATCGCATTTATTAATGGTATTGCGTAGAATCTCTAATGCTGTGGTTGTTAATTTATTGTTAAATCAGGACTGTGAAAGAAGAGCAATAGCTAAATTGTTCCATCACCGAACTAACGAGACTACAGATCCACCACCAGCTAATCTCCGAGTGGACAAAACTTCCAGACAAGGCTGAGTACTGCTATTTGAGGAATCAACAGCAATAGGACCTCAATTTATTGTGCCGAATGTATCATGCATCCAGCTCTTGCTTACAGGGTAGATGTTGATCTTCTCGCTGCCGCATCCAACTTTGTAAAAAAAAATGAACCAAGCAGGAGGGCTGCTGATTGTATTAAAAGGACTGGGCAGAACAACAACCCCCTATGGCCACTGACGTACAGCACCCACTCGAAGATTAGTATGCAGGGCAGCTGTGGCCAGGCCACTGACCAGAGGACCAGAACAGCGCCAGTGCGCCTAACATGCTTGTAGAGGAAACAAGTGTAGTAACCTCTGCACAGCCGTTGATGGTAGAATCGTAGATTTGCCAGTGGTGGCTTCCTCAGAAAGTTCATTCTGATTTCGACTTCTTGTTGTAATGTCGATTGAACAATGGTCGCTTCCTCAGAAAGTTCATTATGATTTCAACTTCTTTTGTAATGTCGATTGAACAAATGCAAGTGTTAGGATGAAACCCTTTTTATGCCCGTAGGCAGTTTGGCACATAGCTTTGTACGTGCATATTCCTAGAGTAACTTTTGATACTTTCATTCATAATCGAAATTCAGTGGTATTGTATATCTGAAATTTGAAATCGATGGCCGTTAATTTGAATCAATAAATGTATTATACCTCGAACAACATTGTAAATCTTACCGTTAGCAAGTTGGTACTATCTTTTAAGGTGTTTGGTTGCGTCAAATGTAACGCAATCCAATTACGGAAGGTAATAGATTACATTACATATGTTTGGTTGAGGTGATCCGTAATCAATTGACACTGTAATCGAATCCCTCACCTATCCCTTACCTACTCAAGCTTGTTGCCCCTCCTCCCCCACCGTAATAAGATACAACACCTACACTGTAATCTGATTACGTTACCAGAGTACAACCAAACAAAAGAGCGTAAACACCCATTCCACCACCAAATACATTGTAATCTGATTCCCTTTACACTTACGTTACCTTAGCGCAAACCAAACACATCCTTTGTTTATCACCGACATTGTCACAAAAATGAAATACAGCTGGATATAGGTAACGAAATCTTTGTCAAAGAGATAGAATCATACATTACAGTCATAAATAGGGATGAAAACGATTACGGAAATTCCCTATCGACCGAGTTTCGTTTCCGAGATTTTTCCGTTCCGATGAAACGGAAACGATACATGTCAGAAAACGATACGAAAATGATAATGGATTTATACCGTCGAATAGCTCTATCGACCGAATTTAGTGGAAATTTTCCGTTGGAATTCCGAATTCGGCTCAGTTAAATCATTGAGGCCCAAAATTCACAGCTATCCTTCTACTTCGCCTAAAATTTTCTTTGTCGCAAATGGAAATGAATCCCCACCCTATATAGCTTCATTAATTTTTATCAAAAATGTACATGCATAAATGATATATAAATATGTAATAATGTTGGTTGTTGAAATTGGCCTACAAAGTTTTCGATTTAAAGTTTTTGACGTTTTCGTTTCCGATATACCGACTTTTCCGTTATCGCTGTCGTTTCCGAAATTATCGTTTTCGATTTTATTTCCGAGTAAAAAAATATGGTTAGGAAATGATAATGAAAATTTTCGATCGTTTCCGACCGATTTCATCCCTAGTCATAAAAGCGAAAAGGAGACATGGGAAAGGAATTCTCAAAGGTCAGACAATGCGGCACGGGAAACAGATAGTATGGCTTCTAGCAGACTTGTCACAGCACCATCAAACGAAACGAAATGGGACTACGAACGCGTTGGAGCAGTACAATTCAATACAATCTCCACGACAAATTCCCGATCAATCAATAACAAATGTTTTATACCATCTATAACCCCAGTGGCCAGTGCAACTGATAAAACATACTTAAGCATGACGAAAACTGTTTTACAAGAGCAGCAGGACGCCGACTGCTCATGAACTATCACATGATGGCTTTCTATGCAAGGTAACGATATAATTTTCTATCTACTTTGTCTCTTTCCAAGAATTCACGTTCAATAAGAGATTCGATGCGTTTCTTTATGACAACAGGGTTTGGCAAGAACCGGGCCTGCAATTGCTTGGTAACCTCAGCTACAATGCTGTTATGATCCAACACCCTCCGGGATTTCATTATCCTGACAATGGCTGCCTCAATCTGAGGTTTCCTGTCCTCCTCAACCCGTTGGCGAGTCTCCTGTTTCTCTGGCTCAGATTCCTTTTGTGCCACCACTGTCCCAATCTTCACTTTAACAAGCTTGCTTGTGAACTTATCATTGAAGTAGAATGTGTCATCCTCCGATATATCCTTGCTCATGGGCTCCTTACGGAGAACATTCTTTCCCTTGACACAAGCAAGAGATTGTAGGCATCTCTTTAGGTCTGAGGCAGGTATCTCAGTATCCCGTTCAATGTCTTTGTAGGTCAATCCATCAGCATTGTTAAACAGCATGAGAACACACATCTGATAAGTGGATACATTCAGCTCATGCTTCTGGCCTTTTCCAAATGCGGCTTTTATGTCAGCTGTACCCATGTTTGTTTGCCATGTCAATCTCCGGCCATTGTGAGTTCCAAGATAATATGACCGGAACTTCTCACATACTGTAAGGATTTCAGTTGGAAGGTTGCAAGGAGGACTGGGCTGTGTTGGCCAAGAACCAGTTGTCAAAATGTGGACATCAAGCGTAGGGCCATCCCCAAGTTCCTCAGACTTTTTGGCATAGAAGTCTTGCATGGTGTCCTGAGAGGTTTTCATATCAGTAAACATGCCCTCTAGTTTGGAGGTGAATTGGTATCCACATTCTGTCTTGAGTTTAACTATCATACTTCTCTCAGCATCATCAGAAACAGTTTTGCCAGACAGGAGCCTTTTTGCCAAATGCTGCTTATAGTACTTCTCAAACACATCCTTCTCTTGGAGGTACCGGAACAGCATCATCACTTTGTCCAGTATAAGCTCCACATCTTCTTCCGTAGAACCCTTTAGTCCTTTCCGGAGTTTGTCATCAACATATAAAGATATGAATTCAGGTGACCTATTGTTTAAGTTGATGAAAAACTCAAAGGACGAATTCAGAGCATTCTGGAAGGTCTTGTCGTTGCCAAAAGCAACACTGATGATCTTATCATGCTTGTCCTTCTCATCTAACAAGCGCTGAACGAATTCCACTGGGTCTTTCAACCTTTCTGGATCTGTCACTAACTGCTTCCCTGTTTCCCTCAGGTAAGAAGTCATCACATCTCTAATGGTTGATAGCCCATCAGGAACCCTTCGGAACAAGGCATACATCCGACCCAAATCTTCATACCTATCATCTACTAGCATGTTGACAAGCCCCGAATTTTCCATGTGAACCAATCTGTGCATGTGATTAGCAATCATTTCTTTCTCCACTACACTAGTTATCTTTGCCTCGCTGCCAGCATCCAAGTAGTGTGAGACACGCTCCATTTCCTCATTTAGACGCCTCTCGGCCTTCTTAAGGTAGTTCCCACAGTCACAGCACTCAATGAACTCTTGAGACTCGCCAGTGTAGAAGCTGGCTGAAACTTCCAGAAATGGTTTCTCAAAATCGTCTTGATACACAGCAGGACCAAGATCCATCAGCATCTTCGTTATGCTCCTCATCAGGCCTCTGTTAATCACTTCACCCATTCTTTCCCTGTCTATAAGATCCAGAAGTGTGTCAAGTAGCCGACTATGGATCATCGGAGAGTGAATGATGTGATCCCTCCACAAATTCAAACCAAGTTCATGAACAGGTGTCCTATGCGATGTCGAGACATATGTCCTATCCATGTACATTAGAATATCTCGGATCATCTGTAGCGCCTTGTTGTGATCCATCCACTTTGCATTCAGCTCCTCCAAAAATAAACCACCCTGAGCAGTCTCTATCGATTTTGATATTTCCTTCAAGCGCCATGTCATTGTGCTCTTAAGGCCGTCGTAGAGCTTCTCACCATACTTGTGAAGCACCATGTTGTAGGCACTCCTGCACAGACGGGCAAAAACTCGCTAGTTACAATCAGGCAAGACCACAGTATCTCTTGACATAATGCATCTACACACCACACCAGATATTTCTGTACGGTAATAAGTACTGGGTTTTTTTTTCTTTGGCAACACAGCAGGCACTGATTTTGCAGACACTATAACAACTCAACACAAATCATAATGCTCACATAGTGTAATTTCGGTCAAGTGCAACACGAGTTCCTAGGTACAATCAGTCTCTGATAATCACAATCGTTGGCTATAATAAACCATATAAAGGGGTAGAAAGGATCACAGGAACTGATGTTCTGCTAATAATCATCTAAGAAACGCGAGATTTTGCCCGATTTGCACGCAATCTGTCATCAGGAATCACATAATTCTTCAAATCAACACAGTTCAGGATAATCGCAGTAGTAGGACAATTATTTAGATAGGCAAGTCCACAAGTGGTTGCGGCCGCGGAAGGCCGAAAGGCGGCGACGGTAAAATGGGGTCGGGTAGGGCAGGGAGGGGAGTGGGGTGTTGGACCGACCTGTAAAGCTCCTCGAAGGAGAGGCCACTGGCGTTGTGGTTGTAGATCTCGTGGATGGCGTGCTCGAGAACCTTCCATGTCCGCTCCGCGTACTTCGGGTCGAGCTCCACACGGTGCTTGAACGCCTCGATCTTGAAGTTGCGCTTCCTCGGCGGGCCGCCGCCGCTCATCGCCGCTGGCGATTAGGTCTTGGGGCGGGATGGGGTGGGTGGACGCTGGCGGGGGTGGGGGTGGACGCTGGATACAGGGCAGAGCGGCGGCGGGGAAGAGAACCGATGGCCCGATGGGGAAAAGGAGTACCAGACGGCTCCTGCCGCTGCCTGTGCCTTGTGCCTTCTCTCCTCTCTCTCTCTCTCTCTTTCTTTCTGGCTGACAGCTAGTATCTTAGGGGAAATCCGTGGGCCGAATTTTAGGGCAAGACTTGAGAGGATTGCACCAGGTTGAGGGCAGTCCCAACCCGTAGCGTCCATACTGTCATGTCAGGAAGACATCACCCTAGACACTACATTCTCCAACCCATGATTTCTTATGAGGGCAGTCCCAACCCGTAGCGTCCATACTGTCATGTCAGGAAGACATCACCCTAGACACTACATTCTCCAACCCATGATTTCTTATGATGGATCATTCCAATCATACTTGTTCTTTTTCTATCATGAAGACATTATCCTCTCCCAATGCAAACTTTGATAGTGTCTTATGCATAGGTTCTCGTGTCGACGCTAGGTCTTGCATGAGACCCAGTTCCTTCCTCTTTCCATTCTCTCTCTTATTTAATACAATGCCACACAAGCAAAAAGCCATATGTGGCAGCCTAATTAATGCTATAGAAACCATCCTACATGTAGGGTTGGGACTGCCCTTACTGTTAAGCGAGAGCATCTAGTACCAAAAACTACTCCAAATAATTAGTTTTGGGAATGAAGATAAAAAAAAGTGCTCCAACAGTTATTATATGGGTCCCAATTTTGTTTGTGTACCCAATACTTGCACCATCTTGAGCCAAATTTACCTCCCTTTTGGCACTTCCAATCCCACCGAACGAAAAGAAAAATCCCGAGTTACTGTTCACATAGGGGAAAATCAACCGTCGAGCACACGTATGGATGATGTGGCAGCAGTTAAATCGTTTTTGAGACTTTTTTTAGGAGCTGTTGGAAGAGTAGATATTTTCTATGCCCAATAATTTTTGGCAAGGTTTTAAAACTAGTATATTAGGACTTTATTTTTTAAGCCACTCTTGGAGATGCTCTAATAAACTGTGATTATATATTTCAAATATTTATTTCGCAAAAAATAATTAAAATATTTATAATTTCAAGTTTTTATCCTAGTGGTATACAATAATGCGAATTTGTTGTGTAATATAACTATAACATCTAACGATTATGCACTATACCCTACCCTAATTCACTCTCAGGGTATTATTTGGGGCACCTGTGACACCACTCCTTCTGTCACGATGATATTTGCTTCACATGATGTATGATTGTGAAGACGTGTCTATATATTGCTATCACACTTCATCATTCTATAGCTGATGGCGACACCTGTAACTCAGAGAATTTTCGGTTAATCGGCTTCTCCCGATAATCTCCTGTACATTTGTTTCGTGCTACCTACTAAATTGAAAAGGCAGAGCACCTGCCAAGCTTGCTCCAAAAAAATAACTCGGCGGAGAAGCTTTCTTTTCCGAAGAAAAGCAACGTAGAATGTTTTTATGTCCTCCCGTAGCTTTTCTTTATGATTCTACCTTATCCTTTCTCGTTGTTCTTTCCTTGATTCCCTCAAACGAGCTGACCCTGTCTGCAGACAGAACAGTATCCCCATATGGATTTGGTACTAACTAATCACTTGTACCGGTACAAATGATGGATGACAGCAGAGATACCGGTATAGTTGCACACACATAATAATGGAACGCATAATAATAATATATGTGTATCGTCGTGATAGCTATGCCTCGGAGCTCCTTAACTAACCCTCGAGGAACGAACTAAGAGCACACTCCTGTTGGTACATTAAGGTACATTCAACAAAGGAAACGCAAAAATGCTGATTTACCGTGTGAAATTTGAGTCCATTTGGTTAGGACTCTTCGTTCTGGATCCAGTATCCTTTAAAAATGCCGAACACGGAAGCTTACCACAAAAATCAGAGTGGCGCAGCGGAAGCGTGGTGGGCCCATAACCCACAGGTCCCAGGATCGAAACCTGGCTCTGATAGTTGTGGCTTCCGCCTATGATTTTTGTCTTGTTTTTTTTTGGACGCCAAAATCGTACTAACGTGGACGCGAGGCCCAGCCCATACGAAGCAGCGCACGAGCCGATTTGCATCCACTGCTAATGTTCACGAGCCCGTTGGGCCACACCGTCTCACGCGGGTTTGCTGCTCTTCGCAGTCCAACGTACGTGCACAAGCATAGCCGCCGCATTAGCCTCGTCGGCGCATCGCATTTGATCCACCCAGTGCGAGCGCTACACGGGATCGACATCGCTGCTGGCCGGCGACCGACCGACCGACCGTGCACACGCGTACTGCTGCTCATCCTACGCGGCTCGATCCTAGCCAGCAATTCCTCCGTCGGAAAGGGCGCGCGGCGGCTATCCTCCTTCCTTTACGCCTGTAAAGCTAGGTAGGAGCACGGACGACGCGCGCGGGCACACAAGCACAGCACAGGCACGCACTGCTAGCTGTTGTTCGCCGCATTATTTCCTAGTACCTGTGATGAGCGACAGCAGCGCAGCTGCGTGCGCGCATATGCCACGCACCCGTCCTCTAGCTCGCTCGCGCAGTCGCGCTCTGTCCCTTGCCCTTTTTCCAAACAAAGCTACCCTAGGTTTGCTTCAGAGAGGCCTAATTAAGCTGGCGCTGTGTTGTGTCTTGGCTGGAAGCAGGGGCGAAGGTAGAATAGACTTAACGGTGCTGCACATAAAGCTAAAACCATGGAGACCATTACCATCTTCAGCTGTTAACATGGTCAAAATAGGCTGCATACTGTTGGAAACTTTTTTAGGGTGGTGCCCGTGCACCAGGAAGAATGAATGTGGCGTCGCCCCTGGCTGGAAGTGGTGGTGGCATTTCAGTTATTGAACATGTTGTAGGTAATTTTAGCAATCCTTAATCAGATAAATAAATTGTGGGGCTCAATTAGAGCTAGGATCTGGACCGTGCTATTTATGGACCACCCGAAGCACGACGTTTTGGCACGACCCAAAGCATGACACGGCACGATAAATTGTGGGCCGTGCTGGTACGGTACGAATACAAGGGTCGTGTCGTGCCTAAAATCTCGGAACGATGGGCGGTACGACACGACATAAATCTTGGACCGTGCTTGGGCCGGCACGGCACAAAGATGATCCATTGCACTAACATGTATTGTTATCCATATATATTTTTAATTATCTTTCCACGAACCTCAATAACTATTATAATATAAAAAAGGGAGCTGCTCCGGTACACCCATTTGAAAAAAGTAGTACTAATCTTAAAGCACTTATCAATTAACCTGTTAATTATTTTAACCTTGGGTCACGGCCCAGCCTGCCTTGGCCCAACCCAGCCCATATCCAATTTAATTCTTGCAGAAGGTCTAGTTAGATCAAAATGCACTTCTGACAACGCATCCATTAGGGAACGACAGCTTGCAAGACGATGAATTTGTTCAATTGCTTAAAGGGAAAAAAACTGGAAAAATACCAAATGATCAACTCTGCAAGACAATGTATTTGTTGAACTGCTTATCGGAGAAATAGGAAAGCTGTAGTGCTGGATTTGCGCTTTCTATTTGGTAGGTTTTGTTCTTGGGAAAAAGTCTACTTCACCCCTAACCTACGAGGGGTGGAACACATCACCCCATAACCTATGAAAGTAGATTTTTTACCCCCCTGAACTTTCTAAACCGGACAAATCACCCCTGAAGCAGTTTTGAAATATCATAATAAATCATAGAAAAATCATAAAATAGAAAATCAAATTGTGTTGGACTTCAAATTAGTAGTTCTACGTAGTGAACATATAATACGAAATGTTTTAGTACATTTTTTTGTAACTTTAGATCTATGCTTTTCTTCATAGCTGTAAAAAAATGTACTAAAGGATACCATATTATATGTTCACTGCGTAGATCTACTCATTTGGAGTCCAACACAATTTGATTTTCCATTTTATGATTTTTCTGTGATTTATTATGATTTTTTCAAAACTGCTTCAGGGGGTGATTTGTTCGGTTTTAGAAAGTTCAGTGGGTAAAAAATCCGCTTTCATAGGTTAAGGGGTGATGTGTTCCACCCTCATAGGTTAGGGGGTGAAGTAGACTTTTTTCTTGTTCTTGATCTGGAATAATTTTGGTAGCGGCAGGATGTGCAGCGAGCCGATTTCGCCGCTCCTCCGTGCGTGAAGGATACTCCGTAGACGCGATCGCTCCGTGCCGCCGTTCTCCGCAACGAAGGAATGCACCGTAAGAACTAAGAGGAACTCCAACAGTTCTCCTATCCCCTTTCCCTTTATTCTTGCTATAGGGGAATTCCCTTTCAAATTTTTAAATATTGGGAAGAGGTGCTCCAGCAGATCCCTTTTCTTTTCCCCTTTCCCTTTCCCCTTACACGTGGGTCCCACCGAAAAGTGATTCACATCTCTTTTTTCTCTCGATCTGTTCCCTTCCTCTTTCTTCAAGCTCGGTGCGGCACGGGCTGGGTGCTTGGCGGCTGGCGCGCAGGCAGCCAGCGAGCGGCCGGAGGCCGACGCAGGGGCAGGGGCGGCGGCGCCCAGGCTCGGCGTGGGGCGCCCAGCGGGCAACCGGCGCAGGGGCAGGGGCAAGGCCGGCGGCGCGAGCGGCGGGGCAGGGGCGGCTGGCGCGCGGGCGGCCGGTGCGGGCTCGTCGGTGCGGGCCGAGCGTGGCTCGCCGGTACGAGGCTCGCTGGCGCGCGGCCGACCGGCGGCGGCGACGCGTCAGGTGGCCAGATGATGGGAAAGAAGGAAAGAGGAGAGGAATTGCCTCCCCTTTGTAAAGGGGAATGTGATTGAAATAAAGGGGATTGAGAAAAAATTATAGGGAAAGGGGAATAGAAAGGGGATCTATTGGAGCTGTGTTTTTCTCCCTCAATCTTCTTTATTGACAATCATAGGGAAATGGGATTGTTATTGGATAACTGTTGGAGTTGCTCTAAGAATTGTGTTTCGATTGGATCAGCCACGGTGACACCTTGGACATGAATTAAGTTGGGCATAGCCGCATGGGCTGGGCCTTGGCGTGACCAAGGCTAAATAATTAATAAATATATTTGATTATAACTGCTTTAAGATCCGTGCTGCTTTTTGAAAAGGGTGTAAAGGAGCAGTTCCCTATAAAAAAATCATAAAAATATACCTTTAATATATGAACTTATATCAACGATTATTTATAAATTAAGAAAATTAGTAGCATTTTCTATGACCACGTGACAATCCTAATGTTCACCAACAATATCTAATAGCAAGAGTCATTTAATCCATTAGTTTTATAAATTCTTGTATCATATAGAGTAATAGTATATATGAACATGTGAACGGTCACAGAATACAAACACATGTATTTTGAGGGTCGTGCTTGGACCGGTACGGCACGAACGGGGTCACCGTATCGTGGATGGTGCTTGAACCTAGGCACACGCGAGGGCAGCACAGTCCAAGACCCACCTCGATCTAGCCCAAAGTCCCACCTCTAATTTTTTAGCTGAGCTGATCTCTAATAGTAGTTTAGCTGAGCTATGAATCTGGACAAATATATCTAGATTTATACCTACAATTGTATTTATCTCTGACAAGATGTACAGTCGTGCAGAGACGTACCCGATCCTCAGCGGTGAGCATGCACATGCCGGCCGGCTGAGTCACTGGTACGACCGGTCGTTAATCGCCCACACGACGGTCACACCGTTTGCAATTGCAGGCCAGTCTTAAGCTAGCTCTGACACGGACTACCACCGGCCGCCCAACCGATCAGCTTGTAGCAATTGGCCGGATTCGCATATATATTAACTATACTAGCTCGTACGCGCCGTCAGATATTCGGACGGAGGCCATAAAAACGCACGCACGCGTCGGTGCCATGAATGAATGTGGAGTCCATGCCGTGCTGCGACGATGGCATCATTCCGGCTGCTAAATGGCTTAACGATCTGCCTCAGCTGCCCGCCCGTACGTCTGTCTACTACAGTAGTATAAATGTGATCAGATCAGTACGTGGTGTGTGTGTGTATATGAACTGACGAGGATATATAGATTTATATATAATAACGGTGGGTTACTGAAGTCGGAAGATACATCGGAGCAGTACCGATCCATCTCGTGCAGCACACAGCTGAATATAGTATATATAATAATTGGCATAAGTAGTTGCTCGATAATATCGGTTTAATTATTGGGTGCGTGCGTGCAATGCTCGACGTGGCAATGCGACCAGGCAGCGATGTGTGGCCGCCGGGACCTGGACCGGAGGTGCGTGTGCATGCCGAGATCACCGAACGAACAGGAGATGGAGGATGCTTGGCTGGCGCTCTGTCCTTGGCCTGCACACGCTGCCCGCTCGCGCGCGCGGCATCGATCTGCATCTGCTGTTCATGCTTCAATTAGCACAGTGCTAGTACGGACCGAGATGACACTGTGCGCAGTGCCTCGATCCTCGAGAGCATCGTAGGGCCACGTCAGGGCGAAGCCCAGTCGGCCTGCGTGGGTGCAGATGAACCCCAGGAAAAAAAATATCAGTGCTTCCCTCTATTTTTTGGCCCTATACGCACCCCCCTTGGCCCAATGTGATGCACCCCCACACTGCCCACAGGCCACAGCCCAGCAACCAGCCCATGCTTCACTTGGAAACACAGCTCAGCCCATGAAGAAAAAAACCCACACCCAGGCAAGAAGCAGCGATTCATCTTCTGTTATCGATCTTTTCTTCGCTGCTGTGCGTATGCGAGGCGTCGTCTCCAACAGAGCAGGTCGGTTCTTCTCCCTCCCTCGATCCCTAAATCCCCCGCGACCGACGGCTCCAACAGACCAACAGACAGCATCATCTAGTCATCGATCGCCGTCGCTCGAAGCCTCGGAGGATCGCGCTGGCCGGTGGCCGAGTGGCCGCACTGCTTTTTGCCACTTTGCCTCAGTGTCGCACATCAGCTAGTGTAAGTGTAAGAAATATATTTTACTTCCTCTTTCTTTCAATTAATTTGATTCGACAATCACACAGATTTATTATTGGTTATTATTTTCATATTGTAGGGCTATTTTATTAGGTCCTAGGGTTTCTGACTTTCAGTTTGGAGTTATATAGAATTTGAGTGAAATTGCAAAGTAGAAAAAATTTGGATTGAAGATACTACCTAGAATCCTAGATGTATGTACATTTATGTCATTATTGATTGTCTTAACCAAAGTATTAATTACTAAATGATAAGATCAGTACATATTTATATTTTCTTGAATTGTTTACTACTGCAGGTTAATTGATGGAATGATTTTACAAAAGAAAAGCGCCAGAGCCAAATAGTGGCAATAATGCTCGGAGTTCATGTTTGGATGATATCAACTGGGAAGAGGAAATTAAATATGATCCAGGGCTAAGGAAACAAATTGATGATTACCATCCTGACCTTAGAGAGAGGGTGAGAAGGAAGTACTTGGAGAATGGGCCTTCCCAACCTCGTACACATTGTTTTCCTGCGACAGAGAAAGGAGGAATTCCGAGAAGGTTTGTTCCGGACTGGTTTGATGAGTTTAAAGGTTGGCTTGAATACATCGAGTCCCAAGACAAAGCATATTGTTTCTATTGTTTCTTATTTAGAGAAAAGAAGGATGATGGATATGAAGCATTTGTTAAAAATGGTTGGAATGGTTTTCATAGAAAACAAAGGCTAAGAGACCATGTTGGCAATGTCGGTGGCTTACATTATAAAGCAATGAAGAAGTGTGATGATCTGTTAAAAACAAATCAGCATATTGATGTTGCTTTTCCATAGTGTGAGTGAATCTAGTAAGAAGGACTATCTTACTCGGTTGAATGGGTCAATTGATGTTGCTAGAATATTAGCGAAACAAGGATTGCCTTTTCGGGGCCATGACGAGTCAAAGGAGTCCTTAAACAAAGGAGATTTTAGGGAATTTCGAGATTTTGCAGCAGAGCAAAATCCAATCTTAAGAAAGGCAATAGGTAAAAAGAAATCAGAGAATAGTCTATTGGTTGCTCCTGAAATACAAAGGGATATTGTGCATTGTTTTGCTAAGGAAGTGCTACATTCTATTCTAGAAGAAATTGGGCAAGATGTTTTTTGCTTGCTAGTTGATGAATCAAGAGATGTTTCCTGGAAAGAACAAATGGCAGTGGTCTTGAGATATGTAGATAAATGTGGAATTGTGAAAGAGAGATTTGTTGGTCTTGTTCATGTGAAGGAAACGACTTCTGCCTATCTCAAGACTTCTATTGATGCATTATTTGTTGATCTTAATTTAAGCTTAAAGCAAGTTAGAGGCCAAGGATATGATGGTGCTAGCAATATGCGAGGAGAGTTTAATGGTTTGCAATCATTGATCATGAGAGAAAATAATTCAGCTTATTATGTTCATTGTTTTGCTCATCAGCTCCAGTTAGTCCTTGTGGCTATTGTGAGGAAGCATAAAGGGGTTAGTGATTTTTTCAGTATGATTTCCATCTTATTGAATACTGTGGGTGGATCATCTAAGAGGAGAGACTTGATTAGAGATATTAATCTTAAAGAAATGAGCAAAGCATTAGGGTGTGGCCAACTTCAAACTGGGACAGGTTTGAATCAAGAGCAAAGTCTTCAAAGACCTGGAGATACCCGTTGGATTTCTCATTATAAATCTCTCAAAAGTTTGGTTGACATGTTTCCTACAATAGTCAAGGTGCTAGAAATTGTGGAAAAGGATAAAAAGGATTGGAAACTAAGAGATCAAGCATCAAATCTTCTAAAGTATTTCCAGTCTTTTGATTTTGTCTTCTATTTGCATCTCATGTTGACTATATTAGGAATCACAAACAGTTTGTCATTAGCACTACAGAGGAAGGACCGGGACATAGTGAATGCTATTAAATTGGTGAAAGCAACTAGGGGCCAACTTGATGTGCTTAGAAGAGAAAAGTGGGAAAGTATACTAGGTGATGTTTATGAATTTTGTGACAAGAATGATATTTGCAAAGTGGAAATGGAAGATGGATATATTGATCCCAAGAAGCCAAGGCATAAATCTGGAATTACAAATAAGCATTACTATCAAGTAGATTGTTTTAATGATGTTATTGATTGGCTGCTTTAAGAGCTTGACAGCCGCTTCAATGAGACAAGCTCTCAATTGCTTGTTTATTCATCCGCTTTGAGTCCACGAGACTCATTTCATGATTTCAACATGGAAAATTTGATGAGCCTAGAAAAGATGTATCCACATGACTTTGATTTTGGGGATTTGAGGGACCTTAGCCATGTGCTTGGCCTCTATGTTGCTGATGTCAGAGATGATGATAGGTTCTCCAACCTACAAACTATTGTTGAGCTTTCTCAGAGAATGGTGGCTACTAGAAAACATGATCGTTATCCAATGATTTATCGTCTTTTGAAGCTTGTCCTCGTATTACCGGTTGCTACAGCCACAGTTGAGAGGTGCTTCTCAGCCATGAAGATTGTGAAAACACATTTGCGCAATCGCATCAGTGATGAGTATATGAGCAATCTTCTTATTTGTTATGTTGAGAAAGAAGAGATGATGAAAGTCACTAATGAGGCTGTGGTTCGTCGCTTCATGAAAATGCAAAATCGTAGATTTGATGATGAAGATTAAAGGTAATGTTTACTTTTATTATATTATTCTTACTTCAACAATAAAAATTGAGCTATAAGTCATATGTTGCTTTTTTTAGGCCGTTCTATCATCGTGAATGTTGAAGAGCTGGAGTTAAATTGATGTATCTTACCTATGTCGACGTTTTCGAGGTTTTTTTGTTGATGCTATATTAAGAATGGACTTCTTCAGTTTGGTAAAAAAAATTATTGCTTCTTTATTGCTGCACCCCCCTCTATTTCGTTCTAGCTTCGCCACTGGGCCACGTCCGACCCGTTCGCTTGGCTGGTGATCAGTGGCTACTACTGATTTGTACTGAGAGAAAAATATTGTTGGCTCGTTGGTGACAAGTGGTTGATACTCCTTTATGCTGAGAGAAAATACTATTATCTGACGATGATAAGTCAAATGAACAGATTAGTCCATCATAGCTTGCTCGCCGTCTTAGAAACCACTGTACTAGCTCACATCTAGCGAAAGCGCAAGGCTCTCTAGCTCGCACGCGAACCATGGATCTTGGCCGCGTACCGTACCTATAAGGACCGTACCGCCTATATGTGCGCTTCATGCACGTGTGTGTACGCGTACATTCTCGCTATCCGTTCAGAAACATGCATGCAACCAGCTAATTGGATGCGTCGATCAGCGAATCGAATCAATCAAATGGAAACGAGCGGGCCAGCCGCCAAGAACTATCGTGCCGGGCAGCGGCCGCTGGATATGGAAAACCAGCCAAAGAAATTAAAGGATCGATCCAGATGGAACGCCCCCATCTCATTTTATCCGTGATCCGATGGGTAGCCTGACGCCCTGACGCTTTCCAAAGCCCCGGCGGGCCTCTGGAGCCTGCAATTCCGGGCAGCTGGTGATGGGCGAATGGTCCGCGGCGTACGGCGCCAGCGCCAATTGGTGCGTGCATGCAGCGGCCGGCCGGCGGGTGGCGGCGGCAGAGCACTGCTCCCTCCGTCCCGTCCCGTGAGGGGTGCAATTCTGAGATTAAAAAAAATCCCACAAAAGAATGTAATTCTAGCTGAACTACCTGTTTTATTCTAAAAATAGATAATTATCTGCATGCAGTAACCACCTCTATACTAAAACTAGTGAGATTGAGACGGTTATCGAGGATAGCATGGTCATCTACCAACGCCATTAATCTGTCTGAAAAAAGCTGAAATTGCACTTTTCACGGGACGGATGGAGTACTCCACAAGCAGAACTGAGCTGACGTGCAATGCACGCACCGTACCGGGCGTCCGGGCCGCTGGCCGAGCTGCGACCACCACGCCCGCTGGGCAACACGCAACAGAGCTCGCCTAGCTGGGGCCCCTGGTCCTGGGGGGCCAATGCGGAGGGAGGCCGGCCGGGTCCTCAAACCTGGAGAACTGGTGCGCTGTAGGCTACAGTACAGTGGGGGCGCTCAAAAGGGGGATTGTCACGCGGCAGACCCACGTATGTGTACGCGAAGATAGCAGAGGTCCCCGGGGCCAGAGACGCTGTCGTTACGTGCGTAGTAGCATATATACGACGGGCAGGCATGCATGCATGCACGCACTCACTGCTGCAGAGGCAACGGCTGCAGGGGTATATATCACGGGGCCCACCGGGCAGGGAGTGGGCCCCGTGAGCCCTGAGCCGGGCGCGGCCAGGGGGCAGTCCAATTGGGACTGGCATGCATCAATGCATGCATGGCCAGACACCAGCAGCTGGCTGGCTGGCTGTTGTAGTGTGTTGCAGCCGCTGCACATGTCATCGTCCAGCTCTGCCCGTTTTGCCTACCCTAGCTATAGCTAGTCCTCTCTCTAGCTCGAGATCTTGAGATTTTACAGCCCAAGTACGTGTAATGAAATCCAAACCCAGTCCACAACAACTCCCTTTTCTACATGGACCATCCGGCACCTTGATCAGCAGTGCTAGTGTGGTCTATCATCTATCCATCCCCTCACGGTCTCCTTTTTGGCCCTCGTGAACAACAATCTCAGTCCGGGCCTGCATGCAAAGTGAACCTGCGAGGCATGCAGCATGCATCGGGGTGTGAATTATTTCAGTAGTGGGTTTCTGCTGCTGTGTCCGTGACGCAGGTGTTGTTCCCTGGCTGCTCCCTGTGCCTGCCTTGCTTGTGGTGGTAATCCGCGCTCGCTGATCCGCACGGACGAACTGGACCTCTCTTACACGGAGTTAACGCGCTCTGGGGCAACCACACAGATCTGTAGGGGCGGACGGACGACGCCCCCAATGATCCAAGCAGCAACAGCTTGGAAACGCCATATATATATAGCCCACACAAGGGCACACGACATGTAATACTTGCAAGCTAGCTGCATATGCTGCTCGTCCCATGTTACATTGTTACCTACCGACTGATTTATTATGTTGGATCGATCTCAAGATGTGTTGTGTGGGGATGGCATGCGTCAGAATTCAACTGTGCTGGGTTATTAATTATTACAAAATAATTAACGATAGGCCGGGCGTGGGGGAAACGGGTCCATATGCATTGGGTCCGTTTGAAAGAACTCTATCTGCAGTGTTTCCTTCCATATGCCAACCAGGGCTAGCAACAAGAATGGAGTTGACAACAAAGGACATCGTTGCATGATGGATCTCACACCCTCGCTTATTCAAGCGCTCCAAAACCCTAAGACCAGACACGACTGAACTCTGATATAGTGCGCTCTCGTTTATTTCGATGACTAGTGTGCGACTGTCTACTACACATTTGGTAACGGACTGTAAAGCTTATTGTAATCATAAGGCATGAGATCTATATACTCCACATGTTCCAAATTATATATTGGTCGCTTTTAAACTTTTTCTAAGTCAAAATCTTATAGCTTTAACTAGATTTATAGAAAAAAAAACCCCCAACATATACCACATCAAATTAGTCTCATTAATTAAATCCACCATGAGATACGTATATATAAGCTATTTGTTTGGTACTGCATAAATAAGTATATTTTTCCAACAAAGTTGGCCAAAATTAGAGAGATTTGACTCAGAACAAAACTAAAGTGTCCAGTACTTTAGTACAGAGGGAAGATATTTTTGCATCATGCAACAAAGAGATAAAAGATCAACATTACAATTGGAAATGTACTAGCCTTATTTATGAAAGGGCTCCTTAGGCCTAATTTTATATCCACACGGTCTTCTTCTCTTTCTTCTTACCCATGCCGCGTCTGTTCTCAAACAGATGTCTTCAGTAGCTCTTGTAGTCGAATCCCCTGCCACCCACCACAATGCTAAATGATTTCCAATGAACCATTTTGCTGAAGTTCTTGCCTTGACCCACCTCAACGGATGATCTCAGCCACCATGGCCAGCAATGACTCATTTGCCATATGCATGCCGTCTACTCCCTGACCACCTGAAACATGCACCGGGATGGCTTGCCTTCCCTCTAAGCATGCTATCCTTGAATCCTCACATGACACCTTGAACCACACCACCAAACACACTAACCCTTACCTAGCTCTCGTTAGATGTCTGTAACACCCAAAAATGCTCAATTTAAAATTTTTGGCATTTAAACAATTAATTAGAGCCTGCTTCTATTTATTATAGGCTAAATAATAATTTTCTAAAATTTAAAATCAAATATAAGTGATAGAACCATTTATTGTTGCATTCATGCCGCTGCATTTATTTTTGTATTGCTTGTGATTCAAACAAGAATTTAAATTTATTTAAATTCAAATTTGAATCACTTTGTTTGTAGCTCTAGAAAAGTTCTTAGGCCCATAGTTCACTTCTGCCCCATGTACTCTTTCTCTGGTTCGTTTCTGCCCCCTCAACTTTTCCCTCCCGAGCAGCCCAGCACCCCGGCCCATAGCGCCTCCTCTCTCCTCTTTCCTTCCCCACCGACCCAGCAGCTGCCCCTTCCGGCCCGCCAAGCCGGCCTGCTCCTCCTCCCCCTTCTCCCCGCTCGGCCCAACGCAGCCAAGCCGGCCCAGCCACAGCCGCTCGCCCCCCCTGTGTCACTGACGGCCCGACCCCGCACGTCAGGTGCTGACGCCAGCGTGACGCCACCTTCCTTCTTCCTCCCTCCTCCCCCTTTCCTTCCCCGGCGCCCGCCGATGGCGCACCTGCCGTGGATTGCGCACGCCGAGTTTCCTTCCCTCACCCCCTGCACCTACTTAATTTGGCCGCGGCGTGCCCTGGGACCCCTCTAACCCCGCCCGAGCCCCCAATTCCTTCCCACCCGAGCTCCCCGCACCTCGCCGCCGTTTTCTCCGAGCTCGCCCGCCGGCCGACGACGATCCGCCGCTCCGGTGCACCACCGCCCCGACCGACCCATGGAGGAGCATCGCCAAGCCACGAGGAGCGCGCCGAGCTACTCCAAGCCCGTCCTCATGCCGCGCAGCTCCATCGCCGTCGTACACCGACGCCCGCCGTCCGCCGCTCGTCGACGACCACCGTCTCCGCCACTCCTCCGCCCAATTGGTCCACTCAGGTAGCATTGCCGTCCCTCCCTGGTTCTCCCAAGACAAGTCTCGCACCCTGTAGAGCCCCGTAGTCACCCCTACCCACCTCGCCGGAGCACAGCTCCGCTGTTTGCCGCCGACAGCCACCCACAACCCCCGAGCCTCGACTTGTTCACCCCTGTTGGACTCGCCTCTCTCCCCCGAGCTCGTAGGACCAAACCCCGCAGTAAATGGAGCCCCGTAGCACCTGTTTGACCCAACTCCGGCGAGCCCCGCCGCGGGAGCCGACGGCGCCGCCGCGTCCCCTTCGTCCCCGGCGAGCCTCACGCCCTGGGCCGTTCGTTCAGAGCGCAGCGGCCCAGATTAGAACCCGAGGATACCCCTTCGCGTTTTAAATCCAGGGCGTCCGATCTCAGATCGACGGTCACGATTAGATCGGCCGATACCCCTTCGCGTTTTAAATCTCAGCCGTCCAGATCAGATCCAACGGCTGCCACGCGTTCTGACCGAGTCAGCAGCGGTCAGCCGAGCCGGTTTTGCTAAAGAGCCCCTGACTTTTTCCAAAATCAACCCGCGGTCCATACCAGTTCAAAAGTAATTACAGATAGGTCCTGTTTTATTCATTTAAGCCCTTGAATCTTAGAAACGCTATAACTTTCACGTTTTAGCTCCGATTAGCGTGATTCTCGCGCTCATGTGTTCGTAGCGAAGCGTAGATTATTTCTAGCTCCTGTTTTTGTACTATTTTCACAGTTTGGTGTACTGTTCTAATAGAATTAATTTTGTTTGCATGTAATGTGTCACACCCGGATTTACACAAAACCCGAATGTGGCCATATGTGTGCCCAGGAAGTCCACAGACACATATAGAGAACAAATATGGTAAAAATCAGAGTACAATGCTTCATTATTCAACATAAAGTAGCGATTACATCAGAGTTTTGCATAAATGAAATACATGGACAGCGGAAGACTAATACATCTCTCTAAGCGTAACCGCAATCCCACAGGGACTCTGACTGGGAGAACGCCAACTCAGAAGTACGGCAAATCCTCCGGAAACTCCACCTCATAGTCAGCCTGACTCCAATCTGTTACCCGTCCGGGATTTTGCCCAAAAGTAGTAAATACAGCAAGTGTAAGTAACAGAGTTACTTAGCAAGTATAGCACGGGTTATGAAGGCTCAAAAAGGCTAGACACTGGCTTAACTGCATTAGCACTTTTAGTTGGTTCGTTTTAACTTTAACCAAGTTACTACAAGTGAATGAGAAACCCGGTTGTAACCCAATTAATGATGTAAGTGACATTAAACAGGAATAAATACCATATTCTAATCAAAAAGGATCCAGGCCGCTCGTGACCCTGAGCAAGGCTATCATGATAGATCGTACACTCTGCAGAGGTTTCGCCCTTTACCCACCAGTCGCGTAAAAGTTCAAAGGAACTTTGCACCCAACCACGCACATCAACACTTCCGAGGTGTGACTGCATAGGGACGCTACGAGGCTTTCACAAGACACCCTAACAAGTCAGTAGCCGCTGGAGTACTATACGGTGGTGAAAACTTAGGCACCGAGATCGACGTACCCCCACGGAGTCACACCGTGAGGGGGTCGATGGCGTCCAGAGCGCGGGTATCCCACCCATACTGCGCAACGTGCAGAGTTCTCAATCGCTGAGACTCCTACACGGGACTGGGTCTAACGTGACCTAGCCGACGGGGCTACCGTCCTCGGTGGAATCGGAGATCACCCAGCGCCGTACCTCCCACAACGCCGTTGGCCCCTCGGTAACTACTGCCAAGCTAGAGACGTACAAGCTACTTGACCAAGACCAGAGCCCATATAGTTCCGGCGGTGGCGATAGGCTCCTGGGTTGCCGCTTTAAGAACCGGTCCTTAGAGGGAGACACTAGAGCAAAGCACACAGCACATGCTCTAGCTCCCTAATCCAAGTTGCTAAAAAGTAAGTTTTATCATTAATGTTGAAGTGGACCATTAAGTCAATATTAACAATTAAGTAAAGGTGACAGTAATTGCGCCTAGCAAAATACTACCCAAGTGCATAAACCCATAGGGATACAAGGACAGGGAAATAAATGCTAGGTACGACCTTAAAGGTAAACAGTATTAGACACATGCGTATGTAAAGAACAGTGTATTAAATGAGTGAGTAGGTAGCAAGGATTGTCCGTGCTATAACTTGCCTTCCTCGGGGTAAGGCTGCTGCTGAAACTCCTGCTCCGGCACGTCCTCAACGTACTCGTAGTCCAACGCTACGGGCTCACCGACTGGACACGATCATCACGCACGCATTCCAAAACAATCATTACATGCAAACAAAAATAATCTATTAGAACAGTACACCAAACAGTAAAAACAGTACAAAAACAGGAGCTAGAAATATTCTACGCGTCGCTACGAACACATGAGCGCGAAAATCACGCAAATCGGAGCTAAAACGAGAAAGTTATGGCGTTTCTAAGATCCGGGGGCTTACTGGCAAAGTTTTAAAATTTCCAGGGGCCTAAACGAATAAAACAGGACCTATTTGTAATTATTTTTGAATTAAAATGGACCGCGGGTTAATTTTAAAGAAAGCCAGGGGCTCTTTAGCAAAGTTGCAAAGGTTGACCGGTAACTTCATATTTGACCCGAGGCTCGGTTGATTGTGGCCGTCCGATCACGATCTGATGGCTGGGGAAACGCGAGGGGTCGCCGGAGACGCAGGGGGCGGTGGCGCCGCCGGCTTCCGCCGCGGGGGCTCGCCGGAGCGAGGTCTAACTCGAGCTACGGTCCTCCAATCGGGACGGGGTTGAGTGCTACGGATCCGGGAGAGCATAGCGAGTCCACCGGGGGTGTTCTCGACGTGCGCGAGCTAGCCTAGGGGGCGCACGGCGGCGACCGGGGGAAGCCGAGCTCCGGTGAGCCGCGGGGGAAGGGTTCGGGGGGGTTTGGGGCTCGGGTCTTGGCTCTGGAGCATCAGCGCAAGGAGGCGAGTGCGCTGGTGGAGAACTAGGGGTGAAGCACGTGGCGCAGTGGCCTACCGGCGATGACCGGCGGCCGGCCGACGGCGAGGATTGTGGGGGTGCTGCTACGGTGCTAAGGCGTGCGAATTGACGGGCTGGGGAGCTGTGTTACCTCGTGGCGGTGCTCCTGGCGCGGGGAATTTGCCAGAGCTGGTTCAGAGAGGCGGGACGGCGAGCGGCGGCGCTCGGGCTCGGGGACGACGGTGGTTCCACGCGGGGGAAGCTCCTCCGGCCGCAACCCAGCAGCGTGGCACGGTCCAAGGGCTTCAGCACGTCATGGCGAAGCTCGTGGCCGACCTGGTCTGCTCCAATTGTCCGCGGCGGTGACGAATCGCGGTGGCGACCGACGGCGGCGCTCGGTGTGAGGAGAAGGTGGCGATGGCGGGGTGGAGAGGTGGCGGCGCTACTAGGGTTAGGAGGTGGGGACGAGGGGAACGGAGCGGGCCAGGTTAAGTAAGCGCGGGGAGAGGCAGCCTCGGCGTGCGGGCCCGCCGCGGTGGAGGCGCCATCAGCGGGAGGAGGAAGATGGTAGGTGATGTCGATGTGACGCCAGCGGCCTGTCGTGCGGGGCCCACGCGGCAGTGGGAGAAGAGAGGGGGAGCGCGGGGGTGACTGGGCCGAATTGGGCCGAATGAGGAGCGGGGCGACTGCGCTGGCGTGGGGGCGAGCTGGGCCGGGGTGTTGGATTGGGCCGCGGGAAAGGGAAAAAGAGAGGAGGGGCTGGGCCGGACCGAGGAAGAAGGTGAGGGGGCTATAGTGGACTTGCGAATTAAGTTCAGGGAGCAAAAACGAACTAGGGCCTAACAACTTTTCTAGAGCTCCAAACAAAGTGATTCAAATTTGAATTTAAATAAATTTAAATTCTTGTTTGAATCACAAGCAATACAAAAATAAATGCACCAGCATGAATGCAACAATAAATGTTTCTATCACCTATATTTGATTTTAAATTTGTGAAAATTATTATTTAGCCTTTAAAAAATAGGTGAAGCATTAAATAATTAATTTAAATGCCAAAAATTTTAAATTTGAGTATTTTGGGTGTTACAAACCTACCCCCCCTTAAGATGAATCTCGTCCTCGAGATTTGGATGTAGAAGCGAAGAGCTGTGGGTACTCGGACTTGAGATCTTCTTCCCGCTCCCAAGTCGCTTCTTCTGCGGAATGCTGGCTCCACTGTACCTTGCACATCCGAATGGTCTTGTTTCTCAGCACTCTCTCTGACACCTCCAGGATCCTGATCGGATACTCCTCATATGTCAGGTCCTCCTGAACATTCAATTCATCAATCGGGATCTGCTCTTCCGGCACCCGCAAGCACTTCTTCAACTGGGACACGTGGAACACATCGTGTACTCCGGCTAGTCTCTCAGGCAGGTCTAGCCGATATGCCACTTCGCCCATTCGTTCCTGTATCCTGAACGGTCCGATGTATCGAGGCGCCAACTTGCCTTTGACATTGAACCGCTTTACACCTCTCATGGGTGACACCTTCAGGTACACAAAATCATCAACTCTGAAGCTGAGGTCCCTGCGTCTGACATCTGCGTAACTCTTCTGTCTGGACTGGGCCACCTTCAGGTTCTCCCTGATCACCTGCACCCGCCGCTCTGCATCTCTGAGTATCTCCGGACCAAAGACCTGACTCTCCCCAGTCTGGTTCCAGAATAATGGGGTCCGGCACTTCCTGCCATACAATGCCTCGAACGGTGCCATCAGCAAACTCTTCTGATAGCTGTTATTGTAAGAGAACTCTGCATACGGCAAACTCTTATCCCAGCTGACTCCATACTGCAACGCACAAGCCCTCAGCATATCCTCCAGTATCTGATTGGTCCGCTCTGTCTGACCATCTGTCTGCGGGTGATAAGCTGAGCTGAAGTGCAGCTTCGTGTCCATGGACTCATGCAACTTCCGCCAGAAGTGCGAGGTGAACTGAGTACCACGATCTGACACAATCTTCTTCGGCACCCCGTGTAAGCACACAATCCGCTCCATGTACAACTCTGCTAGTCTGGCGCCTGTGTAGGTGGTCTTCACTGGCAGAAAGTGAGCCACCTTGGTCAGACGATCAACAATCACCCAAATGGAGTCGAATCCTCTCTGTGTGCGGGGCAAACCAGTGATGAAGTCCATGCCAACTTCTTCCCATTTCCACTCCGGGATCTTCAATGGCTGTAGCAATCCAGCTGGCCTCTGATGTTCTGCCTTGACTCGCTGACATGTGTCGCACAATGCCACGTGAGTCGCCACATCAAGCTTCAGTCCATACCACCAGAATCTCTCCTTGATGTCCTGGTACATCTTAGTGCTGCCTGGGTGGATCGAATAAGCTGAGTCATGTGCCTCTCTCAGAATCATCTCCCTGATCTGCGCTATCTCTGGTACACATATCCTCTTCCCATGCCATAGAGTTCCCTGATCATCAACTCGGAATCCAGGGGCCTTTCCCAGTGCAACATTCCCCACAATCTCTCGGATCTTCTCATCCTGCAGCTGACCTCTCCGGATCTCCTGCTCAAGTGTGGGCTCCACTGCCATCTCAGTGATGCTGGTAACGAATCCCAGACTCATCCTCTCAAACTCTCGGCTGAGCTCCTCAGGCAAACAGTGTCCAGTGATCCTGTTCACATAACTCCTCCTGCTCAGGGCATCTGCCACCAAGTTGGCCTTCCCTGGGTGATAGTGAATCTCCAGATCATAATCCTTGATCAGCTCTAACCATCTGCGCTGTCTCATGTTCAGATCTGACTGAGTGAAGACATACTTGAGGCTCTTATGATCAGTGTAGATGTCACACCTGTGCCCAATCAAGTAATGTCTCCAGATCTTCAGGGCACGTACAACAGCTGCCAACTCCAAGTCGTGCGTCGGATAGTTCTGCTCATGTTTCCTCAGCTGCCTGGACGCATACGACACGACTCTGCCCTCCTGCATAAGGACGCAACCCAGTCCTAGACGGGATGCATCGCAGTAGATGGAGAAACTCTTAGTCAAATCTGGCAGTACTAGCACTGGGGCTGTAGTCAACCTCTTCTTCAACTCTTCGAAGCTGACCTGGCATGCCTCTGTCCACACAAACGGGGCATTCTTCTCTAGCAAAGCAGTCAGCGGCTTAGCGATCTTGGAGAATCCTTCAATGAACCGTCTGTAATAACCGGCCATCCCAAGGAAACTCCTGATCTCGCTCACATCCCGTGGCGGATTCCAGCTCAACACATCGCTGACTTTCTTCGGATCAACTGCCACTCCTCCATTGGACAACACATGTCCCAGAAATGCTACTTCCTTCAGCCAGAACTCACACTTGCTCAGCTTGGCATACAACTGATGCTCCCGGAGTCTCTGCAGCACCAATCTCAAGTGTTCTTCATGTTCTTCCTCATTCTTGGAGAAGACCAGAATGTCATCAATAAATACCACCACGAACTTGTCCAGATAGTCCATGAACACGCTGTTCATCAAGTACATGAAGTATGCAGGAGCGTTGGTCAATCCAAAAGACATGACCAAGAACTCGTACAACCCGTACCGAGTGGTGAAAGCGGTCTTAGGCACATCTGACGGACGGATACTCATCTGGTAGTAGCCCGAACGAAGATCTATCTTGGAGAACACACAAGCTCCTCTCAACTGATCGAACAGATCATCAATCCTCGGCAGCGGGTACTTGTTCTTGATGGTCACTTCGTTGAGGGCTCGATAGTCCACACACAACCTCTGAGTACCATCCTTCTTGTCGACGAACAATACAGGTGCTCCCCATGGCGAAGCACTCGGACGAATGTACCCCTTGGCCAACAACTCGTCCAACTCCTTCTTGAGCTGCTCCAGCTCCTTCGCTCCCATCCTATACGGCCTCTTGGCTATAGGTGCAGTGCCAGGTTTTAGTTCAATAATGAATTCAACATCTCGTTCTGGAGGCATACCTGGCAACTCGTCAGGGAACACATCCGGGAACTGGCTCACCACCCTGATATCTTCAGTGGTCGTCCCATCAGCTTGATTGGCTTGGCCTTGCTCTGAGGAACTGGCTGCCTGGTACTCCACCTTGTCACCGGACTCTGCCGTCAGCTGGATGGTCCTCGTAGCACACCGGATCACTGCATCATATCTGGTCATCCAGCTCATACCCAGGATCATATCAAATCCAAGGGTCTCCAGAACTATCGGACCTGCCTTGAACTCTACCCCCCTTATTATGATGGGAACATGGGGGCACCGTAGAGTTGCCCGCTGTTCACCTCCCGGTGAGCTTACTAGCATAGTGTTCTTCATGGGTTTCAGAGCTAGTAAATTCTTCTTCACAAAAGCAGCAGAAATGAAAGCATGCGAAGCTCCGGAATCAAATAAAACAGTGGCGGGGGTCGAATTGACGAGGAACGTACCCACGATGACATCAGTAGCTGTCTCTGCCATCTCTGCACTGGTGTGGTTGACCTTGCCCCGAACGAGAGCCTGCGGAGCACGACCACCCTGCTGCTGACTCTGCGGTTGCCCAACTCTCTGAGCGCTGCCCTGCTGGTTCTGCCCGGCGGTGTTCTGGATCTTCTTTGGGCAGGCATTGGCGAAGTGTCCCTGCTCGCCACAGTGGTAGCACACCCTCGGACCCACCGGTGTAGTGTTGGCAGGACTGATGCGCTGGACTGGACTCGGCTGCACCTGGCTGCGCTGAACTGGACCCATCTGTGGCTGACCCTGAGGACGCTGCTGCTGTGGCGCCCGGGGAAACTGAGGACGCTGATGCTGGTACTGACCACGACTGAGCAACCCAGACTGGCCCTGGAAGCGCTGCTGGCCTCCCACCTGCTGACTCTGGGGAGGTGTGAAGCGTGGACGACTGCTGCTGCCCACCTGCTGTCCCTGAAGCTTCCTCTTCTTGTCCTCCATCTCACGGCGCTTGTGCTCCAACATCAGAGCGCCGTCCACCAGCTCGTGAAAAGTCGGGAACTTGGTGCACATGAGCTGGTACTGGAGAGCATCCTGCAGACCGTCACGGAACCTGGCCTGCTTCTTCTGATCGGTGGCCACGTCCTCTGGAGCGTAACGGGCCAACGAAACGAACTTGTCACGATAAGCCGTGACACTCATCCCTTCCTGCTTCAGTGCCAGGAACTCCTTCTTCTTCAGGACCATCAAAGCCTCCGGCACGTGGTGTGCACGAAAGCTGCTGCAGAACTGCTGCCAGGTGATCTGCGTACCGGCCGGGCGTGAAGACTGGTATGAATCCCACCAATCCAACGCCGGCCCCTGAAGCTGTCCTCCGGCGTACAGTACCTTCTCTCTGTCATCGCACTGGGCGATGTCCAACTGTCTCTCCACTGCCTTGAGCCAGTCATCTGCCTCAAGGGGGTCACTGGCCTTGCTGAAGGTCGGCGGACGTCCCTTCAGAAACGCGCCCCTCTTGTCTCTGGGCGGTGCAGCTGGCTGGGGGTGATGCTGGCCCTGCTGGATCAACCTCATGGTCTCTGCCATCTGCTGTATCATCTGAACTTGAGCATACATCAGCTGCTCAATGGTGGGGATCTGATGGTTCGGATTCAGGTTCGGGGCGGGTTCTGGTGCGGCGGCTGTCCGCCTGCATTGCCCCCGGGGTGAGCCATCTATAATCACAAAGGTTAGATATTAGAGGATTAGTACAAGATAAATATATATAAAACCCCCTGCTAACTAAACAATATATTTCTTAAGCCTTATTCCTACATCTAGATGGTTGTAGACAGGTGTCTACGCCCATCACAATCATTACAAAGAACCAAATCAGACATAAGCATAATAACAATAAATACAAGCAGGTAAAGGCATAAATTCACGCAAGACTCGACTGTTAGCTTTTTAAGATTTTAAATTTTTTTTTAAAACATGGGGGTCTCCTAGTGATTTGTCAACCGTACCATCTAGGCTGCGTTCCTACAGTCAGCACGGCTCTGATACCAATCTGTCACACCCGGATTTACACAAAACCCGAATGTGGCCATATGTGTGCCCAGGAAGTCCACAGACACATATAGCGAACAAATATGGTAAAAATCAGAGTACAATGCTTCATTATTCAACATAAAGTAGCGATTACATCAGAGTTTTGCATAAATGAAATACATGGACAGCGGAAGACTAATACATCTCTCTAAGCGTAACCGCAATCCCACAGGGACTCTGACTGGGAGAACGCCAACTCAGAAGTACGGCAAATCCTCCGGAAACTCCACCTCATAGTCAGCCTGACTCCAATCTGTTACCCGTCCGGAATTTTGCCCAAAAGTAGTAAATACAGCAAGTGTAAGTAACAGAGTTACTTAGCAAGTATAGCACGGGTTATGAAGGCTCAAAAAGGCTAGACACTGGCTTAACTGCATTAGCACTTTTAGTTGGTTCGTTTTAACTTTAACCAAGTTACTACAAGTGAATGAGAAACCCGGTTGTAACCCAATTAATGATGTAAGTGACATTAAACAGGAATAAATACCATATTCTAATCAAAAAGGATCCAGGCCGCTCGTGACCCTGAGCAAGGCTATCATGATAGATCGTACACTCTGCAGAGGTTTCGCCCTTTACCCACCAGTTGCGTAAAAGTTCAAAGGAACTTTGCACCCAACCACGCACATCAACACTTCCGAGGTGTGACTGCATAGGGACGCTACGAGGCTTTCACAAGACACCCTAACAAGTCAGTAGCCGCTGGAGTACTATACGGTGGTGAAAACTTAGGCACCGAGATCGACGTACGCCCACGGAGTCACACCGTGAGAGGGTCGATGGCGTCCAGAGCGCGGGTATCCCACCCATACTGCGCAACGTGCAGAGTTCTCAATCGCTGAGACTCCTACACGGGACTGGGTCTAACGTGACCTAGCCGACGGGGCTACCGTCCTCGGTGGAATCGGAGATCACCCAGCGCCGTACCTCCCACAACGCCGTTGGCCCCTCGGTAACTACTGCCAAGCTAGAGACGTACAAGCTACTTGACCAAGACCAGAGCCCATATAGTTCCGGCGGTGGCGACAGGCTCCTGGGTTGCCGCTTTAAGAACCGGTCCTTAGAGGGAGACACTAGAGCAAAGCACACAGCACATGCTCTAGCTCCCTAATCCAAGTTGCTAAAAAGTAAGTTTTATCATTAATGTTGAAGTGGACCATTAAGTCAATATTAACAATTAAGTAAAGGTGACAGTAATTGCGCCTAGCAAAATACTACCCAAGTGCATAAACCCATAGGGATACAAGGACAGGGAAATAAATGCTAGGTACGACCTTAAAGGTAAACAGTATTAGACACATGCGTATGTAAAGAACAGTGTATTAAATGAGTGAGTAGGTAGCAAGGATTGTCCGTGCTATAACTTGCCTTCCTCGGGGTAAGGCTGCTGCTGAAACTCCTGCTCCGGCACGTCCTCAACGTACTCGTAGTCCAACGCTACGGGCTCACCGACTGGACACGATCATCACGCACGCATTCCAAAACAATCATTACATGCAAACAAAATTAATCTATTAGAACAGTACACCAAACAGTAAAAACAGTACAAAAACAGGAGCTAGAAATATTCTACGCGTCGCTACGAACACATGAGCGCGAAAATCACGCAAATCGGAGCTAAAACGAGAAAGTTATGGCGTTTCTAAGATCCGGGGGCTTACTGGCAAAGTTTTAAAATTTCCAGGGGCCTAAACGAATAAAACAGGACCTATTTGTAATTATTTTTGAATTAAAATGGACCGCGGGTTAATTTTAAAGAAAGCCAGGGGCTCTTTAGCAAAGTTGCAAAGGTTGACCGGTAACTTCATATTTGACCCGAGGCTCGGTTGATTGTGGCCGTCCGATCACGATCTGATGGCTGGGGAAACGCGAGGGGTCGCCGGAGACGCAGGGGGCGGTGGCGCCGCCGGCTTCCGCCGCGGGGGCTCGCCGGAGCGAGGTCTAACTCGAGCTACGGTCCTCCAATCGGGACGGGGTTGAGTGCTACGGATCCGGGAGAGCATAGCGAGTCCACCGGGGGTGTTCTCGACGTGCGCGAGCTAGCCTAGGGGGCGCACGGCGGCGACCGGGGGAAGCCGAGCTCCGGTGAGCCGCGGGGGAAGGGTTCTGGGGGGTTTGGGGCTCGGGTCTTGGCTCTGGAGCATCAGCGCAAGGAGGCGAGTGCGCTGGTGGAGAACTAGGGGTGAAGCACGTGGCGCAGTGGCCTACCGGCGATGACCGGCGGCCGGCCGACGGCGAGGATTGTGGGGGTGCTGCTACGGTGCTAAGGCGTGCGAATTGACGGGCTGGGGAGCTGTGTTACCTCGTGGCGGTGCTCCTGGCGCGGGGAATTTGCCAGAGCTGGTTCAGAGAGGCGGGACGGCGAGCGGCGGCGCTCGGGCTCGGGGACGACGGTGGTTCCACGCGGGGGAAGCTCCTCCGGCCGCAACCCAGCAGCGTGGCACGGTCCAAGGGCTTCAGCACGTCATGGCGAAGCTCGTGGCCGACCTGGTCTGCTCCAATTGTCCGCGGCGGTGACGAATCGCGGTGGCGACCGACGGCGGCGCTCGGTGTGAGGAGAAGGCGGCGATGGCGGGGTGGAGAGGTGGCGGCGCTACTAGGGTTAGGAGGTGGGGACGAGGGGAACGGAGCGGGCCAGGTTAAGTAAGCGCGGGGAGAGGCAGCCTCGGCGTGCGGGCCCGCCGCGGTGGAGGCGCCATCAGCGGGAGGAGGAAGATGGTAGGTGATGTCGATGTGACGCCAGCGGCCTGTCGTGCGGGGCCCACGCGGCAGTGGGAGAAGAGAGGGGGAGCGCGGGGGTGACTGGGCCGAATTGGGCCGAATGAGGAGCGGGGCGACTGCGCTGGCGTGGGGGCGAGCTGGGCCGGGGTGTTGGATTGGGCCGCGGGAAAGGGAAAAAGAGAGGAGGGGCTGGGCCGGACCGAGGAAGAAGGTGAGGGGGCTATAGTGGACTTGCGAATTAAGTTCAGGGAGCAAAAACGAACTAGGGCCTAACAACTTTTCTAGAGCTCCAAACAAAGTGATTCAAATTTGAATTTAAATAAATTTAAATTCTTGTTTGAATCACAAGCAATACAAAAATAAATGCACCAGCATGAATGCAACAATAAATGTTTCTATCACCTATATTTGATTTTAAATTTGTGAAAATTATTATTTAGCCTTTAAAAAATAGGTGAAGCATTAAATAATTAATTTAAATGCCAAAAATTTTAAATTTGAGTATTTTGGGTGTTACAAACCTACCCCCCCTTAAGATGAATCTCGTCCTCGAGATTCGGATGTAGAAGCGAAGAGCTGTGGGTACTCGGACTTGAGATCTTCTTCCCGCTCCCAAGTCGCTTCTTCTGCGGAATGCTGGCTCCACTGTACCTTGCACATCCGAATGGTCTTGTTTCTCAGCACTCTCTCTGACACCTCCAGGATCCTGATCGGATACTCCTCATATGTCAGGTCCTCCTGAACATTCAATTCATCAATCGGGATCTGCTCTTCCGGCACCCGCAAGCACTTCTTCAACTGGGACACGTGGAACACATCGTGTACTCCGGCTAGTCTCTCAGGCAGGTCTAGCCGATATGCCACTTCGCCCATTCGTTCCTGTATCCTGAACGGTCCGATGTATCGAGGCGCCAACTTGCCTTTGACATTGAACCGCTTTACACCTCTCATGGGTGACACCTTCAGGTACACAAAATCATCAACTCTGAAGCTGAGGTCCCTGCGTCTGACATCTGCGTAACTCTTCTGTCTGGACTGGGCCACCTTCAGGTTCTCCCTGATCACCTGCACCCGCCGCTCTGCATCTCTGAGTATCTCCGGACCAAAGACCTGACTCTCCCCAGTCTGGTTCCAGAATAATGGGGTCCGGCACTTCCTGCCATACAATGCCTCGAACGGTGCCATCAGCAAACTCTTCTGATAGCTGTTATTGTAAGAGAACTCTGCATACGGCAAACTCTTATCCCAGCTGACTCCATACTGCAACGCACAAGCCCTCAGCATATCCTCCAGTATCTGATTGGTCCGCTCTGTCTGACCATCTGTCTGCGGGTGATAAGCTGAGCTGAAGTGCAGCTTCGTGTCCATGGACTCATGCAACTTCCGCCAGAAGTGCGAGGTGAACTGAGTACCACGATCTGACACAATCTTCTTCGGCACCCCGTGTAAGCACACAATCCGCTCCATGTACAACTCTGCTAGTCTGGCGCCTGTGTAGGTGGTCTTCACTGGCAGAAAGTGAGCCACCTTGGTCAGACGATCAACAATCACCCAAATGGAGTCGAATCCTCTCTGTGTGCGGGGCAAACCAGTGATGAAGTCCATGCCAACTTCTTCCCATTTCCACTCCGGGATCTTCAATGGCTGTAGCAATCCAGCTGGCCTCTGATGTTCTGCCTTGACTCGCTGACATGTGTCGCACAATGCCACGTGAGTCGCCACATCAAGCTTCAGTCCATACCACCAGAATCTCTCCTTGATGTCCTGGTACATCTTAGTGCTGCCTGGGTGGATCGAATAAGCTGAGTCATGTGCCTCTCTCAGAATCATCTCCCTGATCTGCGCTATCTCTGGTACACATATCCTCTTCCCATGCCATAGAGTTCCCTGATCATCAACTCGGAATCCAGGGGCCTTTCCCAGTGCAACATTCCCCACAATCTCTCGGATCTTCTCATCCTGCAGCTGACCTCTCCGGATCTCCTGCTCAAGTGTGGGCTCCACTGCCATCTCAGTGATGCTGGTAACGAATCCCAGACTCATCCTCTCAAACTCTCGGCTGAGCTCCTCAGGCAAACAGTGTCCAGTGATCCTGTTCACATAACTCCTCCTGCTCAGGGCATCTGCCACCAAGTTGGCCTTCCCTGGGTGATAGTGAATCTCCAGATCATAATCCTTGATCAGCTCTAACCATCTGCGCTGTCTCATGTTCAGATCTGACTGAGTGAAGACATACTTGAGGCTCTTATGATCAGTGTAGATGTCACACCTGTGCCCAATCAAGTAATGTCTCCAGATCTTCAGGGCACGTACAACAGCTGCCAACTCCAAGTCGTGCGTCGGATAGTTCTGCTCATGTTTCCTCAGCTGCCTGGACGCATACGACACGACTCTGCCCTCCTGCATAAGGACGCAACCCAGTCCTAGACGGGATGCATCGCAGTAGATGGAGAAACTCTTAGTCAAATCTGGCAGTACTAGCACTGGGGCTGTAGTCAACCTCTTCTTCAACTCTTCGAAGCTGACCTGGCATGCCTCTGTCCACACAAACGGGGCATTCTTCTCTAGCAAAGCAGTCAGCGGCTTAGCGATCTTGGAGAATCCTTCAATGAACCGTCTGTAATAACCGGCCATCCCAAGGAAACTCCTGATCTCGCTCACATCCCGTGGCGGATTCCAGCTCAACACATCGCTGACTTTCTTCGGATCAACTGCCACTCCTCCATTGGACAACACATGTCCCAGAAATGCTACTTCCTTCAGCCAGAACTCACACTTGCTCAGCTTGGCATACAACTGATGCTCCCGGAGTCTCTGCAGCACCAATCTCAAGTGTTCTTCATGTTCTTCCTCATTCTTGGAGAAGACCAGAATGTCATCAATAAATACCACCACGAACTTGTCCAGATAGTCCATGAACACGCTGTTCATCAAGTACATGAAGTATGCAGGAGCGTTGGTCAATCCAAAAGACATGACCAAGAACTCGTACAACCCGTACCGAGTGGTGAAAGCGGTCTTAGGCACATCTGACGGACGGATACTCATCTGGTAGTAGCCCGAACGAAGATCTATCTTGGAGAACACACAAGCTCCTCTCAACTGATCGAACAGATCATCAATCCTCGGCAGCGGGTACTTGTTCTTGATGGTCACTTCGTTGAGGGCTCGATAGTCCACACACAACCTCTGAGTACCATCCTTCTTGTCGACGAACAATACAGGTGCTCCCCATGGCGAAGCACTCGGACGAATGTACCCCTTGGCCAACAACTCGTCCAACTCCTTCTTGAGCTGCTCCAGCTCCTTCGCTCCCATCCTATACGGCCTCTTGGCTATAGGTGCAGTGCCAGGTTTTAGTTCAATAATGAATTCAACATCTCGTTCTGGAGGCATACCTGGCAACTCGTCAGGGAACACATCCGGGAACTGGCTCACCACCCTGATATCTTCAGTGGTCGTCCCATCAGCTTGATTGGCTTGGCCTTGCTCTGAGGAACTGGCTGCCTGGTACTCCACCTTGTCACCGGACTCTGCCGTCAGCTGGATGGTCCTCGTAGCACACCGGATCACTGCATCATATCTGGTCATCCAGCTCATACCCAGGATCATATCAAATCCAAGGGTCTCCAGAACTATCGGACCTGCCTTGAACTCTACCCCCCTTATTATGATGGGAACATGGGGGCACCGTAGAGTTGCCCGCTGTTCACCTCCCGGTGAGCTTACTAGCATAGTGTTCTTCATGGGTTTCAGAGCTAGTAAATTCTTCTTCACAAAAGCAGCAGAAATGAAAGCATGCGAAGCTCCGGAATCAAATAAAACAGTGGCGGGGGTCGAATTGACGAGGAACGTACCCACGATGACATCAGTAGCTGTCTCTGCCGTCTCTGCACTGGTGTGGTTGACCTTGCCCCGAACGAGAGCCTGCGGAGCACGACCACCCTGCTGCTGACTCTGCGGTTGCCCAACTCTCTGAGCGCTGCCCTGCTGGTTCTGCCCGGCGGTGTTCTGGATCTTCTTTGGGCAGGCATTGGCGAAGTGTCCCTGCTCGCCACAGTGGTAGCACACCCTCGGACCCACCGGTGTAGTGTTGGCAGGACTGATGCGCTGGACTGGACTCGGCTGCACCTGGCTGCGCTGAACTGGACCCATCTGTGGCTGACCCTGAGGACGCTGCTGCTGTGGCGCCCGGGGAAACTGAGGACGCTGATGCTGGTACTGACCACGACTGAGCAACCCAGACTGGCCCTGGAAGCGCTGCTGGCCTCCCACCTGCTGACTCTGGGGAGGTGTGAAGCGTGGACGACTGCTGCTGCCCACCTGCTGTCCCTGAAGCTTCCTCTTCTTGTCCTCCATCTCACGGCGCTTGTGCTCCAACATCAGAGCGCCGTCCACCAGCTCGTGAAAAGTCGGGAACTTGGTGCACATGAGCTGGTACTGGAGAGCATCCTGCAGACCGTCACGGAACCTGGCCTGCTTCTTCTGATCGGTGGCCACGTCCTCTGGAGCGTAACGGGCCAACGAAACGAACTTGTCACGATAAGCCGTGACACTCATCCCTTCCTGCTTCAGTGCCAGGAACTCCTTCTTCTTCAGGACCATCAAAGCCTCCGGCACGTGGTGTGCACGAAAGCTGCTGCAGAACTGCTGCCAGGTGATCTGCGTACCGGCCGGGCGTGAAGACTGGTATGAATCCCACCAATCCAACGCCGGCCCCTGAAGCTGTCCTCCGGCGTACAGTACCTTCTCTCTGTCATCGCACTGGGCGATGTCCAACTGTCTCTCCACTGCCTTGAGCCAGTCATCTGCCTCAAGGGGGTCACTGGCCTTGCTGAAGGTCGGCGGACGTCCCTTCAGAAACGCGCCCCTCTTGTCTCTGGGCGGTGCAGCTGGCTGGGGGTGATGCTGGCCCTGCTGGATCAACCTCATGGTCTCTGCCATCTGCTGTATCATCTGAACTTGAGCATACATCAGCTGCTCAATGGTGGGGATCTGATGGTTCGGATTCAGGTTCGGGGCGGGTTCTGGTGCGGCGGCTGTCCGCCTGCATTGCCCCCGGGGTGAGCCATCTATAATCACAAAGGTTAGATATTAGAGGATTAGTACAAGATAAATATATATAAAACCCCCTGCTAACTAAACAATATATTTCTTAAGCCTTATTCCTACATCTAGATGGTTGTAGACAGGTGTCTACGCCCATCACAATCATTACAAAGAACCAAATCAGACATAAGCATAATAACAATAAATACAAGCAGGTAAAGGCATAAATTCACGCAAGACTCGACTGTTAGCTTTTTAAGATTTTAAATTTTTTTTTAAAACATGGGGGTCTCCTAGTGATTTGTCAACCGTACCATCTAGGCTGCGTTCCTACAGTCAGCACGGCTCTGATACCAATCTGTCACACCCGGATTTACACAAAACCCGAATGTGGCCATATGTGTGCCCAGGAAGTCCACAGACACATATAGCGAACAAATATGGTAAAAATCAGAGTACAATGCTTCATTATTCAACATAAAGTAGCGATTACATCAGAGTTTTGCATAAATGAAATACATGGACAGCGGAAGACTAATACATCTCTCTAAGCGTAACCGCAATCCCACAGGGACTCTGACTGGGAGAACGCCAACTCAGAAGTACGGCAAATCCTCCGGAAACTCCACCTCATAGTCAGCCTGACTCCAATCTGTTACCCGTCCGGAATTTTGCCCAAAAGTAGTAAATACAGCAAGTGTAAGTAACAGAGTTACTTAGCAAGTATAGCACGGGTTATGAAGGCTCAAAAAGGCTAGACACTGGCTTAACTGCATTAGCACTTTTAGTTGGTTCGTTTTAACTTTAACCAAGTTACTACAAGTGAATGAGAAACCCGGTTGTAACCCAATTAATGATGTAAGTGACATTAAACAGGAATAAATACCATATTCTAATCAAAAAGGATCCAGGCCGCTCGTGACCCTGAGCAAGGCTATCATGATAGATCGTACACTCTGCAGAGGTTTCGCCCTTTACCCACCAGTTGCGTAAAAGTTCAAAGGAACTTTGCACCCAACCACGCACATCAACACTTCCGAGGTGTGACTGCATAGGGACGCTACGAGGCTTTCACAAGACACCCTAACAAGTCAGTAGCCGCTGGAGTACTATACGGTGGTGAAAACTTAGGCACCGAGATCGACGTACGCCCACGGAGTCACACCGTGAGAGGGTCGATGGCGTCCAGAGCGCGGGTATCCCACCCATACTGCGCAACGTGCAGAGTTCTCAATCGCTGAGACTCCTACACGGGACTGGGTCTAACGTGACCTAGCCGACGGGGCTACCGTCCTCGGTGGAATCGGAGATCACCCAGCGCCGTACCTCCCACAACGCCGTTGGCCCCTCGGTAACTACTGCCAAGCTAGAGACGTACAAGCTACTTGACCAAGACCAGAGCCCATATAGTTCCGGCGGTGGCGACAGGCTCCTGGGTTGCCGCTTTAAGAACCGGTCCTTAGAGGGAGACACTAGAGCAAAGCACACAGCACATGCTCTAGCTCCCTAATCCAAGTTGCTAAAAAGTAAGTTTTATCATTAATGTTGAAGTGGACCATTAAGTCAATATTAACAATTAAGTAAAGGTGACAGTAATTGCGCCTAGCAAAATACTACCCAAGTGCATAAACCCATAGGGATACAAGGACAGGGAAATAAATGCTAGGTACGACCTTAAAGGTAAACAGTATTAGACACATGCGTATGTAAAGAACAGTGTATTAAATGAGTGAGTAGGTAGCAAGGATTGTCCGTGCTATAACTTGCCTTCCTCGGGGTAAGGCTGCTGCTGAAACTCCTGCTCCGGCACGTCCTCAACGTACTCGTAGTCCAACGCTACGGGCTCACCGACTGGACACGATCATCACGCACGCATTCCAAAACAATCATTACATGCAAACAAAATTAATCTATTAGAACAGTACACCAAACAGTAAAAACAGTACAAAAACAGGAGCTAGAAATATTCTACGCGTCGCTACGAACACATGAGCGCGAAAATCACGCAAATCGGAGCTAAAACGAGAAAGTTATGGCGTTTCTAAGATCCGGGGGCTTACTGGCAAAGTTTTAAAATTTCCAGGGGCCTAAACGAATAAAACAGGACCTATTTGTAATTATTTTTGAATTAAAATGGACCGCGGGTTAATTTTAAAGAAAGCCAGGGGCTCTTTAGCAAAGTTGCAAAGGTTGACCGGTAACTTCATATTTGACCCGAGGCTCGGTTGATTGTGGCCGTCCGATCACGATCTGATGGCTGGGGAAACGCGAGGGGTCGCCGGAGACGCAGGGGGCGGTGGCGCCGCCGGCTTCCGCCGCGGGGGCTCGCCGGAGCGAGGTCTAACTCGAGCTACGGTCCTCCAATCGGGACGGGGTTGAGTGCTACGGATCCGGGAGAGCATAGCGAGTCCACCGGGGGTGTTCTCGACGTGCGCGAGCTAGCCTAGGGGGCGCACGGCGGCGACCGGGGGAAGCCGAGCTCCGGTGAGCCGCGGGGGAAGGGTTCTGGGGGGTTTGGGGCTCGGGTCTTGGCTCTGGAGCATCAGCGCAAGGAGGCGAGTGCGCTGGTGGAGAACTAGGGGTGAAGCACGTGGCGCAGTGGCCTACCGGCGATGACCGGCGGCCGGCCGACGGCGAGGATTGTGGGGGTGCTGCTACGGTGCTAAGGCGTGCGAATTGACGGGCTGGGGAGCTGTGTTACCTCGTGGCGGTGCTCCTGGCGCGGGGAATTTGCCAGAGCTGGTTCAGAGAGGCAGGACGGCGAGCGGCGGCGCTCGGGCTCGGGGACGACGGTGGTTCCACGCGGGGGAAGCTCCTCCGGCCGCAACCCAGCAGCGTGGCACGGTCCAAGGGCTTCAGCACGTCATGGCGAAGCTCGTGGCCGACCTGGTCTGCTCCAATTGTCCGCGGCGGTGACGAATCGCGGTGGCGACCGACGGCGGCGCTCGGTGTGAGGAGAAGGCGGCGATGGCGGGGTGGAGAGGTGGCGCCACTGCTAGGGTTAGGAGGTGGGGACGAGGGGAACGGAGCGGGCCAGGTTAAGTAAGCGCGGGGAGAGGCAGCCTCGGCGTGCGGGCCCGCCGCGGTGGAGGCGCCATCAGCGGGAGGAGGAAGATGGTAGGTGACGTCGATGTGACGCCAGCGGCCTGTCGTGCGGGGCCCACGCGGCAGTGGGAGAAGAGAGGGGGAGCGCGGGGGTGACTGGGCCGAATTGGGCCGAATGAGGAGCGGGGCGACTGCGCTGGCGTGGGGGCGAGCTGGGCCGGGGTGTTGGATTGGGCCGCGGGAAAGGAAAAAAGAGAGGAGGGGCTGGGCCGGACCGAGGAAGAAGGTGAGGGGGCTATAGTGGACTTGCGAATTAAGTTCAGGGAGCAAAAACGAACTAGGGCCTAACAACTTTTCTAGAGCTCCAAACAAAGTGATTCAAATTTGAATTTAAATAAATTTAAATTCTTGTTTGAATCACAAGCAATACAAAAATAAATGCACCAGCATGAATGCAACAATAAATGTTTCTATCACCTATATTTGATTTTAAATTTGTGAAAATTATTATTTAGCCTTTAAAAAATAGGTGAAGCATTAAATAATTAATTTAAATGCCAAAAATTTTAAATTTGAGTATTTTGGGTGTTACATAATGATTGCTTTGGATGCTTGCGTGATGATCGTGTCCAGTCGGCGAGCCCGTAGCTTTGGACTTCGAGTACGTTGAGGACGTGCCGGAGCAGGACTCGCAGCAGCAGCCGTACTCCGAGGAAGGCAAGTTATAGCACGGACAATCCTTGCTACCTACTCACTCTTTTAATACATTGTTCATTACATACGCATGTGTCTAATACTGTTTACCTTTAAGGTCGTACCTAGCATTTATTTCCCTGTCCTTGTATTTCCTATGGGTTTTTGCATATGGGTAGAACCTTGCTATGCGCAGCTACTGTCACCATTATTTAACTGTTAAACTTGTATTAATGTCCACTTCAACTTTAATGTTAAAACTTGCTTTTTAGCAACATGGATTAGAGAGTTAGAGCATGTGCTGTGTGCTTTGCTCTAATGTCTCCCTCTAAGGACCGGTTCTTAAAGCGGCAACCCAGGAGCCTGTCGCCACCGCCGGAACTATAATGGCTCTGGTCTTGGACAAGTAGCTTGTACGGCTCTAGCTTGATAGTGGTTACCGAGGGGCCAACGGCGTTGTGGGAGGCAAGGCATGGGGTGTTTTCCCGATTCCACCGAGGACGGTAGCCCCGTCGGCTAGGTCTCGTTAGACCCAGTCCCGTGTTGGGAGTCTCAGCGATTGAGAACTCCGCGCGTTGCGCATTGTTGGGGAGGATACCCGCGCTCTGGACGCCATCGACCCCCTCATGGTGTGACTCCGTGGGCGTACGTCGATCTCGGTGCCTAAGGACTCACCACCTTGTAGTACTCCAGCGGCTACTATCTTGTTAGGGTGTCTTGTGAAAGGCCTCGTAGCGTCCCTATGCAGTCACACCTCGGAAGTGTTGATGTGCGTGGTTGGGTGCAAAGTTCCTTTGAACTTTTACGCGACTGGTGGGTAAAGGGCGAAACCTCTGCAGAGTGTACGATCTATCATGATAGCCTTGCTCAGGGTCACGAGCGGCCTGGATCCTTTTTGATTAGAACTTGATGTTTATCAATGCTTAATGACACTTACACTTTATTAATTGGGCTGCAACCGGGTATTCATTCACATGTAGTAACTTGGACAATGATAAAACGAACCAACTAAAAGTGCTAATGCAGTTAAGCCGAGTCTAGCCTTTTTGAG